>QQOI01000009.1:1200000-1800000 GCA_009729435.1 Phytophthora fragariae | reverse complement strand
GCGCTATTTGTTCGGGCAGGCAACTAACCGGGTGCCTCTGTCTTACCAGTCTGCTTGCGATGGCAAAGCGCACCGATGACAGTGCCCTGTTGGCGGGTGATCGCGAGCTCACGGTGGTCTCTTATCTGGAGACGCTGGAGAAGTTTTTGCAAAACATTGATGACATCACGGTTGCCTTGAAGGAGTGCTCTAAGACCAAGCAGATCTTCGACACTCTTTGCAAGTTCCAAGACAACGTGCTTGGATCATTTACGTGCTGGCAAGTGGTGTGCGATCTGATGGAGCTGCACATGCTTGCTGAGGACTTCACCACGGACGACTATGTTTGGCTCAGCGTTGACGCGAGGAAGAGCCTGGTGCAGATCTTTGGCAAAAACCGTGCACGCCCTTCGGAATACGTGGCACTGGCGCAGCTACTGCAGCAGCGCCAGCTCCAAGGTTTCAAGGCTCTGCAGGTGGAATTCCCGTTCTTTATGAACCAGAAGCTGGAGTTGAAGAACATCGGGCACGCACTGCATGGCTTTCAGGTCTATCGCAACATGAAACTAATGGAGAATAAGCAAATCCACAAGCAGGAGCCAGGCACCTCGCAGCCGGCGTTGTACAGCTCACGCACGTACATGATGGACTCCGAGAACTGCGAGGTCTGTGCCCACCCGGAAAACGAGGACGAGTTGGTGCTGTGCGATATGTGCCAGCGCATGTTCCACAAGTACTGCATCAACATGAAGGAGCTGCCCCCGGCGTCATGGGTGTGCACTGCATGCAAGACACTTCAGAACTACCCCCAGGAGGGCCTGATTGTGGAGCAGGAAGTCATTTCAATCGATTAAGGCAGCCACTCGCGCGGGATAGTATAGGTCTGTCTCAAGTCAAGACGTTTGATTGAAATACAAACGATCTACACACCTACTCAAGTTGCCTTGATTTTTGAATCCGTAGGTGTTTTCTTGGTAGTGCGTGCTTCATTCTTTCTTTCCCACCGGTTTTTCACAACTTGGTAATGTGAATCGTTTTTCCAGATGTAGTAGAATGCAACCACGTCTCCGCAGGACTTGCTGTTAATCTGCAAGCACAATGTGTATCAGCATGTGCCTTCCCCATGTACCGGTAGAGACCTGCCCACTCACCACATCAGCAATTCGCGGGAAATCCTTGCCGTAGCACTCAATCGCAACTTCAAATACTCTGATCTCAAAGGGGGTCCATGAATCTGCCATTGCACGAACAATACGCCTGATGTTTAAGTTTCAAACGCTCGAAAAAGAAACAGTGCTTCGAAGCACGCATACCTAGCACAGATGGAACACGCAGTGGCGACAATCCCTTGAGGCCTTGCTGAAAACAGGAGATACGCTGCAAACCAAAAACGGAAACCTTTTGCCTCTTGTGGTTCGACGTGTATGCTGGCTGGGGCGAATACATCGCTCGAGAAGCATCCAGGTAGTCTTGAATGTATAGCTGTCGCTCTGCACGAACACATGACGAGCACTTAGAAGTGCTATCAAATACACTAAGAGGGAACTAAGGCCAAGACGACAAGAGCACATACTCCGGAGACGATCCATAAGCTTGAGCGTCTCGCTGGATACGTCTGGTTCAGGCTCGGGTAAAAAATCGTCTGACAAGTTGCCATCGTCTCGAGTTTTCGCGCACAACCCGTGCCTTTTCCAGATGTAATAGAACGCAATCGTGTCCTTCACCGCTTTCTTCGGAAGCTGTAAGCACACACAAATGGTGGTCAAAGAATCCGTCGAGAGAACGGATATTTCATACACAAAACGAACCTGTTCAGCTATAGCGTGAAAGTCCTTGCCGAAACGTTCATAAGCCTCTTCAAAAAGACCGATCTCAAGCCCCGTCCAATCATCTATATAACATTCATTCAGCATGCAGCATTAGCTTCACAATGTAGACAAGATCTCTAACAGGCAAAAAACAAACTTACCGAGAACCTGGTGCGCGCGTAGAGGAGACACCAGTGCTGCCAACGCATCAAAGGTGGATCGACTCTTCAATCCGTACTGCCAAACGCACACAACAAGAATAATAAATTGTCAGAGCTCAAAGATGGACGCATAACTACTACAGTATACATCCTCCGTTGCCAACTCACCGCGTTGGGCTTCATCTTCAAAATGGCCGACGGCCTCTTCATCTGGAACTGCATCTCATACAGCGCACGCGCAGCCCGAAGATACCGCCGGATATTGTTCAGCTTCACTGTGCAAAGCAAGCGCCAGCGTGTTAGCTCGCCTCGACGCCGCACAGCTCCGCCCCCTCCTAGCAGCACTCTTACCGTCAGCATTCGCTGCATCCGGCACCTCGTCTCCACGCCAAATTGAGGCCGACGGCACCACCTTCAGTCCTTCTCGGTCATCTGCACTGCCAGCGTCGTCCCCACTGCTGCTATCGAGCCGCAACTGGCGTCACCAAACAAGACGAACCACACATTATTATGACCCATTTACTCGCTGTCTACTACTGCGTCGGCCCCATTAGCGATTCAGATATACGAACCGGACTGGGTCTCTTCTGCCCCCTCAGCAGTGCCGCCTTGTTCGGTGTCAGCGGCGATCGCTCGTCGGACTCGCTGCCGGACTCAGCGTCGCGTCGCGCCATGCCGCCCGAAAATTCAATTGCGCAGAATGGGTCCTCAAAAGTGCCCAAAAGCAAATGGGTATCCGCTTCTGTAAAGTACGAACTGCCACTTCACCTACGAATTCAGCGCAGGAGCGATGACGACGGTAGCGGCCCGCGGCGGGGGCGAGCGGCGGGCGGACGATGCGGCCGACTTCCTGCGTCGCCTGTCCATCGCGGACGCCAAGGTGCTGCTGGAGAGGACGAGGTGCGTTAACCCACGCTGCACATGCACAGACGAAAGGGGGGGGGCAAATCTGACTCAAATGGTGTTCGTGGCAGGAAGGAGAAGGAGAACAAGACCAAGGAGATGCAGAAGATGATCGGCGTTAGGTACCGCGACCTTATCGAGTCGGCTGACAAGATCGTGAACATGCACTCGGCGGCTCTGCGCCTCGAGGTGTCGCTGAAGGAGATGCCCGAGAAGTGGAAGCAGATGGAGCTGGCTCTGGCCAGCGCTTTGGCTGTGGGGGGCCAGGATGAGGATGCTGGGGAGGAGAAAACTGATACTGCTGCTGTGGGGCTGCTAGAGAGGGCGCTGTCAGACGACGCCACCGACGCCGACAAAGTGGCGTTCTTGGTGGAAGTGCCCGAGCAGATGTGGCAGCTGCTGGACGAGGGAGAGTCGCTGAAGGTGCTGGAGCTCTATCAACGAGCGACCAAGATTCACGACGAGTGTGTCACGAGGGCTGCGGAGCAGGAGTTCCCCTTTCTCCAGACGCAGTGGGCGTGCATCCAGTGCTTTCGGCCGGTACGATGCTTCGTCAGGGGACTTTGTTGTTGTTACAGTGGATGTGCTGATGTGGTTGTGTTGGTATGTGTGCAAATGCAGAGGATGGTAACGTGTGCTAAAAGTTATCTGACGTGCCGTGGAAAGGAAAGTCGATTTTATGCGGACAACTTGTGCACTCTGGCGGTGTTGAGCGATCCTCCCATTGGAGCTAAGAAGCTGTTTGAGGTGTTTCTCGAGTCTCGCTCGAAGTGGATGACTCCTATTCACAAAAAAGGTGAAGAACACGCCACGCAATCTTCTGCCAAGAAGGAGCGCTCTTTGATGATCATTTTGAATGCGATCAGCATGACGATGGCCCAGACAGAGGACATTTTTGGTGATGGAAGCGCTAGTGGTTTGTTGGGCTCGATCTCTCAGCTGTCAGTGAGCTTCAAGGACGAACTGGAGGAATTCATATCTTCGGGGAAAATGTTCCGACTGCTTAGCGACTGGTTCCAGCGAAAACGACGACAGGTGAGCAACCACCATGGTATCGTCGGTTTTCTGCGATCCTGTTTAACAATCCCTTTTGTTTGTGCACAGATTTTTGAAGTGGCCGTACCCATTATTTCGAGTATTGACTCGATCTCACTCTTGTCACAAGTTCAGTCGAAGCTGTATGCTGTCAACAAAACTAACGGTGGCTGTCTGAATGTGAAACTCTGGGCTCGGGTCGTGAACGAGTTGGCTGAAAGTCGCGAAAAGAAGTTGTCGGCTTCTGTTGAATCTGTGTTTACTATTCTCTTTGCAGAAGCATTCCGGAAACGGACGCGCGATTTGGTACAGCACTCTTTCGTTGAAGCTCTTGAAGCGATTAAAAGTCAAATTCGCGCAAGCCTTGAAGACACGGCGACTCGTATTTCTCGAAGCGATTTCCATCTAAGAAACGTCAAGTTCTATGACTACTTCGAAACTATTCAGAAAAAGGCGGCTGATCTGGATGCGAGTGATCTCCAAAGCGTGTTGATCGAAGAATTCCTTCGCACGCTTTTTAAACTAGTGGTATTCTTCGAACAGGAGTATCCACTACCAGAAAGCCGAAATGCTGGCGCTGTGAACCAAGCTCCAAGTGTTTTCCTGAGTATCTCAAACATCTTAGCGGGAATCGTAGCCGGATTTCATCGACAGACGAACAAATTGTTTCCAGGGACTACAACTACTGTCTCAATACCGGAGAGGGACTCTTCTCTGCTGACGGTCGATTCATCTTTTGAGAAGTATAGCAGTGATGGCTTCGTGACGAAAACGCAGTTTAAGTCAGCACTGGAGGTGTGTAATGTTGTTGGCTTCATCGATATTGGGCGATAGATCTAACCCATCTGTGTTGATGCTTTGGATAGGAGATACTAGAGGGAGGAGAGAGTGCCCTAGCTTGCTTTATTGACGAAGAACTAAGGCGAGTGGACGCTTTGGGGTTCCATTCTCTTTATCTTGTATCGGAGATCAAGCGGAAAACATCATACCCTCAGCTTTTCGTGAATGTATTGCATGGACTCTCGAAAAAGTATTGTGAGGCATGGGCTACAATCCTGCTAAAGCAGAAGATTGAACCGCTGCGTGAGCTAATGCAGATTGAGCAATATGATGCCACGAACGAGGTACAAAGTTGAGGATTATTTGCTTGCAGAACTTGGTTGGGCCTAACAATGTTATTGCAATTTTACGTAGGAATGGATCGCTACCCACGAAGGCTGGATTGAGCAGGTGATTTCTGATGAAGGTCTAGGCGGAGACACTGATGATTCCTCGTCTGAATCGGAAATGGCGCTTGGCGACGAAAAGGTGTGGCTTCCGTGGTGCGAAACACCAACCGTCTCAAGCTTCCTTTTCTCTTGCTGCTACAGCTTGGACGACGCGAATCGGTTGGTTCAGAGCGCTATTGGGACAAGCGACGAACAGATCAAATTGATGCAGCGTACCATTCGCGAGGTGCTGGTCGAGCAGCTCACCATAGTCAGCGTGGCGGTCTATGATACTGCAGTTTCGCTTCTTGTCGAAGCAAAGGCGACACAAAAGGATTCAGTGCTAAATTTCGGCGAATGTTGCATCCAGCAGTTTCTTTTCGACATGTATTTCGTTCGCGCGACGTTAGGCTTTTCCGACTTCATTCGCTTTGGTTGGGGTGATGAATTGAACCCGGAAGAGTGTTCTCCTGGGCTGCTGGAGTTGAAAAGCCTGTTCGAGCGAATGCGCGAGTTTATTGATCCTGTTGACTGGGAAATCTACGGACCACAACTAATTGAAAACGTTGTGCTCCAATTCCGAAAGAGCCGATTGCTCTTTTCGTCGCTGTCAGAGTCCAATGATATCAACAAAATCAGTAAGTCTATAGGGATTATTGGTGGATGAGTGAACCCTGTCTAACTGTTTTCTGTTGTCACCATTAGATGGAAAGGAAATTGTAATTGGAGCGCAAGACACTAGGCCGCTTGCTCGGATCGCGGAGCCTGTCGCCAGGTTTTCGCTGCTTCCGGTCCCATCTAACCGCCGCAAATTCCAGCGGACCATGTCGTCGATGTCGCGGTCGAGTGAGGACGACACTGCGGAGGGTCGAAGCAGAACAAATAGCTCGACCCTCTTCCACGAACGTTCAGTTGGGGATGATACCCCACAGTCATCTGCCATGAAGTTGCAGAATCTGCTTTCATCGTCGGCGAGCTCAAACATCTTTTCAGCGGCAACATCAGGCACCAATTTGCTTTCTTCCGCCGCCAAGGGCATTGGGTTCCTCTCATCTGCAACTACAAACAAATACTTTTGAAAACAATAGAATGGGGTCTGGTGATGTGAGCCGCTAGTCGTGTTCATCGATTTTTACTCTATAGAATGTGTGGATCTACTGTAGAATCTAGTCCACGAACTTCATGGACGCACGCTCCTTGGAAAGGGCTCCCCACTGCTGGTCGTACACCTTTGCAAATGCACCAATATCGGCATCCTTGTCCTTTGCCGACGAATCCTGGTCCTCTGAAAAGAACTCGTTGGTGACGACGGTGAGACTATCAGCCATCAGATCACGGATAACGAAATGCAGGCGGTCACCGGTTTGTTTGAAGTCCGGGCCAGGGTTGAACTCGAGGAGCCACACGTTGAAGTCCTCATCGACCATGAAGTCCACACCGTAGATCTCGAAGCAGTTGGGCAGCGGCTGGAAGACTGAGAATTCACCCTTGTAAGCTTCAAACGTCTCAGCAGTGATGCGGCCAATGTCAGACAGGATTTTGGTCTTCTTGCCAGCAGCATCAGCGATGCCTTGTTCGGTAAGAATTTCTTCGATGTCGTCCAGCAACAAAACGCACTCGCTCTCGACAAAGTCCGGGTGGCTTTGCTGCTGGAAAGTGTTGGTAATGTGCGAGTAGTTGTTGTCCGTATCAGCCTCGCGGTACTGCTCAAGAGCACAAAGCACGAGGCAGTGCTGGTACACATACACCTTGAGACCACCAACGGCGAGGACATACACACGGATGTGGAATTTGCGGCCGCGGAGCAACAGCGGGCGTTGGATGTATTCCTGCACGACCCATTCGCGAATGTCGGTCCATTCATTGACGATGCTGCGCAGCTTCTTAAAGTCCTTGATCACGTTAACCTCGGCACCCTTGTTGGTAGCGCTGGGCTTCATGATCCACGTCTTGTCCTCCGTCTCCAGTGTCTGTTTCACTTCCCAAAGACACGAGTCCAGTCGCTGGCGGAACGAGATGCCGAACTGGGCCATGCTCTCGTCGTATGCCTCCCACGTGTCCACAACAAGCGTGTGAGGCAGTGCCTTGCTCAGCATGCACTCCGGGTGCTTCATGATGTACTTGGACAGGTAAATGGACAGCTGCGCTTTGCGCGAGAGGCCCTTGCGCACGCAGTAGGCGTTGGCCACCACCTTTCCGGCCAGGACGCTCTTCCAGTCCAGATTTTCGTACTCGTCCCACTGCAACCACAACACCCGGTGTCATCGTTAGCGACTACAGTTCACCAAAACACTTGTTTCCATTGCTAGTTGCCACGTACGATCAAGTCCGGAAGTCCTTTCGGGGCGTCCTCGTCCTCCGTCACGACCGTGTACATGGCGGGGTGCAGCGCAAACGCGCGGTCCACGAGCGGTGCCACGTACTCGCTGGGCACGCCCACGCGCGCCACCAGTCCATGCTTGTAGCCGTCTGCCGCCTCGCCCTCCAGCAGGCGGTACGCGATGGCACACGCCAACTCACTGGTCTGCCAGTGCGTAGCGTCCTGCATCGTTCGTTCAATGGCCAGTCAGTGACTTGAAAAGTGAACCCATGTCGCCGAGTATACTGAGTCCAAGTGTTTTGCTCCGACGCAATTTCACCCACGAGTGCATCTGTTAATCCGGGACGCAGCTGGATTTTGTCAGCGTTGAACGCCCCACTTATTCCGGGCCATATCGTATCTCAACAAATCAGGCAGATAGATAGCCGACACTCTCCGACGCGGGGCATTCCGCTCCGTTCCGCCCCCCTGAGCAGTTTCTCTCCTTCTCTGAGCCATGACGGACAAGCGACCGGCACGTCGCGAGGGCGAGAAGGTCTGGTGCCCGGACCCGCGCAACGTGTGGCAGCTGGGCACCGTCGTGGAGGACGACGGCGAGAAGCTGCACGTGCTGCTGCCCGACGCCGACGCGGAGCAGCAGTTCCGCTTCGAGCAGGTGCATCCGTACGACCCGACGCACTCCATGGACCTGACCAACGTGGCGGAGATGGACAACCTGCACGAGGCGCCGCTGCTCGACCTGCTGCGCCGCCGCTACCTCGAGGACAAGATCTACACGTACACGGGCGACATCCTCATCTCCATCAACCCGTACAAGAACATCCCCATGCTCTACAACTTCCCGGAGCTCGACTCCATCGGGAAGCTGGACAACCCCGTGCCGCACGTCTACTCGACGGCGCACGGGGCCTACCACGCCCTCATGAAGGACGGCAAGTGCCAGTCCATTCTCGTCTCCGGCGAGAGTGGAGCGGGCAAGACGGAGGCCTCCAAGTACATTATGCGGGTACGTTAATAGTTGAAATGGTAGGAACTATAACAATTGGGTACTTACGCTTTGTCTGTGTGTGTGCAGTATCTGGCCAACATTTCCGAGATCGGGAAGAAGACGCCCAAGGCTCCGAAGGACGACAACGGCGGCTCCTCGGTGGAGCAGTGTGTGCTGCAGAGTAACCCGCTGCTGGAAGCTTTCGGCAACGCCAAGACGATCCGCAACGACAACAGTAGTCGATTCGGCAAGTTCATCAAGATCTACTACCATGCAGACGGCACCATTTCGGGCGCGACGACAAGTCACTTCTTGCTGGAGAAGAGTCGTATTGTCGGCAGTGCCGAGTCGGAGCGCAACTACCACATTTTCTATCAGCTTTGTGCCGGTATGCCTACAGAAGAGAAGAACGCGCTCAAGCTGAAACCTGCGAGCGAATTCCACTTCCTTAACCAGGGGAACTGCTTTCAGGTGCCCGAAATCAACGACAAGAAAGACTTCAAGGAGCTCGTGGAAGCTATGGGCACTGTGGGAATCCCGCCTGATTTGCAACATACCATCTTCCGCCTTGTCGCCTGCGTGTTGCATTTGGGTAACGTGGAGTTTACCGAGAACGCCAAGAATGAGTCTCAGATCGCTCACCCCGAGGATGTCACCAACCTTGCCGAGCTGATGATGGTAACGCCGGATGAACTCGAGTTCGCGCTCACAAAGCGCACGATGTCCGCTGGTGCGCGTGGCTCTGTGGCAGAAATCGCGCTGACCGCTGTCGAATCGGTAAAGTCGCGGAATGGTTTGGCGAAGGATATCTTCAGCAAGATTTTCGATTGGCTGGTGTCTCAAATTAACAAGTCGACATCTAATGTTGGTGGAGTCTCTGCAGTTGGTGCGGGGTCCAAGTTTATCGGAATACTGGATATCTTCGGTTTTGAAAGTCTGCAAGTCAACTCTTTCGAGCAACTGTGTATCAACTACACGAACGAGATGCTGCAACAACAGTTCAACCAGCACGTGTTCGTATACGAGCAGGAGGTGTATGTTGAGGAAGGTATCGACTTTTCTCGCTTGGAATTCAAGGATAATGGGCCGTGTCTTGATCTGATCGATAAGAAGCCGCTGGGTATCCTGCCGCTTCTGGATGAGCAGGGAATGCTTGGTCGACGCGCAAGCGACGAAAACTTTATTCAGAAATTGCACCAAACGCATCTGCCGAAGGGAAAGGTTCCTGAGGGTGCAACGATTTACTACTCGAAGCCACGCTTTGCCACAGACGAGTTTGTGATTCATCACTACGCTGGTGAAGTCACTTACAATGTCGTGGGCTTTTTGGAGAAGAACGATGACTCGCTGCATAACGATCTCATCTCATTGATGGACAGCTCCAAGTGCGAGTTCCTGCGCAAGTTGTATCCGCTTGCTCAAACGGATGCGGCGGCAGGAGGTGCCAATCCGCGTAAACCCATCCGTAAAATGGGCAACAAGATGACTGGTACTATGACCGTCGGTCGCAAGTTTCGTGATCAGATGGCAAACTTGATGGTGGAGCTAAAAGCCACCACGCCCTCGTTCGTCCGTTGCGTTAAGCCTAACAACCTGCGATTTCCACAGGGCTGGAACGCCGAACTGATTTTGAATCAGCTCATCTATCTCGGTGTCATGGAGACTGTCCGAATTCGACGATCAGGTTTCCCTGTTCGGCGGCTGTTTGAAGAATTTCACGAAAAGTACCAAATTCTGACCCGCAACGTGCCGAAGGACAAACGGGTGACCATGACGGAGAAAGACTTTTGCGAAGTCATTCTCCGTTTCATCCCCCGTGAGAACTGGCAACTGGGTCACAAAAAGGTTTTCCTTCGTGACAGCCAGTTGCGCATCCTGGACAACGAAGCGCGGAAGATCCTTCACGAGGCTGCTATTATCATCCAAAAGTATGTTCGCGGTCGACAACAGCGTCGCAGATACCTGGACATGCGTGCGAAGGCGATTCGTATCCAGGCCATGATGCGCATGTACCTGGCTAAACGTCACTACCAGCTCATGCGCCATCGTGTTACACTGCTCAATGCCGTTGCAAGACAGTTCATTCAGCGCCGCAAATACCAGCGGCTGCGTAAGGCTACTATTCTTGTGCAAAGCCATGCTCGAGGCAATGCAGCGCGGCGATATGCGCTGTATCTGCGCACTGCTCCTCCTGCTGCGACGAAGATTCAGGCTCAAGTCAGACGCTACTTGGCCCGTAAGCGTTTCCTCAAGCAGAAGCATGCTGCTGCAAAGGTTGCCAATGCACGCAAGATGCACAAACAACGTGCTGAATTCCTGGAGATGCGAGGTGCGGCCGATGTGATAGCTTCCAGATACAAGGGCTACGCTACACGCAACAAGTACCGGGAGATGAAGAAGGCAGCTATCGTGTTGCACGCAGCAGGCCGTGGCTTTAATGCTCGTCTCAAATACGGCAAGAAGGCTCGCATGCGGGCGGTTGCACGTAACAAAGCACAGATCCAGATTGCGCGAGTGGTTCGAGGCTTCCTGGCTCGACGTCACTTCCAATTGTCTCGTCGCCGAATTATTATGATCCAAGCACGAGTGCGTGCCAACCGCGTTCGCACGGAGTATCTGAAGGGCAGGGAGGCCACCATCAACTCTCAGGCTATGATTCGCCGCTCGCTTGTGCGTCGTAAGTTTCTGCGCGAGAAGAAAATGGCGACACGTATTGAAGCGTTTGGACGCATGGTCATTTGTCGCCAGCGGTATCTTGACGAACGCAAGAAGATCATCATAGTGCAATCTCTCTGGCGTATGCACAGTGCCCGCAAGCAGTACACGAAGCGCGACCGACAAGTTACGCTGTTGCAGTCACTCTGGCGCTGCCATGCGCAAGCGAAGAAGTACCGCGACACACGAGAGAAGATTATCACGATCCAGGCCTTCTCTCGTATGACAGTTGAGCGCACACATTATTTGAAATTGCGTTCTGCGGCACGCGTAGTGCAGAGCGCTGTGCGTACCTATTTGGGCCGGCGCATGCTCATCCGATTCCGCCGTGGAGTTGTAAAAACCCAAGCGGTCTACCGAGGCTACGTCCAGCGGAAGAAGTACCGCAAGACGGTACAGCGTATCGTCATGGTCCAAAGTGTCTTTCGCCAAACGAGGGCCCATAAGCTGGCAGATGTGCGCCGTCGGTCAATGGCGCGTGTTCTGGCTGTCGTTCGCATTTTCCTGTCTCGCGTGCGGATGCGAAACCGCACACAGGCTTTGTTTGATGCTGCCAACGCGTACGATTTGACCGAGGTACTCCACATTGCGCAGGAAATGCCAGGGATGCTACGCGTGCGTGACCGCGCACACGATATGATGTCGTTGATCCACGTCGCTGCCAAGAACGGTGATCTGAATCTAGCGCGCTTTGTGCTAGAGGAGAATCCGCAGCTTGAAGACCTGGTGTACGGAAGAGATACCGCTGGCAGCACGCCACTGCACTACGCTTGCCGTCTGGCACACCTGGACATGGTACGGTTACTTGCGAAGGTTGCTAATCGCAATTCGAACCCTGGGGCGCACTTTGACTTCGGAGCAGCTCGTACCCGAAGTGCAAGTAGTACGAGCAGTGCTAGCGACGATTCGCCTGAATTGAAGCTTCGCTCCGCCTCCACTGCTAGCACCGTATCCATGACAACGCCGTCTTCTCGTTCGCCATCCAAGAGTGTGTCTATTGGAGGTAATCGCAGCCCTGTCGGTGGGTTTGACCCGCGTATGCGAGGCATGTCATCAGTCGCATCGTCGTTTTCGATGGAGCCGGGCTTCAAGCCGGGCGACCATAACGCGCCAAAGCGCCATGGTCGTCGCGCTCTCGTGTCATCCACACTGAAGCGCCGCCTGTCGACCTCTATCGGGGGTCTTCCGCCGGTGCTTCCCACAACACTACAGATTGAAGTGTACAAGGAAGGATTCCTTCGCAAGGCAAGCGGGACTCGCTGGGCCACCAAGCGCTACGTTATGGTAGACGAGGTGTGCTTGTCCTACTACAAAACGGAGAAGGACAAGATTCCGCTGAAGATAGTCGAGCTCTGTGATGCCACAATCAAGCGTAACTCGGATGTGGAGTCTTGTTTCGAAATCCGGTCTCCCCGCTTGAAGAGCTCGAAGAACCCTGACGGTATGCTGTCGTTCGTGGCCGACACCGAGCAGGAAGTGCATGAGTGGATGCTTGCTATTCGCAAGGTGCAGGGTGTGCGCGTGACCACGACAATTCCTCCTAACCACAACATGATCTGTATTGACAGCGGACTGCGTCGCGACTACGTCAACATGAAAAACAAGTTGGGATTTACGCCGCTGCATCTTACTGTGCAAAATGACGAAGACGAAGGTTTCGAGGCCGCCAAGGTTTGCGTCTGGCTGATTGAGAACGGCGCCGATCCCAACTCCATCGATGTGAATGGCGACACGGCCCTGCATTATGCGGTGGAGCTCGAGCGCTATGATTTGGTCGAGACACTCATGAAGCGTGGTGCTGACTCAAGTATTAAGAACCTGAAGGGTCTTTCGGCTACGGAAATTGCCGAGGAAGACGACTTGAAAGAGGTTCTTAACCCCGCCAACCATGTGCCGAAGGTAGAGGAGACCCCAGTCGAACCCGAAGAGCCTCAGCCCGATGGACTGGTTCCCATCAAAAAGTTCACACCAGTTACTCCATCGCTGCTTCCGCCGCCGGACAGATTGCCCGACAGTACTTACGTATCTGTTTTCTTGGGCGCTATAGCTGTGGCTACTGGTCCCATCATGGAGACGCCACACTTCAACCTCTACATCATGGATTATAGGGGTGCTGTCGTCGACACAGCGCAGCGCACTCCGAAGTCCCTTATCCAGACGGGAGGCAACTACTGGTGGTTCGGCAATACATGGTATCTTCAGACGCCTCTGGAACATCTCAAGGACGGTAAGTTCGATCGTGTTGCTTACTTCAAGTGCCACCGGCCAGGTATTGACGCTATTGTTTTGTTTTTGTTTTTACCTTAGGCTGCGTTGCGGTGATGGAGCTGCGGCATCGGAGTCTTGTCACGCAGGAAGTTGAAGTGGGCTGCTGGACCTTCTTCCATCTGGATATCAGCAAGATTACAACGGCGCCAGCCACCTTCGAAATGTACGCGCCGCCTGTGGACCCGCTCAGCAAGATTCTTGCTCGTATCCCTGGCGATTCGTTCTTGCAGGCCGAAATCAACGTGTCGCTGTAAGCTCCATGGCGCTGGTAAGTGAAGTCAGGTGTAGACGAAAGGCCTTGCAGTTTGCCTAGGCCAGTAGAGCCTTTCGATTAATGTGCAACGCGTCAAGCACCAAGACGATTGCGGTTAAGCTAGACGGTGTAGCGTTGGCAAGTAAATCAAGCATCTATTTCAGCAAAAGACGACTATGCGTAGCAAGTGTGCAGGCACTAGCAACACCAATCTACAACACACGGCGCTTCTTGGCGGAGTTCATGTACGGCCGCAGCACCCACTCGTTCTCCGCCTCCTTCTGGTCGAGCGTGCCCAGCTTCACCTGGTACAGCTGTAGCTCAAAACGGGGTCCACACTCCTGCAGCTCCACTTCGCGTCCTGTCACCTTGAAGACGTGGTGGCGGAACGACACGTAGTCGTTGTCGTTTGACAGCGTGATGACACGCTTGGAGTCCGGCTTGGGCACAGGAAACAGGTGCTTCAGGATGTTGGAGACGCGCTTTCCCTAAAAGTTCCGAAGTGATGGAACTATTAGCCATAAAGCCAAACGACACAACAGTCACAACAGTCACAACCGCAAAGTTCAGCGTACCAGTGGCGTCTCGAACTGGTTGATGATGAGGTGCGGGTACGCCTCCGAGACCGTAGCGCGGTCCTCAATGTCGTGACGCAGCACCGTGCTGCTCAGCGAAAAGTAGGCCGTCGGGCCGTACGGCAAGTGGCACACCACCAGGCCATCTGCACAGCAGCAACAACACCCCCGTCAACATCAGCATCTGACTGCCACACCGAGGTCACTGTCGTCTACGCACCTGGCTCGCCTCGGGTCTCCGTGACCAAGATCAGGTCTGTAAAGTCGTTGGACCTCGCGCTCTCGACCAGCTACAGTCAACAAGGTGACAAGCGTTAATATCTCACCATGGTCCAGTCGATGCAAGGGCCGCGGTACTCACGTCGCCGACGGTGTGGGCGCCACGGTTGAGGCGGATGGCGTTGGGGAAGATGAGGCGGATCTCCTGCGCGAACTGCTTGAGCCTGGCGCTCGGGTCTCGCGACGTGGTGATGGCGATCTTGGGGTCGAACATGCCTGCGTTCTTGTACTCGTCGTCGATGTGGTTGAGCGGCTTCTCGTGCGCCTCGTCGTCGTACTCCATCTCATGGCGCAGGTTATTCTCCACGCTGCGCAGCTCCGTGGGGATGGCCTTGCCGCTGCGAATGGCCTCCTTCAGCTGCTGCTTGTGCTCGTACAGCGCGCGCTCCTTGCCCTCAAGGCCCTTGCGGTACAGGTACTCGCGGCGCAGACGCACATTCCTTCGCACGGACATGGTGGCAGTGTATGAGTCTGTGGCTTTTGAACTGCGTCGGCGCTCCAGTCGATTGGCGTATGTGTACCCCGTTTGCGTAACCGGTAACCGGTTACAAAATACCCGCGAACGTAAGAGACCAGATAAAGGGTATTGGTGTAATCAGATTATCAGCTTATTGTACAACATTGTTGGTGGATAGAGTGGAGGACATACTGTCCATCCTGTCCGAATAGCTAAATACACACTACGAACTAATAGACAAAACTAATGCAAAAAATGTTGTCGTCCCGCTAAGACGGACACAGCACCTTACCCACGTGCGGCTTGCCGCTCCGAGCGTTGCCGCCGCATTTGCGCGTCGGCTCCAAGAGTGAAAAATTCCGATGGCGTTGCTCGTGTCGCTGCTGCTGGTAGCGTTGCTGCTGTTGGCGCTTCTCCGCCTGTGACAGTCCACTCGACGGCAAATTCCACGACGAAGATGGCGAGGAGGAAGAGGTCGACGACGTCGAGCCGTGCCGAGCGCGTTTCTTCTTTCGGGACAGGCGGATCATCGGTGAACTGCTCGGACTGAGACCACGTTCCCAAGGACGCTCCTTGCAGACTCGAGGCGAAATCGTCTTCGGAGCAGGAGGCACAGGAATCGCGATGGGAGGGGAGTCCGGGGCAAAGCCCACGACCGGGTTGAAGCCTGACTCAGAGGCCGCTTCTGCTTCCGGGATGTTGACGACTTCAGCCACCTCGACCGAACGAGGGATGTCTCGGAAGAAGAGCATCGGGCACTCTGACTTATAGTGCCCGTACTCACCGCAGTACCAGCAGTCCGAGAAGTGTGATATCGAGTGGCTGCTTCCGCTAGATGACAGCCGCTGGTGCATTAGCTGACCGCAGTCCCGAGTGGCGTGGTCCCTGCCGCGGCAAATGTAGCATGTCGCCATGACGTTCCATGAAGTTGAATCCGGTGCGCAGATGTCGTCGAGACGGTGGTCTCCACTCAGCATACTGCTCGCACGCTTGAACTCCGAGCGGATGAGGTTTTGACCCTTCCGGTGGAAAATGACGCGCCCGACGTCATGGGCCAGCTCGAAGGGGTCCTCGATGCTCAACCGCCAGGAGACTGGGTGGCACCACTTCGTCGTCTTCGACAGCGCCGTCCCCATTCGAATGCTCACAACCTCGTCCTCCATGTTGAAGCGGTGGGCGTAGAAGTCGAAAAACCCAGCGAGTAGCGCTCCAACCGAGTTCACCTCAGACGTGCCAAATGTGGATGGCAGCTCCATCGTCGGGAACGACTGCAATCGCTCTAGAAACACCGAAATCTTCGTCTGCGACTGCAGATTCTGGAAGACGCTGTGCACCGCTGGCAACTTCATGTCCGCATAGTGTGATTGCAAGTAGAAGACGAGTAGCAACGTGTAGCCTGCCCAGTACGCAAAAATTTAAGCAATCCGAGTGAGATCAGCTCGACTATCTCAGGCCACAAGTCCTTCCTTACCGTAGGAACTCAACGTGCCGTTGGCCGAGTCGTTGATGCCTCGCTGTTTGGCCCAGTACTTGACTGCGAACACCAGGGGACGCACGCGGGGATCCACCTGGCCGTAGTACTTGAGGAGCGCCGTGTTCAGCAGCGCGTTCACTCCTCCCACACACACGTCACAGGCCACCTGCCAGCAACAACACCTTGTCAATCAATACACCTTGCAATCTACCCCCAATACGCTCTCGTTACCTCCCGCTTGGGGTCCCAGAGCTTGATCACGGGCACGCGCGCGTGGCGCACGAACTCCTGCACTTGGAACGCGCCCGCGAGTCGCTCGCACGCGGTGGCGAGCAGCTCCACGCGCTCCTGGGGCGAGAACTGGCCCTGCGCGTCCGCGTCCACGTCCTCAAAGTAGATGCCGAGGTCGACGTCGCACCCGCCAAAGCCCAGGCCGCTGCAGGCCGCCAACAAACGCAATACAATCATTCCTCGCACGTCAGTTCTCGCCCCAACGCTTCAACCTCCCGGTGCAAGACCCCACTCACCTCTCGGACGACCCGAAGGGCAGCACGCGGCAGCTGGGCCACTGCTGCCTGAGCAACTGCTGCACGCGGCGGCGCACGGCGCGCTTAGCCGCCAGCTCGGCCGCGTTGGGCTCCAGCTGCTCCAGCAGCGCGATGCTGTCGATCGTGAGCTTGCGCACGCTGGTGGCCGCGCCCATGGCTGTCGCTCTGCCTGCCGCGGTGGACGGATCCTTCCTGCTGTCTGGGGGTTGGTCGACCTATTTGATCGTCGCGTCGCACCTGCCTCTGTCGGTGGAAGACGGCGACTGAACTGCACTGAAGTGGCGAAGTGCCAAGAGAAAGAGATGCGAAAACACTGCCGTTTGTAAATACGTCGATATTGAACTTGGCTTCAGATTCCCCAATACATTTTGCCAGTGTAGCCGGGGAGTACGTGGCAGGGCGTTGAAGCCGAACTCAGAGAGTGAAGGTTGGCCAACGTGGGGACAGCAAAGGGCCTGAATCTGATCGTATCTTGCCGTCGCTCGCGTTGAAGTGCGCCGACCGCAGGTCCTCGAGCCGAGGAGTCCTCGATGAGGCTCAGTAAACCGACGCCCATGATGCCATCATTGATGGAGTCTTCATGGTGGAGGTATACTGTCGAGCTGTCGCAGGGCGCGGTCCCTGCGATGCGCTTTCGAGGTGAAGCGATGAAGACTGTCGACTGCATTACAGTCGGATATGCGTGTGCAATGCATCAGAATTGGGCGTGTAGGACATTGAGTAGTCTTCAGAATAGGCGTATAGGAGGATATTGAGTAGTCTTGCAAGTTGCAGCAAGACTCTTGCAAGACTTACTTCGCAACAATCAATCTGCACGCGACATGTTCGGAGGAGGAAGGAACCCGTAATGCAAACCTCTTGTTCAGCGACGGTTGATGACTATTCGGAAACGCAAAAAATATAACGACAAGCTTGTGGTATGAAGTTCGAGCGCTGCGGTTCGTGATACTTGGAGTACCTCCCTTCATTGGGGGCACCCAGTTGACGCAAACTCATGCGATGTTACGCACTTGGATATAGCAAGCACCAACCTTTGTGAATTCGGGCTCGACGACGAAGCTTCGCTTGCTCAAGACTTGTTTATTCCGGCGGCAAACACTTGTCGTCGTCGCGTGGGTGTTGAAGTCCTCGTACCCGCGGAAAACAGCGATTAAAGCCATACAATTTTCAGGTGTTTCTTGGCACTGGAGCCGGGCGCACGTTTTTGTTTGGGGTATAACTTCAAGGTGCCGCCGACACTGCAACTCCAGCCTTTGGCTCGAAAAGCACAAGGGACGAGGCGCCAACACCGATGAAGCCTTCAGAAATGCGGCTCAGTGAACAAATTTCCAATTCGACAGCAAGTAACCAAGCGATCTCCTATAAGCGATGACGCCACTGGAGTCGAAGTACGACGAGGTTCGTGAACTACTCAATATCTCGTGCTCGCTGTTCCTAATCAGTCATCTAACGGTTGTGGTCGATGCACTACTGTAGTCGAGGAAGCAAACCGTTCTGCATATCAACGCAAGCCTCACGCACAACTCCGTCACGGATCGGGTCGCCGCCAAGATGATTGACCACCTGACGCACCACTATCATCGCCACATCTGCAATGGTCGCAACCCGGTGGGCGAAGCACAGAAACCTGAGGATGTTCTCAACATCGAGGAGTGTGATGTATGGAGCAGCAAAATGCCCAAGTTCGACCGCGAGACGATGCCGCGCGTGTGGAGGCCGCGTCACGGCAGCGAGGACGAGGCAGACCTCAACGCGTTCAGGCCCATCAAGGAACTGGCCGAGCAGATGCTGCGCGCCGACTTCCTCGTCATCACGAGCCCCGTGTGGAACTTCAGTGTGCCCTACGCGCTCAAGCAGTACATCGACTGCGTGGTGCAGGTCGGACTCACGTTCCACGACAAGGACGAGGAAGGACCCTCGCGCCCGTATTTCCAAGGAAGGCCGCTCATTGTGATCTCATCGTCAGGCGGCAAGGCGCCACCAGCGCATGAGGACTACGTGTTTCCGTTCCTGTCGCGCATATTCGCCATGTGCGGCTTTGACGATGCACACCGAGTGGCCATCGAGGGCCTCGCAATGTACGACAAGGAAGAGTGCTTCCAGAACGCCGTCCATGAGGCAAACTGCATCGCCGACGAGGTGGTGCAGAACCAAAAACTGCGGCTGGACATGAACTATGCGTGAGCGGGAGCAGTGAAGACCGGAGGTAGCCGAGACTGCACTAAGAAGTGCATGTTTTGCGATCAGACCTGACAGGTCGAAGTTTAACGGAATGCATCGTTATGTCGGTTTGCGGTGCTCGGATAAAAAAGTTGATATTGTCGTTTTCACCCAAATTTGTAGAACCTGGAGGGAAATAGGGAGTAATCTGAATCGATTCCAACCGGTTTTGACCAATCAGAGGTGGCGTATGTCTCGTGGACTCAGACACACCACAAGATGTGCGCCACCTCAGACTCTGAGTTGGAGTTGTGTGGTCGATTGGTGACTTCTGATTGGCTGAATATCGCGCGAATCGATTTGAAATCGATTCTTCGATTCAGGCCATTCTCACAAATTCGAATGAAACTCACAATACATGTAACTCAAGTGAGCGAACAAATCGGTAGGGTAGATTCAACCACGCGAACATTTAACTTCTCAAGCTTGGTTCCACGGCAGTGGTAAGACCGCGATCTCCATGTTGAGCACAGATGCTGAGCAACACTGCTGCGATGAAGTTGTCGACTGCCTGGCGCCCATGGCATCTCATGGTGTCACGCACTTCAGCTTCGACATCAATGTTGCACGAATGTCTTCCTCCATTAAAGGTACTTCAAGCGACCTCGCTCAAGAGCTCAGTTCGCGCCACCAACTGTCGGCGGCGGACCAGTCCGTCAGGTGACAGCAGTCTGTCCGGGCCGACCCCGTCGTTTTATGCCGAAATTGATCGAGCGAGTGAGTTAGAGAACAAGTCGACTGCGCGTCGGAAGAGGAAGCGCCGCGTCACGCCAAGGGAACTCGCACATCGCCGCCCTCCGCGCTCCTGCTGCATCCGCCCGCTCCTCCCCTGCGTGTCGGTGCTTTGTGAGTCGCGAGAAAACGACGGGAAGCCGCCGCGTCTGCCGCCACTCGAGACCGACTACACGTGGCCGAAACTCCCCCCTCCTGACGCCGCGCTCCCCTTCGTGCGCCGCCCCCGCCATGGACTACAAGGTCTGGCAGCGCGCCGCCGCGGACCTGAACCCGCCGGGCGTGCCCAACTCCTTCCGCCACGCCAAGAACCAGCAGAACATCGCCAGCGTGCTGCTCCGTCGCGAGTTCGGCGGCGCCAGGCGGCAGACGCCCGTGAGAGCCATAGGGGAAGACAGAGAGGAGAACTTCTGGGCGGAGAGCGAAAGTTCCGCCAAGGTGCGCACGCCCTATTGGCTGCAGTGGAGGGGAATATTGTCGACATCTAACTATTGTGTGGGTTGTGACAATGGGGGAACAGCATCAAAGTCGGTACTTTGAACTGCCGCAAACGACCAAGTCCACGATCTCCATCGCTATCAGTCCGGACGGGTGAGTTGAGGGGGCTGCAAATGGGCGGAAGCATGTGTAGATTCTGAGTATTAATTGTTTTTGTTGTGTATTGTTATACGTGGTGCAGCAAAACTTTTGCTTCCACGCACGGAGACCACACAGTCAAGATTATATGCATCGAGACGGGCAAAGTGTTGCAGGTACGACGAATTCCACTCGTCACTATTGCGATTCGAGTAGCGAATATAAGATATTGTGGTAAACGCCTTTCGTGCAGACACTGGTCGGCCACCCGCGAACACCGTGGAGCGTCAAGTTCCATCCGACAGACCCACGTTACGTGGCCTCTGGGTGCCTAGGATTTCAAGTTCGGTACGTTGAAAGTGCGACATCAAGCCAGGCTACGGTTACTCGCAACTCACGTGTGTACTTTGTATAAATTTTACACTATTGGCAGCTTCTGGGATATCGAAACTGGCCGCTGTCTGTACGTCTCAACGCTGCGCCATGCCATTATTTCGATTTCTTTCCACCCATCGGGCGACATTTTGGCCATTGCCAGCGGAACCTGTGTCTACACATGGGACTACCAGGTAAGCGTAGCTATAAATGTCGGCTTGCGTTGTGAACGCTTCCGTTGTAACGTTTCGTTCTGCAGCACACGTGCCCTCGCATCGCGATGTTCAGTTACCAAACTTTACGATCCGTGACGTTCTTACCCGACCCATCCAAAATTATGGTTGGAGAGGCGAACGAGCGCTACGTGGTACGTAATGACATGAATTTGTTTTCTGTGATCGGTATTGTTGTTTGACCGTGTATGTTTTGATTTAGCAGAGACCCCAAGGTCAAGCCCCACCTTCTGACCTCACTGTCACGCTCACTATGTGGGACTTTGATCCATCATGGTCTCTGTCGCCGGAGCCGCTGCTGACAAAGAAGGCTATGAACAATAGTCGCGTCATTCTTTCGCACGCTCTCATCTATAACGACGGTGGATTCGACATTTCACGCTGCGGTCGCTACTTGGCAATATGTGCCGACTTTTCACTGAGGCAAGCGGAAAAAGAAGTGGAGATGGAAGCAGAAAGCGAAGCCACCACCGATTTGGAGACGATCCTATCTTCAGTAACAACAACACAAGAGGCAGTCGGTGGTGCCACCAGTCCAAGTGACGATGTCAACGACGTGTCTGTATCAAACCCGCAAGCTACAGCTTCGAATGAGACCAGTTCCTCCTCCGGCGCTGCAGCGCGTGCCACAAGAACTAGTACCGCTACGCCCCAGACACTACCGACGACGATGCCGCTATCCCTTCCCATCCACCCGCCACCTCCTCGACTTGTGCCTATCTCGGGGATGCACACGGGTGCACCTAATATGCTGGCAGCTTTGCAGTCAGCAGCGGCTGACCTTTCCCTTACGATGGATCAGTATATGAACCAGCAAATACGACGCGTGAGACCCCGGCTGCATCCCCCACACAGCATTCAGCGTTACACGACGACACTTGAGACTGCACGAAACACTGCCGTAGCTCCTGCTGCCGTACCTCAACAGCGATATTCGCAGATTCGACCAAACATCGCGCTTAGTCGGACACGGTTTACTAGAAACCAACGCAACCGTCGTGGCCGATTATCATCTGAGAACCAGTCGACGTGGCTAGCTTTGATCTCCCTGGATCCTGAACAGCTCGGTCGCGTAATTCAAACTTGTCATCTTGCTGAGACTGCCGCCGGTGGCGTTACCTCAGTGAAAATATCGCCAACATCAGCCTACGTCTTGCTTGGATACGGCGTCCGAGATCGCATACAACGGTAAGTGTGCAGTTTCCTAATTGGAATTTGTTGTTATGGTGGACTAATCAACCTCATTTCTCTTTGATGCTTTCAGTGAGACTGAATTTCCGGTCCATCGTGTAACGCGCATCTATCGATGGGAAGACATGGCGTTGCTTTCACATGTGGAGAGCGCGATGGATGATGTAAATATCGCGTTGTTTAGCCCGATTTGTGGTGGTGGCTTTTTGTATGGCACCAAGCAGGGCAAACTGCGAGTGTGTAGCACCTTTCGCGGCGACTTCCATGATGAAGAGAACTGCAACGTCCTTGATGGCCCTCGACGCTGCCACTACGATCAGAATGTGAACGGTGACGATGAGAATGATGACGATGACGGGGACCTAGGCGAGGAAGGAGACGAAGAAGATGAGGAAGACGAGGAAGATGAGGAGGGAGTTGATGATGACGAAGAGGATATGGACGCCGACGACGAAGAGGAGGAGGATGATCATGACGGCGACGAAGATGAGGACGCCGATATGGGCGAGTAGTGTCCAGAGTGTTTGATAATTAATTAGTCATGCAAGTTTGAAGTTTGAAGGAAACGGAAATCGACAGACGCTTCCATGAGTTGACGATGAAACTTCGTTATTTCTCTCCCTGCCAGCCCCAATATACAACATAGAATTAGGATTCGTCGTCGGCAACGCGGGCTTTGTCTGTCCCGTGTCCAAACGTCTTCCCAAGAAACATCTCCTTATCGAAGTCACTTCCAAGGAACTGTGCTTTGTCGACCTTCCGCGCACGGTTGATAAGATCGGCCGTCTCCTGTCGGTGTGTCTTCTGGTTGAGTTCGCTTTCCTCACCACCGCATCCCCAGACCTCGATGGCGTCAATTACGAACTGCTCGCTGGAGGACAACCGACCTGGCTCGAAAGACAGGCACTTCGGAGTGGTGTAACTGTGCTCGTCCAGATCTTCGCTGAGGAACAACCGAAATTTGTCTGTTGATCCTCCCATGCCAAGCCCGCGAGGCAGAGCGAAGCCCTTGGAGTTCAGGTACATGTAGTTTTCGTTGGCACCACTCGCAGAGACTCGGTAGATGCTAATTTCAGGTGCCAGTCGATAAAGGAAGCACCCGTTGCCCCCGTAGTAGCGACTTGACTCCTTCCACTCGGTATCGCAAAACATGCCAAACACAGCTAGCCCAAGACCTGTCAGTATCAGGAGCAAGCACGATGTTCAGCAAAATGTACATACCTCCTTGTGTGTCTCGGATGACCGTAAGTGTTGGTCCAGAGTAGCCGAGAATGTGATAGCTCAAACGGTTAAAACTCAATCCATCCTGGGCGCTCGTGTACAATCGCCTCAGGGATGTCTGGATTGACGTTGTGACGGTGGATAAGGCCACGAAATGAGATCTACACAGCACGCAGATTAGTGTTGCCATAGTATAACGTCATTTGAGTACCGGTAGTGTGTTGCGGTACCTGGACAAGATGCCGCTCGTGTGCGACAACCGCGGCGCTTCAAACGCCGGCTTGGTCAGTGACTCGAAGCTCTTGTGCGCCATCCACAACATGAAAATGGTATAGAGAAGAGGAAATTGCGATCCGATCCACCGGACGAAGTCATCGCTAGACGCTTGAGTAGAGCCAGCGGACGGCATCGCAGCACGGGCGAGTGCCTTCGCCACGCCTGCCATACGATCAACATCTTCAACTTGTTCGCCTTCCACCATCACCAAGCAGGCAAACAGCAGTTGACTCAGCTCTTGCTCCGTCATAGCATTCGCTGTTGCATTAGCTGCAAACAGTCGAAACAGTGACCGACAGATCGACTGCGACGATGCGCGGACGCACTGTGCAACTACAAACTCAAATGCAGATCAAACGACAACATGAACAAAAGAGCCAAGAGCCACTTCCCCCGTACTGCAGCCTCCTCACCTCCTTGTGCAAAGTTTACCATCTGCAAGTTGTCTGCTTTCCCACTGGCGGCTTCTCCACCTTCGTTCTGCTGCAGACACAACTGGTAGAAGGCGGCACCCAGTCGACGACTCGGCGCAGTCAGTTCCTCCGGCGCTGCAGCTGGTAGCGGCAACTCCAGCCACGACTACAGCACCAGCACAAAGTTAATACTCATGATACTAAATAACCCCCTCCCCGTGTATTGTACCTGCAGATTGGCCGACGCCGCGGCTTCCGACGGCGCTGACGCAACTGTCGCCTTAAATTTGGCCTTCAGACACTCATACTCCTGCGCACCAGAGCACAACAAGAGTTACAGCTTATACTACGTCGTAACCCCAGCAGTCAGCAGCCGCACCTCGTCGCTGAAGGGGCCCTTCCACTCGCCTGCGCGGGCTCTGGCGGTGCTGCCTGTGTTCCCCATGTTGTTTTCTTCCTGAGACTGACGTACGCGTATAAGATCTGAAGGGTCGATACTCCTTCCAGATCTTATCTGTGGTTCTATTTTCGCGTGTCGTTCTAAAAAATCTATCTTTGGGTGTTGCAGCCCTGTCATAACGGCAACTTGAACGGAGCTGCTCACTTCTGTAAAGCTCCTGCCTTCCCTTCCCTCCGCTCGTCCGTTCGTCGACCATGAGCAGGCTACCGCTGACTTGCGCGGTGCTGCTGCTGGCTTCCGCTGCTGCTGACGAGTGCCCCACCACTTGCGGCACGCCGTCGGGCCTCGAATTCTGCTCGTACGTATCATTCGCAGTCTGCGGCGGCGAACCTTCCTACGAAGAGCTGGACAACGCAGCGTTGCTGGCTTTCCAAGCCTGGAGCAACTCCAATGCCAGCGAGTCATCGCTCGCCGCATTGCCGCAGTACGAGGACTCCAGCGACGAGAAACTAGCTGCAACCGTCAAGGCCCTGGACCTCGGCAACACCAGCAGCCCATGCGGCGCCTTCCTGCGGCGAATGGAGTGCGCCGTGCACTTCCCAGTGTGCGAAGTAGGGCGGGACTACTCGAAGGTGTGTCTCCAGTCGTGCCAGTCCACTGTGCATTCGCAGTGTCCAGGACTTGCTGGCATGTGCACGACCTTCGACGAAGCTGAGGTGGAGATGAAGGGCAACAAGTGCTTCAAGGTCAGCTACTCCGGGCCTGCCATGGGCATGTGGGTGGCCGGATTCCTCATCTCGCTCGTCTTCTCTGTGCTCAACTCGGTAGGTATCAACCTGCAGAAGCTGTCAATGTCACGCAACAACGCGGCTGAAGTGAAGAAGACCACGCTTAAGCAGCCGCTCTGGATGTTGGGCTTCGGGCTCGTGTGTCTTGGATCGCTGTTGGACTTTGTGGCGTTCGGCATGGCCCCGCAGACTCTTCTGGCGCCACTTGCTGCGCTGTCACTGGTTTGGAATATGCTGATTGCACCCATCTTCCACAAGGAAAAGGTCACACGGGAGAATCTGCTAGCTACTGCAATTATCTTCATCGGCGTGACTTTGACAGTGATCTTCGCGGGACACAGCACACCGTCCTACGAACTTGAGGACCTCATTCGACTCTATCAGCAACCAGCCATGTACGCATACATTGTAATGATAGTGTGCTTTCTGAGCGGGCTCTTCACTTTCTGCCGCTACATTGAACGCACGCACAATTTTGAAGAGGGGCTGTTCCACATCATTTGCTACGGCGGAATCGCTGGAACGTTTGGAGGCCAGTCTGTGCTGCTTGCAAAATCGACTGTTGAGCTGCTGAAGAGTGCTATCTGGGGTGACGCGGGTTTGTACATGTTCACGCAGCTCACATCGTACGTTATTATCGCTGGTCTGGGGGCCTGCCTAGGTTTCCAGGTCCACTTCCTCAACGGTGGGCTTGCTCGCTTCGATGCGCTTGTGGTCATTCCAGTCTATCAAAGCTTCTGGATCCTCATGAGTGTATTGGGCGGCATCATGTACTTCGAGGAGTACGTGAGCATGACACGGACACAGATGTTCATGTTTACCATTGGAGGGTGTGTCACCATTTTGGGTATCATCGTGCTGCTCAAGACAAGACACTCGGGGGAGGCCGGACGCTATGTTGAGCTGGTACGTTATCCTAATTACTCGTTGCTGCCATTCCCGCTATAAACTTATCATTGATCCTTTCGCTTGCTTTAGTCACTCACACCAACTTCGGCGTGGAACGTTGATGATTCTGACGAAGAAGTGGAGCTGCACCTGCCACAGAGCCCCAACACGGTTCTTGAAAAGGGGGCTAAGGTTGCCCCTGGAGCGGTGGCCCCTGTCTCTCCAAAGAAAATGTCGGACAACGACTCGGCTGTTGCAGCGGCCATTTACCGTTCCAAGCCTGCTTCACCTACCAGTGGCAGTCGAGTCAGCGCCAAACCAAAGGACTTCGATGACGATGAAGAAGAAGAGGATTTTATTTAACTGAAGACGGTCCACGGCCGGCCGTATTAGTGCAGACTGCCTATGTTAATGGTGCCTCAAGCACAGTGACGGCGGTACAAGCCACGGAGGTTGCCAGGTTATTTAGAATTCCAATAGAGCTAAAATGCATGCATCGTCGTCGGAGCAGTATTCCCAACTAACAACCGGTTCCACCAGCGATGGTCAAGCAGGAGGTGGACGGAAAAATGGTCATGAGGTTTGTCATGATAGCCCAAACGAAGCAAAAGGTGAAGACCACAATGGTGATGATGCCGGCTAGTTTGCTCGTGCCTCCAGTGCGCTTGAGCTCTAGAGTCTCGGCCTTCTGTCGCGGCAACAGAAATACCCAGGCAATGGAGCAGATTTGGAAGGCGTAGGCGATGAGGTAACAGTAGGTTACTTGGTTTCGCACGTAGTTGTCATCAACTTGGAGATACGTCTTGCCCGTGTCGAAATGTGCGTCAATGTTTTTGTAGATGACTGTGGCAAAGGGTGAGGCGATGGTTTGGCACGTGGTGATCAGACCGAAGACTGCGGCTTCGTTTCCACCTTCGACGATCTCGATCGTAGCGTACTGCGATACAATTTTGGAGATCGTGCCAGGGACCTCTTCGAGGAGAGGTGGGCCCAACCACATCCACTGGCTACGGTAGACGTCCCAGATTGTGAAGAAGGTCGGGAAGCAGTCCACAAAAACAACCGATAGCTGTGTGATGACGATAATGGTGCGCCAGTTCCAGGTGAGACCGTATCGCTTGATCACATAAAGCGATACTGCAGAAATGAATGCTGCAAGAATACTGGAGATGGCATCGTTCACAGGCTCCACCTTGGCCCAAAAGGCTTTCAATGGGGCTCACAGCCGTCACACTCATGAGCGAGAACACGAAATAGAAGAATCGGAAGGCGATGAGCTGGTACACTACCCGGTGTTGCAACAAGTCAAACAGCAGCCTCATGTAGTCACGGAAAGACTTCGCCGGTCCCTTGTTCTCAGCCACGAAGAACCAGGACGACGCAGATGCGATAAGTGCTGCACCGGCGCACACTGCAGAGATGGCATTTACACCCATGGAACCCGAGAACGATCCACCATAGTCTTTTCCGTTAAGGCCAAAACCGACCATGGCAGACGACAGGATCGACATGGCTTGCTTGAACACTTGCATCATGGTGAGTGCTGAGCCCCGAATTTCAGCCGGTTCGCGTTGGGCAAACTCAATAACCACGCCATCTGAAGCGGCGATTGCCATAGTCATCCCAAGGTTCGCGAAGATCATGAGCAAAATGAACTTGGTGCCGGTCTCTGGAGCGTCTTCATTGATGAGCGCGATCTGATCACTGGTGAGGTTAGCCGCGGCAACGTAAGCGAGGTCGGGGTCACCGTAGTACGGATCACCCGTAGGGAAGATGACCATGAGCACCAGACAGATCGTCGCGAATATCCACCCAAAAACCATGTACGGACGGCGGCAGTAGCCCCAAATCGGAACGCAATCCGAGAGGATACCGAAGAACATCCGGAAGCTCCACGGAATGCGAACAAGGACCTTGGCCGACGCTGTGGCTGTGCCAGACATTCGCAAGTAGTTGTTGAGGAAGGGGTACACCAAACCGTAGATGGTGCCGTTGATCACTCCCAGTGCGCCATACTGGATCAGAATGCCGATGGTCTCACGACTGTAAAGTTTGGGGGGCCGCCACCCGAACGCAGAGCTCCACCTTCGAGAGCATCCGGGGTCTTGAGCTCTTGAAAGTTGTGGGCGAGCTGACCGACAGCGGTGGAGTTTTCGGGTTGTTTTGGATGGTGGCGTTGGTTGAAGTGGCCATGGAGCAGACTTGGTCGGCGGCAGGGAAATTGATAACTGAGAACGGAGTGTGAAACATTAGTCGCTTCGAGCTGGCAGAAGAGAACGCGCGTGGACACCAAAACTCAGTATTTCTGCTGCTGGTGCATTGCTATTCACAACTTGTGAATCACAAGTATTGCGTTTTCAGGCGAGCTGAGCTGCCGTCCCACGGAGACCACGTGCCATTTACTAATGACATCGCATCTACTAATGCGCGCGCGACTCGAACCGATCAGGTTGTCATCGAGTTGCAAGCGATGCCTTTCACATCGTCTTAAATGTGTCTGCGATTCAAGATTCAATGGCGGTGGCGCCGAGAAATGCACGGTAAGAACAGACATGCCCCTGACACGCAGCCGGAAATCCTTCACTTGTCAGGCATTGCTCGATGACCACCATTGTCAACAACACGATCACGTAATGGAATTAATCCATTTGTAGCTGCTTCGTTGTACCGGAATCGTCTACATGTATCATCAGTACATGTATTGCTGATTCGGCAAGCACATGAATGGCATCGAGTCTGTAGGATGATTCTGAAAATGAAGGCAATTCGTCGTTTCATATCTACCGATGCACGCTGCGTCGCGACTTTTCAAACTCCCAAGTCGATCGTCTCAACTGTCTGCAGACTCTGCACCACTCCAGCGACCATGGCGTCCAAGTACGCGAAGCCGATGCAGATCCCTGCTGACTTCCCTGACATACTGCGCAACTTCACGCGCGAGGTGCTCCGACAGCAAGGCAAAGTCGAGACAAAAGAAGCGATTTATGCTTTCGGGTCGCAGTACTTCAAAGAGCTCGCCGCGAAGCAGAGCGGGGCTAACAAAGCGGTCGATGATGCAGCAATGAGCGCTTTGACGCCGACGTACATTAAAATGGAAGAGGAGGCCATCAAGGAGTTTTTGGTCGTTGCATTCAACGATGCGCAGCAGCAGGATGGGGGCATGGTCGTCTACGAGCAATTCAAGCAGGTACTGCTCGTAAATATTGTTCGAACGAAATGGATACTTTCTAAGGAAGAAAAACATGTTATGGCTTGACACAGGTACTCGACGGGCTTGGCGAGCAGTTGCAGCTTTCTCCTACTGAGCTGAAAGCGCTGTACGCCGAAGCGGATGAAAACGAAGGAGGGGTTGTCAGCTGTGCAGGTAAGTACTACTAATTTTTTACTTACGTATTGCACCATAGGTCTCACTCACATGCTGCATTGGTAGACTTCCTCCCCCTCGGCATTCAGGCACTACTACAGCTCCGTGCAACCCATATGCAGCGTCTAGCACGTATCGAATCGTTTAGCAAGCGCAAAACCGAGTTTTTCCTTCATGGAATGATGCAGGACGAGATGGAGAGTATTTTGCGCGAAACTTTCCAGCGTGCCGACAAAGATGAAATCGGTGCACTTACTCGGCTGGCATTCATGGATTCGATCCGAGATGCCGATCTAGGGCTGACACGGCGTGAGGTAAACATCCTCATGTCTGAAGCACCCGTCGCTGAGGATGACCCGAATATCGTCGTTTACCCCGACTTCGTCCCAATTTCCTTCCCCGTGTTGAAAGACGCCTACGTCCAAGGAATCTTGGAAGCTCACAACAATCCGGACTGGATCGCACAGTATCTCACGGAAGTATTTGCGAGCGGAGACAGCGAGAACACTGGTTTGCTAACGGTCGCAGAGGTCGCTCGCCTTTTTCGTGCTGCTGACGTCGGTCTCACGCGGCTGCAGATCATCGCGGTTATGGCTGAAGCTCAGGGAGATAACACGGGTTTCGTCAACTACGAAAGGTTCGCAGCCCAGATATCGGGAATGGTGCTGGCCCTGACCAATGTCGATAGTCAGCAAAACTATGCTGCCTACCTGCAGAGGTATCGCAAGACGAGCGAGTACTACACAGTATTGGACCTGAACCAGCACACTTTTGAGCAAGCACTCTCACGCGCGTTAGAAGCAGTCGATGAAAGTCACCGGGGGATTCTCATGCGAGATGAAGTGGTGGGAGCCATCCGAAATGCCTTCCCGGAGATAACCGATCGCCAGTTGCGATCGTTGATGGCACTTTCAGACCCGGACGAGATGGGCGAACTAGAGTACAACCTCATCACTCACTCTGCTTTCCAAGCTCTGCAAAAGCTGCAGGAGTATGACATGATGGTGGCCGAATCGTAAGCAGTGTCTGCATTGCTGCGTGCTTGTCAGAAGACACGCAACTATCCCGAACAAGCTCACAGGTCAGTCCATCGCCTTATTTTTTTCTCATTATTCCACAATACATAGTCTATCTATTGAGACCCCTTTAGTTGGAGTCGAAACTAACGGATGCTGACGATACCATCAAGATGTCCCTCATTTTGCGTTGGAAGCGCTGGGCATACAGTCTTGGTGGAGCTGCTGATATGCCTAAGCGGTCATGACGCAGCACCAGCGTCTTCCACAAGCGCTCCAACCTTTTGCGCCACGTCCAAGTTTGTAGCATGTCTACTACACCAAGGGTATAGTAGTCCGGACCAACAACAACACACGCCTGATACCCCCGCTTTTCAACTGCCCTTGTGCCAATCCATTTCGAGTCATCGCTTGTACTGGAGTCCATATCAGCCGGACCATACGACACGGAGTTGTACATGTAGCGGTGAGCCGAACGCCCTAACAGTGGTGTGTCATCCTGAATTGTCGCAGTGCTGTCATCGTACTGGTTTACCACCGAATAACGGCAATTTCGGCTGAACTTTCGTCGATTACCAGACTCCACCTCGTCCAGATCCTCGTCACTGGAGCCTTCAGTGGGCTCCGCGCCATCTGTAGCAATCGACAAAAAGGAATCGCTGTCGGGATGACACACCGGGTAGTTCACTTTGCGCTTTGTCGGTGACTGTTGTCTGGTATCCATGGCGGAGTGTTCTACAACGTATTTTGTGTTGTGTACACTCAGCAGCAAGCTGTAATCCATAATGCCTTGTTCACACAAAAAGTTGCTATCACTTTCAAGTTGCCGGACAAGCTCTTCAGCTGTAATTATAAGTAAATACACGATATGTAAGTTTGGGTCCACTTTGCAGCCACAATATGAGCCCAGTTTTGCTTACATATATCCGATGGAACCCGCAGCTTGCGATGAAAGTCGTTGTCTTTCAGCACGATGTGGGGCAAGTGGTTACCACGAATGCTGTACTCGCAGCTCTCGTTCGTACCGTACTGAAAAGCGTTACTGCAATACGTGCAGATGACGGTCTTTCCTGGAGGAATCGCCTGTAAGTACCAGACACGAACGAAATTCACAGTTAGTACTGCGTTGTGCTTGAATAAGTCACTGTCTCTGGCATGCGATAAGCGCACCGAGAACACGTACCGGAGCGTTGCGATCAACCCACGATCCCTTGATGTCGAAAAACTGGTGCATGCTCGTACGACCAATCGCATTTCCCATCACCACGAAGCTAAAAACTTGACCGTACATCTCGATAGAGTGGCAACCATAGAACCGCGTCAAGTGTGAGTCTGGATTCTGCTTCATGTAGCTAATATACGCTGGGAGCATATCCAGCAGCACATTGCGCTCGCTAGTTGTCACTGATTTCACCAAAAATGAATAGTCGGCCGTGTAAAACATGAATGCACCACTGGATCCCCCAGACTGAAGCCGTTCGTGGCACGTCGCTAGGAACGCTTTCCTGTACAGAGTTTCGTTGATTCCGAAGCCCTTTCGAATATCGCGGAAACATGAAGGGCTGTAGTCATCGAAGCACACTGTCATCCCAAGCTCATGCAGACGAAGGTGCACTACACGTCGGCCGTCCGTGACCATCGGGGTGTTAGACGAGGCTGCTACGACGCCTCTTGTCGTGAAGTGGAGCACTTCCTTGCGTAGCGCAACGTTGAGCTGTGGCTGAAGATCAATGTCCACGTCGCTGTAGCGATCACTGTCGAAAGTCTCGCGCGCACGGCAATCCACATGCGGGTAGCCATTGATAGCCACCCAAATGACGAGATCAATCAGTCCTTTCGCCGTCTGGAGGAAGGATGAGGCATCGCGTACTAACTGGAGGGCGCGTGGGCGGTCCCCGAGAAACAAAACGTCTGCGACCCAGAACGAGATGAGGATGATCTGGTAGATGATGTAGGCCACCGTGAATATCCTGGCGCTGCGAATCACGTCCTTCTTGGCCTCCAGCGCCTCCTTCATGCCTCCGAACGGGTGCGTCTGCGTCTCCAAGACGGCAAACACCACGGCGCACAGCACCGCGAGGATGACCACGACGTAGTACATGACGAGCTCGTCGGCCACCGTCTCGTCCACGAAGCAGGCAGGGTGGACCTTGGGGTCGAACTCGACACTGGAGACCCAGAGCAGCGCGGCGAACAGCGCGCCGGTCCCCCAGGAGAAAATGTGGTACCACTGCAGGTTCTGCTTGAGGTTCGTGAAGGGGTTCGTGGAGCACTGGTACAGGTGGAAGGACATGCAGAGGAACCAGCACTCGGACGAGAAGGTGCACAGCTGCGTGAACGTCGCGAGCGCGCGGCAGCCCAGCGGGTTCGTGTAGACGTCCCAGCTGAACTGGAAGCGCAGCGCGTAGAGCAAGTCGACGACCGCCTTCCAGTAGATGAGCGGGTTCGGGTGGCGCCTCCACTTGCGCTTCAGCAGGAAGGACAGCACGATGACGGAGCAGCTGATGACCGAGATGAAGGCGCCCGTTTGGGTCGGCAGCGAGTCGGGTCGCGCATCAGCCAGCACGTAGTTGCGGTTGGGCTTCATGCACGGGCAGGCGGTGGAGAAGAGGTGCGAGGTGAGGTGCGTGTCCTTGGCGGCGTCGAGTGAATGAGCGACTGTGTGACGACGCTGTTTGTTGCTCTGCTTCGGCCTGTTTGTGGTGAGGATGGCCACCACTATAGTGGGGACAAGTCACGTTTGCGGAGACCGTGTATTGTGTGACGAGAGATGGGCAGGTTGGTACCCGCCTCTCTTCTTGTTGAGGTCGGAGAAAGGCCATCATCAGCGGTTTCACATCAGGGCTGAGCTTTTGGTGGCGGTGGTGTCGGCCAGCAACTCGGTCGCTGCCAGGCTACGACACCGGGGAGGGAACGAACGCCTTGCCCTCGCGAACGCGACGAGTGCAAAGTACTGTACTTGGCCACAACCGGTTTCCCCATCTTGTTAAGGCGAGCTACTCGCGCACCGGGCTTTGCAAACAAGCTCGGTATGCAAACCTTTAAGCTCGTCGGTGCAAACTGCAGTGGGGCACTACGTTGCTTGCTTGGTTCACGTCAGTGCAGCGAGAACAAAGCGCATTAACTCTGAATGCTACACGATGCACCATCGACCATGGAGAGGGGATAGGATACAGCTGCCCGAAGCGGGTGCTCCGCTGCTGGTCAATCTTGAAGTTGGCGTGTTCTCAGGGACGATGGCTTGTTCTCAGGGATGGCGACACCACACAGTTCCGGCGGCACATGGTGTTAAACTGGGCCTTCCGTCACGGAATCCGTGCGCAGGGCGCAAGCAGAAGCAGCGACTTGGCGACGATCCGTTTTTCACATTCGCGGCCCGCGAATCGCGGGGAGAAAATCACTTGCAGCATGTTGAAGTGTGTCGCAGTGCTGCTCGTTGTACAGTCGGCCCGTATACTTTCTGAACGTGGAGTCTGGTGAGGGTGGGTGGTTTGTCTTGCAATTCTAGGCGAGGTTTGACGACGCCACGAGTATTCAAGTCTTGTGATATTGTCTGTGCATTTAATCGTCGTGCTCACGCAAATCTAAGCTCGAAGCATCCACGGTGTGTACAAGGTCTGTCGTAGGGCACATGGGTCATTCGCGAATCGCTTACAGCGACAAGAACCAGTCGCGCGTCTCGCCGATTCCGTCGGAGAAGTCGTACGACGCTGTGAAACCCAGCTTGCTCGTCGCCTTCACGGGCGAGCACACCGACTCCTTCACGTCACCGGAGCGGAACGGCACGTTCACGATCGCAGCCGACGATCCGAACTTCTCGACAATGCGCTGAGCTACAGATTTGACGGTGGATTTGATGCCCGTGCACACGTTGAAGACGTCGAATTCGTCGTCCCCCAACAGCATCGCCGTACGAATGGCGCGCGCCACATCCTTCACGTACACGAAGTCACGGTACTGCTCGCCATCGCCAGTCACCTTCAGCGTGCCGTTGATCTTAGCCTGCTCCATAAACCACGAGACGACGCCGCTGTAGGACGAGTGGGGGTCCTGACGGGGTCCGTACACGTTGAAGAAGCGCAGCGCTGTCGACGGGAGCCCGTAGTCCTCGTTGAACTGCTTCATCAAGTGCTCCATCTGGAACTTGGTCGTGGCGTACGCGCAGATCCCTCCGGTGGCCGTCTCTTCACTGAGGGGCAAGTTCTCCGGCAAGGGAGTGCCGTATGTGGCAGCGGAAGATGCCGCCACCACGCGTTTTACGCCGTTCTTGACGGCCCAGTCGAGCACCTTGCGCGACCCTTCGACGTTGATGCGCTCATACTTCTCGGGGAGGCGAGTGCTTTCCTCCACGGAGATAGCAGCGGCAAGGTGCACCACGTAGTCGATCTGCGCGAATGTCAGCACTAGTTAGACACCGATCGCCGGTAAACATGGGGAGAGAGACCAATACAACCAAAGCGACCAACGCACCTTGTGGATGATGAAGGAGAAGTCGTCCACCACCGTGATATCCTTGACCAGCACGGCAGCCGCGCCCCGGTTGAAGTTCTTTCCGTTGCTCATGTCATCGTACACCACCACCTGCAGCAGCAACAACCATAGTCAACAGGGTTAGCCTTATATCTCGAGCTAATAGATCCGATTTAAATCAGGTCGCATTGCCGACCTCGAAGTTGTTGGTCAGCAGATCCTCCACCACGTGGCTGCCGATGAAGCCCAGGCCACCAGTCACCAGTACGGTTGGCTTCGGGGCCGCGAAGCGGCGGAAGACCGGCGTCATGGCGCTGCGCCCGCCGCTGGTCTGGTAGTAGCCCCCTCCGAATAGCGCTCCCACCGCGAAGATGGCCAGCGCGCCCACGTACACGTAGAATTTGGGCAGCAGCAGCCAGCTCGTCTCGGGACGGCCATTGCGGCCGTGACGCGTGGGTAGCATCTCTCGTGTCTGGGGCTCGCTGAGGATCGCGGAGGAAGTCGCGCACTGCTCACTTGGCGCACCCAGCTACACGGCTGGTGTCAAGATATGTGTCGCATGAGTTACGAAAAGGCGGTGGCGCTAGCTGCTGATAGGGCGCGCACACCAAATCTACACAATCTTCACACGTTGTTTACATCAGCGTTGTCCAGAGCAAATTGCCCCAGACAGTATAAATAGTCACACCGATTCATTGCCACACAAAAATTGTGTTTTGGGGGAGACTATATGTATACGAATGTCACAAAAGTATTTGAGCAACATTCAGGCCAAAGTTTGGTGAAGTTTTTGCCGAACACCTTTTTGGTGCTTTGAGCTCCGTGACCTCGAGCTCCATAGTTTTTCCCACAATACTGTACGTCGTGGTCACAACCATGTCATTCTTTTGGTTCAGGAATATCGTCAGGTGGTTCGTCACTTTGACGCACAGGTTTCATTGGTGGCACAGCTGCACGATGCCAGACTTATGCTTCAGCTTACAGTTCATGGCACTGGCTAGCTACTGAGCTAAGCTAACCTGTTCAAAATGCATAATATGGTATTCTTACTCTTACATCAGGCACTCTCATATTCTTCCCCCACGTATGATCTTGCCCTTCAAACCCACGCCTGAGACGTTGTTTCAGTTTTTTTATTTGTTTTTATTGTCTTATCAACAAAGCTGCTTGCCTGCCGCGGACGTGCTGTTGCTTTCCCAGCACCACCCGTCGCAGAAAGCAGGAGGGTCCGCATGGTATAGCTTGGAGATGTAGACCCTCTCTACGTACAGTACAGCCAATAGTCACTCGCTCGCATGACTGCTTGCGCGTTCACTCATTGGCAATATCGTGATGTGCACGGCTCTTACAGAGTCATGAACCAATCGCGGGTCTCGCCGATGCCCGTGGGGAAGTCGTACGAGGCCGTGAAACCCAGCTTGGTGGCAGCCTTCACAGGCGAGCACACCGATTCCTTCACATCGCCCTGGCGGTACGCAATGTGCGTGATGTCGGCCGACGAGCCGAACTTGGCCTTGACGGCAACGGCAACGTTGTTGATCGAAGTCTTGACACCAGTGCACACATTGAAGACGTCGAAGTCATCGTCCTTGAGAAGCATGGCCGTGCGAATGGCGCGCGCCACATCCTTCACGTACACGAAGTCACGGTACTGCTCGCCGTCGCCAGTCACCTTCAGCGTGCCGTTGATCTTGGCCTGCTCCATGAACCACGAGACGACGCCGCTGTAGGACGAGTGGGGGTCCTGACGGGGTCCGTACACGTTGAAGAAACGCAGAGCCGTGGACTTGAGGCCGAACTGCTCGTGAAACTGGGCCATGACGTGCTCCATCTCGAACTTGGTGGTGGCGTACGCGCAAATTCCGCCAGTCGCGGATTCTTCGCGCAGCGGCAGGTCCTCCACCTTGGGTATGCCGTAAGTGGCGCCCGACGACGCGGCGACAACGCGCTTGACGCCGTTCTTGACGGCCCAGTCCAGCACCTTCCGGGAGCCCTCGATGTTGATACGCTCGTACTTCTCTGGCAGACGCGTGCTCTCCTCGACTGAGATGGCAGCGGCGAGGTGCACCACGTAGTCGATCTGCAACATTGACAACCAACACGAAATGGACGGGTCAGGTGAATGTTCCGAAACACATGAAGTGACAAAGACAGGGGACAAAAATGGAGACGAACGCGCACCTTGTGGACGATGTAGGAGAAGTCGTTCACGACCGTAATATCCTTGACCAGCACGGCCGAGATGTCCTTGTTAAAGTTCTTGCCGTTGCTCATGTCGTCGTACACAACAACCTGCACGCACATAGAGATTTGAGTCAGAACAGTGTACACGCAAAAGGTCTACGGGGCTATACACGTCGAAAGCACTCACGTTGAACTTGTTGGCGATGAGGTCCTCCACAACGTGGCTGCCGATGAAGCCCAGACCACCAGTGACCAGCACGGTGGGGTGGCCGTTGGAGGGGCGCGCCACGGCGGTGGCGCCGAGGCTCTCGGCGATGTTGAGTGACGTGCGGTAGTAGTAGCCGCCGCCCGAGAGCATGCCGATGAGGAACACGAGCACGGCACCCAGGTACAGGTGCGTCTTGGAGATGAGCATCCACGAGCTCTTGAGCTCGATCTCGTGCTCCGGGTGACCCTTGTGGTTGGGGAACGTCTTCTCCGTCTTCTCGTTCGGCGCCATGGCGATGGTCCTGCTGCTGCGTTTGTGCTGCTTGGGGGTGAATTGCAAAGTGGATCGACTGGTCGACTGGCAAACCTCGCGACGTCAGCGGCGGTCGAGTCGACTGCCAAGTTGGCCGACGTTCGCGAGGGCGACCACTGTCTATGGTGGATCAACTTGGCCGAAAAGACAAGAAGAAGTGGGTCTTTTCATCGAAATATGGAACCTTAACGCGGGTGGAAGCGCTCCACCCACGCAAATGCGTCGTGTTTTACTACGTGAGATCTACCCACCCGGGCTTTGGATTATGATTTCTATTGTGCTTAAGTATTAGCCGAGGCAGAGTGCGGGTGATAACCTATTCTGCCCGATTTTGGGTGAATCCTGAGACGCCGCTTCAACCCCACCCCTACACAACTGCAGATGATCGCTATGCAAAGTCCAAGGTCTAAACTTTGGCGAGTCCCACCAAGCTCACTTCAACCACCATCAAGAGACCCTGCCTGCGCATGCAGCGAGTGCTTGTCAAGCAGCACTGCTTGATACCCGGCCGCCGAGCACGAAGAACCGCTTCGCACCTGGCGTCGACAGTGTCGACTCGACACACCGCCCGATGCTTGCCGCGCTTGCTGACGACCAAGCGGCCTCGGCACCAGTCCAAGCGGAAATGTGCCGGGATTTCGGACGGCGAGCTCCAGACCCATACTCAGTGCGAGTCAACCCGGTTTGGAGCCGGAACGACGGCGCAGTTGCTCGTTCAAAAAGCTGTGTCGATGCAACGGTTTGCGCTGCAGGAAGGCTTCCCACCATAATCGTGGAAACTGAAGTTTTAATACCGCGAGTACGTGGCCGGCTTGACGGAGCCCACCGCACGGTAGCCTCGAGGCGATCGAGGCACACGAGCTCTATTTCCGCTTTTTCTCCACGAGACGTGACCAGATCCCACAGCGACGGAGGTGCCGCAGCGTAACACGAATGGGCCCCATACGCAGTAAAGCAGCACTTAGTGCTGCTGCGCTTTGAGCTGGTGTGCTCGGTAGGCGATGCATTCATCGCTTGGTCTGCGATTCGCGAGTCCTGAGGGAGGGATTGTGCTAACGGCTCCGGAGAGAACGCCGCTTCTCGAAGAATTTCCAAGCACCGTGTCCGTGGTCACTATTCTGCAAGGCGCAGATGTGCACGCGGCTCCTGCGTCAAAGCGAGTCTTTGGGCATTCGTATCTTCATCATGGACAGCTCGATGTGGGGCTACGCGTATGGGACAGCTTTTCTTTCCGGGCACCCGATTACATTTGCGGTGAGCAATGCCTTCTTTACCCGCGGGTTGGCTGTATCCAAGACTCTTGACAAGCACTTGGTTGTCGATCTTGGTCCAAGATTCTTGGATAGCCGATTGATTTGCAGTGTTTTTTTCGCCAGTCGACAACGCAGGTGCTTTTGGTGAGGCAGTCCGCGACGACTGCTATTATAACTACGCACCGACATTTGGTCTCACATAAGTGAATCTTGACTGCTTCCAAGTGAACAACGGTCGAGAAATTGCAGAGGAGATTTATAAACTGCACATCGCAGAGTACAGCACGCGCGAGGCCAAGACACGGGTAGCTAGTGTTGAGAACGAATATACCAGCATGCTTAATTCTCTGGCAAGGCAGGACGCGGTTGAAGGCGCTATGTTTCCGGCCTTGTACAGTACAAGGCACAGTACGCGTGTAGAGAGTCTCGTCAGGATGCTCCGTGCTGCATATTGCGAATCCGTGCGAGACCGGTTACGAAAGTTACCCGATACCAGTACCACTAGCTAGCTATGGCTGGACAAGAATCAAGCATGGCACAGAACACTGCAGTACCGTATACAAACGCAGAAGAGTATCGCGCATCAGCAAGCTCTATTTGCAATCTAAACGCACATCGACTGCAACTACCAGCTACCTATGCACGCTTACTACGGAAAAAATGACAAGACGACAGAACAGGTAGTCCTGCACCCCTTCTCCTCTTTCTCTCTGTCACTCTACTGCGCAGCTCCACTCACCAAACCAAAAGCACCCATGTGCTTGCAGTCGGCACTCAGCGAAAACGAGCTTACAGCTGGGGAGCGGCCGTGATGTCCACAACAGGGGCCGCAGCGGCCTCAGGCACAACATCGCCGGGCACGTTCAGCAGGCCGCGGCCGTTGTTGATGCTCTTGAAAAAGTCGCCGAACACCAGCGAGATGATAGCCATCAGCTTCATCAGAATGTTAAGGGCCGGTCCGGAGGTATCCTTCAGCGGGTCACCCACAGTGTCACCGACGACGGCGGCCTTGTGGATGGCGCTTCCCTTGCCCTGCACAATGAGCTTGCCGTCCTTGTCCTCAATCGACACGCAGCCCTTCTCCACGAACTTCTTCGCGTTATCCCAGGCGCCACCAGTGTTTGACTGCGAAATGGCGAGCTGCACACCAGAGGTCAAGCCACCGACAAGCAGACCAGACACGGCGTGCACACCGAAGAAGGTGCCGGCAATAATGGGGGCCAGCATCACAAGAAGTCCAGGCGGGATCATCTCACGCAGAGAGGCATCCGTCGAGATCTTGATGCAGCGGGCGTGGTCCGGAGGACCGTGGCCGGGCAGACCCTCGAGAAGACCCGGGATCGTAGCAAACTGGTGCTTCACCTCCTTGACCATCTCCATAGCGGCAACACCCACCGACTTCATCGTCAGGGCGGTGAACCAGTACGGCAGCATAGCACCCATGAACAGACCGGCGAACGTGATCGGCGACAGGATGTTGATCGACGTCTCCTCAATACGGGTCACGAAACCACCGAACAGGGCCAGCGACACAAGGGCAGCCGAACCAATGGCGAAACCCTTGCCAATCGCAGCCGTCGTGTTACCGGCAGCGTCAAGAGCATCGGTCTTGTCACGCACCTCAGCGGGCAGCTCCGACATCTCAGCAATGCCACCAGCGTTGTCACAGATGGGGCCGTACACATCAATGGCCAGGCAAGTAGCGAGCGTGCCCAGGAAGCCAAGAGCGGCAAGGGAAACACCGTACATGCCAGCCATCGAGAAGCCGACGTACACAGCAAGCGAAATGATCGTGATCGGGATGATCGCCGACTTGTAACCAAGGGCAAGTCCGTAGATGATGTTGGTGGCGGCACCCGTCTCACAAGCCTGGGCAACCTCACGCACGGGGTGGTAGCTGTGCGAGGTGAAGTACTCCGTCACGAAGCCGACGATGCAGCCGCCCCACAGGCCGACAGCAACACAGTAGAAAGCACGGATGGGAGTGACCTGGAACGAGGCACCGATCGAGAAGTTCGACGGCAGCAGCCAGAGGGCAACGGGGACGATCAGGATGGTCATGAGCAGGGTGGAGCCGAACAGCTGCACCTTCAGCACAGTCTCGACATCCTTCTCCTTCTTCACGGGCCACACGTGGGTAGCGAGGAAACTCACAAGGGCGGACACGTAGATGCCCGTAGCTGTAATCACCAGGGGGAACAGAACAGCGGGCCAGCCAGCGCCAATGATCTCGGGGCTCTGCGTCGAGATGATAAGGCACGCACACGTCGACTCGGCGAGCGAGCCGAAGAGGTCAGAACCCATACCGGCAACGTCACCGACGTTGTCGCCAACGTTGTCAGCAATGGTAGCGGGGTTACGCGGGTCGTCCTCAGGGATGTTCTCCACGACCTTGCCGGCAAGGTCGGCACCAACGTCGGCAGCCTTGGTGTAGATACCTCCACCCACACGGCCGAACATAGCGATCGAGGATCCGCCCAGACCGTAGCCGGAGATGGCCTCGAACAGCTTCTTGTTGTCGGTCGCCAGCGGGTACTGCGTCTCGAAGGCCTTGATCAGGATGAACAGCACCAGCAGGGCCATGGAGCTCAGTCCGAAGCCCATGACGGCACCGGCACGGAAGGCCGTGTTGAAGGCATCGCGCCAGCCGCGGGCGCCCTCCTTCATGGCCGAGACCGTGGTACGAGCGTTGGCGTAGACAGCCACCATCATGCCCATGTAGCCGGCGGCCATGGACGTGAGGCCGCCGACGGCGAAGGCTGTGGCGTTCAGCGTGCCGAAGAGCCAGTCGAACTGCTTGCCGTCCTTGTTGACGAACGACGTGAGCACGAGCACGACGGCGCCGAAGACGATGATGAAGGCGAAACAGAGCGTGTACTCGGCCAGCAGGAAGGCGCGGGCGCCCTCCTGGATGGCGCAGTAGATCTCGAACAGGCGGTCGGCCGTCTGGTGGCGCACATCGGACGCCAGCAGCGCGTAGCCATCACCGCGACGCGTGACCTTGACCTTGGACACTTCCCAGAAGAGGTAGGCCGCGAACAGGATGCCGAAGACACCCGCGGACACCACGTAGGCGTAAGCTTCGAAAGCTTCCGCCATGGTTGCTTTAGATCCCGTCGGAAGAAGACAAAACCGAAAATGTGGATTGGAGCGGATCCCCCCCTCAGGGCTCGAGACCAACGGCTAGCAAGCGAAGATCTTTACACTTGCTCTCTCTATGCGGTATACATGGTTGCCGTGGTTGCCGTTTTGGTCTGATTCCACGCCCCCGTCTCTGCAAAGATTTGATTCCCATCACGCCCATTCGGACCCGAAAATTGGACCGTGTTGGATACGGCGGGACCCATTTTCAAGTATATAGAAGTTTGTATGCTCCAAGTTGAAGAGGATACGTCGGCCTGCTTCAGGGCGACCGGCGGCACGACCTGATCCCAGGCACCTGTGAGTGTCGTTGCCCGATCCGGTGCCGCGCTGCTCACATGTACATGTATCGTCACGCAGTCGGTGCAAGTGTAGGCGCCCGAGCGGTCAGGCACCCTTTTCGTATTTTCTTGCGGCGGAGTTGCCCGTGGCAACTTGCCATCATCGGAGGCTCCGGTCCGGTTCGGGTGGGCACTCTATTGCGCATGTTCGAAATCCGCTTCGCAGAGCAAGTTTGTTTGCTTACGACCACCACGACACGCGCCTATCATCGGGCTGGTGCTGCTGCTGTTGATCATCCACTTGATGCCGCAGCAACAGCGGAGCTTCAACGAAGAATCCGTACGACGATGCGTTCGCTACCTGTACAGAATCGACGACGACGACGACGGTCGCCATGCCCCGCAGTTTCGCTTAGGACGATGGCAATTGTTGTGGCCGTTGGTCACCACCAATTTGGTGTGACTGTCTAAGGTCGAGTGGCGGACTCCAAATGGGTATTGAAATGGGTCCCGTCACGTCCCTGCGCGGCAGACGCTTTCAGCGAAAAACCTCAAAAACCGGTATCTCACGTTCACAAGGTTAAAGTATGAGTCGAGCACCGGTACCTTACGCCGCCGGGAAAAACCTCGCGCGGATATGGAACCAGATTATCAGTCGGTATCTTTTGCGCGGTTGAGCTTCCTCGAACAAGCGACATGCGTGGCTGTCATCGAGCCGGCTTCGCGAGTCACGTTGGCCATGGTCTGCTTGGGCGCCAGACACTTTCGCTCGCTCTCGCTGATGCCTGCAATCCGCTGGCGGAGGACGGCCTGTCCCGGAGGAGGTCCACCAGCCATTTGGGACCCGCAGCATAAATACGGGCCTGCACGCGGTGCAGCTGCGCGTCAAAAAGCGTGGCCTTGCCTTCACTCGCCGGGTTTCTGGTCGATTGAAGCCGCAAAGACCAGGCGCGTGGTGGGTGCTCGAAGGGGGAAGCCTCGTGCGTGGCGACTCGCCAATGGCGAGCAATCCGCGCTCGCAGCGGGCCCTGCGACGACGAGCTTGACCCAGTCGGAAGTGGGAAGAGCAGTCCGCGATGCACTGAATTCCCACTACTGCGAGTTGTCGCTGTTTCAATTGACTGGCAATATGCCATGACCTAATTGCTAGCTTCGAGAAAGCGAGAGCTACTGTGAGGTTGATCTCGCCTTTGCTGAGAAGTACTGAAGCTGCAGCGTCCTCTTAACTGGTGGGTCGTACGCGCATGTTGTTGCTAAACTTTAGTGAGTGAGCCACGGTAATGGACGGATGAGCGTCAGAGGAAAGTAGAGTATCGTTTGGCGCTTCATCGTCGGTATCCAGATACGTACGTGCTTTGAGGGTTTTTTAGGAGCCGAGTTTTGTGTGGTGGCATGCGGCGAGTTTGTGGCTGCAGACAGACCCGTGGAAAAGCTGATGACTTTGCCATAAGCCCGTGCGGAACGTGCAGCAGAGGTGGCATTTAACTTGGACAATAGCGATAGATACACACCTAACGTTAGGATCGACTGCAGTGGTTTTGGTATTCGTTGGTTAGCCTGGTCGCTCTTACTTAAGCTCCATGTCATTGTTTCGCTTTCGTGTATTCTCCTTTTCCGCAGCCACCTCCCTCTCCTGAAGAAAATATAGCAGCAACGGGTACATGACGTGCTGAAAGAAGGCGTAGTTCACTCGGCCGCTACCGTTTGGATCAGCCAACACACTGAGCTGCTTCATTTCCGTCATTGTTCCAACAGGGAACTCATGCTTTTGAGCGAGCTGCATGAGGGCTTCATGGAAGTCGTCAGCTGAAATGACGCCGAGATGTCCATGATCAAAGCTCTCAAAGCAGTCGTAGCTTGCTTGACGAACGAAGTTTTCGTTTGGAAGCCCCAACGAAGTGAAGTCCCAAACGCCCATCTCATGAAGCAATGTGGACTTCTCGGACAGAGTGGCCACATTCACCAGCTCTCGCAGATATGTTGTCAACTGGGGAATGATTTCTTGATAGTATACCACGTGCTCGGGTGAACCAATGCGCTCTTCAGTCAGAGCGACAAGCTGCATGAGTTGATACGGTGACAGGAGCAGCTTTTGCATTCCCTTCACCGCTGCTTTCACCTCCTTCTGCGTTAGGCGTTGTTTTAAGTGTTTCGATGCACCCTGCAGGTTCCGCTTCTCGAAGGACTGGAACTGGTGTAGCAGGTAATTTTCCACTCGATCAGCAAAACCTTTGCGCTGGAAGCGAAAGATCATCCGGCGTACACGACGTAGCAGCGGTCCGAGTTTCTCACACAGCACCTCCTCAATGCCATTTGCATTGTTTTTTGTTTCAGCGAGAGCTAGTGTTAGGTTGATCTCGGCTTCGCTGAGGAGAAGCTGTGGAGTCTCCAGAAGCCCTCGCAACTGGTGGCGAGTCATACGTGGATGCTGTTTAGCTGACGATCCACGGCGACTAGAGGACGAACGTCGACGGGAAGTTGAATGCACCCCCGCGTCGTCTTCAGTAGCAGGAGATACACCGGTCGGCGCTCCATCAGCATTCGATGCCGCCTCTGGAGAAACCTCGTCTCCATCTTCCTCCCCATCCTCTTCTTCGTTTTCGCCTTCTTTGGTCTCCTCTAGGATACCAATGGCCATATCTTGTTGGGCTTCCATCTCGGCAGCAGCTCGACGAGCGGCCATGGCAGTGGCTGCCTCTGCTACACGTTCTGCATGGGCTTCTAGCAGAGCCATGAGCTTTTCCACAACATAGTGTGTCTGACGGGCTGTCACCACCTCAAATGCATCTAGTGCTTCGTCGTCCTCGTCACCGCAGATTGTCATCTGCTCGGTGCTGTTCGCACTACCGTCTCCGCTCATCGTCTCGATCATTTCTGCGGCAACAGACACAACCTCGCAGTATGCCACCATGTCGTCTCGGTCGGAAGCAGCAAGGGCGAGCAGCACTTCACGCGGCGCGACGCGCGGATTCAGTTCCAACGCGTCCACAGTCTCACGGAAGACCTCGACCAGCAGTTTGCCGTCGTTGAACGAATCGCTGTGCTGCAGTTGCTCAAGAAGATACTCCTCCGTGGCCTCGCGCTCATGCTCGCGCTGCTCCTCCTCGCGAGCGCGCATGACTGCTGGCACTCGTGTGGAGGCAAACTCGTCGCTGAGATCAACAAGGCGTGCTGCTCGCAACTGGAGCTTGCGCCGCAGCACTCGATCAAGCACCGCTTCATCGAAGTTGACGGTCTCGAGATCGTGGAAGTGCGGATCTTGTTCCACAGTGAATCCCCGCACTCGTTGATGGTCGGCGCTCAGATGAAAGTAGAGCCTCGCGACCGCTTCGGGCGCGGGCATCTGGGTCGTGGGCTTGCTGAAGGTGGCCATCATGCGCGGCATGGAATCTCTGCCGTTGGCGACGGCCGTCACGTGGAATTTGTACGAGAGGCGCCCGCACGTCGCCCATTGCGAGAGGAGCGCCTGGACCGCGTGCTGGGAGTCACTTGCATCCGCCATGTCTAACAGGTGAACACTGGCGAACTGCCTGCAGCAGTTGCGGAATGACGCTATGTATAGATCGCAGCTCGGAATGGCTACAGAACGCCGTCGCACTGTGATTGGTTGGTCAGGTTGAAGTGAAAAAATGGGCACTTCAACCTGGCCAACCAATCAAAGTGGCTGCAGCCATTCCAGGGGCTGCTGGATTCCTGACTGCGGAATAGGAATCCGGTGGGTGCAACTTAATCTTGAGTCAAGAGTCTTGACTGTCAGTCAATGACTGATAGTGTCAGTGCCAGACGATATCGTGTAAGCTCTAGTCCACAAATACAGCATGGATTGCCGGGGCTGACTTGCGAAGAAGTCGTTGACACCACACTTTCGTAATCCCTTCGCGTCGAGCAGAGCTAGGTTCAGGTACGCGAGTTACTGCTCAGCGATACTGAATGAGAAAAGCGAGAGCCAGCAGCAGCAACAGCCAGAGAGAGCAGACGCTGGCTGAGGCCACGAGGCGGCTTCGACGCGGACTCGCTATCGATAGTTTCTCGTGCGCTCCAGCATCGAGCGTCTGGTACTACCGAGTGGACGTGTCTTCGTACGAAGAGGAACAACTCTCGACGCTCATCGATGGGAATGAGATCTACGATAGCTCCAGCGACTACGATGGCAGTTCCAGCCGCGCTGGCCGACTAGCTGTGGAGCACTACTCCATCCTGAGACGCTACAATGACTTCGTGCAGCTGTACGAACCGATTCGAGCTGTCGTCACTGCTACGGAGGGAGATGCTAGTAGTTTGCCTCCATTCCCAGCCAAAGAGTACTTATCATCGGCACTGGTCGGCTTGCTGTGGCGCGTGTCGACGTCGAAGACTGTTCTGAAAGAACGACGCGCCAAGTTTGAGGCGCTGCTGCAGTGGATCGAGAATCATCCCGTTGCCCGCAACTGCCCGGCGTTCGTAAGGTTCTTGGGTAAATCTCCGCAGACCACAGACGGCTACGTCAGTTTAAAAGAGTACACGTCGCCAGACTGGCTATCGTCGCTGCAGCAGGTCACACAGGGCGTTGAGTTTTGCAAGCGCAAGCGTCGGTACTCAGCCGGAAGCTCAGCTATCCGATCCATGCTGGAGAGATCAACTTTGGAGGTATCAGGGCTTGTCGGGCCTTCCCATCGCCAACGTCTCCAAGCAGTCAAGGAGGCGCCGTCGGCGTGTGTACTAGGCAAGCGTCAGAATCGCTCTGCTCGCCGCAATTTGTGTACTGAGCCGCCGTGTAAGAAGGTGACGCTGCCTGCAGGTGCCACTGACAGTCGGAAGCTGCTTAACTCAGATCAAGTTCTTCTCGCGCCGCAAACTTTGCGGAATGAAAAAAGTTGCTCAAGTGGAAGGCAACGCCTGGATGAGAAGATTTATGGCGTGATTTTGTGAAAATTAGCATGAGGTTGAAATTGTTGATTCAGCAGCAGCATTATTGCTCCACACGTCTTGTGTTGCGTGCAGTCTATTCGTCATCATTATCGTCATCGAGGTCCAACACGTCTTCTTCCTCTCCGTCGTCGTCGATGGAGCCGGCATCATCATATTCGTCGTGCTCCACATGCTGTGGGAAGTAATAGTCGTCGCCCTTTTCCTCTGCGTGTTGACTTTTGCGACGGTGACGATGGCCACGCCTAGGACGTCTTTGCTCGCTGTCCCCTGACGCCTCCAGTCGCGACGCCTTGCTCTTCTTTTTCCGACGCAAGACCTTCGGGGACTTGGTAAGTGGTGTGAGAGCATCACTGTTAGTGTTGTCATCGAGGAACCTCCCCACAGACACTGCATCAAACAAGTCGCCACGGTATGCCTTTGCCGCTAGCACCTTCTTGTGCGTATGAGGGTCACGTTGGCGCCGGAAAAGTACCATGCGATGCTCCCCCCGCTGAGCATCTGGCAGCAGGTTCTCGAGTGACAGCTTCAAGTGCGTCGAGTCGATCCAGGCAAAAGCCTGGGTGCGGTGCTTGTGCATGATTTTGTCGATCAACTGCTTCTCAAAGGGCTGGAATCGCTGTCCACGAAGGAAGAGCACGCAGCTGGACCGCGACAGACAGCGCGCCTCCAGCTGCGCCGAGTTCTGCACCTGCTGCATGATCTTTTTGGTCCGAGCCTTGACATGTTTGGCCAGTGCCGAGGCCGACTGCAAGTGGTTGAGGAACACTTGCTTGGGCTTCTCCCCGTTGGCCACCGTGAAGACGGTGGGCGAAATGCTGGACCGGATGCCGTAGCGCTTGAGCGCCGACTTGCCTGACGTCGGCAGCTTCTGCTTGCAGTCCAAGACGCCCACGAAGCTCTTGCCCGCCAGGCGCGGCGACACCTTGTCGAAAACCTCGGGCAGAACGTCGTCCGGCCCCGAGCACAACACCACCCAGGGCTCCCCGGAGCGGAAGACGCGATCCATCATGACCGAGTCCGACACCTCCAGGCGGTAAACGTGGTCTTGCGACGTGGAGAACTGTAGGAACGCCGAGCCGAACAGCGCCAACACGATCACGCCCACAGACATCAGGACGTACCAGTGGTCGCGCCACATGCGGTTGCGCAGGAACATCTTCATATCGCGAGAAGAGCTCGACTGAGTGCCGCCTGCTTGCCCTCGCGCCATGGCCAAACAACTGTTGCTGAGTTTGCTAGGAGGTTGCCTCGGGTATCCACAATCGCGACACCACCACCGTGTCGATCGGGTGCGGGCACGTTCCAGCGGGCGGAGTTTATTGTGGCAAATGCATTTGGGTGCAGGAATGGTCAATTTTTGGAGCCTACCCTAAAAAGGTAGCAGCAGTTTTAGCAAAAATTGGTCGAGATACAAATTTCATTGCAGTAATTTGTCTGGCCTAGACTAAATTTGAACTGCTGTACTGTACAGAACACTGAGTCACTAAAATTAATCTGCGACAAACTAATTTAGAATTATACCAATTTTGAGCACCTAAATTTGTCTGTAAGAAACTCTGAATAGTTTTGTCCCGACCTTAACTAGGTAAATTTGCATTCGAACAGACTCTCATTAGTGGGCGAGTCTAATTTTGAGGCCAGACTTTCAATAATTGCAATTGCAAAAAGAAGCAAGCATCGCCAACGGCATTTGCTTCACCATGATCTCCCCTCTTCCAGACATTGTGATTGGCATCGCGCTTGCTGTCGGCGTCGGCCTGGTCTATAAAAACTGGAAGGACAGAGAAATGGACCGCATCAACCGATTCTACAAGCTGCAGGAGGCTAAGAAGAAGGAGAAGAAGATGAAGAGTGACCACAATGCTGCCTAAAGGCGCAGAAAAAGCGACTTGCTACTGTTGTCGTGCCTGTAAGGATCTCGTCGTTGAAGCGTCAGTTGGTGATCCAGGCCCAAGTCCCCACTCGAGCAGATGCGTGAATCTGACGAACAACATCCGAAATATGAGCTATTTGGATGAGCTATTTGATGCAAGCGAGGTCAGCCATTCTGCGTTCATGCTTACTATAAGCATCTCATTTCTCTGTGGAAGTAGGTCCACGAGGCGTTCGTTGTCAAAGCTGCAGGGCTTGTCCTCACTTCAACTACCTCATCATTCAACCCCCTTCAAAACCGATTTGGTCCCAAACCGCCAATCACAGTTTTGATTCAGATCACAATTTCGCAGCATGCCACGTATACTGCTAGTGCTGGTGCTAGCGCTGGCCTCTGCGGCCTTCGTGACGGCAGAAGCGGTCTCCGCTCAGGATCCGCAGGCCTTGGAGATCACAAACCACCACCACACAGACCACGACCTCGAGAACGACGGAGTCGTTGTGCGCTGCCGCTCGTGCGGCGCACCCGTCGCCTACAAGAAGTGTGTGCGCACTCTCCCTCCTCCTTTTGCGGCATTCCGCCTGACTGTGGCTTGCCTCTCTTTCTTGCTGCTGACCCAGGGACTACATCGAGCTGCACGACACGTCGAATGCAGTCGGAAGTCGCCACGAGGCGGTGCTGGGCAACGACGCCGAGATTTTCACCTTCGTGAACCCCAGCAGAGTGAGCACAGCACGCGCCGCCTCTTTCGTGGATGGGAGCGTCACAGATAACTTACCTTTTGAATTGCTGTTGGTATTGCAGGCGGAGTTCGAGCTGGCGGGCTTCAAGAAGGTGCTGGGGCTGGAGGGCGAGGTCTTCTCCAAGAAGGCGACGGTGTTCGACGACTACAGCTGGAGAGACATTCGCTGCAGTAGCTGCAAGAGGCACATTGGGTGAGTTGTGTGCTGTTCTGATAGTTTTTTTGCTATTGTATATATTCTTTCTAATGCTTCTTTTCACCGATGGGGCTGATGCAGGTGGGCGTTCTACCACGACGAGTTGCAGCAGTGCATCAATACGCAGCTGGTGGAGTCTATCACGACCAAGAGAGCCAAGGAGAAATTGCTTGCGTCGACCGCGGAAGCGGAACGCAAAGCGGAAATCGTGAGGAAGGAGCTGGAAGGCAACTGCGTCTTTGCGGCTGCGGGCTGGTGGACGTACGAGATCTGCTACAAGAAAGAGGTCCGTCAATTCCACGAGGAAGCAGACGGATCTCGCCCCAGTGACTGGAGTATGGGCGTGTACGTTCCTGATAGCCAGGAGAAAGACGCTGCTTACGTGGGTACAGATGTCGTCCAGCACTTTGCGGGCGGCCAACACTGTGACGAGAACGGTGAGCTGCGCAGCACTAAAGTCGTGTACTCGTGCTGCAAGTCCCGTCCGAAGGAAGTGTCGGTGGAGAAAGTGGACGAGCCTGCGCTGTGTACGTACGCTATTACTGTGTGCGTACCAAGCTTGTGTGACACACAACAGGACGAAGAGCAGGACTCGGCCGAAAACGAGCAAATCATCGAGTCTTGCAAAGAGAAATTCGACGCTACCCGCACAGATGCACCAATGCCGTCGACATTTGCTGGTTTGCGCTGGTCCACTGTTATCTCGGAAGATAGCAGCGAGCTCGACTGGGCTCGACGGATGCAGTTTGCAGATTGAAGGTGATTTTTTGCCGTCGTGTAGAGCCTTTTCTTGACGATAAATGACATTTACTTTATCCTTGTTTACTCAGAATGTGTGACGTCAGCCAAATGCAGCCATACCAGTTGCAGTGTGGTGGCTTATGCAGTAGGAGGCAACATGTGAATCTAAATAGATGTGTGCGTGTTTTCCCCTTAGATCAGGAAGCGCAGGTCGACAAGTGTGCTTTTGGCAATGTTGCCCCTACCGACATGAGCTCGAGCAGAAAGCAGCACTACTTGGAGCGCGTAGGTTGCGAGCGCAGACACTGCGTGGTTGCTGACCCAGAGGTCGAACAAGCAAAAACACTAACGAGGTACATTGTGAGTTCTTAAAAAAAAAACAGTCGGGCCCGGTGTCGTACCAGTAGGTCAAGCAGCATGAGCTCGTTTTCCATTCCCAAGAGCAATGATGCCTTGGCGAATCTGGAGTTAGTATCTGCCAACAACATGACTATGGTGAGCGCATTGGAGTTCAGGCACCAAGGGAAAACATACCTGGTAGAAAAAGTGATTGCTTGCTGAAGGACATATCCGGTGGAATATCGAGGAAGCGCGTCAAGCAGGTGTGCGCACGGTAAATCCTCCAGCGAAACCTGTCATTTTGGTTTTCTACAAACGCCTGCAAGAAGTCCCGCAACTGCTCCGCATTGCGTACCATGGTCTCCGTTGTCAGTGTACCGCTCTGTCGCTTCAAGTCTGTGCTTTTCAACGGAAGCGTCGGTGGACTCTTTGGGGTGAATGACCGCTGGATAAGCCCCTCAGCGCTACCGTGACCACCTGCCGAGTTATCACCCCGCACCAAAGCGTACAAATTGCGGAACTTTCGTTTCCATTTTCGAGTGACGAATACCTCAAACGTTTGGCATTCGGGAAATGTTGAGTCAAGATGGCGACCAGCCGTAAGTCCTGCCTCTTCCTGCTTGAGCTGGCTCACCAACTCTTGCATACTCCCGTCGGCAAATGGATGCGGTGATCGGCAATGTAGATAAAAACCATGGTACATCTCGTCCAAGAAGAAACAGCTCACCTTCGATACGGTACACAAGTCGATGAATAACTGTTCTCGCGGTTCATCGATGTACCGCTCGTAGATCATCCACTTCCAGAGTCTTTGGCCCACCCATATGAGAAGCCACCAAATCGACACGTTGGCGAAACGCAAGTACGGATTAAGTTGAGTGTCAACTGCTTCAGTCGATGCTGCGCTCGTCGAAATGGTGACGTACTGCATTTGACCGCGCGGAACAGGAAGTGCCAGCAGTCTCAAGTTGCACCCATACAGAAGAAAAAGCATGAAGACTAGCGTCAAGTGCAACGAAGTTTTTCGAGCGGTCTGAAGTTTATTCCACTCGTTGACAACCAGGATCACGCGCCACACACTAATTGGTGCGTGGGTGGGCTTGGCCAAGTCAATGTCCATAATTGTGGCCCGGGGCTTCTCCCAATCAACAAAAAAGAGCTGCAATTTAGCTTGGCGATATACGCGGCGAAACACTGCGACGAGTTGGCAAAAGAATGATAGAGGAAGCAGCATTCGAAACGGATAATACTCATCGACGCCATTATCCAGAGCGTCAAAATTTACTTCAGGAAGCATCAGAACGGTGCTTGACTGCATCCTGAAGACCATGAACAAGTAGCTGCACATCAAAAACATTACCGCGAAGGAAACCGGAGCAAAAATGGATGCGCTGTAAGTCGTCAGTGTCGAGAGCACCTTCCACGTCGCATTCTCCACGACTTCATTTCGGATACTACGTCTGTACCAGTTAAATGTCTGGAGCAGAGCTCGGCAGCCAGCAACGACACAGCCCACAGTAAACAGTGATTTTGCGGCCGACCAAAACCCGTCAGTGTTGGAAGTGTATGTGGCGCGAAACAACAGCGGCACCGATCGTGGATTTTGCGTATCGACATAGGTTATCGTCAACAGCGGGGCGTAAATGAAGTGGGGGTTGGCAGCTTGCGTATTGATGGTGAGCGTGATAGTTTCGGCATATTGAAGGACCTTAGCTGAGGTTTCCCCGACAGAAACTCCAGTTTGAGCATCGTACAAGAAGAAACGGTGGCTTAGAAAATCGTTTGCGGTGTCGCTATCTTGGTTGACGAAAACACCACTGCTGTCATGGTAATTGACATTCTTCACAGGGACAGGAACGTACCGTCCGTCATCTCCATCACTTTTGGACTGGTCAACTAGAAACAACTCGTGAAGCACCAGCGACGACGACTGAAGAATGCCCAGATCGCAGGAGTACTTGGACACAGTGCTAACACCAAATCGCATCCACGAAGGTGAATCCGTTATGCCCATACTTCCCTCAGGTTGGCAATACTCCAGTTCATTTGTCAATGAGCGGAATCCAATTAGCGTGCCGTTAACGAAGTAGCTGACCAGTATGAATGCGAGCTTGCTGGCACTCCCGTCGCTTGATACGGTATCAGTGGACATCTACTAAAGAAAGACATGGCAAAAGCGTGTATCAGTACTGGGCATTTTCTCGACTAAATGAGGCGTAAGGACGTACCTTCATGGATACTGGGGTTTGAAGCACACTGGATGCTACAGAACGATAGCTCAAAAATGGTAATGTTGTGAACCATCCGTTGATGCTATTCACTGTCAATGAGCGACCACTGCGCTGAATCAGGTCAAAAACTGCGCAGGAAGGTGCTGCGGGATCAAAATGCTGTAGAACACACAGATTTCCTAGAGCTTGGCACGAAAACAGGTCGCGCTCACTTTGGTAAAAGTAACAACCGGTGGAGGCGGCGAGAAAAATATCATCAAGCAAGGCACTCGAGATAGACACGACTGAGCCCGAGCTACCCGTTTCTTCCTTCAGAAACGACGAGTACGACATTTCCTCGGCGGGGCTAAGAGTGGCCTTGGAGCTGATCACGTTGATATGCGTTTTGGGAACGCACTTACGGATACCCATGGACAAGCTCCCCACTTCTTGATAGTCGGCCGGGCAGGTGCAGATGAAGCTATCCCCTGTAACTACCATCACAGGATCTGGACAAGGTTCACATTTGTTCGTTGAACTGTCAGCAATTGTGTTGTCAGCACAAACCACGCACTCCTTTGCGCCGAGAAAGCTGCCGTTCTACAACATGTTGATGTCGATCAGATCGATTTTCAGTTAGAATATCAAGAATCGTTCGCGCGTACCTCGCTTTTTTCTTGGACAATTGAATTCGCGTCACATATGCACTCGTGAGTTGACTGATGGACGCCGAGTGTGGAGTTGCCGCATGGCATGCAACGAGAGGAATCCCTGGATGGAACTTCGTTCGAAGGACATGCAGTGCACATCTCAAGACTGCACGGTACCGGCCAGATTAATTCACACGTGGATTCATTTCTCGCCTTCCAGATAGCATCGGGTCTGCAACCAATAAATGTACGTCAGAATCCTAGTGGCGATTAGAATATGTATTCGCTTGTGAACATACTCGCATGTGCAGGTTGTCATTAACCCTGGGATTCGTGCATTGTTGTCCGGAATCTAAGTACGTGAAGTGAAGTAAACAAGATTAAGACGTGGATGCATTGAAACATCAAGCACTAGTCATACCAGTAAGGGGTTTGATAGTGTCGAAGCACCATTTGCTATGACGCATTGACTGCAGGTGAGTGCCGATTCATCGTAGAACTCAGTGGACGCGTTGCATGTGTGGCTCGATGCATGTGCCGTCGTGTTGCTTCCATAGGGTGTGAAGAGTTGAGCTGGGAAAAGCACCTGCGCCACGACTTGTGTATCATCGACGAGCCCCCACGAGCCGAGTAATGCTAGCATACCCAGCAAGGAAGGCATAACACTCTTGTGGCAGGACCCTAGCATCCTGGAATGGATTTTCAACAAAGTGACTTTTCATTTGGAGTTACAGCTTGTCAACGCTAGATCACAAGTTACATGACAAAAGGCCTCGTGAATGCCCTGGATTTTCATAGCACTTGCAATGGTAAATATTGGTTGAAGATTCGAGTGCATTTTCACCGCTGGAATTGCCAAGGGCTGATTCCCACGACACCATCCCGTACGAAACGGATCATGGTTGCCATGATACAGGTCTTGGTGGTGGTTTCGACATGCAAAAATACATGAGGGAAACTCCATCATCCCATGGCCAAAGTGCATGACAAGGGGAGTAAGTCTTCACCGTTGGCCAGTCGTTATTTTCTCGCACAACCTGGAGTCTGCGAGGAAGTATTGTAAAGTATCTACACTCAAGCTGACCCAGGTCTCCAGAGCAAGCGAATCGTCTTGAGCGAGGATGGGGAATCTCTATTCCAGTGAAGGCGTACACTTGCGCTTCTTAGATGGATGTCCTGAGGTACGCGAGTCGAATATACAAAGACACAACAATTCCGATCAATAACCTTTTCAATAACCCAGATCCCGCCAGCTCCTGCTGAGGACCAAGTTCAGCTTCTCTTCGATGAGTTTTTACTCTCAGCATGTGCTGATCAGGAGCTACGAGAGGAGATAAATGCGGCTGAATCAATCGAAACCAAGTGGGCATACGCCTTTCTGTAAGTATTGGAGATCTGCACAAACTAGCTGTTGTTACGAGAAACCTAACGACTTAGTTTCATGCTATTACAGGAGCAAACTCCCCCATGGTAGTGTTACAGAGGAGTGGTTAAATCCACGGGACTGCGTGGAGCTACTTCAACGATTCCGCGGTGACGTAAAATGTATCCACGATCTCTTCTTAGCCATTCGGATCAACATGCTGCTAAGACCTGGGTAAGCTAACTTAGAACCAACTTCATCTTCTTTTCCACGCGGTAAATTCACTTCTGTTATTGTGAGCAGTGCTTGGATCGAGAAGTTCGTGTTGGAGAACGGAATTGAACAGTTGATGTCTCCTCTACAGGTATCTGGTGGTGCTTCCGTGGAGACTTGTAATGAAGTCCTCAGTACACTCTTCGTGCTCACCAGTAGCAGCAATGGAGCTCAGGGCATCGTGAAGACACCCGAGTGTTGTCCTCTTCTGTATACAATCTTCGATTTGTCGTCTTCAAACGAGGTTAAAGTACGCGCACTCAAGTTGATGGGGATATTGTTCCGCGACAGCTCCATGGCTCGAGACGCATTCTCGTCTAAAAGTCCCGAAGACTGGTCCCTACAATCATTAGTCAACAAGATTGAGCAAAACCAGTCTGATATCGCTTTCCAGCTTGCTGCAGTGAAATTCATCAACGTGTTGTTGGAAACCACTCGAATCAGAAAGCAACAAGCTGAAATTTGCGAAGATCTGAAAGCGAATGGTTTCCTGACGCTGCTTGAAGTTTTCAAAAATCGAGACGTCGCCACAGACGCAGACACATCGATTATGGCTTGCATGGTTGATCAAGTCAAAGTATTCTTTGAGATTTTTGACGAAGCAACGAAAAAAGACACATTTGGCGCATTACGACTTGCACTCAGCGGTGCATTGAGCACCAACCGAAACGATTCTACTCTGATGGGTGATCGTGCAACAGGCAACCAGGGTGAAAATGACGGATCGACTAATCCTGAGCAAGAGCAATCCGATGAACATGGCCCAAATGATTCTTCGACTTCGGACACCGCCAAGACGTGTACCTTAACGCAGTCACTTAACCCTGGAGACATGCAGTGCAATCCGGATAGAGAGAGCGATCAAAGGCCCGATAGGATCAAAACGACAACTCGATCAGATGCTTCGAAGAGCATCAACTTTGATGAGAATGCGATGACTAGCTCAAGTCCAGATACCGCTTTGCTCGAAGCTGTATTCGGCCAACTTCAGCAGCACACCAAGAAAGTGGATCAAGAGACCAACGAAAAGTTAACAAACTTGCTGCAGAAGATAGCGTTGTCGCTTTCTGATGAATCTGAAGGTTGCCAAGCGTTTGACCGACTGGAGAAAATGTTCGCATCAACTCAGAATCCAAGCAAGGAACAATCAGATTATGGAGTACACGCGAAAGAACCAGCGTTCGCTGTAGCAGCGGAAACCAAGGAACCGGATTTGCTTACGCGTGTAGGTATGGCTTTATTTCCTAGTATGAGCGAACCAGCATCCTCGTTAGCAAAGCCGCCTACGTCTGGAAGACCCACGCTCTTTTCAGGCTTCGGAGATTTTTCACTGCCGTCACTCACAGCCACCACTCCAGCAAAAGGCTCCATTTCCAGATCTTCATTTAGCAGTTTTATCGGAGCTGATGGTGTTTCAAGTCCATGGGGTAAATCTACTGACTCATCTGCAACAAGAGGAGTCAAGTTATCTCTACCGTTTTTTCAAAGCTCAAGAAAGGGTCCAGGACTTGGGGCAACACCGGCGTGCACTCCAATTGCAACTGCCAGTGTGCGAAAAGATGCTAAACGTCCGGTGTTCCCATCATTTCCATCACCGCCTCGGAAAGAACCACCACCAACATTTCAAGCATCGGTTATAGTACCACCTACCACAACGACTGCACCACCGTCTGCTGCTCCCTTACCTCCGATTGATATAACACCAGAACTTCCAACATTGAATGTGGTGGGAAAGCCACCACTGGTAATTGAACCCGATACTACAAGGAGTTCCAATGCGCCACCCCCACCTGCAACTGGGACCGACATTTCGAAGTTCCGGAAGCTCTTGTCAATGGGGGCACCAAGAGAAGCTGTGCGTGTTAAAATGCAACAAGCCGGAATAAACCCGGACCTTCTTAACGAGCAACAGGGATTCATTCCTAAGGCATCTCCGAAGCCAGTGGCTACACCGGAAAACATGACACCTGAATCTCATACAGACGTTGCTGTTGGCTCTGATGTCTCCAAGTTCCGCAAACTTCTTTCAATGGGTGCACCACTCGAGGCTGTAAAGGCAAAAATGCGCCAGGCTGGCTTGGATCCGAACTTGTTAGACCAAAAGGCAAGCGTGACACCGGCAGTCAAAGAGCCAATATTGACACCTGCTTCAATGCCAGAACCGACATCGGGTCCTGGCATTTCCAAATTCAAGAAGCTACTCGCAATGGGGGCACCACTCGCAGCAGTAAAGGCAAAGATGACCCAAGCCGGATTGGACCCGGCACTGCTAGACGGGCCAAGTAGTGCGGTATCGCCAGCAAGCTCAGATTCGCCTGCGCCTTCAGTCAAAGTAAAGGTTAAAGACGACCCCAGCTATGCAAAATTCTTCAAGCTTCTGTCGATGGGAGCTCCTTCTGCTGCAGTGAAAGCAAAGATGGTTCAAGCTGGCCTGAATAGTGCTCTTCTCGATACACCAGACGCTGACATGCCCACTGTCGGTGCTCCTTCCGATTCTACACCACCAATGGCTGAAGCTGCTAGTAATCCGCATGCATTGCTGTCAAACATGCTTTCCAGCCGCACACCTGCGCAAACTGAAGCTCCGGTGAAGGTGAAAGATGACCCGCAGTACGCAAAGTTTTTCAAGCTTTTGTCGATGGGAGCTCCTGCTGAATCTGTCAAGGCGAAGATGCGCATGGCAGGACTGCAACTAGAGCTATTGGATACACCAGACGCCCCCGTGAAACCTGCACCAAGTGCGTCTAACGTGGGTGGATCACAACCCGAAAGCAAAGTGAAGGACGACCCAGCTTACGCCAAGTTTTTTAAACTGCTGTCAATGGGAGCCCCAGCCGAGTCAGTGAAAGCTAAAATGCGAATGGCAGGACTCAATTCCGACCTCTTAGATACGCCCGATGCCTCACTGCCCAGCAGCAATACTCCTCTTGCAGCGACTAGAACTGCCTTCAAGGTGAAAGATGATCCGGGATACGCAAAGTTTTTCAAGCTGCTGTCTATGGGCGCCCCTGCCGAGTCAGTGAAGGCGAAAATGCAAATGGCAGGATTGAAACCTGAGCTTCTTGATACACCCGACGCTGATCTACCTTCCGTAGATATCCAAGCTCCTGTACAGCCCCAAGTGAAAGTAAAGGATGACCCTGCATACGCCAAGTTCTTCAAACTTCTTGAGATGGGAGCGCCTGCAGAAAGTGTCAAGGCGAAAATGAGGATGGCAGGTCTACAGGGTGATCTCCTTGATACACCGGACGCGATCTTACCTAGCTCAACTTCTACCAACCAGCCAGCAGCACCTGCTACGACAACTACTGCAGCCCGTAGAGCGCATTTGTCGATTGCGATCAAGCCTGTCGTCAAGGCGAAGACTCGCGCATTTTACTGGCAACACCTGAAGACCGAAGCAATCAAGGGAACGATTTGGGAAGAACTCGAAAAGGAGCACAGCAACCAGAGCAACCAAGACCGACTCACTCTCACTGAAAGTGAATTGGAGTTACTAGAGACCGAATTCCCCCCACCAGCAGCTTGTGGTCCAAGTACTGGAACTCGACGTGGAAGCATGAGCGGGATTGGCTCACCGGGAGGTCCTGCCTCCCCACTGGCTTCACCTCGGATCGTTTTCTTAATCGATCGAGCACGGTCAAACAACATTTCAATCATCGTCAAACAGTTCAAGATGAGCAACGCGGCCCTGCGAGTCGCTATCATGAAGATGGACTCGGAAGTGCTGACTCTTGATCGAGTGCAAGGGCTGATTAAGATTTTGCCGACAGAGGAAGAAATTGCAGCTATCACGGGATTTAACGGAGACCCGACGACACTGAATGGAGCAGAACTGGTCTTGAAAGAGCTCATTACTGTGCCACGATTGAAACAACGACTGTCGGCGTTGGAAACAAAGCACCAGTTCCCCGCTTGGGTGCGGGATCTTCAGACCAAAATCAACAAGATTCGGGTGGCGTGTAACGAAATCGCTCTGAGTTCCGAGTTCAAGACGATTTTGCTGGTGATCCTTCAGGTTGGTAACAAGATGAACCAAGGTACAGCTCGAGGAGGGGCAAAGGGGTTCCGTTTGAACGACCTCACAAAGTTGGTGCAGCTCAAGTCGGTGGATAGAACAGTCACTCTCCTACACTATGTAGCGCGAATGATACGAACGAAGAAAGGTAACGTGGTTCGACTGGGGGATTCGTTGGCGTCACTGTACGATGTTCAAAGCATCCCAATTCCGGAGCTACAGGGCGACATGAACAGGATCAATGATATCACCGAGAATATCAACGTTGAACTGGCAGCTCAGCGGCTGAAAAACAGGATCGAGGAGAAGGAGGAGAACGACCTGTTCGTTGAGTCCATGACAGTGTTCGTGGATGAGGCTTCCAAGGACGTAGCTACCCTGAAGACAGACTTGGACGAAACTTTGCGGTTGATGAGAGATATCATGCTGCGGTTCGATAGAAATACTGATGAAGATGAAGCTTCTCCTCCAGCGGTGGATGTCCCACTCACACCAGCCGCACTAACTGGAGCTGGCGAGTTCTTCAGTGTAATTTACGAGTTTACTATGTCGCTCATGAAAGCCGACCGCGAGAATGAAATCAAGCGCATCCGTGAAGAGAAGCGATTGAAGCAACAGGAGCTCAAGAACGCAACGCCTCGCAGGAACTCCGTCGATCGGGTAGCGCTGAAAAAACTGAATTCGCCCGCAACACCAGAACCACAGGACGTCCCCAGAAGAAAGAGTATGCTCGCTGTTCCTAGCAGCGCATCATTCAAATCCGAAGGTGTCAGCTCGCTTCTCCCAGGAATACCTAACAACCCGATTACTGCCAATCTCGATGGCGCAGTCAAGCCAGACGCGGAACCAGAGTCGTCAACACCACCTGAGACGCAAAAAGCTCCCAAGCAGGAGGTGGATGCTGAAAAAATCACATTGGAATCGACCAGTATGTCCAAGCTGACGGTTGAAGCCCCATCCGCTGTTAGTACTGCTGATGAAATCCAGCCAATTGCGGAAGCAAAGCTTGACCTAACGATGGATGACAAGGTGGTTCCAAAGCCGACAGGCATTCCCAAGCCTGCTCTGAAAGTCCCTGGCAAAATTCTCGTGCCGACAGGTATCGCTTCTCCTCTTAAAAAGGTGGTTGGAGCAACGCCAACTGGTATCCCGAGTCCGCTGAAGTTCAAGCGCACCAGCTCGTCTTGTTCGTCTTTGGAGAAGACCGGACCTTTCGATGCTGCTTCTCTCAACGAGATCAAGAAAACCAAGCACACAACAAACAATGAATTGCGGACTTTGAAGCCCGAGGTTGAGACTGAAGGTGAAGACCATGGTAACAACAACAGCGAGCCGTCCTCTCCTGAGAAGGCGTTGTCCGAAGCGGAGCCTTCCACTCGGATAGCCGTACAGTCTGATGCATAGTCCATTCATAACAAAATAAACTGAAACTACTGAAGCGATATCTACATTGAGATTTTGCTGTGAAAAGACACCAGACTTTACGCGAATGTCTTGTGCAAGCAGAAGCGTCGTGTGTGCGCTATTGAGCTTGCTATTGCTTTGCGCAGTGACAGCCACTGCTGTGGACACTCGACAATGTCCGTTGTTGGACGAATTGTAAGTGGATGACCCTTATATGAAGTGGATGATGTAGATAACTAACCACCACGCATTTAGTCGTGTCATGGTGTCGACAGTGTCCATGACAGACTTCTCACCTCCACTTGAAATATTCCCAACGACAGATACAATCGAAGCAAGGCGACGACTTTCGACCGATGCTCTTAACTCTTTTCGAGCCATTGACAAGAAAGGCTTACGAGGATTCCTAGAGGGAGGAGTCTTCAGCCTCTCGACGCCGCTTGCATGCGCTGAGCATTGCATCGCCGACCCATTGTGTCTTTCTTTCGACTTTGAAACAGTATCGTTTGACTGCTACATTTCTCACTCGGATCGTTATGCGCACCCAGAAGCCTATCTCGATTTCCCCACCGGAGTTTACTACGAATGGCAGGGAGTTGTGGACGCACCTGAAATCGAGCCGAGTGGTGGTTTATTCAACACCCAAATTGTCGTCCGATTGCTCACAGCAAAGCTGGGGGCAGAAATTCATTACCACGTTATATCTTCTACAAAACTGGTGACTACAAATCTCACAGCCACGGGCCTTTTCGGCACAGGCCAAAACTTCAGTGTCGCTGCGAGTGGAGATATCATCACCCTTCCAAAATATTCGTGCAAGATTTATGCTATTGCAGCGAAGGAAGGAATGAATGACAGCACGCTTGTTGTCTCGAATGAGTACCAGATCTTTCGTAAGTACTTCAAGTAACTCTATTTCAATACCCCTTGAAGACTATCTAATGCTTGTATGTTGTAGCATCAAAATACGTCTACCTGGTGCCAAACTTTAATGGTGAATATCACGGGCGTGTGGCACGAATAGAGCTCGATTTGAAAGGAAAGAAGCGCCCGCGTCCTGCTCGATTTCTTGAATTTAGCGATTACGAGACACCAAACGGGATTGGCCCCTATGACGGCCAAGTCAATGTGATCGACATGTCGACATTGGATCTTGTTTTCAAGGGTTTCTACGGTGGATTTACTGCCTTTTCAAAGGCGACATTCGTGAATGAGACTTATCTAGTGCCAGCTGCAGACGATCCAAAGTACAGCACAACCGAATGGCGAGTAGCATTGAAGGCACAATATACTCCTTCCACCACCCACTCTGGCTTTGGGAGCCCTGCGGAACTAGAACGAGATGTTGAGTACCTGTACTTAGTACCGTTCTACAACGGAACAATTTATGCATCCAAAGTGCTACGCGTCTTGGCTTTGACATTTGCTTCGACGACTCCAATTGTGGAAACACTTGACGTGGGCAGCCTGGACAAAAGTCTAAAGGGATTTGGATCTTCGTTTAGTGATGGTTCGTTTGGGTATTTGGTGCCACGAGAAAACGAGAGTGGACTTTTTGGGAAGCTTGTACGCTTTCGAATTGATAACTTTACAACAGCAAGTGTCGAGGTGTTGAATTTAACGGCAATTGATCCACGCTACGTGGGCTTCAGCAGCGCATTTACATGTAAGTCTGCTTTAAATATCAATGAGGCTCCGTCTTTAGGTACTAATCACCCGGGCATGTTTGTTGTAGATGGAGCTTACGCGTATATGGTGCCTTTCCGAAGGCCATTAGTAGGCGATGAACTGACGATGAACTTACGCGAGTTTCCTGTTTCCAGTTCTGGCTTGGTTGTTCGAGTCGATTTGAGCACATTTCGAGTTGCAGGTAGTCTTGATCTTGCTGGAGTACATCCTGATCTTTGCGGTTTCAGCGGAGCTGTTACAGGTACAGAAATCTCGTTTGCTACTTCTGTTCGTTGATATTATGTTGGTCGAAATGCTCACACCGTTTGAAGTTACCCATTTTGCCTACTTCATTCCATACATGCGCGTGAAGGAGCCGGACTCACAAGAGCTGAACCCGTACTCAGGCTTAGTCGGTCGTGTGGATTTGCGTGATTTTTCGTCCGTACAATATCTCAACCTAACTGCTATTGACAGTGGTCTGCGCGGATTCATGAAAGGGTTTGCCTACCGCCAATACGTTTTTTTGGTTCCTCATCGCTCGTCATTCTACGACCCAATGGGACCAGCTCAATCAGGCAAAGTTGCTCGGATCGATACCAGAGATTTTTCCTTGAATGGCGTATCATTTCTAGATTTGACGGCGGCACTGCGTAGTCAAGTACCCGACTTCGCGGATACTGACTTGCGCGGATTCAATGGAGGCGTGGTGTCAGGGAAATACGGCTTCTTTGTGCCATATTTCAACGGAGCAACGTTTTCAGGAAAGGTTTGCCGAATCAATCTAGACAAGTTCGACGAGGTTCAAACACTGGATTTGACGCAACTCGATAGCAAACTGCGCGGCTTTGCTGATGGAATTCTTTCTCGGGTGGAAGAAACGCTTGAGGCAAACTTGTTCGATGAGTTCCAGATTCGCCTAGGAACTACTGATCCCTACGACTACCACTACTAATCAACTCTCTTAGAAGTATTCACCAATTTGCAATTTGTACTCCAACGTGGTCTAGTAGCCAAATACACGGAGGTTCAACGATTCTCTAGATTTTCCCTCTTGACCCCCGTCTGCGTCGTCTCCGTTGGCAACATGAAGCACGTATCTTCCGCCGCCTTGCTTTAGGTCGCGATTCCAAACACCATGGTAACTGTTACCATTGCTGTAAGTCATGATACCAGTTCCATGACGTCTACCTTCGTGAAATGTGCCTTCAAACACTTTTCCTGAAGCATAGAGAATTTTCCCATGTCCTTCACGAACGTTCATTACCCACTCCCCCTCGTAGGTGTCGCCCGTTGAGGCACAGAAGAAGCTGCCGAAGCCGTGTTGCATCTCATCCACAAACTGACCATTATATACATCTCCGTTTGGCCACGTAAAGGTTCCCATTCCATCGCGCTTGCCGTTGACCCAATCGCCGCAGTAAACAGTTCCATCTGCGTAGCGATACGTGCCTCTGCCATGACGTCGCTCGTCATCCAACATACCTTCGTAGCTCTCTTGTTGAGGTGTGCTCGGATTCCACGTAAATGTCCCGAATCCGTGGCGTCGATCCGCTCGCCATTCACCATCATAAATATCACCATTACGATAGGTAAACTTCCCGTTCCCGTGCTTTTTGTTATCATGCCATTGCCCTTCATAGGTATGACCCGTAGCGTAAACGATCTTGCCATAGCCTCGTATCAAGCCGTGCTCAAACGGACCTTGGTACACACTTCCATCTCTCCAGCGATATACGCCTTCTCCGTGTTTTTCAGCATTCATGAAGTCTCCCTTGTACGTGTTGCCGTTCGGATATGTCATCACACCTCGGCCTTCGGCGTGGTCGTTCGCGAAAGACCCAGTGTAGCTGCTTCCGCCAACGAACGTGTATGTACCGTGACCGTGTCGTTTATTAGCTACCCAATCACCAATATACATGTTGCCACTATCGTAAAATCGATAGGTCCCTTTGGTCTTGCCTGATCCTTCAGCCACGCCGTGGATGAAATGACCGTCGAATACATCACCGTTGTCGAACAAAAGTTTCCCTTTGCCATGCTGTTTGCCTTTGGAAAACTCACCAATATACTTGATGCCTTCACTGGAAACGTAGATTCCATTTCCGTTCCATCTCCCACGCCACCATCCACCGGAGTAGATCGCACCATTTGGATAGAAGCAAACGCCACTGCCATGCCGAAAATCCTTATCCCAGTGACCTTTATAAACTTCACCGTCAGCTGTGGAAACCGTTCCCACTCCACTTGCTAGACCACCGACAGTGTTACCGACGTATCGATCACCAGTAACTTTCTTGAATTTGCCGAATCCGTTCAGATGATTATCTTGGAATTGTCCTTCATACAGATCCCCATTCGCTGCATAGAAAACCCCTGCACCATGCATCTTTCCGTCTTCAAAGTAACCGACATATCGCTCGCCACTTGGCAAAGTCTGGATTCCAGCACCATGTTTTCTTCCATCTAACCAGTCGCCAACGTACTCGTAACCATCGGCACTTTGATAAATCCCCTTTCCGTGTCGATGATTATTTTTCCACTGGCCAACGTAGCGCCCACCGTTAGCGTAAATCAGCTCGCCTAAACCATCAAAACTCTTGTCGCGTGCATGAAAGTCACCAACATAAAGGCTTCCAAACCGAAGCAGAGCTTTGGCGAAAATATGATCTTGCTTTGCCTTGCGATGCCAAGAAGAAAGCCATGCGACTTCCATCACCGACGGGTCCAGATCCTTGATATGAGCGAGAGCTACGACGTTCGGGTCTTCTGCGGCAACAGCAGATATGGATACAGTCGAACTCAAAGATGACGTCGACCCGGTTGTTTTCCCAAACCCAAGAGACCGCTTTTTCTTCGGGGATTGACCACGCGAGTTTTCTTGCTGCCCAGCCAATGCTGCCCAGTACTGCATACGGTGCTGGTACGCTTCTTCTTTTTGTCGTCGCAGCTCTTCCTTTTCTTCTTTAGCCTGTTGCATTATCTGCAGTTGAGTTTCTCCAGGACCTAAGATTTCTCCAGTCACGGCGTCATGACTGCATATACTCTTGCACATCGGGCAGGTAGGGAACGTGGACGTACAGACTTTCACTATACACACAGGACACCACCAAATATGCAATGTCCTGTAATGTTCATGAATCTCGTGGATAGTCTTGGCAACGAAGTCGCACTCAGGCCACTTGCATACAAGAAAATCTTGGTATGACTCGGGTGGGAGCCACTGCGAGTCGTGCGTGAAGATGTGGAAGTAGAAATACTCGTTGGTGTGTGGATCGAGTAGCTCTTGCCAATTTTTGATAGTTCGCACGACCGTAGATCTCTCAAGAAGGAGCTTTAGCGCGATGGGACTGTGCAGCACCTGCCGCAGTTTTCTTCTTTCTTCTGCTGCACGTCGCCGACCTAGGAAGCCCCGAATGATCCTTCCAATTGCTATTGCTGCATTGTGGCGCTGCCTCTTTTGAGCAGCAATGCAGCGGCCCTTCCATCCACGATATCTACACTGTAAAGAGGTCGCCACAAAATACTTCATGTTGCGCTCAATTTCCTCCCTCAGCGCATTGTCCCAGCACAAGGACACCTGACGAGCCGCGATAGCCTCCAACCTTTTCTCGTAAACGCGACGATCGAGTTGCTGTGCTCGATACCTCTCGACCGGATCGGGCATGCTGCTCGTGCTCGAGGTCGTTAAAGCGCCTTTAATACAACGTCACGATAGGGGTCTTAAAGCAACAGAAAGCACCTTTAACCAATGAATCATTTCTGCGCGTTACTGGGCCCTTCTACGCAGGATGGGAATACCTTAGGTTGTCGCCTTTGACTTTCAAAGTCCAAACCCGGCGTTTGGTTGGCGCCGATTCACGGGGAATGACACGGATACCCTGCGGTTTCGCGCGACTAAGTCTATTAGCATGTGTCACGCCCATCTAACGCACCAAACAGCGCAGCCAAACGTTCCTTCCTTGTTGAGATATGGCCTCGAGTCTGGAGCGACCCTCCTTGCAGACCCGATTTCAAAGACGCCTAGTGGGGATGTCATCCCTCCTCATGTGGTCCACATCATATGTATGTGACCCACACCTTATGGCGCTTTATCGTAAAGCGCCTTTATGAAATCATGTAGTTTTTGTATGGGGGATGGATGGCATCGCTGGTTGCGGTAGTGAGCGGTTGCGAGGTCGCGTAGACGCAGCAAACCCACGCGGGGAGCCCGCGAAGCAGGGCCGCGTGGTATTTGCGGAGGCGGGACCAGCGCCGAGCATTCCAGCGAGCGGACCCGTTGCCCTGTCCAGTAGTTAGTTTTTCTATCGCGGGGGTCTGGGGGTGCAACCCCCAGAACACTCATTTCACCCCTTCTGTCTAGAACTGGAAGGTTGATGGGTTAAAGGTGCTTTAGGCGCCTTTAACTACTTTCGTGACGTTGTATTAAAGGTGCTGTAACGCGATTCGCTCGTGCTCGTGCTTCACGACTAGAAAAAATACATTTTGGTACGGGGGGGAAACAGTATCAGTCTATTTCGAAGTACATGTTTTAGTCGTTCTTCTTGCTGTCGATATCATTTGCTGACTTGCCGGATGAAACCATTGTGAGGGCCTTTTTGACGAAAAACCACACCAGCCAGAGCAAAATGAAAGCGTTCAAGGGGATACACAACAGGAATACCCCCACCACACCCACGAACAGACCGTTCCAAACCATTCGTTGCCAGGTCGGAATTTGGCGCGGAGCTCTGCATTCACTGGCGTCTTGTTCCGGAGAGTCAGAGTGGAAAGGTGTTGACTCGAAGGTGTACTGGAGCTTGACGTTGTCGTCGGCACCACGAGTTTTCACGACGGCAATGGGGTGAGGCTTGTGCTGCCAGTCGATGTCGATAGAGCCCCAGTTGAGGTGCCCGTAAAAAGACTTCTGTGTCGGGCGGAACTCCCACGGCAACACGAGGTTCGCGTAGGTGAACAGCAGAGCCATGACGTACTTCATTGATGGCACGTGGAACTCCATCCAGCTATGAGTCAAGCCCGAGCTGGTGATTTCGGTGATCTTGTTCTTTCCGTTCGAGCACACGACCTGGTTGATCTCCGAAAAATGCACATCGCCACTATGAACAACGCAGCAGATTAGTTAGACACCACTAAAACCAATAGTTGGACTTTGCACGGTCTCCAAACCTGAGAAGAATTACGCCCTTCGCGTTCGAGGCCAGGATCAGCTTGAGCAGCCGCTCGCGCTGACTCGGGAAGCGTCCCCAGCACTCGGCAACAGGGTAGCGGTCACCCGGCAGAACTTGCACTCCAGACACAATCACGTTGAAGGCAGCTGTGGACGTCATGAGTTCGTTTTCCAGCCACTCCCACTGGGCTTCTCCGAGTAGGTTGCCGTTTTTCGTGCTATAGGGATCACGGTGGTATCTGAGAATCAAAAAATATGAGTGAATTCGTCAGCATGTCTGTTGTCCGCATGCACTCAAATAGGAAGGGAATTGATGTACCGGTTGTCGACGAGGATGAACTTGATGGTTTGGTCGTCCGATCCAACCGTGTACGATGTGTAGATACCCTATCACAGTGTATAGCACATTAGGATCGTGATACAGGTATCAACGTCGTGCAGGCTGAAGACGCTTGCTTACCTTTTGCTTGCGGCGGGGCGAGTCCTTCGGTTCGCCAATGAAGTCCAGGAAGACCTGCTGGCTCTCCTCCCGGTACGAGTACTCCTTGCCGCCGTCATTGATGCCATAGTCATGGTCGTCCCAAATACCGATAATGGGCGTGCGGTTGACAAAAGCCGCGTAGTCCTCGTTGGCCAGCAGTTTACTGCACCATTACACAGCAACTAACGTGAGTTCCCGACCCACCATCAGAATCACCACAAGCCGTACTTGTATCGTCGAATGAGCTCCTCGCGGGTGGCCTCCACGAACATCTTCCGTGGGGGGATTGGGAGAGGACGCGGCTCCCCTAGCTCCTTCACGTCGGCGTAGATCTGCCACATAACACAAGTGACACAAAAGTGAACCTCCCAGTCCCATCGTCCCAGCAACACTAGTCCTGCATACATTGTCGCCCATCCAGATCCAGAGCTCCGGTTCGTGCGCCGAGATGTTGGTCCACATTGGCTGAGGGAAGCTCTGGTCATTGCACGAGCCAAAGGCCACGCGCTGCAGCGGCTGCTTGATGTCTTCGATGCGAGGCGACTCCACCACGGTCATCAATGGACCCGACGACTGCGCGGTGCACAGCGAGGAGACACTGGCCACCGCAATGGCAATGGCGCACGCGAGCATTGCAGCGAGATGTGACGACACGAAGCTCGAACGGAGAATGAAGAATGAAGACGCCCCCGACGCTACGAAATGCGAAAATGAGATCGGACTCGATCATGCAAAACATACGTACGATTTTCCCTGAGTTTTCCGATATGGCTACAGTATCTGTTGTCAAGTTGAAGTGTAACTGTGTAGTTACCTCCTGTAGCCCACTGCAGTTTTACGAGAGCACCTGCAGCACCTTCTCCAGCAGAATCTGCGCCTCGTTGCCCTTCGTGTCCAGCTTCTCCTTCTCTGCTTTCGACAAGCGGCAATCGATACGGAACTCCTTCTGACGCTCGTCCAGGTAGCAGACGGAGAAGCGGAGGCCGTTTGCGTTCACGCGCACTTTCGCCCTCGCCTCGAACGACTTGGTGTACAGCCCCGTGGCCGTCGTGGTGCTCACGCTCACTTGTGTACCGAAGAAGTCGCCGCTGTCCGGGATCGAGATGACAAGATGGCGCTGGATGTCAGCCACCGCATTCTCGGACAGTTTCTCTCGCTCGACAGCGCGCAGACGGACGGAGGTGTCGTTATCCAGAATCGCGTCGTAGGTGCCGCGCACGCGGCGTCCGCTATAAGCGTGGCTCAGTTCCCAGTGGTCGTTGACAAGATGATACTTCAAGTCGTACGAATTGCCTTCGTCATCTGCCAGATGCACCGACAATGAGTTACGCGGCTCCGCCCCCTTCTCCATCCACTCCTCGAGATCGTCCATCAAAGCTGCAATCGACGGTGACGAGCGTCCGCAGTAATTCGACCAACGCGTCGTGAAGTCGGCCCCGCTGCGCAGCTTCTGCAGCTCGGGCCAGGCGATAGTCGAGTTCACACAGCGAACGGATCTCAGTTTGAAGCACAGCTGCCCAAATGCAAGCTTGATGGTGGGTGGCGGCGACTCCGTCGCATTGTCCTTGAGGTAGCTCATGACTGCGGCCACATCATATTCACCGAACTCTTGGATCCAAGATTTATTGACGCTTGCGGTCTCAACTGCGCGTCCAGACTGCTGGAGGCGATACGGATAGTCTTCAACCTCTGAGTTGCTCGAGACGTTCTTCTCCCTTTCGAACGACCACCAGCGACTGCGTCCGCCACGCGCAACGACCTCGAAGACGCGCTTTTTCTCAACGGCAAAACTGGCAAACAACTTGACGAGCTCGTCCTCCGCCTCTTGAAGGCTTGGTCGAGGCCCCGTCAGCGTGACCTGTCGGTCCTCGCCATTCACAGAGCAGTGGACGCCGTGGTTGTCACGCAGCGCCTTGCAGTAGCTTCCGCCTTTGCCGATGACAGCTCCGACCGGCACATGGTCCGGGATCGGCAAGTCTTTTGTTTGGCTCATAGCCGAACTGCGCGTGGAGCGGTAGCTCATGTCACGACGAGAGCGAGAGGCTCAAATGGAGGCTTCTCAGGTTCCAGGCGAATCTTGAAGTGAGCGGACCAAAACTTGAAGTGAGCGGACCAAAACATTGCTCAAGTGATAGTCAAACGGGCCACGTCGACTTCTACCGTTGATGGCTCGACTATCGTTAGGAACGTCTTCAACTGTCGTGTCAATGACACGCTGTCATACCATTGTAGGTACAGTACACTTTGTGGCATCTTCCGCTTTAATAGCAGCTCGTGATGTAGAGCTCTACAGATACTTGTATAATATTCATGCAAGCCCTCGTTTGCCGACAGCAAGGCGTCCTACTGCAGGACCTGCAGTCCCAGTTCTGGGCAACACGTTGAAGCTTTGCAAATGCTTTAATGTGGCATTACGGAATGATGGTCGTTTGCTAAAGTACCACATACAAAACTACAAAACGGCGTGATCCATATTTAAGCGACAATTGATCGCGCGATCACCTCGCAATCCGGTGTCTGCGGCAGAGATGACCCAGCCTTACAAACTCCAAGTCATCAGCTTAAAAGTGGCGTCCGCTACCACATCCAAATCGACTGGGCATTCACTCACTACGCAATTCTTCTGGTGCAGCAACGGACACCGAACTCCACTCGTACACTCGTACTGTATAATGGCTCTCCACGGTAACGTAGCGATCTTGACGCGCCTGCAGGACACGGCAGCCGCCGTGCAGCAGCTGAAGCAGACCAACCCGCAGGTGGCGGACGTGACGGTGCTCTCGGTGGCGGCGGACTCCGACGTCGCCCAGACGGTGGCCAGCAGCTCCGGCGCTTTCGACGTCATCGTGGCGTTCAACGAGCAGACGGAGCAGTTGGGCGCCGAGCTGGGCGCGATGCTGCCTCTGCTCAAGGATGGCGGCGCGCTGCAGCTACACGTGGCCAACGTGCAGGAGGAGAAGAAGAACGCCGTCCTGATGGCGCTGATGATCGGCGGGCTCGTGGACACGACGCACAAGGAGGAGGCCAGCCCGTTCTACCCGGAGTTCGTGGGCGCCGTCAGCTTCTCGTCGAAGAAGCAGTCGTTCGAGAGCGCCGCCATCCCGCTAGCCAAGAAGACCACGACGACTGCACAGCCCATCAAAAAGTGGACTGTGCTCGCCGACGACTTCGGCGACGAAGCGCAGGACGACGACATCATTGACGAGGACACACTGCTGGACGACACCGACGAAGTCTTGCAGGCGGCCAAGGCCGACTGCGATGAGAAGGTTGGCGGGAAGAAGCGTGCGTGCAAGAACTGCACTTGCGGGTAAGTCGATTGGTTGTGCTCTGTCACGAGCATCAAGCCGAACTTTAACCTTGATGGTGTTTGTAAATGCAGGCTCAAGGACGAGGAGGACAAGCCTGTCATGTCTGAGAAGGACCTCAACAAGCTGGTTTCGGGCTGTGGAAACGTAAGATCCTCTTCCCCATTTCTGGTTTTTATGTTGTGGCTGACTTGTTTTGTGTGTTGTGTGCGCGTAGTGCTTCAAGGGTGATGCCTTCCGATGCGGTAGCTGCCCGTTCCTCGGCAAGCCTGCCTTTAAGCCGGGCATGGAGAAGGTTCTGCTGAACCTGGACAACGCTGACGATATCTAAATTTGCTCACTTTTCGAGCAGTAAGTAGTGAGCGATTGTCACCTGGCTAACCAAGGACTGGGCAATCCTGCAGCAGTCGATCCAATGTGGTCGTGCTGGTACAGTAAAAGACGCACCAATACAGCCTGCTGAAAGGCACTGCATTCACTTGTACTTCCATTCATTGGGTTGTGGCCATTTTTCGGTCCTGAATTTGACTCGACGGCAAGGTCTCAGCAAATTGTTATCGATTGCCTCACCAAGCTTGCCTACCGCATGTCAATCAATTGAGCAGTAGCCTGCTCCATCCACTTGCACTCAAATGCGTTCGAGTAGATTTCGATCTGGCTCGGATGCGTGTGGAAGCCCGTCAGATTGCAGTTTTGAATCAGCTGCAACCCGCTCGGTTCTGTTAAACGAAACACCCCGACACTGTAGCACAACAGGCATTTAGTCAGTGAAGTGTGATGTGCAATAGAAATCAAAACGGCTTACTTCTTGCGCGGGTCGCTTGGTGCAACAACAATAGCGACAGCCTGGGAGAGTTGAAGACAAACAGTGTAACCGTGGGCACTTCAGCTACAGCAGAGAAGTGATATCGCATGTACCTCGGGCAAGATCGATTGAAAACCACACTGAGTGTGGACATCCACCGACGACAAAAAACAGTCTTGTTTCGGATGGGTCTACACGTCCACATACAAATAGGATCAGCCGATGACAATAGGGATCATTTTACCTTTCAAGCACATCACCGTCTTACGTGAATCCATCCGAGAGTAAGCAACTCATTACTAAAGCAAAAGTCATACAGATCCTCTTCGTTCGTCATAGTGCACATATCCGATGATCCCTTCAGAAATCATAAACACACCGTTAGCGCCCAGCCCCCCCAAAAATCCTAACATATTCCATCGTCACCCACTTCTTGCTTCGGGATGATTAGTGTAGTAATAACGAGCTTCCGGTCATGCTAATGTGAAACAGTAACGTAAGTGAATCGGGAGTGAGTCAACGACTACTGTAGTCAAAGTCACCAAAGATTCGTACCAAAATTCCGGCTAATATGCCACAGGTCTCGATTCCGTAGGGTGGCTGGTTGGTGTTCGGTGAAGCCAGTAATGTAAACTGTGCAATAATACCTGCCGGTATTTCAAGTGTCCGAATTTTTCCACTACGCAGTCATATTAGCACCAAATCCGTACGAATTCACACCTGTCCAAGCAATATGCATACCTGGTCAAGTTGGCGATTGCTTCTTGTGATCGCTGACGACTGAGAGGCGGCGCAGAAAAGTGCTTGTGAGACGGCTGAGTAGCATCCGCGGTCATCCACGAAGCTTTTCCCACTGAGGGGTAGGATACAGTTTTACTTCGTTCCTACGAAGCACACAGCGTGAGAGGATGCAATAGAGTCAATAGCTAATGAATAATGGAAGGGCTACCTTTTCACGCGGCTCAAGCGGACGACTGACACGCGCCCTGATTGGAGTCGATTGATTGAGTGTTCGCACTTCTTCCTTCTCTGTTGCTCCTGCTTCCTGCACCTTTGGATGCTCACCGTTTTTCTTGGCCAACCGCATCGCCTGCAGCCGAGCCTCCAATGTGCTCAGATTCGCCTGCTCTGTGACGAGTGCGGCATTGTTTTGCTGCTTCTCCTGGTTCAGTGATCGTTCATACTCCAAATACTCAAGTTCCTCCGCTTCCATGCCATCCAAAATCGCATCGAAGAGCTTGAATCCATCTGCAGCTTGCTACGTGCACAGTCACGCAACTCCTCATAAGATATCCCCACAGTTCACTGTGTGTTTCCGTGTCAGCGTACCGTTCGCACCCACTCGCGCTCCTTCTGATACCGAGGCAGCTCATAGTCGTGGTGCGCTGTGATCACCTTGGAGCACAGTCTATATTTACAACACACGACAATAAATATTTTAAAAAAAGCGCTTGGTGGGGCCTCTCTGCCGGACTCGTCTCCCCTCCACGCCTCTCTCTCTCTCTTGCAGCAGCATCTTACTTGATAAACTTGGCCAGGAACACGTAGCTGCACCACACAGTCACGACGCCGAGCACGCAACACAGCAATCCCCATTAATTCTCGCCCCATGTGGCAGCCAGCACTAAAAAATAGAACCTCTGACAGCACACGTACGCGTTGTCCCAAGCGCCCTCGGCGAAGTACGTCTCGGACTGGCGGTAGAGCTGGCGCGCCAACTGGTAGTAGCTCTGCAGACGCAGGTGCTGCTTCACGGGCTCCACGCTGCAGAACGGCGCGAGGTGGGCGCGCCGCGCCACCAACCGCTCGCTGACGTTGACGTCCATCACGGCGCTCTCTTTTTCGAATGCAGAGCTCGCCACGTGAAAGGCAGGCTCCTTCAAGTTCGGACTTAAGAGAAAACGTATACTGAGATCAAGTCAGCATACATGTAGTCGCAGAAGATCAAGGCGAATAGGATGTCAGGCGAGACGAAGAGCTTGGGCGGCATGCAGCGGCGCGCGGCTGGGTAAGTGCGTAGAAGGATGGAAAGGGGGCTGAGGCGGAATGACTGACACTGTGAGGCGTGTGGTGTGCTCCAGCAATCGCTCGCACAACCGCATGGTGCTGCAGAAGCTGGTGGTGTTCTCGATCCTGATGCTCATCGTGCCCATGGCCACGTTCTACGGCGTGCGGAGCTTGTTCAAGCCAGGTATGCAGCGGTGGAGTGAGAGAGAACTGGTTGTATATAAGTGAGGTTAATGGTGCGGCGTGAGCAGGGATGCCGGGCAGTCAGTACGCAGACGCGTGGAGGTTCGTGCAGCGAGACAGCTTCGATGCCTTTGTGGAATCGCTGACTCTTTCTTCTCTTCCTTGTGCATTTCCATGGCGTCGGGATGATAGTGGATTTACGGCCGTATTGTCGGTGAATATCGTGATCGGACTCTACATTTTGTCAGCGTGGAAGGAGGACGACGGGAAGGAGGTGGCACCGCCGGTGGGGCGATTCGCCAAGGCAAAGGAGCAATAGTCGCATCCTATAGATATGGCGGATGCAGCAAGGCGGTGGCATTGGCCATAATATAACGCACATCAAGCTGCAGTTGTGCTCGCATGCCGTGAATATCCTTTACGTGTTTTGATCCACTCGTAAATGTTACAGCAAGTAGAAATACCTTGTACTACGTAGTAGTGCTGGTTGCGAACACGTTCCCAACGTTGCGAACAATCGGAACTCTTTCGGAACGTTTCCGAAAGTGATCCTATTACAAGAGGCACCACTAAATGAAATCTACAGCAAACAAAAGTGAGTGTGAGATTGGGAGGAACGGTGACGAGAAACAACACACGAAACGAGGGCAAATGAATAAATTATGAAGAATTCTACTTCAGCTTCGTTGTGGTATCCTCGGCGAGCATTCTCCCCATCAGCATCTCCGTGGTTATCACTCTCTTCCTCATTTTCTTGTCTTCCCGAGCCGTAGCTGTAATCACTCATCGAGGAATCCACCGACTCCCTCCGTGGACTGTCTGATACTCGGCGATGCGCTGCCGGCCGTGGCTGATATGGAGTGTATCGTAGAGACGATGGACCAGGGAGGTTGAGCGAGCGCCTGCTTGTCGTATGACGGCGCGAGCTGGTTAGAGGGCGTCGGGGGCCGCTAGGTGGGCGTCGCGAGCAACTTGGAGGCGGTCTCCCTTGAAGATCAGGGCGCCGAGCCGGCGTGCTTGGAGCTGGAGACAGCGGAAGGCGATTCCGCACTCACTCGAGTGAAACTTCAACATCGTATTGTGAGTTCAACACCAAACTGGCCGGGGCGATTGGTTGAATCGCCCGAGCCCAATCGCGCGGCCAATCGCCCCGTGTGTTCTCTGGCGTATACAATTTCTACTAAGTACGAGTGTAGCCATGGCATGTGGATGCTGGACTGCTCGGGCGATTGAGCTAATAACTTGGGAATTGTATTGGGGCGATTCAGCGAACCGCTCGAGGTGTCCAAATTTAGCCGGAATTCACAATACTTAATCGCGAATACGAACCGCGCGAACAACACCGAACAATCGGATCAAACCGAACAATGGGAACAATAGGAACACCCCTGTTCGCAACCAGCACTACTACGTAGTAGCTGGCAACGTTTAGCAGACCGCAACGATATCAGTGCATGGATCTTCATTTGGTTTTTCTTTTTCTTACTACACTTACATCCGACGTATGCGCTCTTAGTGCACAACACCCCAGGCGTAGGTAGCGAACGACATGTGGCCCATCCCCCATCCGCCAAACACCTTCTCCGCCTCGGGCTTGCTTTCCTCCATGCCAGCACCAGCGGCGGTGATGAACGGGATGAAATGGTCGGGCGTCGGGTGCGCAAGTCTCGCAGCGGGAGCGGCATCCCAGTTGATGATCTGGTCGCCACGCTGGCCGTAGCTAAGCTTCGACTCAGCAGTGAGTGTGTTGTCAAGCCAGCCCTGGAACGCTGCGGCCCAGTCCATGACCGGGTTGTTGGGGTCGCGACTTGCGCGCATGTTGTGGGTGGCCTGGCCGGAGCAGAGAATGAGCGTGTCCTGGTCGCGGAACGGCGCAATCGCCTTGCCCAGGTCGAAGTGGGCCTTGCTGCCGAGACGCGAGTTGATGGACATGCTGACGATGGGGATGTCAGCCTCTGGGCGAATCAACAGCATGGGGACAAACACGCCGTGGTCGAATCCCCTGTCTACGAGCTTGGCCTTGAGGTTGTTCTTCTCGAGTTGGTCCTTAACCTTCTGGGCGAACGCGGGGTCGCCCTTGGCGGGGTACACAACGTCGTAGGCTTCTTCGGGGAATCCGTAGTAGTCGTAAATCATGTCCGGGTTGGTGGCATTGGAGATCTCGAAGCCGCTGCTGTCCGACTCCCAGTGGGCGGACACGTAGAGGATGCGCTTGGGCAGGTTCGTGCCCTTGGGGTAGAGCTTCTCGAACGTGGTGGTCAGAGTGCGCGCGGGGGCGCTGGTCTTGCTCATACCGGCGAAGCCCGAGGAGAGCAGCCACAGCGGACCGGGGCCATGTGAGACGGCGACGACGGGGTGGCGGAAAGCGACCATGGCTGCGGTTTGCTTGCTAGAAGGCAAATTGAGGAATGAGCGTCCGGTGGTGTGGTTACGTACTTGAGTCGCCTCTTCCCCTTTTTTGTTTCATTGATAACGTCTCTCGCTGCACGTAAACTGGTACTGTACTGTACATGTAGACATGCAGCCGGCATGCTGCATGCCTACTACATCATGTATTGCCTACATGCGCTCTCAGTGCGCAGTGGGGGGGGGGATTACTGGAGCCCGAAGCTAAACAGGGCAAGGCGCCACGATGAAGGTGCCGCCATTGACATGACACTGACATTTCGAAGTGCATGGTCCATATACTTACTGTATTCATACATGGGACGCACGAAATAGCTGTCCCGTAACTGATGTTTTATTACCACTGCCGCGTTATCAATACCTACAGTCAGCCAATCAGCAGCCATCATAAAACCTCGTAAATCGTGGCACGATTACCAAATCCGCAGCACTTGACGACGACAAGCTCACTTCAAGACTGCCGTCAAGCATGGGACTCCGGTCTGCATTCCCCATTTTCCTCGCCGCGCTGTGGTCCACTAGCATCATGTCGCACACCCATGCTGTCTCTGCAACCTCCTGCAACATGAACGCGTTCCGCCAGCCCGTGGTCGCCGTCTCGCACGGTGCGGGGCCCCTTTGGCTGCTGGATGAAGGCGCCGCCAACCTGAACAAACACTCGCAGTCGGCCAAGAACGTGGCCGACATTTTCAGCAAGATCTACTCGAGCGACAACCAGCTGCCCAAGCGCATCCTGTTCGTGTCCGCCCACTGGGAAGCGCGCAGCACTGGGATCGAGATCTCCCAGTCCGCTGCGCCCGAGATGTTATACGACTACAGCGGGTTTCCCCCCGAGTCCTACGAGCTCGTGTACGGCGCCAAGGGCGACCCCGCCTTTGCGGCTAGAGTCAAGGAGCAGTTGTCCAGGAGCGGCATCACCTCCAAGCTCGTGGACCACCCTTTCGACCATGGCGTATTCGTGCCCATGTTCCTCATGCGTCCACAGGCCGACATCCCCATTGTCACCATATCCATCAACAACCGCATGCTCGATGCAAAGGACCACTTCGAGCTGGGCAAGGCTCTTGCGCCACTCCGTGACGAGGATACACTGATCATCACGTCGGGTCAAGCCACACACAACATGCACGCCGACTGGTTCCCGGAGGGCCATCCGATTGAGCCCTGGGCACTCGAGTTCCAGACCTGGCTGGATAAGACCCTCTCGACGTCATCCACGCAAACCTACAAGGAGCGCATGGAGGCGGCCATCGCATGGAAAAAGGCACCGCACGCCATGAAGTGCCATCGCACGCCGGACCATTTCACGACGTTCGTGGTTGCTGCAGGTGCTGGGATGGACGAGAGCCAGCCTGCCGCAAAGAAGCTTAATGGCGGGTGGGGTCTGGGACACATGTCCTTTGCCTCGTACGCGTGGGGTGTAGACTCAAACCTCAGCGACGTAGTAAAGGATGAGCTGTAGATGGGAACCCCACCCACGCAAAGTAAATAGTAACATGTTCTCCGTATCAGACTCGAGCTGTCGTTGCGAACCACCGAAGAAGCGACGAAATCAAGCTACGTGCTCAGTATAATGACTTCGCACGCGCTTCGCTAGAGTTCGATCCAGCAATTTCCCCGACGCCACCCAGCTTATAATGTAAAACTGATGGATGCTCTCGTTCGCACAACCAAGTTCGTTCCCCGTACCTTAGAGCAAGCAAATAAAGTGTTGATGGGCGAGCTCGGCGATTTTGATACGGTCGTCCAGATGTGAGCCGATTGCTTCTGATGAACAAAAGTCCTTGCGTCTTTCGCCTCCATATTCATCTTCGCAATATATTTGTTGACAGCAGCCTGCTGAGCTGCTGCCGTATCTGTGCAGCAACACTAAAGCTGATGTCGCAGCAAACAACGCTGCATTCTTCTGAATAACTAACCTACTCTGCCTTACCACTTGAAGCAACAAGAAGAGACAGCATTCGTCGCCTACACTTTCCACTTGAAACCCAACTTCACTTCGGAATGGTGCTGTCCACTTCTTCCTCCGAAGACCTGCATTTCGCAAGTGTTGACGAGAAAGCGCATTCGCGCATCTTTAGCGAAGCTCGTGGAGTTTAGCCTCAGCCTCGACCTCGAGCTTGCCGATTGCATCGGCGCTCTCGGTCACGCGGTCTAGCAGTCTCTGAGCACCAAACTCACCTAAATGAGGCTCATGCTCGGCTCTGGGGTATACCTTCCAGCGAGATTCGCTTCGTCTTTGAAACTCGATTAGCGCCAGAGATCTCTCGTCCGAATAAATAGTGCGCCGCTCGGAATTCGTCTCCAGTGCAATCACATCGGCCTGCACCATCACTGGTACAGCTTGTGAAACTTGCTCTGTCCGCTTGGTTGCGCTCGACTCTCGTGGTTGCACGTCAGGGGCCCGCTTACGTTTGCCTTGGGCGCTTTCGGTGGTCAGCTTTGCAGGTTTCGCCTCCTCCTCGAGCCCTCCAACGTCCACTTCACCACTACTGCGTTCCACAACAGTAGTTTTGTCGCCACCGTTGCTGGTGTCTGTATCGTTGCAGCTCGTGCTCTGAAATACCGGCATCAACTCGAGATACAGGGGGCATCTCTCCATCACTGCCTTCTTCATGTTATCATCAACTGTGCCATTGCAGTACTGTGCAGGTTGCCCTTCGTTCTTGAGCCAAATGGTCGCAGTCTCGTATTGGCGCTGCAGCCTGAAGATTTTTTGGCGCACGGCTGAGGGCGAGCGAGTTGAAGTCCCCTCTTTCTGGAGTTCAGCGATAATTTCTTCAATCAGCGGCTTCTTCGCTTCGGTTTGCCAGCGCTTGTAATTGCCAGGGGTTCGGAGCCAACGAAGCACCACCTCCACTGAGGTTGGTGATCCGGGCTTCGCAGCATCGTCATCCCAGGGCTTCCGCATGCTTCTCGTTTCTCTTGAGTGCCAAATACCGTTGGAAATTCTGAGACTAGACGATGGACGAGAAGGAGTTTGCTGCCAGTTAGTTCTCCCATATCGTTGGTCAATTTAGACGAAGAAATATCGGAGAGGGAGGAGCTGTAGCAGGTCCTTATCAACCAGTATCTCCAGTGCAGTCAGATACTGCTGCACAATCGTCGCCATTTTGTGGTTTACGCCTTGAACAATTCGGTGCGAAATTCCATACTTCTCCATACTAGCGAGAATGGATTTGACGGCGCCAGACTTGCTTTTATCCCTTTATGCCAGCCTCCAAAATTCTCAGGAGTGCAGTTCCATTGCCCAAGTGATGACGGTCTGTTCAGCGTAGCGTTGTCAGTGTCCCAGGGAATATTGGGCTTGTACCTGGATGACACTGTACCGAATGGTAAAGCGGCATCCTTAGATTGAGCTCTTCTTTTGCTTAATTTGGTACTCTACCGCGACGACTTCTCTGCCCTCGCTTCACGAGTGGAAATTACAGCAGCCATGGCACGAAGGAAAACGTGCCTGGTTGCAATGTGGAGACCTATTGGGGCTCGCAGCAACGGCATGGACCTTGTCCGTCGAATCGTACTCAGTTCTTGACTAACTTTCATCAGCACTCAACACTACAGTAGATCATTTTCTTGACGGTTGTATACTGGAATAGTGGCTTCAGGACGAAATTGTATGGCTGAGACGCCGTCCGATTCCTGAGAGCTCATGCTCTGTTCCATCACGACCAATGTGTTAATTAAGATCAATTGCACCATGATAAATTCGCGTCTTCGGATAATAGTGAGGAGTTCTAACGGTGTTACGCAACGTTGCTGGTCTCGAATCGGCAGGCGTGGCGTGTCGTTAGACTCGTAATTATACTTGATGAGGTGAAGTGCTGTTGGCAGTGCCAACCTGGCACTACATGTATTTGTAGTCATCTATACGCTATTCCTGAACTTTACGGGAAAGTTTGGTGAACTCACTGCTGAGGTTGAGGGCAAAAGTTCTGCAGCCCGAGGACTGACGTCGACTCTCTCCATTGATGTTCTCAACTGATATCTCGCGAGGACGACAAGCCCCCGCAGCAACAGATACCAGGAGGCAAGATGGAGAGAACGACTTTCTCAAACTCATCGCAGGAGACTTGTCGCCTCTGAAGCTGCGCTTCGAGGATGTTTTCTCTCGTCTAGCAGCGATCGAAAAACACTTGAGCCTGAACGAACCCCGCCAACAAGTAAGAGACAACGCCGCCACTATTCCAGAAGAGGTTCCATCGGACACGGCCAACTCGGAAGCGCAGGAAGGTTACCAAGACACTGCGTGCTCTGAACCGCCTAGCACCCCTGAGTCGGAATCGGGAGAAGCGGTAGAGCAGAATGAGGAAGCCGAAACCAACGACCACCTTGACGCAGATCCGACCGATACATCTACGGATGCTGGCGAAGGTAACGAGGTACCTGCCATCGAGAAGCCGAAGCAAAAAGTCTACACCGATGGTATCACACTTGCTCAAGAGATCGAGTCGCTGCGAGCTGCGCAATTATGTCTCAAAATTGACCAGGAAGTTGCTCACTCGATGCTCCAGTTGGAAATGGTTCGGCTGCGGGGTGACCTGGAACAGGGTATGGCAGCAAGTCTGCAGGAATTCCGCGAAGAAGTGATGGCCGCTTCAAACGCGTCCATCAAGGCGCTTCAGACCCAGAACTGGAAGCTGGCACAGACCATGAGCACAACTTTTTCAGAAAGACAAGTGGCGGAAAATCGCTGGAAGGCCACGTTCGAGGACACAATCGCTGCCCGCATCCAGGATATCTGGTCTGGACTCCACTCGACGTCGCGCAAACTACAGGAAAACATGCAATACTTGCAGGCAGAGATGGTCACACAGGAAGAATCGTCGCGTGACGTGAACGCTGTTGTGGAGTCAATTAAGGTGTCGAATGAGCGTCTTGGTCGGGACACCAAGAAGCATGCCAAAATGTTAGCCGACCAGGAGAAAGACATGGAGCACCTCCACGGAATGTGCACGCAGGCCTCGGTTCGGCTGGACGAGCAAGACGCCAAACTCACAGGCCAAGTGGGGTTGATATACCACCAAATGGAGAATGCTAGCACGAATGTACAGCATCACATCCAAGCGTACGATGCCTTTGTAGCCATCACGGACAAGACGTTCACCACGTTGGCGTCGGATCTCACGGCGTGTAGCTCGACCATTGCAGCGCACCAATCCAGCCTCCACACCTTTAACACCGTCATACAGCGTCACAATGACGATCTCATCCGCACGGACGAGCGTATAGCAACAACCGACGCGAAAATCGGCAGCATTGATGGTCGTGTCGCTCTGGCTGAGAAGAAACTCACGACTGCAGTTGGTGTCATGCAAGAGCACTACCAGGAGCGCCAACAGATTGTGGCGGCGATAGAAGCGAACCTCAACCAAGCAGCACTAGAGCGTACCTCGATGAAGCACATCACTTCGGACCTGGGGTTTTGCGTTCAAGAAGTGCAGCACAAACTGCATGAAGTGGATAAGCTAGCGCACACGACCGAGATGGCGCTGAATCGGACCGCTGCAGAGCTGCCCAAGATGCACGCGCTGGTGACAACCAACTCGTCTAATATCGCCAAGAACCGTCAGAGCATTCGCGATATCACCACAATGATTGAAGACGACAGGGAGGTGGCTAGTGCGCTGCGCAGCGAATTCAACAAGGAGGTGAGCGACAGTGTGGTCCGATTCACTTCCGCTGAAGAGCGTGATACACAAGCGCAAGATGCAATCGCGAATGCTGCGATCAATGCTGGGCACGCGAAGGCCGAGTTGGAGGCAAGTATCCACAAGAACAGCAACCTCATCCACCAGCTCAACACGATGGTGGACAGTCTGGCCATCACGGAGACCACGGAAGACATGGAGGACAAGATGAGCACGTTCGCGTTGTCCTGTGCTCAGCTCGGCCTCAAGTTGGAATTCTTCGGACGAAAAGCCAGCTCCGTCGACAGCGCCTGCATCATGAAGGACGACGTGAAGGCGACATTGGCTGTCCTGCTGACCAAAGTCATTCGTTTCTTGGGATCAGGGGTCTCCATTGAACAGAACAAGTATTTGCTGACAGCCAAGCGATCCCAGGCCGTTGATCCGATCACTGGTCAAGTGACCATGGAGATTCCACCGCAGCACATCCTCGAGAGCTTCCGCATTGCTAAGGCTGCAGCATTCTCAGCCAAGACACGGACAGCCATGGACCAACTGGAACCTGTGCTGCGCACCAACCGCACGTCCATTGAATTCCGCGATGCCTTTGAGCGTAAGCTGAAGTTTGTGCTCGAGTTCGGTCTCGCCAACCTCTTCCCGAACATGGGCAAGCCCAGGAACCCGTTAAACCGACGAGGTGGGGAGTTCGGCACGTGCATCGCATGCGATCGGCCCATCGACAGCGACGATCCCCAGGACGACACAGAAGACTCGGAGATTCCAAGGAGGCACAGAGCTCAGCAGGAAGCACTCGGAACTTCTTCATCCACTATTGACACGACGCCAGAGCAGCAGCGCAGCACGCCGCAGATCCAGCAGGACACCCCAACGTCCCGCCCCAGCTCCGCAGCCGTGCGCAACCGCATCGACACGAAGACTGCCATCCGTGGCCGCTCTGGCGGGTCGAACGTTCGCCCCAAGACTAACGGAGACTCGGTGCACTACGCTCCCGGAGCGAGCGAGTTCGTCTACCGAGGCGGGTTCCGCATCCCCAAGTCGACCTCAAACGCTGTCATGAGCGCCAGCATCAACTCGCTGCTCAACTTGTCGCTCTCCTCCTCGACCAACCTCTCGGTTGACAAACCTTCGGAGGAGCTCCTCGGCAACGGCCCGCTGGACGTGGAGAACTCGTGTCTGGAGAAGGTGGCGCTGCTGGGCAAGCACCAAGCGGTCGAGATTCCGTCCATCGCCAGCGTCTCCGGGGCTGGCAATGGCGCTTCCGCGGTCCGCGCTGCTCGTCCTCACACGGCTCCTCTGCGCATGAAGTCGCTGCCTCGCCTGGACGTGACGCCGACGTCTGCCAGGGTCGACATCTGCGCTTCTGCTGTTGCTGCTGTTGATCCCCATCAGACCCTGGACACATCGGCCGAGCCGCTCAGCGGTTAGTCCAGCCAACATAGAAGACGGTGGACGTGAGTGGACACTTCGAGAGGTTGTATTGTCCACCTGGGTGTCCTTCTCATCTACTCAGACAGGTCCACTCCTACGAGCTTCAACAACTCGTGGGCCTGTCTCACGATCGCGTCCGCCTCTTCAGACGACGTAGCGTCGGCATCTCCGTCCTTGTGGACACTTGTGTCCATCTCCAGCGCTCGCAACTGCTTCATGCAGGCCCGAGCCTGCTCCAGACTCTCTAAATTAATAACTGGGAACAAGCCGCTCGCTGCCGCCGCGCTGAGCGCGCCCCGCAGCCTTCCGAAGCGGAAACTGCGCGCCGCTCCCTGTGCAAAGCCCAGATCGAAGCCTTCCTGGAGCGTGTCCTCCTTCCCGAGCTCCAGGCCGTCGCGGATGCCCATCTAAACGTTCAATATAAGTTATGAGAGACCCGTGGACATGGCTGGACAGAATAAGCCCCAGCCCCTCACCGTTTTCATGCGGCGCTCCAGCGCCACGCCTTCTTGACTCAATAGCGTCTCCTGCGCCTCATCCTCGCTCAGGAAGTCCTGGAAGCCGTCGTCCGAGTCGCTGGCGTCCGGCATCGGGGACGTCATATTCGTTGACAATTGTTTGGCAGTGATCAATCCGAAGTACTACACCTAGCACTGATATTAAAAATAGTAGTGTTTAAGTACAGTACTATACATGTATTATAATACTACAAAAGGGAAAAAGGTTCTGTATTAATAATACTGTTGCTCCCAAAGAACGACAACTTGTCCAAGCTTGTCCAAGTGAATCCTGTTCGTGCCCGTACACTTCCAGGCGCAGCGACTTCGAGATACCAAGCTCTGAGAACCCCGAGGTGTTCCACGACTGCTACAGACGAGGTCAAATACCCTGCTACCGGTAAGGTTGATTCAAGGCAAAACTTGTCGACCGCGGCGTGTTCGTCCCCATGTTTGCCGCCCCAACGCTGATATTTGATGGTTACCATACTCCAACAAGACGCACTTCAACCTGGGCAAGGCGATCGCGCCCTTCCGCGACGAGGACACGCATATCTTCTGCTCCGGACAATAGACGCACAATCTCCACGGAGTTCGCGACCTCAACCACCTCAGTCGATTCGACGGCTGCATTTCAGAACTGGCACATTCACGACCTAGTCCACACTTACGTACGATCAGCGCGCAGAGTAAGGGGTCAACAGGCGGAGAAACCTCGCGCACTCGACGCCCAGCCACTTCCTTTCGCCAACTATGCGTGGGGGGCTTCAGCGGACTTTGCGTTTAAAAAAAAGCACATACCGCTCGCCCTTATATTGGCAGGCTTCGTTCACCTTGCACACCCCCGCTGAACAGCTCGGACGTTAACGTTAGTACATGTACTGTACCCCCCCCCCCCGGCCCCCCCCCCGGGGGGGGGGGCTGGGTACCGATAATATCGGCGATATCATAATATGATTCATATCGCCGATGTCGCCGATATGTCATCGATGAGGAGAAATGAGGGATGGTGAACTATCGATTGCGTATGGGGCAGGGTCTATTACGTGAACAGGCTCAACACCTGCACGAACAGCACACTTTCTAGCCGTCGTAGGGTGCAGCAGCAGCAAGAATTCTCCGTGAAGACGGCACGGCTCATTCATCAATTTACTTCCAACTCGCCACTTCACCAGCACCCGAACTCAGCAATGTCTGCCTTCCGCCACCCCGCAGTCGCCATTTCGCACGGACCCGGTCCGCTGTGGATGATGTCCTCGGGCCCCGCTGATATGATGCGAGAGTCTGCAGCGCAGGCAGAGCTGCTGAGATCTCTTTTTGCAAAGCTCTACCCGAATGACGCGAACCTGCCCAAGCGCATTCTCTTCGTGTCGGCGCACTTCGAGTCCGACAGCAGCGGCTTTGAGATCTCCAACGCCGCCAACCCGGACATGATCTACGACTACTACGGGTTCCCTCAAGAGGTGTACGACGTCGTATACCCCGCCAAGGGTGACCCAGTCTTCGCCCAAAAGGTCAAGGAGCAGCTCGAGAAAAACAACCTCAAGGCCAAGCTCGTGGACCGGGGTTTCGACCACGGCACGTTCGTCCCAATGAAGCTTATCCGCCCGCAAGCCGACATCCCGGTCGTTACCTTGTCCATCAACTCGTACCTGAGCAACCAGGACCACTTGGACCTGGGCAAGGCGATCGCCCCTTTCCGTGACGAGGACACGTTGATCCTGTGCTCGGGACAGTCAACGCACAACCTGCGCGGCTTCAACAGTCGTAGCCCTTCTCTGGTCGAAGGAGCACGAGCGTTCCAAGCCTGGCTCGACGACACGCTGGCCTCGGAGTCCAAGCTCGATATCAAGGAGCGTATCAACTGCATCACCAACTGGCGTGACGCCCCCGAAGCGAGGTTTGCCCACCCGTCTCCTGGCCACTTCATGCCGTTTGTCGTCGGAGCTAGCGCAGGAATGGATGAGAAGGAGCCGGGTGCGAAGCCTCTCTTTGGAGGCTGGGCTATCGGTCACTTTTCCTTCGCAAACTACGCGTGGGGCCTGCAGCAGTAAACAGGGTTGCTTTCGCTTTCATAGCGGCCAAATGTAGTTATGTGTTCATCAATGAAGTAACTTTCAAACAGCATTCTCCGGTTCTTCAAAAACAAAAGTGTCTAAGTTATTAACTATTTCCACACCAGCGTAGCTGTGCACTGGCCTGGATCTGCTCACACGAACTCCTCGGAGCTCTCATCTAGGACGATGAAAAATTCAGGTCCGTTCTTTCTGATACACTGCGATAGCGGTTCGTTGTCTTCAAAAAGAATTTTTGACTCGAGCCCAATGACCTGAAGACCCACGTCTGGAGAGGTGTCTGATAGTACACTCGTCCGGAGATGATTCTTTAGCGCAGCGACGTCTTGGCACGAGCCGAGGTCGAACTGTACGGCAACAAGCTGCACCACCATAAACAAAACTTAGTGGCTTGGTTTCATCCACCAAGATATCAATATTCTCTACCTCAGGAAACGACTTGTTTGTACCGATCTTCAACTCCACAGTCGTGGGCTCATTCGATTCATTCGCAGCGCGATCACGTTCATCAACGTCGGAGTTCTGACGTTCAACACGATACTCCTCGTCTTCTTCGCCAGGTGAAGACTCCACATCAGCGTTTTCCTCAACCACAGCATGGCCAGCCACAGCGCGATCCCTCGTCACACTTTCATCAACGTCGGAGTTCTGGTGATACTCCTCATCTGCTTCGCCAGGTGAAGGCTCCACATCAGCGTTTCCCTCAGCCACAGTGGTCACAGCGTGGCCAGCCACAGCAGCAGCTCGCTGATGAGGTCTTTGCGCTGAACTATCCGCCGACTCTTCAACAACATTGTCATTTGATGACACAGGTCGCATTGCTGGACGTTCTCGTACATCATGCTCACCCTCAGGTTCAGCGGGTGGAGCCATGGTGCTTTGTACTCTCCGCCGTTTTCGACTGGTCTGTCTCGCGGTTTGCATATTTTTCCACTTGTCCTAAACAACATTCACACACAGATCCGTCAGCATACCCACGCCACAAAGCTCACCACCAGAAGTAGTTCACCTTCAGATCCACATTAGTTCGGTGTGAGGAGAAAACGCCTGCACCATCTCTAAGAATCTGCTTCCACTTCCCAATGCCGTGCCTCTCGACCCCTTGGCGAAGGAATTTTTCCTCGTCCTCGCTCCAAAACACAGTCACCCGTCGTCCTCTAGCTCCATCATAACACGTCAGCCACCACTCAAACTTCTACAGCTCACAACATCCCACTAACTCACCTCCTAGGTCGGGAATCAGCGACGTCTCCACCCCCTCGCTCGCTCTCAAGACTCTGCACTTCTTCGTTCTCTCGGTCGACAGCCTGCAACGGCGCCGGCATCTCCAGCTCCCCACCCATAGCTGCTTCTCCATCAGCATCAACAGCTGCTTCTTCTTGCTGGCTCTGAGTATCGACCGCCTCTGCCTCGCCCGCCTCCTCCTGGGTCTGCTCGTCATCCACATCGTCGTCGTCCTCGCTGCCAAAGTCCAACTGCCTCGAGCGCGCAGAGACGCCCTTGTCGCTCGGCTGCGAGCGCTCCGGCGTGCGCTGGCCCAGAGACGCAGCCACGTCCAGCAGCGACTGGTCCTTGCGTCGCCTTCCCGAAGACGTGACGGAGCTGATCGAGGCACGCCTGCTGCTCGGGGCGGAGGACGGCGTGAGCATCGCTGAACGTCGTCTACTGCAAAATGCAATTTGTGCCAATAAATAGTCTGGATGGACTATTTACACAAATTCTGAGCACTTCAACTTGCGTTAGTCCACGAAGTCGTCATGCGAGTACTCGTCTTCGTCGTCGCCCTCGTCTTGGTTATCTGTGGGGTTGGTGTGAACAATGTTCAATGTGTTGCCGCCTGGATCCTCCTCGAACTCACTTCCGTATCCACTAACTTCGTGCTTGTCGTTGACTTGGGGCTGCTCATCAGATTCTGTCGCTCGGGCAGACGGAAGACCATCGTCGTCGAAATTGTCGCCGTCGTAAGCTTCATCCTGCTCTTCGTCGGTTTGTGCTTGCTCTTCTTCAGATATTGGCGGTGCCCTGTTATCCTCATTCAGGATGCCGATCTTCTCTATCTCGCTTTCTGATTTATCGTTTTCTTGGGCAGGAACGACTTCACCATGTTCGGATTCCGTCACAGCAGGCATCTCGTCGAGTTCACCTTGAATATTTGAAGCAGCTACTGCATTTTCTGGTGCGGATCGACTGACTTCACCATTGTCAACAAGTTCATCTTCATCCGCGGTGCGTACAGCTTTCGTGGCGTCACCTTCGACTCCAGAGGTGCCATCATCATGCCCATCAACGCTTTCCATTCCATCGTTGGAAACATTTACTTCACTTCGGCGAGACTCACTTGAACTGGATGAGGCCTCATCAGCGACAGCAGCAACGACTTCTTGTGGTTGTCCACTTTCGGGTGGATTAAAATTTATGTCTGCCGCTGCCACCGCATTCAGCGCCGTCTCCAACTCGACCCCTGGAGAAAAGGCCCCCGAAAGACTCATCATATCTCGTTCGTTTTCATCCATATCCAATGACCTCGGTGGGCCTGCCTCCTTGATGTCGCCTGAGCTCGTGTCAGTTCCTCGACTTCGACCACGCGAAAATGTGAACCGTACAGAGACGATTTCATTATCCGAGATGTATGCAGCCTGCTCGCCACTTGTAGCCGGGTTTATTGTGTCAGGTGTACTGAACAATGCAGATGATTCGGTAGCCTGGATTGGGCAAAGAGGTGACGGCTTTTGCTTCCGTAGTTCCATAATGCGCCGATGGTTCGCGGCACTTGTTTGCTGGACAATGGCGTCGGAACTTCCTCGACTACCGAGTTGTACTTGTCCTTTAGAGCTCCGGCGTGTAGAATTTCGCGCACTAAGGGCTCCCACCGCATCGGGTTTGGTAGAGGAAGAATCTAACTCCAGATACTTATCAGAGTCTGCATGGTTAAGAATGGTCTTCAGGTGAAGTGATTTTAGCGGTTTGGACCGCAGAACAGCCTGCGGTGAGACCTGGGCTCTCCTTAGTTCTTGTTGGAGTGCAGATCGACGCTTCTCCTGATTTTTTAGGAATTCTTGGGTCCATTTGCCGTCTTTTTTCCATTCTTTGGAGTTCAGGGTTGCCTTTGTACTCTGTAGCCGCTTTATGAGAGCCTAAAACATGTTTAACGGTTGGGTTAGAGATATCCAAAGTTGTTTCTTCCGCGATGGAACTCACCTGGTTCTCTTGCCATATTTTTTGCTGTTCTTGTCTTTTGTAGTAGTCATGAGTGAGCCGATTTCGCTGTTGAGGTAGGATAAGCGGGGTGTCGTACGTGGTTACATCACCGGTGGCCCCATTCCCAGTGTGCTGTCTCGCTGGAGGTTTGACCGCTGGGATCTGAACTCGTCGGTCTGAGACCTCCTGGTTAATCTCTGCGCTATGCTTTGGTAGTGCAGCTCCGTCGGTCTCTTCTCGGGCGCTACCTCCACCAAGACCCCTGAAATCAGTTTCCTGTTCACCACTGGGTCGCGAAATCGTCGCTAGATGCTGTCGCGTCTTCATTGGGCTTGTTGGACATCTCTTTTGCGCATACGAGTGGTGGAATTGCGGCAGGAGTGTTGATTTGGGAGATCTTGTGTCAACACAACTATGAGCTTTTGACACTCGAGATAAGTGGCCAGCCAAGTTCCTGGCAATCTCCCGTGTCCAAATTGTAGCATTACTGTATGGTTCGGCTCGCCGACCTCGGTCCATATTTCCCCGATCAATTGGCTACACGAAGATCACACCGAGCAAGACTGTGGTGGCTCTAACTGCGAAGATGAAGGGCTGCGCGCTCAGAACTATCGATACCTGCTCTTAAACAAAATTAGATTATGCGTTTCTTGTAGCCCAAAACAGTCATGGAGAATGTACCGGGTGGTGAACTTGTGATGAATGCATCTCTAGGCGCAAAACCAGCCACTGCAATGCTTGATTTCAATAAACTACTGCCGGCATTCACTACGGTAGAACATACATCTTCATCCCGGATCTTCGACCGGAGCATGCGATCACCTTCAAAGTTTTCTTTCAAAAAGAGATTGAGCGAGAAGCTTCTTTGGCGGTGACGGTGGACTTTTAGAACTGCTGGCCTTGCTAGCAAGTGTGCGCTGAGCGTAAACTCGTGAAGACGCGCTTAATACGCGGTGGCTGGCTGGTTTGTTTTCTTGCTTGGACAGATTTAGTGTGTTGTTTTTGATAATCGAGTGCCGACACTTTCTCCAGTGCTTGTATGCAACCTCCTGTTTAGCTTTGCCTGTTTTCCGTCCATCGCTTCCAACCATTCCTGCTCATGTTGACTTCACACCAACGTTTTTTTTTTGAACCGGTCCATGCGATTCTTCAAAAATGGTCACAATGGCAAGATCACAATGACAAGATTTTATTTTCAAGTCTACGCTGTATGACCCGAGTCCACGAGCAATCCTCTTAGTCCGAGCGCCAAATCACTGGGACCTCATCCGTGCGGAATCTAATGGCAAGGATAAGTTAGTACAAGCACCTTCAACAATGTTTTTCGGCTGAAATCCACAATATACCTTTGCGTGCACGTAGCCTCCTTCAGGGACGTTGTTTCACCGTACTGGAATTGGAGGACGCCAGCTTGGGCGATCATCGCGCCGTTGTCGATACAATAGCGCTGGTCCATAGCGCAGACGCGTCCATTGCGTTCCTTCGCCATAATACCCATCATTTCCTGAAGACGTAGGTTGCCTGCAAAGTAGCCACAAGAGAAATTAAGTCAGTGCTGTTGCTCTCGAGTTATCGATTCACGCACACGAACGGAAATAACAAAATCAATCTCGAACGTACAACCGACGCCACCAACGATAAGCACCTCTGACTGCCCACAGTGAGCCATCGCACGCTCTGTAATTTCCACCTGAAGTAGGACACGAAGAAAAACAAATTAGCTTCCAACCCGATCTTCGATGTACTTAGTCCATACTGCAGTCTTATATATATACCAGCATGGCAAAGATTGTTTCCTGCAAAGAGTAGCACAAGTCCGCCTTGGTGCATTCTCCGGACTTGATCTTGTCGCTGAATAAGTTCCAAAAGAACAGCATGGTCAGGCGTCAACATGCAGTTAAACACAAAATAAATAACAAATTTTCCAACATACTTGGCCTCCTTTTCGATGAAAGTCGAGATACCCGAGAAGGACACATCCATCCCCTTCACAATGTACGGCAGCTCAATGAACTTCTTGCCTCTGTTTCATAGCAAGCATGCCAGCCGTCGCGAGTCAGCTATGAGGTGGGAAATAATCCAGCTAAAACATCACGTACTCTCTCGCCAGCACTTCGATGTTGTACCCCGGACTCGGGTCGTTCGATAGCTCCAACACTCGCGCAAAGCGATCCAGACAGTTTCCCACAGCGATATCGATCGTCTCGCCGAAAATGCGATAGCTGCATTGCACAGATATCCACCAATTAGCTACATCTAACCCCAGCTCTATCTCTATTTAGTCCACACCATTGCATCGAGTAGGCGATCACTTGGGTGTTGCCGCCGCTGACGTAAAGCACGACGGGGTCGGCGGCCTTGGTCACCGTGCGGCCCATCTCAATGTCTGCACGGAAACCGACACACGACAAGTTAGCGGGGATAGTTCCTTGGTATCTGCAGGGCTTGCAGCTAGAAGAACTACGGCCAAACGTACGTCCGACGCAGTGGTTGACGCCCATCAGCGGCTTGTTCCACAGCAGTGATAGCATACGCGCGCAGACTGCGGCTGAGCGCAGCGGTCCACCCATGCCGGGGCCCTTGGTGTAGCAAATGCAGTCCAGTTGCTGCGGAGAGACGTTGGCCTCGGCCAGAGCCGCCCGGACGATGCCCACCACGTGGTTCTGGTGATGCCAAGCCGTCTCGCGCGGCAGGAAGCCCTGGCCGGGCGGGGTGATGTACGTCTTGCGAGGGTTCGACAGGATCTCGGTCTCGCCGTCTGCGCGGTAGCGGATGATGCCTACAGCAAGCTTGTTGGCGCTGCCCTCGATGCCCATGGCGAGCACATCGCCGTCCTTGCGCATCGGCGGCACCATTTTCAATTGCTGGACCAAATAGAAAACCTATCCTGTGGAGTATTGCACATCAACAATATGCCGTAATCGAGGTTGTACTAAAACGGCGACCTTTCATGGCAATCGTGCAGAAGATCTGCTGGAGCATGATGAGGTCGTTGGCGGTGACGTTCGTGGTGATCGCTGCGCTGTGCTGGGCTGCGGGTGTTGACGCCGACTTCAACCAGTGCCTGGGACTGGAGATGGCTACGCTGCTCACGATGCCGTCGTGTATGGAGCTCTTCAGCACGTGTCAGCTGGGCGTAAGCAAGCTCAACCAGAAGTTAGGCGTCGCTGCGGCGGAAGGATACAAGCCCGTGAGTATCATATCGGCCAGCGAGTCCAAGACGGTGACCGAGAACAGCACCAAAGTCGCCATGCTGGTGCAACTCGCGCCGCTCACGGACTGCCTCTCAGACTCAATGACGGCGAAAGGGGACAGGTGGGGGATAGCTGTGTCGCTGTAGCTGATGAGGAGGGCAAACGATTGATGTGTGAAATTCGTAGCTGCCAATTTGATATGCTCAAGGTGGAGTTCTACAGCATCCTGCTGACACACGATTTTGGGGCCTCTTGGAAATTGGAAGGCTACAAGCGCCACGCTCTCTCAGGTAAGCTCGTTTTCAACACTTTGGTGGTGGGTTCTGGCATCTCTACTTAACTTAATGTGGTTTTGTTCTTCATATTTCTGAAGACGATGAGCGAGCGCAGATTGTGGAGGAATACAACAGTGGGCAGTTCTACGGTAGCAAGCTCGCCATTGGCATTTTCGACGCACCGGGCGAACCGCTCGAGTCCGATTCCAAGGCCACTGCATCGCGGACACCTACTGCCATTGTGGCCGCTTCCGTGACAGCCTTGTTTTGTCTTGGTTTGGTCCTACACCAGCGCAGGCGTCACGAGAATGGGTATGCTCCAATCTACCTCACGAAAGGAGGTCACGTTCAAGGGAAGAAGTCACCGACGGCCAAGGCGACACCGGAAGAAAGGTCGCTGCGCCCAGCAGATGCCGCCGGCACTGGAGGCCACACCTTTAAGCAGGAGGCTAACGAGCGTTTTGCGGTCTGAAGTCGTGTAGGAGAGTATGGTGGGATCCGGAATTCGTCCGGAGATCACCACCTTCGCAGAGCTCAATGTGTGTAAACAAAAGTAATGCAATTAACTGGCTTACTGTCCAACCCGCAAGGATCCGTCTCTACTTCTTTTTGAAGATGCCGAAGTAAATCAGCAGCAGAATAGCGATGATGATAAAACCCGCAGCAATCGAAAGGGCCATTTTTTGGCGCTTGTCTCGTGCTGACATGCGACCCACGATGTTACCTCCGCGGCGAGCCATCTCATTCACTCCCTTCACCTTAGAGTGTGTCGCTTCGATCTTTTCGCGGTTTCGGCTAAGCTCGTCGCCAATCGCAAGTGCTACAATTCGAGATAGTAGTCGCATGTCAGAATTCCCCCAATAGCCAAATTTGCAGCAACACCAAAAAGTACGTACCAACTTCCTCCGTGTCGGCGATCTCTTTCCGTGCAGCCGCTAGCTTGTCTGTCGTTCCCTTCATTCTGCATACCAAGAAACGAGATCACATCAGTTACTTCCTGCTCCCTAAGGCACCGCCCACACTCGACAATAAAACGAACTTGTTGGTAGCTGCTGCCATGCGGCTGCGGTTCTCCGCCGAAGCCTATCAAAGCACAACCTCAATGTCAGCAAAGATTCAATCACAAGCAGCAGATTTCATAACTTGATGTCGTCCTTACCGCATTGCCATCGCGATCTCCAAAAAGTCCTTCTCGCTCCTCTTTTTCACGGATTTTCTTGTGGTCCGCCGACAGCGAAGCTAGACTCTTCTTGTACTGGTCCACCTTCTTCGACAGCTCTCGACGCGTCGCTGCATCCAGACTCCTCACCTCCAGCTCCATCTGCTGGATCTGAACAATACAAAAAGTCCATCAACCACGTCGCCAGCTTAGTCAGATCCTTCTCCACCTTCTTAAGCGGCAGCGATCGCCCTACCAGTTGCGTGGCTTGAGTCAGCAGGTCGCCCACATGGACGATGCTCGCCTTCTTCTTGTCTGTCGCGCAAGCAGCACCAGATCGCCGTCATGAACTGCCCCTAACCGGTCGAATCAGACAGCAGTTCGCGCGCACCTTTCTGGTCCTCGTAGGACGCTATCTCGCTGATCTTCTTGGAGATGTCGCTGGTTAGCGTGCGATACTCCTCATCGTATCCGTCGAAGATGGTGGTCATCCTGCTCAGCACTCGATGCACGCGGCGAAGGAGGACGTCGACTTCCGGACTCTCAGTGGAAAATCAAGCTAGAAAATGCGGGACCCAATTGGCCGCACTGTTTTTAGCGCATAGTTTTGTGTGGTACACACAGCAGACCCTTTCGTGAAAACGATCTCGCCGCGTGTCATTCATTCACCAAGTTGCCGTCTGAACGACGCTTGCCATTCCGCCAACTCAAGTTAATTATCGCAAGATGCGTGGTGGAATTCTGACTCTGCTGCTGGTGGCGCTGGCGGTGCTGGCTGCCGTTGGCATGGCGGACACCGAGCCGCAGGAGGTGGCGGTCGACGTGGACAGCGACCTGATCGTCGAGGAGGAGACGCTGGAGGCTCAGCCAGAGACGGAGGCGACGCTGGACGAGGCCGACGCCTTGCCGGTGCAGGAGATCGACCCGCGTCTGACGCCTGAGGCCATTGAGAAGGTCTTCTCCAAGATGTCAGCCAAGTGCCTCAAGCAGGTGCAGGAGAACCCGACTGACCCCACCAAGGTGTCCGACCGCTGCCGCGCCGAGGTGGCGCGTCGCATCCAGCGCTACCTGGAGCGTCTGGACAAGGAGGAGAAGGGCGAGACGGAGGAGAAGAAGACCGAAAAGACTGCCAAGAAGCCCAAGCGTCGCAGCCGCAAGAGCAAGAAGCAGTCGCGTGCCCAGCGTGAAGCTGCTGCGGCCCTGAAGAAGGAGGAGCACCAGCAGACGGTGCAGACCATCCTTGGCTTCGTCGCGACGCTCGTTGCCGTCATTGCGGGTGCCATGTTCTTCATTAACCGCAAGCTCAAGGCCGCTGGCATGTACTTCCCTGACCCGGACGCCAAGGCCACCTGCTGCAACTAGATGTAGCACGTCGCCTACCTAGCTAGTCGTAGACAGTAACGTGTCCTCTTTTTAGTATCGGAGACCGTGCGTGAAAAATGCATTTGCTGACTTTCGTGTCAATCACTGAAAGCCAGACGTCTATGGTTTTGTAGAGTATTTGTTGATGGTGCTATTTCTTGCCTACATGAGCTGCTGCTGAAGCTCGGTGCGATATCTCAAGCGCTTAAACAACCTCGATGGAGCCGTGCTTGAAACCATTCTTGACTCCGTTCTGCGAGATAATGAGCGGCGAGATTTCACCTTGCTTTGCACCATTGATCGCGCCGTTGAACGTCGGGTCACAGTGCTCCGTGTGCTTTTCTGACAAGACAATGATTCCTCCCACCGTTGTGATGATGCTCAACGGGTAGACAATCAATTGCCACAAGGCATTCATGCCTGAAATCTCGTGGAAAAAGATGACTCCGGACACGGAGCCGATCAAGATGAGGAAGGCCTGGTAAATCGCCACAAGGTACAGCGCATCGTACTCGCGCAGACCGAGATCCAGAACATAAATGCCACCTCCTGCCGTCGATAATGCACTCACGATAATGGCGTATGTCTCCGGGTTCGTCCAGACGGCTCCACCTTCCGCAAGCAACTCAACTGAGGCCTGAAAAGTTCATTAAGAGGGCACCACAAACGGTAAGTAACGATTCCAGCATCGAGTAAGCATTCTACGCACCTTCAGGAAAAAGAGGTTGCCGCCAATGAGCCCAGACAGCGCGCCAAATGCAAACCTCCTCCATCCGCTCTTCTTATCATAACTGCAGATCATCCACACCAACTGCCGTTGCATAACAATAAAACCCCGTCAACCAATTGAAACTAATGCGTTCCACCTCCCACACAAACTCACCACTACCGCTGTGCATACAGCAAAAATGGCATACTCGATAAAGATGTTGCTCTGAAACAGAGCAAAGAGTTCGGCACTGTGATGGGTCGGCGTGTCGTGACTACCCGAGATGCCCACGAGCATGCAGCCTAGCAGGATGACTGCCGAGCCTCTCACATCGTGCGTAGACACTTTCTCATTAAGCAGATAGGGTGACAACATGATGTTCCACACCACGCTGAAGCCGGCCATGGGCGCCAATATGGACTGGCGATTGCAATTGCACAACAACAACGCAGGGGTCTGTTAGCACGCCACATGGACGCGTCCGCCACCGCAATGGAATTTCCTTGCCCTTACCTGCGCTGCATACGCGTAGCTCATGGCGTCAAACACCGGGTTCAGCAGAAACACGCACACGGTTGCCGCTGCCTTGACCGATAGCGCTTGCGACGACGTGTGCGCCAGCTTGAGCAGCACTTTGCCCAACGTGCCGAAGAGCGTGGCGGTGAGCGACAGCGACACGCCGATGATCCACAGGTGCGACGTCATGGCTGCTCCAACCAATTATAAATACCAGAGACTTGCGGGTCGACGGGCGAATTGATGGACGCACGGGCGGAGGTGGCCGGCCGGAAGAGAGCGAGGAAGTGCCGACACTACAAACTGACGTTCAGTTGTTGGAGTCAGGCCCTGACAAAGATAGTACTAGGTGTGGGAGGTTTTCAACCAAAAGGCTTGATCTCTATTTTTGTATCGGACTACTTGAAGCTGCCTCAACTGGCGGTCATCACTGCTGGGTCCCAGGCTGCGGTATAGCGATCCACGCATGCGCGCACTAAGAAGGAGGCGGAGAGGAGCAACGCACGTTGGAATGTGATACTACGTAGTAGTTTGCATACATTTTGCAGTTGCCCGTATCACTGGTACGGGACCAGTGGTGCGTTGCTCTATTGTTGGCTCGCCAACGTTACGCTACAAAGCGTGCTTCGAGCTGCCTTCGCTTGACCACAGCACCAACTGGCAACTTGCGATGCTGCAGCAGACGACCAACAAAAAGAGAAGACCACTTATTCCGAAGACAAGAATGGTCTGCAAGCAGACCACCGAGTATATCATACAGTAAATGAAAACGCAGGCCAATACTCATTACTACTGAAGGACACATGCATGCCTGCGCAAATGGGGGCGTGACTCCGTCTACACGGACACGTGCGGCGCCCCGTTGGCGAATGTGCCTTCCTCTTCCTCGGCGTCCGAGCCATCCAGAGAGTCTTCGCTGTCGTCGGCAGCGTCTTGAATGTCAGCCGAAGTGATATTGGCTTCAACATCAACGTCCAGGTCAGCGGAGTTGTCAAGAGGAGCCGAGTCCGACTTGGGTTCGCCCATGACAAAGCCAGCGACGCCAATGATGGCTGCCAAACCACCGATGATCCCGCAGATTACAACCACAGGGCCATACGCGTCGATGAACGTCTTTTTGTTGGCCGAGTCGGTGCTGCTGAGCTTCGTCACGAGCTCGTTGACATCGTTGGCCGTGCTGGTGACTTCCTTCTCGTTCGGCGCAGCTGCTTTCTTGGCCTTGTCCTTCGTACGCTTCGTCTCGCCGCCAGTCGTCACGCTCGCCTTCTTGCTGGAAATCTTGACGCTCCCGAGGTTGTACTGGACGATGGTCTCGTCCGTCGGCGCTTGATCGTTGGCATCCTTCTGGCGGTGACCCTTCGCCGGCTTCTTCGCGGGCGGGGTATCATTCGACTCAATGCGGACCGTGCCGTGGTCATAGTTGCGCACGGTTTCACTGTTGGCCGCGGCCTCTTCGGCCTCCTCCTTCTTGTGGTGCGAGTGATGCTTCTTGGTGGAAGCGCGGTTCTCAGGTTGCGGCTGCGGCACCGCCTCGTTCTGGTGCAACTTGACGTGCACCTTCAGCGCCTCCTGCTCCAGCTGTCGAGGCACAAGCTCCGCGCCGACCCTAGCGTCCGGCACCGCGGACAGCACAGCCGCCGCCGTCACGCACAGCAACACCACGGCTCGAGACACCACCACCATGAGCTACCGGTCGATCTTCTCTTTGTGTTGCTGCCCTTTGGGAATCCCAATGGGATTCCTTGGTTTCGATAACTGGGTTCCTCGCACCTGATTTAATCGCTTTCAGCGGGGGAACTCAGTCTTGCGATTGCTTGTTTCTCTGAAACCAGGTCATCAGTCACAATCAATAGCTACCAGTATGTTTTTCTGGAGTTAATCGGTTTTCAGCTACATTCGAATTAACTATTCCTGCCTGATGCTGTTGATGCGCCCCACGCGTAGGACGCGTACGAGAGGTGGTTCTTAACCCCCCAGCCTCCGAACAATTTGGTCGCCTCCGGGGTCTTCTTCTCCATGCCGGCGCCTGCTGCGACCAAGAACGGCATGAAGTGGTCGGCCCTCGGGTGTGACTCCAGCGCGCCGGGAGCCAACTCCCACACCAGCAGCTTTTCTCGTCGTTGCGCGTAGGAGAGATTTTCGCCATCCTCGCTCTTGGTTAGGGCCAAGTCAAGCCACTCTGGAAATCGAGCCCGGACTGCGGGATGGCGTCTCCTTCTCCGCGCAGGCCATGCGTTGCCTGCCCAGAGCAGATGATCAGCGTGTCTTGGTCTCTCAGTGGGGCCAACGCCCGGCCCAGCTCGAAGTGCGCGCGTGTGTTTAGCTTCCAGTTTATCGACAGCGTCACAACCGGAATGTCAGCTTGGCGACGCATCAGGGTCATCGGCACAAACGCCCCGTGATCGAATGCGCGCAGCACCTGCGTTGCCTTGATCTTGCTCCTCGTCAGCAGTGTGGCCACCTCATTCGCGAAGTCTGCGTCGCCCTTGGCGGGGTAGACAACCTTGTAAGCATCCGCGGGGAATCCTTCGTAATCGAACAGCATTCCTGGTACGGGCGACTTTGAGATTTCAAAGCCGATCCTGTACGTTTCCCAGTGCGCAGACACAAGCAGAATTCGCTTCGGTTTGTGGACCCCACCGGGGTATAGCTTCTTGAAAATGGACGCAACATTCCTAGCCGGCTTGCTCGTGCGGTTTTCATCGCCGTGCTTGAGCAACCACAGCGGGCCGGGTCCATGGGAGACGGCGACTACTGGGTGGTGGTAAGCGTCTTCGTTGTCGGACCTCATACGCGGGCGAGTCTTTGGATAATGAAGTGCACCTTATGCAGTGAGTGGTAAGTTCGGGAGTGCACATGCGCGATGGCATCGCTGTTCACTGCATCAAACGCTCAAAGCCCGACGATTTTGATCCGCGCCATTTTATTGGCTGATCTCCACATTGATTGCGTCGTCTTCAGGGCTATGCCAGAGTTATCAATCGTTATTCCGGTGCAGCATCAACGAGCACAACACGTTTTCTTTCTCTCTGGCCAACGAAGACTGGTAGACCATGGGCTGTGGTTCGGACAGATATCAGCTCCAGCAGGTGGGAGATTCTCTCAGCTCGACCGGACAAAGTGAATTTTCTCCGTCTTTGTCGAGGTCGGCCGCAACAAGCCGTGCACGACATCCCCCGACAGATCGAACGGCGCGGTCTGCTGCTCTGGATGCCTCGCACTCAAGATCTGGGCATAGAAACTCCACACGTCAGACTTTTTAAACTTATCACGGGCCTTGGAAGAGCATGTCTACCTGCTTTATTTCCGCTGTGGTTGATTCTCGGAGCTCATGGTCCCTCCAGACGAAATCGTCGCCAAACTCGTGGTAATATCGGGTGTCCTGCAACTTCACGGTCTATCACCGCGCAAAAGTGACACCGTGAGAGACTCACACCCACCTCACTGAACTGGTTAGGTAACTTTACCTTTTCATCGATGCGGCAATAGTACCTGCACAAGAGTAACCATCCGAACTCCATCACCCGCTTTGGACACAACCCGATTCCCAGTTAGACTCAGCTTGCTTTCTTGCTTGTTGTCGCATCAACGCGTAAGGTACCACTCGAATTTCGACATAGATTTCACCAAGATCGCGGATATCATCTGTGCATGAATTGTTAGTTAGCACGAGGCTGGTGGTGCTTCAAAATTAAGTATGATTGAGCTTACCTTCGAACAGGAGAACGCGCTCGTAGAAAAGAATGGACACTTGGTGTTTTAGCTTGTCAAGAGGCAACGTCTCCGATGTAACGTTGGGAGTAATCCTTAGCGAATGTCCCTGCGAAGCAAAAGTAATGTTGGCATGAGTTAGCACATACAAACAACACAGTAGACAAACAACCTTATGGTATATAGATCCGCTGTAGCTCGTGCTACCCAGCAGCCAAAACCTTAGTATAACCCCCACAGCATACCGGTTTTCATTCCTACACATCGAAATCCATGACGATGGCTCCCACCGATCACTACATGTAGGGTTAGTGAGCCGTCAACCGCAGGACATTGCGTTGCAACAAAGACAACAACTTACGCAACCCCAACGTGGTCCCGCATCCATCCGTGAAGGGCCTCCTTGGCATCGAAATGGAGCGCCAACCCACTATCTGGGTGCTCGATGTCAAGCGTGCTTTCGCCAAACACGACCTCCGGCAGGGGAATCGCGGGTCGGAGACGCAGCTCTTCCGCCAGTTTGTTGCGCTGCACTGAGCTCATTGCTGAGGCCCTGTGGCAGGAGAAACGCCAGCCGCTGACCTCGCGCGCAGACTCTGTTGCGGGTGGTGCGCCGCCGTGCCCAACGGCCGTCGAGCTGCTGCTCATTGCGATCTGAAAATGTCAATAAAACCCAGTGCACTTGGTTTTTTTCGATCGCGATTTGCGGCATCACAGCGTTGGTTTCCGGCGGCAACGATAATCACACGGGATGGCAAACTGCATGTACAGAATTCCTGTGCGCCGCCAGTCATGCTGCACGATAATATACCGGAAGGGCCGCAACCCACCCATCGGAGTGGCGGCAGCACCTTTGCACTGCGAAGTTCGCAGTCAAAACGATCTACAGAAAAGTAAGCTAGCCTCGTATGGATGGATGCTGACGGACCGGGCAAGGGCCGAGCGGCGCGCTGACCCCCAAATGAGCATTTGCGCCGCTGCCAGCTAGTTACAGTAGTTGCCGTTTCGCGGCCGCATCTCGGGCCCAATGACGAGGTGGCGGTTAAAGCGCGAGTTTTGCGAGTTGCCTCTTCAGATACTTTCGTCAAAACGGGAATTTCATGTGACGGACGGCGGGACAGGCGGCGATGAACTTTTACAGTTGGCCGACGACGGTCGCACCGCAGTGCGCCGGCGTCAAGTCATTGACTTGAAGTCAAACAGGCACCATCTCGGAAGCACCGGGTGCCAGACAGTGTCTGGCACTGCCAGTGGCAGACGACACTGTCTGCCAGACAGCGGCAAGCGGCGGCGGCGGCCTTGGCAAGCGCAGTGCAATTGGTTGAAGTCGTTGGCACCATGGCTACACGAGCTTGTCACGCTCTGCGATATCCCATTCGTTGGATCGTAATCACATTATGACCAACCGCGAGGCATCTTCACCCCTCATTATCCACCAATCACAGAGACCACAGTGGGAGAGGGAAACGGCACGTCTTTGCGCTCGTGCTCAGCACCAAGTTGTGAAGGTACACCCGTCCAAATCGATTAAAACACGATGGGATCATGGAGGGTATTCGCTGCCGCGTCAGAAACTTCAACATCCAGGACTTTCTCGTGAAAGTTGTGAGAACCGTCGGTAAAATAAAACTGGCGCAGCGCGGCGCTGAGTGCACTCCGGTTCTGATCCTGCGGCGCCATTTCGGTGGTGGTGCATTTCGACGTGCGCGAGCAGCGTCGGCCCCGCGTCCACTAGATGAAAATGACACCGACGCCAACTGCATGTGCCACAGCGAATATCCAGCCAGCCATGTGGGACGTGAAAAATAACGCTATGACACGGCCCGAATATTCCAGTTCTGCGCTTTACGCATCTGTGATTGGACGAGGGCAAACCCATCCTGCTGGGCCACATACAAACCGCAAGTAAAAACCGCCGGCTCTTTCGCCAAATGCGCTTTTCTCTGTCATATTGTGGCGTGCCCTATTCGTTGTCGAGTCGCACGTCCTCGCCGACCATAACGGAGAAGACACGCAGAGCCGAAGAAGCTGCTACGCTGCCACGACTATCCTGGTGCCACGCCCCCCGCAGCGAGTCTTTGACCGCAGAACACCAGAGATGACAGGCGACGGAGGCTTGGTCATGCCGCACAACGTGTTCGCGAAGCTGCCCTCGTACAACCCCTTCGTGGGCACGTTCCATCATGCGCCGAGGTGCGTCTGCGAGTGGTTTCATCCGTCTCCCCCTCCCTAGAAAAATAATCTAACTCGTTGACTGTGGTACTGTAGCGCCGGCAACCGTGGCGCCGTCTATTTCTCGAGCGACATCGTCGATATGGCGGAGCTCGAGGAGCGCAAGAAGTTTCGCCACCACCCGCTCACTGGCATCTTTCACTCGCTTCCGGGGTACTACGACCCGCTGCACAAGCTTGCTGCCTGCCGTCGCGTCATGACGGCCGAGGGCATTTACTCCGACACGGAGTCACTGCGCTCCTTCGTGGCGATGGACATCACGGACAATGAAGACTTCGTGTCGCTCCAGCAGCCCACGCAGATGAACCGCATGTACAGCGACTCGAGGTGTATCCCCAACGCTGACCTCATGACGCGTCCCCGTCGCTTCAGTGATGGTGACGCCGACCCCTTTTTTAATGGCAACAAGAACGGATCGCCGAACAACAAGAAGGATGGCACAGTCGACTACCACGACGAATCTACCGACAGCGACGTGGATGAAGACCTCGTTGCTCTTGAGCAGCAGGCGCCACGCTCGGCGCCGCTTAACGTGCTTTCAGTCACGGACAAGTATGACGTCCCTCCTCCTGTTGGTGCCTTGCCTCCTCGGCGCACACCGTACAAGAAGGCGAGGAAGTCGTCTGGTACGTCATCTACCAGTACAGAGAGCGAAGGATCATCGCCGCTGAGACCGTTTATTGCACCGAGCTATGAACGCGCCGAGCTGGGCAAATCAGCAGGTTGCTCCGAGTTGACGGATGGTTTCATTTCCACGGGTAAAGGCATTTTCAGGAAAGTTGGTTTCCGTTCGTCGCTGCACGAGCGTCCGAGTGACAAGGATAAGGAAAAACTTGCTCCCATGAAACTGCGTCTCCAACGCTCCGTGACCGAGGGAGACTCGGACGACTACATCAACGACGAGTACACCCAGGCGGCACCTCGAATTCCTGCAAACCCGTTCGTCGCAAGGCGCTTGAACGACGGCGAAGAACTTCGTATTATGGCGATTCACCGCACAGGAAGGCGCGACTCCATGCACCAGGTCATCAAAAACGACCATAGTGGCAGCGACAGCGAGGATGAGTACAACCACCCGAAACCGTATTTTATTCATGAGAAGGCAGTCACGGAGCAGTATGAACTGGTTGGCGAGGACCAGCTTGGTGATGGCTCGTACGCTGTGGTGAAACCTGCTATTCGTCGCGTCAATGGAAAAGAAGTCGCAATTAAGCAGATCCACAAGCGTTTTCTGCGCGATGAAGCCGCCAAGAACGCTGTGAGCCGTGAAATCGAGATTCACCTGCGTTTGCGCCACAAGCACATCGTTCGACTCTATGAGGTTTACGAGACTCCCGACTTCCTGTACCTAGTCATGGCGAAGGCGACAAAGGGCAATTTGAAGGCTTTGATGCAGCGGAAGCGCATGCTATCAGAAGCACTGGCTGGAAAGCTGTCCCAGCAGATCGTCCGCGCCGTACTATTCCTCCATGATATGGGCGTGCTGCATTGCGACTTGAAGCCAGACAACATTTTGTTGAGTGATGCTAAGACAGCGAACCAAGACAACGGCGACAACTCGCCTGTGATGCGCCGCTCAACTCCTCCGAAGTCGAGTCTGGACCCTCACGCCGACGTCAAGGTCTGTGACTATAACGTCGAGTTGTGCGACTTCGGTCTGTCTGTAAAGGTGCCGGATGTGCGCTTCTTCAAGCTGACAGGTGACGTGCACAAGGTTCCGTTCACGGGGGTCACGGGTACCTCTGGGTATATCGCACCCGAGCTGCTGCAGCAGCAGTCGTACGGTAAACCGGTGGATATGTGGTCGGTGGGCATCATTATTTTCGAGATGCTGACGGGGTATCAGCCCTTCTACCCGCCGCATGCTTGCATTGAAGAAGACGCGGATTTTTCGGACCGTGTTTGGAAGACAATTAGTGCAGACGCGAAGGACCTGGTTCTGCGTTTGCTCGAGCGTGATCCGACGAAGCGACTTACTGCCACCGAAGCGCTAGCGCACTCGTGGTTCGAGTCGGCCATGTTTGCCATTTAGATACGCCGACTCACGTGAGTCGGCACCTGCCATGAGCCGACCGCCCCGTAGCAAACTGAGATGAGCAATGAAAAAGTGTGACACGTTTTGGGTTATAGCACAAAGTACAAAAGAAGAGTATACTGCGAGAACAGACGATAATGCCGATCCTCAATCAAAAGTTGATGATAAGAGTTCCAGCTTGTGTTTACTGAGCCTTTGGCCTTTTGGGACCCTTGCAGATGGCCCACTTGAAGAATTCGCATCTTGCATCAGGATTGCCCTTCTCGCCCTGCATCAGAACAGCACATGCGTGTGGATCAACCTGAGGTGATTGTACGAAGTTTGCGCAGCACAGACACAACTTACCGCCGGTTTGGTACAGACGTAAAACTTGCGTCCCCAGTTCTCGTTTGCTTTCACAACTGATCGAAGAATAGTCGGTTGGCCGCAATAACATAATGGTGTTGGAGGAGGCCGCCCACTAAGTACTTGTTGCCACTCGAGTATTCCTTCTTCCGCAGTTTTTCGCTTTATCGACCGATGTTTGACTTGTACACCCCCCGAAAATATTTGATACACACTTGAAACATCACCGCCCTTAGCAAGTTTATCCGAAGCAGATATCTTTCGCTTAACCCCTGCATTGCTGAAGAAGGATGTGATCGACTGCTGCCCTTGGTTTATCCGTTTCTTGGACCTGGGTGCACCTGGATATGCTTGCGCATTCCCTAAATCGACCACGGCATCATGGTTCTCAATCGTGCCTTGATTTCGCACTACAAACGACTTGATACTCTGCTGTGTACCAGAGAACTCGACGAAATTCTTTGCACACAATGCTGCCGTGATTCCACGGTTTGTCATTGAATCATGTTCAAGCTCTACAGAGCATGATATGACCACGGGGCAATGATCAGATCCGAGCCGTTCTGCTTCGATACTGTACACGAAAACAAATTTGATTTTTAGTTGGAACAGATTGCTCTTTGTACGGTATCCTCAGCTGGAACCAATCAACTTACCTGCACGACGCTACACACTGAAGAAATGCCGGGTCGACCAGAATGTAGTCAATTCGAGTTCCGTAGTTTGTTTGGCGTGCCCCTGTTAAAGTACTCCAGCACTGTTAATCAAATACGGTCGAATAGAAGTCAGCATATCACCAAAGCCCGTTTTACAGCTCGGTTGTGTTACGCACCGTAAAAGCTTTGGTCTGCGTAGGATGAAAGTGTCGGAACGTATCAACCAATTTAGATGTTGCAATCTCGTCGCTTGAAGTAGCTCTTTCGGAATTCGGCTCCGACGGAGTTGTGCGCTTTTTCTCTTCTGATACTCCCACAAAACCATCCATCCACCTTCTACAAGGATGATTCGCAAAAGAGCTACCATCCATTCGATGAGCGTCAGGATCGCAGTGATCAATTTCACGGTGTGCAATGTTAATATCCCCCTACAAACAAAAGTCAGTATCGTCCTCAAACGTGTCCAACTAAAAGCAGCTTACCACAACCACGACATGTTTGTTCGCCTGCCGCAGAGCTCTGACTCGGTCTTCCAACAACGCATGAAACTGAAGTTTATACTCCAGTCGATCAGCCGATGCAAGTGCTGGACAGTAAGTGTTAAGTAGCACAAACGCTTGGTGGTCGGTGATAATGCAGCGCCCCTCGGCCTCCAAGTCGTTCACCAGCTTTGACGAAAGCTACATACACACAGAACGCTCGTCAACATGATCCATATTGCACCCAAATTGAAAGTTTTGTGTGTCACCTCGTTATGCAAAGACCCGATGCACCCCACGCTGTCCTTGGTCTGCCAGAACCCCGCCAGACCTTCTTCCGCCGCTATAGACGGCAGATCGCTCTTGACGAACGTCACCACACCCGAATATCCTCCACGATGTCGACAAAATGAGTAAAATGCATCGAATCCTGCCGTAAAAAAATCAATTCACATGTCAATAACAACACAGGGCTTGGCACACTCGTCCACTGTACCTGGCGGACGCACCAGCTCCTGATCGAGTTCTGAGCGCGTCATCTTCGTCTCTTGCAGGCAGATGATATCCGCCTCCAGACCCTCCAGAAATTGCTGCAGACTCTGCTCCAGACGCTGCAGCACGGCGCGCAGCCCATTGACGTTCCAGGTCATGAGCCGCAGCGACCGCTTCATCTTGCCCGTGTGAACGAGCCAAAATCTTCACGATTAGGTACGAGTTATAATTTTCTCCAATCACCGACGGATAAATGTTTTTATTAACCAATCGGCACGTTTGGCGCCGTTTCTCGACACGCGCAGTGGCTCACTTAGACATTGCGCGCGTACAGACAGGTTCAAGAGAGACCTTAGCCATGAGCGTTGACGTCGCGGCCATCCGCGCGGCCTTCGCGGCCTGCAACTTGGACCTGGAGGAGGACGCGGCCAGCACGTGCGTGTCCATCTGTACAGAGTTCGGCCTGAGCTCGGACGACATGGCGGCGCAGTGGGACGCCTACTCCATGAACCAGCAGCTCTCGGGCGCGGCCAACGTCGACGGCCTCGTGGCGTTCCGCTCGCATCTCAAGCAGCAGAAGTCCAAGGCCAAGGAGACGGCGCCCATCCCCGCGTCCCAGAAGCGACGCCACCCCAAGACCGCTGCCACGCCGGTGGTCAAGCGCGACGCAGAGAGCCAAGACACGCTCGGGTCGCTGTACAGCAACATGAAGTCGCCCGAGGGCAAGCACGCGCGGCCCTTCTCCAGTCCTACAGGCAGCAATAAGGTGCAGCGCACGAGCGGCATGTTCTCGCCCACCTCACTGCAGTCTCCGCCTGGAAACAGCTACGACAAGCGCACTGACGCCGGCAAGACGGTGTCCGAGTTCAACGCGCACCTGAGGGAGCAAATCAAAGGACAAGGACCCAATACGGGGCGGCCTGTCAAGGTTTCAGCCCCCTTTCCGTCCCGCAATCTCGCCCCAAATGCGTCGTACATGTACACGCCGCTGTTTCAAAGAGCGATTGCGTTGGACGAGCAGCTGGTGGAGTATGAGGAGCTTGTGAAGGAGAAGTTCAAACTCGAAGAGCTCAAGCCTGTGGGAGACCCATCGCCGGCCCAAGTGACGGTGGTGGGGCGAATTGTGTGTGAAGCTGCGGAAGGAAAGCTCAATCCGAGCGTGGTGCAGCTTGAAGGAACTAGAAAGACTTGTGGCGGCCAGCGCGTGCTCCTCGACTTGAGCGGGGTGCCCAACTTCCAGGTTTTCCCTGGCAAGGTGAGTCGCAGCTGCAAACGCTGTGCAATGTGGGAATGCGTCTAACATTGTGTATACTTCAGATTGTTGCATTGGAAGGCGTCTTCCCTGATACTCGCTCTCCGATGGCAGTTAAGAGATTCCTCGAGGTAAATACCTTCTGCTTCTGCTACTTATTTGCACATGATCTCATCAAACGTGTCTGGGTGTTATTGCAGCCGATTCCAGCACCCCCCGCTACATCGACTCCGGCTCGCATTAAAGAGATTCAGGGCGAGCACGGCAAGCCTGTCCGTGTGCTCACTGCGTGTGGCCCCTTCACGACTACGAGCAATGTGGACTACCTGCCGCTGAACGACTTGCTACAGATTGCTATTGACCAGAAGCCGGACGTTCTCATTCTCGTATGTGTGACGCCGCTGTCAATATTTTCAGGTCGAGTTAGACTGACGTATCTTCTGTTGCAGGTGGGCCCGTTCATTGATTCGATGCATTCGATGTTCCAAGACGGTCTGGTCAAATACGATGGCATGATGCTTAGCTTCGAGGAGATCTTCTTGTTTAAAGGTAGAAGTGCTTCAAACTATCCATTTTGGTATGTACACCTGAGCTCACAATGACGGTGTGTGTTCGTTGCATATAGTGATGACTTTGCTGAACAACGTCCTGGAGAAGGACGAGCGGATCCAGATTGTGATTGTGCCATCTCTAAGGGATGCGAACCATGAGTATGTGTATCCCCAGCCCCCGCTGAACAAAAAGAAAGCTTGCGAGGCGTTCGAAGCACCCGAGTATGCCAAGGTTTGTGTTTTTTTCTCCTGCTGACGACCTATCGAAGTGTTGACACTAACTTGAATGGAACTATACAGCGCGTCCACTTCATGTCCAATCCTAGCACGTTCTCGATCAACGGGGTTGTATTCGGGACATCAGCCTTGGATGTGGTTGTGCAACTAAGCTCGAATGAGCTGCACCGGTGCGTGTACAACCCTTGCAGCGTTTTGTTATTGTAGTTGTTTACATTGATCCTGTTGTAGAACACAATCTCGCAACCAGAACCGATTGCTACGGATTTGTGAAGAAATCGTCGACCAGCGAAGGTTCGTTCGGCTGTACTCATGGATACCCAAACATATAACGATCGATTAACACCTCTTGTTTTTTTTCCATGCATTCGGCAGCTATTACCCCATGTTCCCCCCACCGCCGAGCAGTGAGGCCCCGATCGATCTGCGTTATATGAAGCAGTTCCAGTTCGAGCAAACTCCCGATATCCTGCTTCTTCCTTCAATCCTGAACCGCTTTTGCGGGGTACGTTTGTCAGAAGAAGGCGAGTTCCTTTCGAGCGTGACACTAATCCTAGTTTTTCTTTTGGTGCGCAGCATGTGAAGGACTTGATCTGTATCAACCCCGGTCAGCTCTGCAAGGGCGAGTCTGGTGGCACCTTCGCACACATCACGATCCTCCCTCTATCCAACGACAAGATCGAGAGTGCAACCGATGACAAGTGTGCCCACTTCGTGCCCGACCGAACGATCGTCGAGATCAAGCGCATCTAGACTAGCTTGGAAAGCACTTCAAGGCTGGCAATTACCGGTATCTGATAATATCGGTAATTGTTACCGATGGTAATTTCCGGTATTATCAAATGTGAATTTTGCCGCCAATCATCAAATTTGATTTTTCCCTCTTATTTTGGGACCCGATTAACGTCACACACGAGGAATAGCCGCTTGGACAACATCGGCATGTCGAGTGCTGGACCGAGCGATGCACCGCATCCAGGGTACGTATCAATGGGAATAAACCCAATAGCGCATGCATTCTGGATACATTAACCCACCCTGTGCTGGTGTGAAGCTCGGACGCGTCGTCGCTGACGTCCAAGGAGCGTCTGCTCGGCCGCATCAAACAGAACTTCGATCTGGAGACGCAGCGCTGTCGCCAGAGAGACCACAACTCGACAGGAGAAGGCGAGTCTGCCCAAGATGAAGCCAGTCAAGTGAAGGACCAGTTGCGTCGGCTGAAGAGGCGCTGCGCCAAGCTGGAGCGGAAGCTGCAGGAGAAGGAAGAGGAAATTCTGTCGCTGCAAGATCAGCAGCAATTGCGGTTTCCGCTGCTGATGCACGAGACCATGCGCAGCCTGCGCTCACTAGAGGACAACCAGTCCGACCGTACCACGTCTGCATCGGTGGGTTGCAATGGTGTCGGGCTTTTGGTGAGGTGGTGGGTTTTTTGAGATTTATCGAGTGAATGTTGCAGCCGCTGGCGCATTCCGTGATCAGTGACATGGCGCACGAGAGGAGAGATGTTGATGCTCGGATTCATGAATATGAACAACAGGTGAGTAGCTACCGGTGATTTGTAGAAAACTCTGCGACTGATTGGCGCTATTTGGGCTTGTGCAGATCGCTGAACTGTATGAGGAGAACCAGCAGGAGAAACTCAAGAACGAAATGCTGAGCGAGTGTCTCCGCGACCAAAAACACGCCAAAGCGAAACTAATGAAAGTCTGCAAGCAAGTGAAGCAGGAACTTCAAGCAGTGAAAGACAGCGGGCTGAGTCAAATGCTGATGGATATTGAGGCGAGGTGTGATGCTTTGGAGAGAGAGAAGACTAAAATCGAGGCCGATCTGTCGGCAGAGCGCTCCCTGGTAAGATGCATGTATCTCAGAGTTTATTTGCCTTACTTATTGTTGTCACTAGGGTTTCAATTTGTCTAATGATGCTTGTACCGTATATCCAGCGTGCACAACAAGAAACCCAGAAGGAGGTGCTAAGTAAGCAGCTTGATGATTTGATTGTAGAGTCTAGCAAATGGGAAGGTATGACACAAAACTACAGTAGCTATAGATCCTACGAGTAACTTTGTTCTCTCACCTCGATTTTGTCTTCTTAAAGACATTGTGGCTAGGAAAGACAAAAAGTTGCAGCAATCTCGGGACCAGATATGTGAGCAACAACTGATGATTGAAAACTTGAAAGCGGATTTGAAAATCGCGGGGAAAAAGATTTGTCGTCCGGCTGAACATCGTCAAGATGATGATCGAGAAGAGGTACATCCTTTATTAGCTGCAATTTTTTTTCTACAGCAGTACGATCATATTATGCTAACGCTTCCTATTTCAAATTTGCAGCTCGAGCAATTGAAATGCACTATCAGCGCACAGAGGGAAAGGCTCGAAGAGGCCCAGATAAGCATACGGCAAGTCACTGCAGAAAACAGCTTCTTACGTGAACAGCTTACATCACAACAAGGAGATTTTCTTCGAGTTGATGCCGACGCATGTGCAGCCGAAGCTACGTACGACAAACTGCTGATGCAGGTAAAATGTTACTTCGTATTGGATGCTGCCATGCATACTGATGTGGAAAGTATTGCTTTAAAATTTACGCTTCACTTTTGTTTCAGTTGCGATTTATCAAAAACAGGCTGCGCGCGCTGAAGGAGCTAGTTCAGACGTACGAAGAAACAAATACCGTCAACATCAACTTGCTTGACGAGGGAAACTGGTTTCACGAGGATAGTACTGGAGGTGGTCCTAGTGCTGGGCGATCATGTGAAGGATATGCGGTACAACTTTCTGGGAGTGTACTGGACGTTGCGCGATGCCTAGCTGAGCTTCAGCAGGTAGTTGAAGACGTCTGTGCTCGACTGATGGGGAGTACATGTGCGTTGCAGTAGTTGTGGATGCTGAAGTACAGTGTACTAGGAATTCCACAGCACACCTCGGATGAACCACATGTTAAAGAGGGACGAGGTGGGCATCAAAGGCTACAACGGCATAAACCAAGATATGTTGATGACCACAGATCAGTGCGTCATCCTGAGGAACGAAGGTTTACTCCTAACGTTATCAATAATGGTGGGGAGGCGTAGCAGCAATTTTAATTTGCAAGTTACGTTGTTCGAGTTCAGAGAATCTCGGATCGTGTTCGACTGTTGTTAATGGAAGAATCTACGCAATTTGTCAGGTGGTCCTGAGCATGTAAACTATATGGAGGCAGTCTACTGCTTCGAAAGGTAGGCGGCGATCTTGGGCTCCGCCTTGACGTTGTCCACCACCGCGCTGAGCTTGGGGAACGCGTCCGTCTTGAAGTCCGGGAAGATCCAGCTGACCTTGTTGCTCACAAAGTCGTAGAACTGCAGGTCAGCGTATGAAAGCTTGTCGCCGAGGATGAAGTTGCCGGCCACCAGCTTCTCGAGGGTGGCGAAGAACTTGGGCAGCGTCTCCTCGATGAACACCTTCATCTTCTGGGCCTTCTCGGTCTCGTCGCGCGTCTTGAAGGCGATGTCTATGAACGGAGCCTCCATGTCGCCCAGCGAGCAGGAGAACATGTCGACCTTCAAGGCCTCCACCGCATCGCTCGGGTACAGGCCAGCGATCTTGGCAGCGTAGCGAGTGATAGCCATGCTCTGGGAGTACACCGTGCCGTCAAGCTCGAGGATCGGCACCTGTCCGAACGGCAGCGTGGGCTTCAGCGCCCCAAAGTCGGCGTGCGAGATGCGCTCGTCCGTGAACGCCACGCCGCCGTAGTTGAAGATCATGCGCGGCAGCTCGGCGCGGCCCTTGCCGTCGAAGTAGGTGAGCTTGATGTTGGGCTGGGCCATGGTGCTTGCGGACTTCGGAAGTGGCTTATGAGGTGTGAAGCAAATTTGCGAATGAGATCAGCGATGAACTGAGTGAGCTGAGGTGATGAGATGATGATGAGTCCAAACCTGCCCCCGAATGAAACATCCCCTTAAGGGGATGTTTCATTCGGGGGCAGGTTTGGACTGCAACTTCTTGAACCGCCATTGGATCTCCTTGAGACTCTCATTGAGATATTAATACACCCTCTCACTATAGCTGAGTGCACTACTGTAGTATTGAGGTCTGATGAACCGTTATCATCAAGAAGCGACTTAACTCGTGCCTCTCCTTTCTCGCTGCATCTACTTCTGGTGCTTGGCCAGATAGGCCGCGACATTAGCGTTTCCCTCGACCTTGCTCACGAGCGCCGTGAGCTTCGGGTACGTGTCCATCGAGAAACCGTCAAAGTTGACGAGGGCGTTCTTCACCATGTCGAACAGCTGCAAGTCCGCGTAGGTCATCTTGTCGTCCAGGAAGAAGGGCCCCTGGTGCACGCAGCTCTCGAGTAGCTTCAGCGTCTTGGGCACGCTCTCCTCCAGCAGCTTCTTGGTCTTCTCAGCCTTGGCAGCCTCCTCCGGTGTGCGGTACGTGATCTCAGTGACGAGCGTCTTGACGTCGACGAGCGACTCGGACGCCATGTCCACGCGCAGGCACTCGAGTGGGTCCTGCGGGTAGAGTCCGCTGAGCTTGGCGGCATAGCGGGCGATGGCCATGCTCTGGCTGTACGTGGTGCCGTCCACCTCCAGCACGGGCACTTGACCGAGGGGAAGCGTCGGTTTGAGCTTCAGGAAGGAGTCGCGGTCTAGCCGCTCGTCCTCGAACGACACGTTGCCGGCCGAGAGGATCAGGCGCGAGAGCTCAGCGCGGCCCGGGCCGGCGAAGTACGTGAGCTTGAGCTGCGCGGGCGCCATCCAGACGGTGGGCTGCGGCGCCAGGTAGTTGTGGTAGAGCGCCACCAGCACGGCGGTCACGGCCACGAGGCCAAACTGGTTCATATCTTCGATTCACTTTGGCAAGTGACCTCACTTGCCCTGCTACTGTATTTCAAACGACTGCGTATCTATGATTTATGTTAAGGATATGATATAAGGGGGGTAAAATGGTGTGTCCATTTGAAGTTGGGGTCTCAATGAGAGAAGGCCGTAGGAGGGGCTCGTGCGATTGGACAGTTGTTGAAGTGCTTAGGCAATCCAAGGCACTACATACGGAACGTATCGAGTTCACATCCCGTATTGTATATCGGCTTGCACGACGTGCAATGGAATTGTTCTGTCGTTAGAAGTCATCACATTGGAGGCTTGGTAAGAATCTTGTCCTATCCGTAACGTCGCTGGTCGATTGCGAACCCGGATCGCGGCCACCTGGTGCACCGGCGGTATTACAGGTACCATGGTACATGTACTAGTATGGCAGCATCCGGCGAAACTCCCTCCGGTTGCTAAGGGGGCATTGCTGAAAACCATAATGTATGCGATATCGTAGTTTTCAGCACCGCCCCCACCCCGCCAAACACGTTAGCTATAATATATTCAATTTAAGGAGACGTAGCTTCAAGCGGAGCATCATCCATCGCATATTCGAGCCACCCCCTTCGAGCAGCCACCCCCTTAGAACAGCCACCGCCTTCGAGGAAGGAGTCTCTGGCGCGCACACAGTACGACCATCATCTGCATCATCTGGAGGCCCAGAAGATCTCTGCGCCTAGCGCCCCTATGCCGAGTACGTTGGTGTGCACAATCTCATGATGTAGAAATACGACTCTGACTGATGATTGTGGCTTGTGTTGCCATGAATACTTCTTCGTTGTTACAAGCAGAGAAGGCTGAGCAGGATAGATGCATCTACTCCCATAAGTGTATGGAAGAGCTGGCTGTAAAGAAAGATGGTACGAACCACTCGATGTGCGAGAAGCACAAGCAGTACCAGGCCCGAAAGTTGCGTGAGCGTCGCGCCAAACAGACCCCCCGATCGTTCGGGCCGTTGCAGTGCCAGTATCCTGGTGGGTGCACCAAGCAAAGAACGATCAAATTGGATGGAGATCTTCATTGGTTGTGTGAGAGCCATCGCGAGCGCCAGAATAGCCTAGCACGCGCGCGCTATCGGCGCACAGTAACTTCAAAAGATGACGATTCTATTGACAGAGCGGGTATGTCAAGTCCGGAGAATAATATGCATCTTCGACTCGCAGAGTCTCCGAGAGAACCACCGGTTGCTGACGCGGATAAGGCACAAGAAATCTCGCTTGCTGGTGTCGTTCAAGGGCCTGATTTCGATGCACGGGGTATTCATGCCCCAGAAATTGCGGCAGATGGATCAAGGAAAAGCGTCAATTCTGGAAAGCTAAAGAAGAAGATCCAAAAGCCTACTTACGTGAGAAAGGTAGCGCGAGGGTCGGATATGGCAGGAGAATCTAGTGGAACGAGGCAACCCGAGGACATGAATCGAGATGCTGAACACATGGGGGGAGCATCAGCGTCTGTGCCAAAACGGGCTCGTGGGTCTGGAGTGGATGCACTCAATAAGCGCCGTCGCCTGGATATGTGTTACCATGAACAGCTTGAGCATGTTCGGAGACTTCCTTTCGACTGGGTAAATTCTGCACATTTACCCGGGTAAATTCTGCACATTTACCCAGTCGAAAGGAAGTCTCCGAACATGCTCAAGCTGTTCATGGTAACACACAGTCAGGATCTGAGCATCAGACATCGTCAACGGTGATACCTCAGCTCAATCTGCTACCGCCAACTATATACATGCTGGTTCCTGTGGTCGTCGGCGGTTCTCAACATCAGCAAACTATATCCGCGTCAGATATTCCAACCCCTTTTGCGTCGATTCCGGCTTCTCAACGTGACCACATTCAGATTCCAGATGGGGAGTATCTGCAAACCCTGCAACGCATGGCACAAGACACGCGATTTATGAGCATTTGTGCAGAGATATGGAAGATGAACCAAGCCACATCGGGTTAGTTTGACGTGGTAGGGTGAACATGGTTGTTGGTTTTGGAATTTATAGTCTTAACAAACAGTTCATTGAAAAGAAGTGCATTTTTCGTATTGACATTGATGCCAAATGTGCGAGCTGGGTTTTAACACGATAACAAGACCGAAGCAGTCCCTATTTCGCGCTTGTGCCTCACGTATTATACCTCTTTGCTTTCTCAGGGCGTGTTCGCGACCTATGCAATTTTGCCAAAATAGCCATTTTCGAGGCGAAACCGAAATTACATTTTACTGGCCGCTAATTTGGTGAGAAAGCAAAATAGTATTACAGTATGCAAAATAGTGTTTTGCCCTCACTAGTCACTAAAATTACATGTTGTAAGAACGAGGGAATCTACTTCATTTAAAGTGTCCAGTGCGTGGCCGGCACGATGCTTGACGAGATATGGATGAAGCAATAGTGACCATGTTCTTTGCGATCGGAGCTTTCGAGGAACATCCATCGCGTCACGAAGATCACGTGAAAGCGCTGAGGTTGCTGGGTCTAACTACAAGTAGTGGTCAGAGGCTCTTTCAAGCGATTCACGAGTCGCAGAATCGCAGACTGTTTCGCGATCATTTCTGCATGGATGTGGAGGCGTTTGACGAGCTATTTGAGCTCTGTAAGCCGTACATAGCTGGTAGTGGTAGAGGCGGTCAAGAGGTTCTTGCTGTTGCTCTCCATCGGATTCAAGCAAATTTCAATTCAATTTTTAGTTGGCATTAGGTTTCCTACAACAAACCAAACTCGTAGAGCAACATTTAGCAGCATCTCAGCGCGAGTGAGTCGCCGCGCAACAATGTCGTGGCCGTAAACGATGTGGCCGTCGAAGACCATGCGGCAGAACTCGTCGCACACGTACTGATTGGGATTGTCCTTGAACCTGCTGCCCATGTCGGCGTTGGGCAGGCAGTTCTCGGATGCCGATGTGGGTTCCTTGCCGCTCTTGGCGTTGGAGCGGCCGAGTCGGAAGAGGCCGCCCATGTAGTCACGTGTGCCAGTACATACAAGTCAGCGTACGAGGTCCGCGGAGGTGTGTCCTTGGCGTGTATGTAGACGTATCTTGATCGTTCAGGTACCATGTCGGCCGGTAGCATCGCGAACATGTCCGTGGGGCCCTCGTTCTGCGTGGCCCCATTCCACTTCATGACGGACCTCGTGTTCTCCAGTAGATCAAGCAGGTGCAGGCCGGCGTTGCGGCGCGGTTGACCTCCGCGTCTCTCAGAGCTGCCCCGTGCCCTGAAGTAAACAACTTGACCCACTGCTGCTTGAGCGGATGCTTGTGCTGCTGCTTGGGCTGCTGCTCGTGCTGGTCCGCCTGGTCCACGCGCTCCAGCTCACTCTCCCCGTCGTATGCGGCGTGGACCAAGTTGCGAGCAGTTTTGTGACTGTTTTTATCGACGGGTCGGACTAATCCCGTTCATAATTCTGGTTCAGACCTGAAATTTGTAATCGTGGTTTTGGCCCCCGAAATTGAATTATGGGCTCCAAAATGCTATTATGATTGTGTGTGTTCGTGCTGTAAATTTTACCCCAAAATTGCATTATTCCCCCAAAATCGCAATTTTGGGTGATCGCGAAGACGCCCTCAGTCTTCATGGCGAAGCGATCCTGCAGCGACAATCGTGCATCTGCTCAACATGAACGTGGATCTGGGCCTTGGTTATGGACTTCACGGCCGCCCAGCGTTGCATTTTCTTGGCTCTGGTTTCGTCGTGCTGGCCGGCACCGCTTCCAAATGGCTTCGTGTGAAATTCGAGGGAGCCTCTTTGTGTAATTAGCGGGGTGTAACTCCCGCATTGTGGCTGAGAGCAACCTCTTTCATGCAGGCCACTACTGAAGCAGCCGCATCAGCGGTCTTAGTGACGGCGTCCGATACGCGCTGATCCTCGCGCTCAAACACTAAGCGCTGCTCGGGTGTCGCTGTTAGCTTATCTAAGGTGAGCTTATGTGTAATCGCAATCGAATGTTAATCACGAATTCGAGACAAAGCGACGTATGCAAACGCAATGCTCGGAATTGAATTTGAAATAAATACAACATGTTCACAGGTTAAACCTTGAACTTTGTGAACTGTCATGGCGTACGCCAACCTGAGTCGGATCCCTCTCCGTACAACACGAAGGTCACTTGAAGTTTTCCCCCAAGATATGTCCTTTGGTGCGATCGGCACAATATTGGGCACATCATCCAGTAGAGAGGGCCCTAAATACGCATCCGTGATCTGTACGAGTACTATTGGTAACTCATCGCTACTGACAAACATGAAATCGTAAACTATTCCATTAGTACCATTACACAATCCCGCCATTTGGGCCATGTTGAATGTAAGAGTTACAGGAGCACCCACACAAAGCTTAATGTTACTCGCAACTATTCTGTCATGGTCTGAATTAGCCATTTTTGCTTCTTTCAGAAGAGCACTCATCGTACCTACAGGTATATCTCGTTTTGCTACCAGGCGTTTTTGCTGGACAAAGTGTTGAGATGTAATGTTTACAGTTGGTACGTTATTTGATCGAATCCTAGTGTCGTTGGCAGCGTCAACGTCCACATTTTTGTAAGCAATGTGTTTTGCTTTGGCAATCCAGTCAGGCTCACCGATCGATTGCAAGCATCGTGTGTTAAATAACGCGATATCGGCAGCCGTTGGGGCTCTTTTCCGCAATCGACGTAAAGCTGAAAACCACTCGGGGTCTTGTTTACCTCGGTTTTGACTAGTAAGCGTGCATACATTTTGGATGTCATTCCAAATTTCTCTTCCTCTGCGCTGTACTTCATTTGATATCTTTGAAATTGGTGTTGACAGCGAGCTAGGAACGACAGGATCCAATTGAGCTGAATCCCCCGTGAAGTAAACATCCCTCCCCCCAAATAATTGCTCGGAATGACTTGGCCATATTTCCCGCATTCGTTTGTCTATCCAATACAACATACCGCAAGATATCATGCTAAATTCATCAATGATAACTAGATGCACGTCCTTGTATTGTTGTTGCATTTGCTTTAGTTTTGTAGGACCTGATTTGGATTCCAGAATTGACTTGTAAGGTACTGAAAACGCAGATCTTGAGAATGATGAAAACGACAGCGCCGAACAAAGAGTCGTTCCTTTGATATTAAAAGCAGCAGTGCCTTGATGGGCTAACAACAAAACACGTTTAGATTTCCTTCTGGTCGCCGCGTGCTCCCCAAAAACGGTGTGCACATCCTTTACAATATGTTTGATAAGCCAGCTTTTTCCCGACCCCCCTTCGCCATTTATAACTAGTTGAAGTGGTTTGCACGGTGTGTTTTCAAGCGCGTTTTTGAATCTCATTCTAGATTGTTGCATTGCGAGGGCAAATGGGACCCACTGTGAGTCGGCCATCACTTCATTTTTACCATTAATGTCGTCATTATTGACTATTGGATAGCGATAGTGTGAGGTATTTGATTCATTTTGACAAATCGCACCACCGAGCCTTAAAAACTCTTTTTTCTCCTTCATCCATGGCTTCAAGTGTCCATTAATGAAGTTGCTCGCTTTGGCAACAATCTCAGGCGCGTAGTTATGTTTTGGCTGCCAGTTGGAAGGACTATCCGCACTACTGGCATCGATCGTATTTGGAGAGCATGGTTCAACTAGGACGTTATCAGTGTTACTAACGAACACATATTCGGAAGCAGGTAGTGAGGTCAAGAAACCAGAATCACGAGACTTTTTTCAAAATATCAAGCTTTTGTTGACGAAGTATTTTGGTGTTCGATTCTTCAAGAAACTCGCTCTCAACATTTATTTCCTGCTCCCGCAGGAAGCTGTCAATGCAATCTTCGTCACTATTAGGTAGGTCGTCAAATGTTCTCCAAGGTACGTAAAGAAAAATTTCAGAAAAACAAAAGTTTGGATCAGAAGCATCAGGTTTCATCCACGGTGATTTCTGCACTACGACACTCTTTGCTCGACGTTTGATCCAGCCTTCGTTATCTATGCGTCCCCAAGCCTCCGCTACAGCTTTTAAACTACCAAGTGAATCAATAGCTTCAAAATCTTCCACAAACGTTGCTAAACTCATGGAGTCGAATAGTTCATTGGTAGGTCTGCTCATATATGCTCTTTCGATGGGCTCGATTCGAAGCGATGTAGACGAATCCACCTCAGCTAGGGCAGCTACTTCATGGACACTTCGCGGCTCAACTCGATAATATCTCAGATTATGGCGCAATGACTTTACTTTTACTACCGATCGTGACTTACTATGCATTGGGAGACTTCGCAGTAAGATGTATATTGCCTCGTGCGCCCCGACTTCACGAACAGATAGTGTTGCATTAGCAACCCGTTTCAAAATTGAATTGTAGGATAGGTGTGGGTCACACCGTTGTATAGCTTTAGCAATAACACGACGGAATCGGATTGTATCTGGTTCGGCCTTGCTGATGTATGCTCCAGCATACTCAGCCGCGCCGTATGCATTTCCTATAAGTTAGAGATCCATATTTGCTCTCCAACTCGAAAGTAAATGCGGTGAATAGTTATTTATTGTGGAAACAGTTCGCTTAAGTAAAACCTTTATTGACGGAGTTCCGTCCGAATCCATTTTCATGTCAATCTTTGTTTCGTCTTGCAGCTCCTTCGGATACCCGAAGCGGCACGCAGAACTCTTTTTTCGGCACGAAGAATTACCGTAACATACATGCTGCTGGACTCGTTGTACCAGCCTAGAAAGGTCGCACTGCGAGTCACTGCTACCAACGCTTGGGGGTCGTTTTGCTAAAATATCTATCTCACCAATACGATCATCATTGCATATCGAGCATTGACATGCCTCTAGTTCACTAAGCGTTTTGGATAACACAGAAATCCTTTTATCTACAAATTCAGCAAGTGTAGCTCGTCCTTCCTCGGTCTCCGATAACTTCAGCACGTCAGGAGCGTCACGAATCCAAAGCTAGCAGTGTATATGGGGCGAACCGCGTTGCTGAAATTCGACGCGCCAAAAGTAGTCAGCTATCTCGCCCAACGGCTTAGCTTTACCACACAAAATATTGTCGAAGAATGCTTTAAAACGTCTATTGAAATGCCTAGCACAAATATCCGGGTTTTCGTTAAAATATTTTCTTCTTTGTGCATAAGATACATGCCTGCATTCATCTAGTGTCAAACCAGGATCGTAAGCACGAGCAAAATCTGGCCAGATAGTATCTGCAGCACTGAGGGTTAAGAAAAACGTCGGCCACCTCGTCGGAAGGGCCCTATTTCCTATCATGGACATAAGATCATCCCGTGCATTTGACCAATACAGTCCACTTCCCCGAACCACTCGGAAAAATGGCTTCAAAGATTCTAGTACTTTCATTGCGGCATTGAGCTCTTCCTTCTCATTCTCAGAGCTACCATGCGATGTGGTAGTACGGTCCTGCTCTGAGTTCCCTCCAGCGGTCCTAATAGCCGTGCTTCGGGTTTCCGTAATGCTAACTCTGCGCACCAGCCCATCGATCTGTCGTCTCTGTATTAGATTCATACAAATTTTTTTGAAGTTACCATGAATTACAAATCTTCTGTCATGCCATTTCATCAAGTGAGCACAATATTCCGTTAAGCTATAATCGTGAATTCGGACCTCGCCGTCACTCAACGGATTATATCCGCCATGTCCATTAGGAAATAGAGTAGGAAAACAATTTTGCATCAGATGTTCTGTGTGGTATTCATTTATTGTATCACCATTGCAATGCAACTCCCCAATTGGTCGCTCTACGTTTGGTTCCATACCGACTGCATTCATTACTCGCTCCAATTCGCTTTGCTTGCCAGTTTGAGTGCCTTCTAGCTCAAATGACTCTATCACGTTGCTCAGTGCGTCTTCCTCGCTATTACCGCCTTGTAAGGGTTCTTGTATTGCACAAAGATTAGTATAGCATGACGTGCAGGAATTTCCGCCACATGATGAACACAACTGAACATTGTTATTTGCACAACAATAACATACTTGAGCGCTGTTTGTTTTGCAAGCAGCGCAGAGGCGTCTATGTAACTCCGTATTGACGATTCCAGGTCTCGCATCAGTTTGCAGCGGAAGCTGCGGTTCACACCCTTCGTATTGCCCAGCAGTGATTTGCGTGTCGGATCTATCGACCGCACGTTGTTCATGTAATGGTGTTTGATTTTCGTCACTGCTGTTTCGACTCGAGCACACAGTCGACTGGGTAGTTGCACCTGTTCCTAGTAAATTATGACTTTCTGACTCATTAATCTGTCGGTGCTGTCCCTGCAGCTCTTCGACTTCCTCGTCAGTAACTGGGATTGTAGGTACATCACGATCAACGTCAATATATTCTAGCTCCTGAAGATTTTCCTCCGAGATTTTGATGTCTTCGTAGAGAGGATTATTGGCAATAAGCCAACATAGTGCGCGCTTAACCAAGTCTGGTCGAACTCTAAAGTATTTTGTTGCATTATCGGATTTTGATGCCAAAAAAACAACGCCGCATTCTGTGAGGGGCCGAGGGAGTTCTCTAACCACCTTGGCTGGTTCATTCCAGTAATTTATTGCATTACCTTTTGTGGACTCTTGACCATCACGATAGAGGTTTACACAGGTCGTAAAGCAAATGCCGAGGCCAATCAACCTGGCTTCTATTCGATTTAGAGAAGCGAGTGCTTCTGGAACGGCTCCAATACGAAACCCGCTGCATCGAGAGAACTTCGGTGTCTTTCTTGCGCGAAGTGCCTTGTAGCATCTACCACAAAGCCAGACGGACGTAGCTACGTTAGCTGATCTTTTCACAAGACCTTCATCAATGATCTCAACCACTCCGAGATCGTTTCGAAGTGGAGAAAAAAATCGGAATTAGGATCGTATAGTCTGAGTACAGCCTGAGCAGCATTTGCGAGCTCCCCACAGCTCGCGCATACTCGACACAGTGGCTCATCAATGGAGGCGAAGAATGCTGCAAACAAAGTGGTCATTAGTAAAATTGTATGATTTCGAGACAATCAACTATGCGTTGCTACTAACCGTTTTTATCAGCCTCAAGATTTTCGTCTTCGCTCGAGCCCAAGCGAGGACCTGTTTTTCTGCGTTTGGAAGATTGCGGAAGGCTTTGCGCAGCTGCATTCCGCTTTTTGGTTTCTGCGTGGCGTTGATTACTTGCTCTTGTACGTTCAGTTTCTGTTTCTTCAATCGATACGACCTTCTTCACGGCAAGATGCCCACATTGGATGGTTCTTTGCGTGGCGAGTGCTTACAGCGTTCGTCCTGCCGCCTTTGCACGCCGTGTCTTTTTCTTAGGCTTTCCCATGGGTGTGTGGGAGCGGCTCTGAAGTCCTAAATGGAATGTGAAGGCAAGCTAAACTGGGGAACGACGTGTGGCGCGATCTGTCAATGCCACGTTCACTTCAAGTTGAAGCTACTGGACGGCTACCATAGGCCGACCGCATATCTTACACGCGCCCCGTCATTCTTCGGTCCGATATATGAGATAGTAGACTATACAAATTATGATAATTGAAAAATGACGGTGATATCCTACTTTTAGTTCTCTCTTTGGCTTAATTATGCAGATGAGCGTCATATACAGAGAAACTAAGCGCTCCTCTCTCTATATGAATCCCCTGCAGTTCTGTGCCTTACATAAGCATTGCTGCCTCTACAAAATGCGCACAAACCAATTCAGTTAGCGGTTGTGTATCATCTTGCTAAAATTTATTCATACTCACCATTGCCCCTCGTGTCGCTCGCTCACCACTATAGCTGAAAGTGATCTCCTCACCTGGACGAATTGCTCGATTCGCGAACAAGCCGCAGCAAGTTTCTCCTGCAACCTCCCACCGCTCAACGTTGCAGTTTGGATTGCAGGAGTGATTTGCAAAACGCGCGATGCCACCAACGTAACGCGCATCGATTACTTCAGTGGCCGATACGGCCATGCCATACATCCGATTAGATCGGCGTACTTCCTGCCAAGCACAAATTGTTCATTAGTGTAGAAAAACACGCATCAATTCACGCCACCAAAACTGAAATGCGCACCCTCCTTTCTCGAGTCACATACTCTGTGCGGCTAACAACTTCTCCAACATACTGCGCGACGAACTGGTCTCTGGCAATCGCTTCGTCAGCAAAGAGCGACACTCCTTTCCCCTCGACATTTTGCAGTGCCAGCAAAACGTTTTCGCCGTCTTGCATGCGCTGGTTTCCGCATTTTATCCCTGTAGAGCAATGACCTTTAACGCATTCTGTCTGGGTCTGTTCACGAAGCGTTAGCCAGAATCCATTCGAACTAATTTTAACGCTACTACACCTACAGCGCGGGTTTCACAGCTTGATCCACATGTCTCGATATAGCCCGCGCGAGGCTCACATCGACACACAGGAATGTCACCCTATCAAATGGATATACACGAATTCTTTAGCGGATACGTAGTTTCTGCCGTGACAGTGCAAACGCATACTTCTTGTAATTGATGCCTCGGTCTACAAATATATATATTCTGCTTCACATCATCATATTCTGCAAAGGCTTGTAAAACAGAACGATGGTCATCTTGCTACAGCAGGCTTGTTAGTATTTACAACAGCAATGATATTCTCGAACGACTCGAACAAAACATAACGCGTATTTGTCTCCATTCCATGCAATGGGCGGCCCCTTCGCCACGAACTAAAAACGACTCGATCTTCAGCTGCTTCTTTCTAGGCATGTTTGGCGACCTTAGCTCGCCGTATCGAAACGAAAAGTAACCCGCGCGTTCATCGTTGGATTGGGGATCCACGATGCTGTTCGGCGTGGATTCTACTAGTATCAATAGTAGCAGTCTGCACTTACTTCTAGATCTTTGACAAAGATGCACTTCCGTGTAGATGCAGCTGCGAGAGCATCAGCCTAAATGATACCCTGAGATTAAACACAACATTCTAAACAAAATCCCAAACAATTTAGCAGATTTTGGCTCGAACAAACCAACTATCGGGTGTACTGAAGTGAACGATGCATCACAACAAATTTTGAAGCTAGTATTGCAAGACAAAACAGGCCTGACGTCAATACCAAAGAGCCAATTCCATTCAAATATGTTTTTCTGACTACATATGCAATCTTTCAGTTGCTTTTCCCGTTCTCGCCTCATTACGGGTGCGCAACACAGTATGCCAACTATACCTCTGCGATCATCACCCTGGAAAGCTAGCACACTGCATAAACATGCATGCTCTTTGGGAGAAACTCACCCATGAGATTACGGAGGGCCGAGGTGTTGCTGCGCGTGCGCACTCCGACATCATCCTCCGATTCCTTGCACTCCGTGTCCATGACAATATCTCCTTCGTCGTCGTCTGGGTCTGAGCTCATACCCGTCCCCAATTCGTGGGTCTTCGCCTTTGCATTCTTCTTCGCTGCCGCGCATGGTGCTTTGCGCTTGAGCACCGGAGCAACCACCTCAACGATCTTGTCGTCGTTACCGCGTTCAAATTGAACACTCCCCTTGGGGATGTCCGCGTAGAACGCTACACCATCCACTTGGCGAAACACGTACACAGCGCCGGGTCGAAACAGCATGAACGGCTTCCCGGAGACACCTCGGGCTGCCTTGTTCGCCTTGGCGTCCCAAACGGTGATTTGAGCGATGTATGGCTTTCGCTTCACTGAAGTGAGCTCGTTCAAGCTCTCTACAGTGGCCTCGTAGAATGCGTGCTGGTTAGCGTCGATGAGTGTGACGCGAGTTCCGTGGTCGCCATTGATCCGCTCCGACGTCCAGCAGGTCATCTTGACAGTGACGCTCACATCTGGGGTGGATTTCGCCGCCATAATGAACTCGCGGAAGTCAGCGACGGTGGAGAAGTAGTTCATGGCCTCTTCTTCTTTCTGCTTCAGGACATCTCTGCGAATGGCATCGAGTAAATCCATGACGCAGCTGCAGCACTTGGGTCAGGCGAGGGTGAAACTTTGCTCCGAGAGAGCAAAACGGAAAGTGAGCGGAGATGAAAGCAGTACCATCCCACAGACGTCTATTTGCCATTTGCCGAGATATAACCGTATAATATAATGTCTTTAGTACTCTTAAAAGGATTTGCCCGTGATTAAACGTAGAATACACGGAACTCGAGTGATCTCGCGACGATTCACTGTCTTAAGAAAAAGCTGTTCAGGATAAGGTTGTTTCTTGCTGTTGGATACCTAGTTTGCGAGTTGCTGAAAACGCTACCAGCAATAATGAAATCTCGCATTTTTCTATAGGATGCTCGAAATGCGGCGTCAATCGATCCGAATCAAAATACTAATTCTGCAATATCTGGGTGGCCAAACACAGTTAAAGTCACTTACAACAGTTTTAGCAAGATCAGCATCTCATCCTTCCATGTTGAAGTTGTTGCCATAAATCATTGCTGCTTCTATCCCCAGTCCTACATGTATCCCCAGATCCTAGCTGAACACGTAGATGGATTGCAGGAAACACGTTCGCGACTTCAACGTCAATTAGATATGCAGTCGTCAGGGGATTGCAGCTTTGCGCGTGAAGCAACCGTCTATTGCCTTCTCCGAGTCTCATTTTCTGGAAGTTAGCTATCTTATTTGTGTGTCGTGTTTGCTGACTGACATTCGTTCTGATACTATCCTTGCCAGCTTCAAGTCGATTTCACGAATGATACGTATGGCCAATCCTAGCTGAACACGTAGACGGTTCGCAAGAAGCACCTCATTCTATACGCCACTTCAACGTCCACAAGATATCTAGTGCATGCATGTTTGTACGTGAGACAGAAGTCTGAGCGCCGAAGCTGCTCTGGGAGCTAGCTAGTTTTTTGTGATCTATATGTCTGATGCTAGCACTGCGAACAAAGTAACCTACGATATGCAACATGGTATGCCACCATTTGGTACGCGGTACACGTATAGCTACGTGTTGGATAGTGAGGTCTCCAGTGTCCACGCCGTCAGGTCCATCGATGCATCTCCGGTAGTCGCTCAAGACTTCAACGTGCCCCTTGGTGCTGCTGACAGAAAGATACTACCAGGCCGTTCTTACGAATGGCCAATCATAGCTGAACACGTCGTCTCATAGCTGAAAGCACCTCAACTACATTCTACTTCAAGGCCAGCAAGATATGTAGCCGTCTGGTACTTCGTCAGCACAGATCGATACCCCCCCCTCCCGACTGTTTCCTCGACAGTTTACAGTACCCCCAAAACTTGGTTGCCACCTTGCATGAGCTGGTTTCCAACTTCATCTATATAGCAATGCCATTTAGCATATTCCGACTGAGTCTGTTCACAATGCGTTTATTATTAGTCACATTGAACTTGTGTAAAAAATAATTCTCGTACGGCGAAGTCCTCAAAATGTTTCAATACAAATATCACAATGAATACTGTAAGTCAGACCTGACGTAATCCCCAAAGAGCAAAATTCATTCAAACATCGTCTGCCTACATATGTCATCGTTCGGTTCCTCTGCCTACTCTCAAGGAAATGTTGCTGCACAGCATTCTCGGGTTCCGCGCTGTCTGTGCCTACGCCAACACCTTTTTTGGTGTCGTCTCGACTTGAACTCAGACATCCCCTTGAATCGTGGATCTTCCCCTTTGCCTTCTTCTTCGCTGCCGCGTAAGGCGCTTTGGGCCTGTGCACCGGCACAGTAACGTCGACACGTCGATGACTGCGACACACGTTGCGTGGTCTCCTTTGATCAGCTCCGACGTCCGGCAAGCCACCTTGAGAGTGGAGCTCGTTTCAGGGGTGGGTTGCGTCGCTGCAATGAAATCGCGAAGATCGGCGACGGTCGAGATGATGTTCTTGGCTACTTCTGCTTTCTGCTTTACCACGTATTCGCACATGTCAGCGGGTACATCCATGATGTAGCACCAGCACCTGGGTCGGACGAGATTCCTACTTCGCTCCGAGAGAGAAAAATAGAAAGTGAGTGAATAGAAAGTAGTGCCTCACACAGAAGTGATTTAATCAAGTTCATCTGTCCCTGTTGCAGCTGCCGCCTTAAATACGTGCTGCAAGTATCCTAGTTTTCATCCGGTCGTTTCTACGAATACCTGAGCAAGTAGATGATCGCACGAAGCACCTTCGCCGCTTCAACAATAACGAGATAATACCTATTCTGTAGGCTTAATGTGCATGTGCATTTGCAAGTAAGGCAACTGCGTGAGCGCCGAAATCCTCGCGCTCGTTGCTTTGGAAGTTATCAATATTTTTAGTACTGAGTATGACCAAGTTTTCTACCTCTTTTGTGCTGTGTATACCCTAATTCCATTTCCTCAGTATCGACGTGGGTACCGTTATCCAAGCTCCTGGCTTTTAACTTAAATCAGGTGCCGATTTCAGTGCATGCGGAGGGGGGGCTTTTTACGGAGTGCCATGCCGCCGTGAGCATGGCGTGCAGCGACTGCTGGCCTTGATTTGTGTTGCTCCCTTACCAAATCGGACAGGTAAGAGTCCTATCAGACGGTCGCGACTTTTTACCGGATCAGATACCGATGGTATCAGGCTGTTTTAATTCCTACCTAAAACGTCATGATTACGATAATCCGCTGTTGTCCCATACCTACGTGCGCCTCCAGGGTTCCATAAAAACTTGACCTCAGTTTAATGACGGTTAGATTCTTCGCGAAAGGTGACTTTTAAACGCCACTGTCTGAAGGGTCGGGCATTCATATCTTCATGTCTATATAAAGAGGTAAAAAAAAGTTTGAAATCGCCCCAGGGCGTCCAATGATAAATCGCTTCCCCTAACCCGTTCTCAGTTTTTACCAGTTGTTCGTGTAAAAAGGGTAAATGAAGTGGTAAAAAGGAGTGAATACGTTTGATTATAGGGGGGCTATGCCCCAATTAATATATGTACGAACCGCGTGATACTACAGTAGTACTGACTGACAGTCATTCGGGACTCGTTCCTGTTGGTAGACTTTTGCAGCGCCGTAGCAGCCCCGCAACAGACTTTCATCACCCCTGCTCGTGCCGAGTTGCCACGCCTCATGCTTAAGATTCCGCTCGACGGTATCCGCCTGACCGGTCCGGCGTGGCAGAGGTTCGTCAATACAATAAAAAATTGGATTGTTCGGAGCACAATCCAATAATAAAGATTTCAATTTGGAGCGAAACAATAAGCTTAATAAATATTGCCGCAATGTTTTATATTATTGGTACCACCGACCCATACAAACTCCAAGTGACCCGCACATTGCCTATTATAGTATTGTCTAACCAAGAGGCTAAAACTAATCATATTAGTTATTATTAGTTTACCCGCACATTGCCTATTATAGTATTGTCTAACCAAGAGGCTGAAACTAATAATATTAGTTTCAGCCTTTTGGTTAGACAATACTATAATAGGCAATGTGCGGGTCACTTGGAGTTTGTATGGGTCGGCGGTACCAATAATAAAAAACATTGCGGCAATATTTATTATTGTTTCGCTATATTATAGTATTGTCTAACCAAGAGGAGCTGTCACCTAGCGAATTTTTACTCTGGACTGGCAAGCTCGTGATCAAGCGTTCTAGTGTCTGGCCTTCTAGACGCTAAGCATTTTGGTAGCACAACAGTCTCACTGCGCAAGCTCTCAATAGAGCAAGCACCAAATTGCTTGTATCTTTTTTACTGGGATAGCAGTAACCATTGCTGGGACAGCCCAAATCGGGTTAATTCGCGCCAGTAACTGAAGCCGGTTAACTGAAGCCGGTAGCCGAAGCCGGTAACCGAAGCGGCTGAAGGAGACTGACCTGCTGACGGCGACTGACTAAAAAGGGTCTAAGGTACATGTAAGTGGCCAGTTTAGTAGAGCTGATCAGTTTAGTAGATCTAATTTTGGCCAATCCAAACTCGACGATTTGTTAAGAAAAAGTACTGGATGTGGTCGGTTAGGCGCAATTCATCCGCCTACCAATACTTTGTTCAAGATAAAAAATCTACTAAGCTGGCACGCCGCCAGATTCTGATGTCGGTGTTGTATCGGGGCTAGCACCCTACTGCTTGTAGTTCTGTGGCAGTAGAACATGTCTCTAAATAGTCGAGCTCTTCCTCTATCTTTTCATGTGTATATTTTAATAAACGGCCGTGCCTGAGGGCAAGTGCGGTCGGATTTCTCTACTGAGCTGGCAATTTGCCTTATTTGCTTCTGTTTGCGTTAGTCGGTTCGCTGCGGTGGAGAGCCCAATCGAAAAAAAGTGGTGTGCACCAAGCTTGCCAAGCCACACCAATCTTTTTCGCCTTTGGCTCTGAAATAGTGAGCAATTTTCTTTTTCGTAGCCTTAAAAGCTGCTCGTTTCGATCGATATACTTTACGCGTCTCCGCTATCCCAGCCTACGCGTAGCCCTAGTGGTAAGGCAATTGTGTGGAGTTTTAGTTTCAGTATGGCCGAGATACGATACAATCCTCCCAAAGATATAACCTTGTGGCTTATCAGCCACATTGGACGAGGGCATCCAACCCAGCCAACAAAATGCTGCATAGTAGTCGTTGTCTTTGCATATATAACATCCACATCCATTCTGGTCTCCTTTTTCATATGTATTGCCAATAATTGGGTCAATATTATATTGTATTGGAATCGGGACTTCTCAATAATAAATATTTATTGGGGCGAAGCCCCCCTATAATCAGTAGTCTCCGATTTATGTGTTTGTGTGTGGTACATCACTCTGTTTTACTCTTCGATTTAGTTTTTACGAAGGGGCATTATTCATTTTGGAAATGGGTTAGGTGTACTACTTAGAATGATGTCTACTCGAGCGCGTTTTTTCGAAAAAAACCTGGGTTGAGTGACTTTTCTGATTTGGGCTTCGATTTGGATTTTATGGAAGGATCCGTCAGTTTCACTGGCATTAGGCGACCAAGGGTCGCTAGCTCAAGGTTCGAAGTTATTAAACAGGGAAATCCGCCTTTATCGTCGTGAGCTACGAAATAGACTAATTAGCTATATTTTGACTAAATTGAGGGCCCTTAGGGCCCTTATATAAGCCCGTATTTAGCTTTAAAACCTGTTATCGTCTATATTTCTCGTAAAAAGTCCGCCGTAAAATCTCGGCCGTAACAATGCTGGCACCTTCAAACATCGCGAGGCACACGGCAGCGTGCGCGACGGCTCGGACTGCGCGGACGCGACTCAGCGGTGGCGGTCATTGTCGAGGTTGTTGGAAGTCGGATTCTGTGTAGTCTAGATAGCTAGCGGAGAGGAAGGAGATGTGAGCTGGGTCTTGAGAAAGCGGAACTGCTGTATTCTGCCACCAGGCGCTTTCCTGGTGGTTACGCTTACAGCTATATCTCTTGATTCTTCTCATGTAACGACCCAGTGGGCCGAGATATGCAGGTGGCTCGCTATAGCCACTTCAACATGCACCATCCCAGGATTGGGATTTCAACACGCCTCCCTCGAACTATGCAAGTTCGATCACGCGTTGCCATGACCCCCATCAGCAAACACAATTTTTGTAGTCGTGCCTTGTCCAAAGGCTTGGTGAATGCATCAGCGGGGTTCTCCTCTCCATCGACCTTGATCAGCTTCAGGGATCCACGCTGCACCTGTTCTCGCACGTAGTGCCAGCGCAACTCAATGTGCCTGGTTCTACGACTGTATGTCGGACAAGTGGCCATGACGTGTGCTGAACTGCTGTCGATCCCAATGATTGGGTGCACCTTGCACGTAGGAGCGATTTCCGAGAGGATGTTGGATTCTGCTGAGGCTTCCATGCTGGCTTCGCAAGCAGCCACATACTCTGCTTCGGCCGTCGATAACGCGATAATCGGTTGCCGTCTCGACATCCACGCGATGGCTCCACTCGCCAGCATGAATACGAAGCCGCTGGTGCTCTTTCTCGTCTCAGGATCGCTGCCCCAATCACTACAGTAGCCTTGCAAAATTAGAGCTTGGTCCACGGCATCTTTGGGCTTCTGGTAGCGGATCCCGAACTCAGTAGTGCCTACTAAGTAGCGCAGGACCCTCTTCAACGCGCCAACGCGCTGTGTAGTCGGTTTTGATACAAACCTGCTCAATTGTCCGAGCGAATAAGCCAAATCGGGTCTCGTGCACGTCGCGAGGTACATCAACATCCCGAGTACTCCCCGATAGTCAAAACTTGAGTCACATTTGTCATCTTCAGTGCTTGGCATTAGACGAGCCTTGGTTTCCATCGGATTACCGCACTTGTTGGCCGACTCGTAACCACACTTTACCAGGACGTCTCGAGCATATTTGCGTTGGGAGATAAATATCTCGTCACTGCTCTGTTTCACTTCGGCGCCCAGATATTCCGAGAGTTCACCCTGGTCCTTCAAACCATACGCCGCGTTCAGGTCCTCGAACAGCTTTGACTTGAAGTTTTCGTTGTTGGTTGCACATAGTACGTCGTCTACGTACACGAGCACTAAAGCCACTGTTCCATCTTCGTACTTGAAATACAAACACGGTTCAGTGGCACATCTCTGGAAACCTCGTGCCACAAGCCAGCCATTTAGCTCTGTGTTCCATTCGCGTCCGGATTGACGAAGTCCATACAGTGCTTTCTTCACGATGTACATGTTTCCTTCGATTTTGCACGGGAATCCTTCTACTGACCTGACGTACTGCGGGATTTCGAGCGAGGCATTCAGATACGCGGTGTTAATGTCTCCACCGTATACTGCCAAATTGAGCTTTGCCGCGAGAGCGATGACCAGTCGAAACGAAGACATGCGAGCCACCGGAGCAAAAGTCTCCACGAAATCGATTTTCCTGGTCTCTGCCAATTTCCAAGAGCGTCCAACCTGACTTTCAGGCGAATTATGTACCCATGCTGATCGGTTTTGGCACCGTAGACCCACATTGTCTTGATGGCCTTTGCCCCGCTTGGCATGTCGGCCTCGTCGATTTCTTCTAGTACACCTTTCGATCTCATCGCCGCCATCTCTTCTAATTCTGCGATTTCCCAGAGATTAGCGTGTTTGGAGCGCTGTAGTAGGTTTCGGAACACTACGAAGGAAGCTGGCGCTTCCAGGCAAACCAAGGTTCTGTTGTTGGCTTAGCTAAAGTCAAAGTGATCTCTCTCTACCTGCTGCTAGCTGTCGGCGGTTTCTACCGTCGACTTCTGCGAGCGCCTTCTACCAAATCGACCTCTCTGCTGGTCGCGTTGGTTTTACTTCTATGTTTGTCCTAGTGCCAGCTTGGTGGCGTCTATCTGTAGACGTCACCCGATGAGTGGGCGGGGCTTGCTTCAATGGAGCCCTCCACTACACCACCCTTCCAAGCCTTGCCCAGTCAATCGGGTAAAGTTGTTCCCGCCTATGGTTGTTTAGGCGCCACTCAGGTCGATTTGAGGGTCGGAATGTCAAGATGTCAAAATACATGTCAATAATGTATGTCGAAAAAGGTTGTCGAAAAGGTTGTCGAAATGTCGAAATGTCAAATGTCAAATTGTCGAAATGTTGAATTGTCGAAAATGTCGAAATATAGAAAATTCATAGTCGTTGTCGTCACACTGGCCTGGTGTGCACAGGACATGTCCATGGGGCGCTGGTTGTCTGCTACGAGGCCTCAGATCGCTGTTTAGTCAGGTCATGGACGTGGCGTTCGAAACGAGAATCTCCACATCGCTCTGCGAACTGTTTGAGCAGCGTTGGTATATCCTAGCAAGAGACTTCGCCGACTCGTTGGAGTCCTCAATAGGCTCCAGACCTTTCCAGCTTACGAGTATGTCGTAGTCTTTCTTTGTTGAGTTCCATGTGTAGTTCAGTAGCTCATTGACCGACAAGATTTGGCCTTGGGCCGCTACGTGTTCACGCAGCTCTTCTGAGATGTGCAACGAGCTGTCAGCGTAGAACTTCAACCGGGAGGCGTGGACGTCTGTCTCCTCCCCGGTAACAAGGTGCCGCACCGCGAGTGAGTGTGGGTCAGCTCGTGTAATCTGATAGGGCCCAATCCATGTCACTAACAGTTTGTCCTGGTGTTTACTGTCCACCCTCGATCTCAACACATAATCGCCCACGTCGAAGTTTGGCTTCTTCGCGTGTTGGTGACGCCTTTTGTTGCGCTCGGTCTGCTGTGCGCGTGCGTTGATCATCGGTTTGTGCATAGACTGAACACTAGCCTTCAATGCTGCCAGCCAAGGTTCAATGTCACCCGGCTGTTCTGGTAGCGACAATATCTTACGCTGTTTCGAATCCACACAAAAGTCCAAAGGTGACGGTAGTGGCAACCCACAGAAAAGCTCTACTGGAGCTCTGTTGCCCAGAGATGGAACGGGTGTGTGGTTCAAATTTCCTTGTAGAATAGGCGCGAAATATGTCCAATCGTGTGTGTCGACTTCATATTCGAGACAAAGTACTCGTAGCACCTGTATAATGTCGCGGTTGGCACGTTCAATACTGCCATTTATCCATGGGCTATAAGCCAGTGTGAATTCTTGCCGTGACTTAAGGCGCCGGCACACTTCTGCCACAACGGCATTCTTGAAATGTGACCCCCTGTCGCTTATCCACAATGGCGGAATGCCATATCGGCTGTGCCAGCCAAGGATTGCCTCCGCGGCTACTGTGCTTGTAGGAGTTGAACACGGTGTCAGCTCACAGAAATGTGTTGCTTCATCTTTAAGTACGAGTAGGTAGCTGTCACCGGCAAAGCTTTGTCCAAGAGATAAGAAATCCCAATGGAGTGCGCCATTTCGTTCGTTGGTTCGATATGTCTCGCTCCATGGTCTTTGAACAATCTTACTTCCTTTCACGTGATGGCATAACAGGCAAGTCGCCAGGAATCCCTCCACCCGCGCTCTCAGGCGGACCAGGTAAACGAATCTCCTGATCGACTCCATTGTAGCCTCTCTACCACGATGTCCCTGCGGCCCGCAATGAGCGACGACCAGTATGCGCTGAATAAGGTCTTCGTCGTCATCGGGTACCCATAGTTTACCGTTGATAAACCACCCGTCGTTTTCACTGCCCGTAGTCCCCGCTGGTCGACGTGTCTGGTGTCGATTCTGCGATTTAACTATTTCGTCACGGTTCGGCCACTCAAAATCCGGATCACTCAGAGGTCGGATGGGTTTTTGTGGCTGTAGTACCGGACTAGTAGGTGGTTGCACTGGGGCTGCACGTTTGCGCTTCCGTCGTGTTCGTTTTCGAGGTGCAGTGCTGGTTGCTGAGGCTGCGGTACGCTTTCGAAGTGTCATCTGCCGAAGCGGTACCCCCTGAGCGTGGTTCCCGGCCCAGCGAGAGACCATGTCACTCCACATGTTGGATGTCCCATCGATGTGTTCGATTTCATACCTGTACTCAGCAAGTTTCGTTACCCACCTTAATAGTTTTCCACGGATATGCTTCTTCACCTCCGCGCCGGGCGCGAATACATAGATTAAGTTTCTGTGATCACAGTACAACTTAAACCCTCCAGGTCGAAGCAATAGGTAGCTCAATTTGTCACAGGCGCACACGATCGGGTACGCTTCCTTCTCGATAATACTCCAATGACACTGCGAGCCAGTGAATGTCCCGCTCAAGCAAGTCAATAATTGGTGTTGTTGCTGATGTACCGGTTCTCCAGGTTTCCAATCTGACACTTGAGAAACTATCAGACTCCAACCGATATCACTAGCGTCGGTCATCACACACATCGTCGCGCTTTCGCGAGGGAAAGCCATGTCACACTGTTTGCCAACAGTAGCTTCAGCTTATCGTATGCATTTTGCTGTTCGGCCGTTAAGCAAATCGCAATCCCAGCCGCTACTCGCTTGGTGCGTTTAGCCGCACTCGCTAAAGCAGTATCTAGTGCGTCTTGCAGTGGCCGAGTCGTTCTAGCGTAGTCAATTAAGCTCTCACGCATCCAGTTGGTTGCACACAAGAATTGTTGCAACTCGCCCGCTGTGTTTGAATAGGGAAGGTCTTGCAGTGTGCGGATACGCTCGGGGTCATGACGCACACCTGCACCTGAAATTATTTTCCCGCACCAACGCACTTCACGTTTGAACAACCGAGATTTCTTAACACTCAGCTTGAAGCCGAAAAAATCTAGGAGCTCAAACAATCTCTCCAACTTGGCTAGATACGTCTGTACGTCGTTCGCAAATAATAGTAAGTCGTCTATCCACACGAGCAAGTGACGACGCAAAAGCTCTTCCAAGCATTTCCCAATTGTCGCTTGAAAAAACAATGCAGCATCAGTACATCCTTGTGGGACTCGTCTAGGTGTGTACACCTTCTGATGCGTCATGTATGATAACATCTCTTGGCACTCTTCAGCAAGCGCGATCTGCCAATATCCCTTGATAAAATCAAACAGGCCGAAAAAATTGGCTCCTTTTACGGCTTCTAGGTCTGTTTGCGAGTCGGGCATGATCCCAACAATTGCTTCTACAAGCGTGTTCATGGGCTTGTAGTCTGCCGTTTGCCGAAATTCACCACCGCCTTTGCGTACTGGTAGAGCAGGGCAAGCCCACCTGCTCTCCCGATTCTCCTACACCCACCCCAACTCCACAAGTTTAGCGTTGAAGTCCTCCATGAAGCGGCGAACTTCGGGTGGGTACTTCCTTGCCTTACACCTGTACGGTTTAGCACCAGGCTTTAGGCGAATTCGCATTGGTGGCACTTTTGCCGGAGGATCAGCACCTAATCGGCTTCGGAATAAGTCAAAGCGCAAGGCAATGCGGGTAAGCTCCTTTTTGTATTCACGAGGGAACCCATCCGCAATTGCCAGCTCGACCAGCTCTAAAATTCCAGCCCTGACGTCTTCTTCATGCTGCGCTGTCTCTCCAATAGTCGGTTCTTCTGCATCATCAAATTCGTCTTCGTTCTCGTCGGCTGCAAGTGGCACCGCCAATAAGTCAATTTGCCGCTCAACGTCGATTCCTAGCTTTAGCAACAGATCGTTACCAAGAAGAAATTCGCCGGAGCTACCGGGAATGATCAAACACTCAACCGGCTCAGCAATGTGAACATTACCAGCGATGGTTCGCAACCTCAAATTAATTTTCACAGTCCAATTCACCCAAACGGATGAGCCGTCAGCCATTGTACACTCCAAAGGTTCATCTAACTTAACCCGCACAATGTCCGACTTCACCCTTTCCAGTCGCTCAAAACAACTTTCATCCAAACAGCACCGCTCCGCTCCGCTGTCAATACAAAGTGGGACTTCCACTTCGTCTTCCAGCACCACGACTCGATTATGCTTGGGGAAGCAATCCTTGATCCGCTTCAGCCTAGCGGTGCCTCCCTGTGTCGGTGGAATCACCTTTGTTGTCTTGCTTGCGGTCGGTGAGCAGTTTCTCCCGCTCTGCTGGTGTGGCAGTGGGGCATTTGGACAAGTAGCGCGGTCCACCGCAATGAAAGCACCCTGACTTTGGCGCTCCCTTGGCGGCTGCACGTCCTGACTGGCCACCTTTCTGTTGGCGCCGATCAGTGTCCTTTCCGGTATTCACCTTCTTCACCACGCGGTGGTCTTGCTGCTCATTGCGCCTCTTGTTGTGTTGGGGACCATGTTTGTGCTCTTTCTTTTCATGTTTGTGACGAGGCGGATTTGCTTTCTTTAACGCGCGCTCCTCAATTGCCTGCTCCTTGGCTTTCACGCGAACCAATTCGTACAATTTCCGACTGTTGCACTTGGCCTCCGGAACACGATAGTCCAGTTCATTCTGGACCTTGCTTTTCAGTCCTTTTGGAAGAGAGCAGACGATGAGCTTGCACTTTTCCTTAGTGCCACGCTCTTCTTCAAAGAAACTAGTGAAACCATGTTTTTTATCAGAGTGTTACACAAATGAAAGTATTCAATCACTCGCGCGTCAATGTCGGAGTTGGACATGTTCATTCGCAGCTCCTCACGAAACAGCTCCTTCACGTCTGGCAGTTCCTGGTTCTGGAAGCTGTCCGTGATCTCATGAATCTTCTCCAACAGAAAATCATCAGTCACACTGCTCTGCTCCACTCCCCAGCAAACCTCACATAACGTCTCCAACACGTTAGCGTCGAACGAACTCTTCACGCTTTTCATCACTGCACCGACGTCCTCTTTACCATCTTTGCAGCGATCCTTGGTGTACTCTTCGTACTCCTTCCTCAACTTCAACCACTCCACCAGCGCTTCGCGCGCCATGGATGACACCTTGGGTGGATTCACGATGGCGAAAATTGGGTGTGGCACGCGTGCAACCTGGCGGCTTGTCGTCGACTCCAAGCCGGAGTCGCCCCCCTGAGCCGAGTCGTCTCCACTACGTTCGTCTGTGAAGAGAAAGGTCTCATGGTCGCCGCTGTCCTTGGTTGATGTCGTCGCCATAGTTCTTCTCCGGTCTGTCGGTGTTGCTGAACCCGCAACTAAAGATATCTTTGTAGTAGGTTTCGGAACACTACGAAGGAAGCTGGCGCTTCCGGGCAAACCAAGGTTCTGTTGTTGGCTTAGCTAAAGTCAAAGTGATCTCTCTCTACCTGCTGCTAGCTGTCGGCGGTTTCTACCGTCGACTTCTGCGAGCACCTTCTACCAAATCGACCTCTCTGCTGGTCGCGTTGGTTTTACTTCTATGTTTGTCCTAGTGCCAGCTTGGTGGCGTCTATCTGTAGACGTCACCCGATGAGTGGGCGGGGCTTGCTTCAATGGAGCCCTCCACTACAAGCGCATCGCCTCCCTGCGAATTCGGGGTATACGAATGTTGCTTGCCTGAATGGGTTTCCTATCTTTACCAAGAACTCGAATAGCCATATTTGACCCACGGTACGTAGTCGCGGTAGCGTGAAGGTGCCTTCCGCTGCGCTGCTTCACGAAGGCCGGTGCGTCGCGCCTTGGTATTTTTGCCGAGGGCATTCTGCTCGACTTCGGACGGAGTATCATCTCGCTCAACACGCTTGCGTAGACCGGGGGGCAAAATAATGATTTCATGCTGGTTTCCGCTGCCGGTTTCTTCTGCCGCTCCCTCGATTTGAGCTGGTTGATCAGAAGTCTGCTCTTTACGACGAGAAGGTTCTTTTGGCTCCGTCGCAGTCGCAAGGTTCTTATCACTAACCCCGTCGTCGTTCTTATCACTGGTTGCGTCGTCGCTGTTGTCACTGGCTGTGTCATCGATCTCACTACAGACTGATTCCGCCACAGAACCGCATTCAGCACTCACAGACTTTGTATCTGGATCGTGAGCTGCCGGCAGATTTCGTTCGCGCTGGAGACTCACCGATTCGTTAATTTCATCGTGTTCTTCGGATACCGAGTCCGTATCTGAATCATCGCCCCACTCGAGACTCACCGAAAGAGTAGTCGATTTGTTCTCGTTCGCTTCATACGATACGGACGTATTGATCTCGCTCTGGGCATTGTCATTTGTGTCACTCATGGAGTAGTCTGACCCTGCGACGATGCTGTCAGCGACGTCATATTCACTGTTGTCTGGATCCGCCGTCACGTCTTCTTCTAGAGGCGTAGTGGTGAACTGCAACCACTCTGTGGCCTCCACATCGGCCGGATCGACGTCATGGCGATCTCGATACATTATCTCCTCCTGAACTCGTACCTCAGCTACAAATTTGACTGTTCGTTCGCTTGGGATGTACACTTTACAGCCGACAGTGTCCTCCGCGTAGCCAAGAACGAAAGCTACATAGGCATTCGCATCTTGTTTCTGCTTGTCCGGTGAGATCGGAACGTGAACATACGCAAGTGAACCAAACTTGCGGATATGATGGACGTCAGGTTTTACGCCAAACATTCGCTCATACGGTACTCCTTCAATCGGCTTGGCATACACTCTGTTCTTGATGTAGGCAGCATTTTGAAGTGCATACGGCCAAAACGAGCGCGGAAATCCGGATGCGTGCATTTGAGCCTTGGCCATTTCCATAAGAGACTGATGAGCACGCTCGCAAGGATTGAGATGCGAGCTTTTTGGCCCAACCTTGACGTGCTCGATCCCTCGTAAAGCCTACCAGCTCTCCATGGCACCATTGACGAATTCGCCTCCCTTGTCAGTGAGGACTCGCTGCACAGGGAATTTTGCGCTTGCTGCTGGCTCGAATTCTCGCTGGACGATCATTTTGATACCTCGACCGGCCTGCCTCTCCGCCCAGACGACATACTGTTGCATGAGCTTGTTCACCAGCGTAGATTCCTTGCTAGTAAGGTGTACGGTCAGGAAGCGACTCCACCCGTCCATGATCACCAAGACAGCTTTGTATCTAGCTCCATTTCCTTGACCTGGGAAGAGTAGGTCTGCGTACACGATTTCGTTTGGGGCTGTCACTCCTCGGTCTAATTTCTTCCGACGACGCTTTTGCTTTTGCTTTCCAATGTGGCATGCGTCGTAAGGTCTTTCCTGCCGTTGAGAGAGCATCATTCCTTTTACGAGCCCTCGGTCGACCATCACCTTTAGGTACTGAGCGCAGGTGTGGCCCAACCTGTCGTGCCAGACTTGTAAACTGCCCAGCCCATCTGCCGCTGTGTAGTTAACTACTGGCATGTCCTGCGGTAACTTCGCTTGAGTAGTGCGAGCTCTGGTATCAAACATCCAGATGCCTTGTGCCGGGTATGCATGGATCACTTCCACATTATCTTTGAAGACGCTGTAGATTCTCGTGCCTCGGTCGTAATCTACCTCGAAGCCCTGCTCTAGAGCGAACCCCATCGGGAAAAGACCGTGCCTGGCTCCTGGAACGTACAGGACTCCATCGATGAAGAGATCAACTGGACGACCGTCAACCATAGACGTTATCTTGACGGTTCCAATTCCTTTTGCTTGCGTAGCCATTGAGTGTGCGACTCCGTACACATCTGCGGCGATATTTTCAGGCACAATATCCTCCATGTGTACAAAACTATCCAGCTCTCCAACAATATGCGCGTTTGAGCCAGTGTCAAAACACCACCAAGCGTGACTGGGTGAGCCGATAGAGACTTCACTTACTTCCGATCCATCGTCGACCTGAGTATGCACATCCACACCGGAGTTGTACGCTTCCTCAGTTGCACTTGCCACAATCCCTGGTTCGTTGTGAGTGGCAGCTTGGTCTCGCAGGCCACTATGTGTGAAGTTGGATTGATTCTTGCGCTGACCTCCCTGCGACGCGCGGTTGGGACAGTTTACCTTGAAATGTCCAGGTTGACCGCACCGGAAACAGGTTCTGCCCTCCGCACGGTCGTTTGACCCACCCGTTTCTGGGTGACGACTATCTCCATGCTCTCGTCCACCACCACCTTGGCCACCTCCATGATGCTGGCTCGCACCATTCCCAGACCACCACCAGGTCGTCGGCCTCCAGGCTTGCCACGTCCTCCGGCGCTGCGCTCATTTCCTCGGCGTCATGACTGCCGGTCCGCAGCCTCCTCGATTAACACTCGTAGCCCTTCCGGCGTTAGAGTGCCGCCATGTCCGCCGTATTTTACAGCGCCCCTGAGTTGCTCGAATTCGTACTGGTCGGGTAAGCTCTCCAGTAGCATCGACTTCATGTTGATGTTGTTGACGTCGTAACCATAGCTTGCCAATTCCGTTTTCAGACTGAACATCTTGTTCACGTGAGCTTGAACATCACCCCCAGCAGAACATTTCAGGCCTTTAAGCTCCTCAGAGAGGCGCAGGATCGTGCTCTCACGAATCGCTGCGTTTTGTCTCTTCTCATAGAGTTCACAGAGCGCGGCCCACATTTCCGTTCCGGTCTCATGGTGGTCGACTTGCTGCAGCCTGTTCGATGGCAGCGTTGTACCTATCATTCGCATTATCTTGCACTGCTTCTTGTCGAATGCGGCCTCCGACTCCTGGCTGGTGAGTTCCGCTCGCGTTAACTTGCCTTCGGCGATCTCCAATAAGTCGTGCTCCCGGAAGATCGTCCTCATTATCCATTTGTAACGCCGCCAGTCCTTGCCATCCCAGCCGTATGGCAGCCCTTCAGTCTTCGTCTCGCTGTTCATCCTGCTGAGCTTAGAACACGAGTCCTTTTGGGCTCATAACCCTGTTGGAAGTCGGATTCTGTGTAGTCTAGATAGCTAGCGGAGAGGAAGGAGATGTGAGCTGGGTCTTGAGAAAGCGGAACTGCTGTATTCTGCCACCAGGCGCTTTCCTGGTGGTTACGCTTACAGCTATATCTCTTGATTCTTCTCATGTAACGACCCAGTGGGCCGAGATATGCAGGTGGCTCGCTATAGCCACTTCAACATGCACCATCCCAGGATTGGGATTTCAACAGCAGTTCCAGGCATGACTGCACGGGCGCCACGCAGCGCCAGGTTTCAGGCGACGAGGTGCTTCAAGATGCTGTAGTACAGCGCCCCGGCGGTCTGAACTACGAGGTGTCGTGCAGCCGGGAAGACGCCGACGCCGTCTTCAGCGTGTCCTTCACGGTGACAAACTGGCAGCTTCAAGGGCGTGGAGGTGGAGGTGCCGGAGGCGTACATTGGCCCTTCGGCCGATGCTGCGGGACCGTACCCGCCGACGGCGAACAAGACGGTGGTGGGAAAGACGGCGACGATCACGAGCAAGGCTGACGACTCGCACTCGTTCAAGGTCGAATTGACGGAGAAGAAGGCTTCGGTGGCGACGCTCACGACTGCAGCCAAGGAGATGGAGGAAGTAGCGGAACAGAAGTCCAAGAAGAAGAAGCGCAGCAAGAGCAGGAAGTCCATCTCGACGGCGTCGAATTCGAGCGACGAATTCTAGTCGCCCGATGGCGTGGACGATGTGTCCCGCGTGCAGAGGCGCTCGGAGTCGCAGAAGAAGGCGCGCAACCAGCGCCGCAAGGAGAAGCGGAAGAAGAACCAGACGAAAGTCCGTGCCAAGGACCTGAAGGCGTTAGCGGCCTGCCGCTAGCACCACGCGCATTTTCCATACGCGCGTGAGTGCGTGAGCTCAGCCGAACACAGTGTCGCGGCCTCAGGTCAATGCGAGTGCAAGTAGTTAGGTCAGATATTTATCAACGGTCGGAGCAGCCAGAGCCGTCACTTGAGAGTGGAAAGCATCTCGCTGCCGCAGGCGCGAGCACTTGAATATTGCTCGCTTGCTGCTCCTCCGATAGATCTACGTGTGGCTTTTATAAGTTGATGGCAATCAATTCTGCAACGGCAACCCCATCGAGCAAGTGTTTGTACTCCCAGCACTGCATTCCGACTGAGGATCGTGTGTGGACAACCGAGTTGAAGCTCATAATGTTAAGGATTTGCTTATTCAAAAGAGCCGGAGCGACATCTCTTTGAGGTCGCGCACTTCGGACTGCAGTTCGAGTCTCTCATTGCACTGCGAGGCAAAGAGCATTTCGTGGGGTTGTTGTGAAGGATCACTCAAGCTCCTATCACCGACTACACAAGGACGCACCATGGCCAAAACCTCCTTCCGAAGCTCGTTGATACGTTCTTTCGACGCGTTCCCGCCGCGCTTCGTAGTGCTGGAACTGCTGGTAGAGCTGGCTGTCATTGTCCGATCCGAGGCGGGCCAGTCGCTGTCGAAGTTGGGCGATTTCGCGCTCGAGCGTCTGGATCTGCGCGTCCTTGATCTCGAGGATTTCACCGACATTAACCGTGTCGCGCTGCTGCTGTTTCTCCATCTCGCGAAGTTCCCCGACCAGTTCCCCTTTGGCGGTGAGTTGTCGCTCAAGCCAGAGATTTTCTTCGGTTAGTGCCGCTACCTGAGCGCGCAGCTCCAGCACATTGGCTGCGTGCTGCTTGTTCGTCGCTCGCAGCACGACTACGATGTTTTCGTGGCTCGAACGCATCGCCACGATCTCGCGGTCTAGTTCAGCAACACGAGATGACCGCGACGCTGCGTTGCTGGAGCTGCTCGTCGTCGGTGACTTTGGCAGTGACGACGAAGACGGCGTTGAGAAGGAGCTGTAGCTTGATCGACACTTCATCGGAGATCGCTCGACGTTCGTCCGTCGGAAAAACAGCGGTCGGTCTCCACTCCCGGTGTTGGTCTCGACCAGCTTCTTGCCGGGTGAGATCGACTCCACTGCAGTGAGTTCTTGGCGAATGCGTGGGCTTCTCGGTAGCGACATTCCCTCGCACGCGGCTCAAGTGCAGACGCTGCGGACGCCTCACTGACATCGTCACGGGGACTAGGCATGGGCGAGCCTTGGCCGTCTTCACTGTCGTCGTCGAATGCCTCAACGTGGTCAAAGGATAGCGCCGATAAGCTGTTGGAACGTCGTGAGGGCGAGTTTTCTGAGGACGATGTTGGAGAGCGTCGAGGTGATCCGCCCTGGCTGGCAGCAACTCGGAAGCTGCTTGAACGCTCAAGACGAAAGGAACGGGTCCTTTCGGTCGAAGCTGCTTGAGCGTCAGGACTGTTGTGGCGGGAACACCGAGTGCACCCCGTGGGTGATTCTCGCGGAGATGCTGCGAGTGAATGCCTTGCCGTATTGAAATCGCTGGGCCTTGGAATCGCGCGCATATCTATCGGTGGAACGTGGAACGCACTGGTACGCCCAATCGAGACGAGTCTGGAGGCGACTTCAATTGACAAAGCTTCACTGCTGGGGCTTTCACTTGGGCAGATCATGTCGGTGATGGCGTTCGGCCTCGTGAAATCTGTCCTCAGCCGAAATCACTGACAAAATATTAGTGTAGCATACCTCTTTATATTTCCAGCTGGATCAGAACACACATACCGTCACATATTTACACCTATAGACCTATACCGACCGAATTCATACCTCTTTGGTCATTTTCCCTAAGTTGAAGGGACCCCGGCACGGCCGTGCCTGGTTCTCAGTTCAAGTGTGTTTGCCCTTACGCCACAAAGTCGCGCTTCGCACGAAGAAGCTCTGAAATATAGAAAGTTGCTAGAAACTTTATTGTTTGTTGTCCATCATATGTAGTACTACATTTTTTCTCTACCATCGCCAGTGGTTTACATTTCTTCGTGTTCACATATCATGGACCAAGAGGACCATCTGCATCGTGCCAGTCGCTGTGTTTCAAATGCAAGTATAGTCCCAAACCAGTTCTAAATGCACTTTGGTGGAGGAACGCACCACGTGAACGAAGTAGCAGCAAACCTTATCAGTATTTTCTATCTTAGTAAAACTAACCAATATATAAATTAGTCTGTGCGTTAAACGCACTGCGTTTGCATGTTTAGGCAACTCGTACGTACTGAAGAAGTGCACAACGGATGATCCCTTCGCGCAACCTCCAAAACTCGTACCTAGACGAGGTGGACGTTACAAGCAACATCCCAGTAATTTATCATATTCAGAGGGTATCAAGATTCATGAAAGTAACTGTAGAGTACTTACATAGAGACCTCTATGAACTAGTATCAACTATCACCCATAAATTACCAGGTCATAGTGTTTTGGAGGAATAAGACGTCCACTCGGATCCCTCCTTAGCTCTGAAATAAATTTCAGAGAACATGCACGCCCCGCGCCACCACACGGCTGAAATGTGGGCAGCGAACAATTTGACGAGTTTTAGCTTCTTGCCCCCACGGCATCAGCCGACGCTTGAATTGTAAAATTCCTGGTTAAATGCAATTGTTTCTGTTAACAGGCGATGCTCGGGTGACCATGTTTAACATGTTGAACATGCCCAATCGAATCGATTATATTCTTTACATCACTACTACATGGCATGTTAGAACCACCTATTTTTTTTAACTTCCGAGTCAGATTTCTGAAATATGGCTACATTTATACTTGATTTTAGTATGGAGGGGTGAATGAGTTCCCTTCTTACAGGCATCGTCTGTTAAATGCAGGATAGCTGTCAAATACCGTTACCGTCGAACGACAAAAGACTTGCATGACAAGGACAAAACTAATGCATAATATTGACAAAACTCATCCACCCCTGGACCACCTGGATGGATGATTTTGTCACTTTTAATCGATTAGTACCGTACTACATTTATTACTAGAAGTTATACTCTGTCTCGCATGCCGCGCCTCCATTGTCGATAGCGTCGCCTACAATATTGGTCGAGTCTTCCTCGCAACGGTGCCGAGCTGCTATATCATCGATCATGGTCATAGTCAACCGCTTGCAGCCGTATGACTGCTCAACGTCAGCCTGCGCTTCGGGTGTGAACTCAGTGTAGCGCTCAGGAATATAGCTATCCAGTATGCGCTCAATAGTTTCCGGAAGCATGGGGCAGAGACCCGCTTCATCACCGTTATGGCTAGCCTCGTAGAGCTGCTGAGTGAAGACGGGGGTGCGATCTTCGGCAAACTTCAGGAAATGTTCTACATGGAAATAATACTGGCGAACATCGTCGTTCGTGATGCACAGTACTTCCTGAGATAGATTCCGCTTGAGCAAGCTTTTGCTTTCGTCGGTAACGGCGGCGCCGGATCGAGATCGCCAGAGGCGCGACTTCAGTAGACCCAAGACCTCTTCGAGGGGGTTCAGGAAAGGCGAGTAGATAGGCAAAAACTCCAGCCCGATCTTCTCCGACACGACACTGCCAGTCATGTAGTCTTTGACAGGATCGCGGTGGTGAATCGACGCGTTGTCCATGATGAAGGCGCGTTTACGGCTTGCCAGCCCCTTTCTCATGTAGGTGGTCATCATCTCTTTCATGAACGATAAGCAGGTCTCCCCTGTGACGCTGCCCTCGACTATCTCAAAGTACAGGGTTCCAAACGCAGGTGACGCCGCGTAAAGCAGTGTTAGGTGCTCAGGGTTGGTACTGTACGGCTCGTCAGGAACCGTGGGGATCCAGCCACCAATAGACCACGCCTTACGCTTAGTACAGCGCGATAGCTTCATCTCGTCGAAATACACCGCCTCGTAAAGGGTGTTTTGTCCAAACTTTTGGGGCATATCAGTTGCGTAGCGAAATCGGTCTTGAATGGCACGCTCAGAGTTTCTATCACGAGGAAATCGCCGGAAGTCACCCAGACGGAACCCAGCTGTGCGCTTAAGATGCCGAGACATTGTTCGTGGGTGCACCTTGACACCGTAGGACAGACCAATAAAAGCACACGTTCGCTGAAGAGAGGTCGTGTTGAAGATAAATTGAAATCTTGCAGCAGCGAACAGCATCTCGCGCGTTAGTTTAACATGGCGGCCTGTCTTGCGTCTGTTGGGAGCTGTTTTCCGGAGGTGACGTGACACAGTGCTCTGCGAAACCCCGATGCACTCTCCGATCTTGGCTTGCGGCAGCATTCCAGCCAGCTCCATGATCACGGCTTCGTCAGCCCCGGTGAGACGTGGTTTCTTATTCCCAAAGCCAGCCACGTTACGTAGTTGTCGTTCCTCTGAAGGAGTCATCTCATGCTCACCGCCTTCAACCGCGAGGCGTAGCTGATCTAACTGGCGCTGTTGCTCGGCCTTCTTTTGAGCGAGACGCTCCAACTTCTTGCTGGTTTTCTCTGCGGCGAGCTGGGCGTGCTTGTACGCCATCGTGAGCTCTTCTATCTGACGTTTTCCCCTCTGCCGTGCATGGTCCTCGGCCACACGCTCTTGCTGATGGAGACGTCGGCGTGCGGAGGCTTCCTGCGCCATGGCCTGGCGCGACTGGATCTCGACGTGTTGCAGCTCAGGGTCCAGAACGACCTCAGGGAGAGTCGTGGTAACGACGATGGCAGCGTACGGGGTCTTCCTCGAGGCATCTTGGAGATTTAAAACTGAGGAGGTGTGTATTCGTCAAGCTGCTTCGTTTTTTTACTGTCTTCCGCGTATCTCTAGCACGTATCCATTAGTTTTGTCACTGTTGGAATGGATGAGTTTTGTCAATATTATGCATTAGTTTTGTCCTTGTCATGCAGGTCTTTTGTCGTTCGACGGTATTAATAAATATTCGGGCAAATGAACTGAAATGGTGCAATCAATTAAGTCTGAATTTTGCGAATTTTCAACGCTATTTAACAAAGAACCCTCTGCTGTGGCAACCTGCTGGCAGTAGTCTTGGCGCATGTTCTCGTGCGAACTGACGCAAAGAACTGCTCTTCAAGGTCAAATACCATAGTACCCAGCCGCAGGTAACGTTGCAGGTCAAGTTTAAGGCGAATGCGGTTCAATCAGAGCTGATATCGCTCTTAATGCTGATCAAATTGCGCGAGGAAACGAAGAATTTATGATGAAACCGTCATCGGTGAGGGGGCTGTGAGCGTCGCCATCACGGTGGTAGCTGACTGGCTATTAGTAGTGCGATGCTACATAGGATCCTGGGCGCCGGCGCCGTTGATGGTCTGAACTACTGTACAACTTTTATAATACATGTAGCTCAATTAAGAAAGTGAACGGTCGCACGGAAGTATTTAATTCGTATTTAACGTATTTATGACTAGAAACGTATGTACCGGTAAACGTATTTACGTATTTTATAATTCCTCCCGCGCACTCTCTTTTTCCTTGATGACGGCGCTGCTTGCTCCCACGGCGCTGCTTGCTCCCGCTCCCCGTCGTCGTCTTCTTTTTCGCCATATTTCCATCTGATGTCGAAGACTGGGGGCGTCGCCCAAAACTGTGTGGATACACAGATTTGGGTGTTGCCCCTTCAAGCAGCACGTAACTCGTGGTGCTCCACTAGTATTGGAAAACCCAACCATTTATTGAATTGCAATATTTTATTCCGACCTCTGAATCCACGCCGGGCGTGGGGTGCGCTCAAGTCGAAGCCCCGCTGAGCAAGATGTCGCTGCTCGAGGTGGACGGCACCACGTACTGCCAGAGCATGGTCATCACCCGATACGTCGCCAAGCTCAGCGGATTCTAACCGAAGGACCCGATCAAGTGTCTGCGCATTGAGGCAATCTCCGGACCCCCCCCCGAGAGCCGACCAAAGGTTATCCTCTACATTTACACCCAAGTTCATCAAAATCGACTCCATATCTTTTGGGTTACCAAAACGACTGTTGGGCTCCTCGACGTGAAATCCAGCTGCAGCTCGCTGCAGTAGTGAATTCGCCCAGCCCCGCTCAAGCAGCTCAAGACCGAAGCTCAAACGTATTTCCCATCGCGCCATGACCCAGCCCCAACTCAAGCTCACCTACTTCGACATTAAAGGTCGCGCCGAACTCACGCGATTGATCTTCCACTACGGTGGCGTGACGTTCACCGACAACCGAGTTGCTCGTGCCGACTTCCCGGCACTCAAGCCGACGTTACCTTTTGGGCAGGTGCCGGCCCTCGAAGTGAATGGGACGTCATACGCCCAGAGCATGGCGATTGCTCGCTACGCCGCCAAGCTCTCGGGTTTGTACCCGAGCGATCCGGTGAAAGCACTGAAGGTTGACATGTTCTCCTGCTCGTTGGGGGAATTGGTGGACGCGTTCATCGACATCGTCTTCAAGACGCAGGATGCGGATAAAAGGCCCAGAAGCAGAAGCTGTTCGTCGACGAGACCGCGCCCAAGTTTTTCACTGCGCTGGAGAAGCTCGTGGAGGGCAAGTTCATCCTCGGAGACCAGGTCTCGTACGCCGACATCCACTTGCTGGACCTGGTGGACAACGGGATCAAATGGGGGATCCCGTCGTTTACCTTCGAGGCGTTCCCGAAGTTGGCTGATGTGGTCGCAAACGTCACGGCTGACCCCAAAATCGCTGTATATCTTGCCCAGCAAGCGCAGAAGTGAGTGAGGTTGGTTTGGCCAGGTCGCATGCCACCAGCCCACAAAATGCCAATGGATAAACTAATGCCGTGCGTTGCCCGGAAAGCTCTGGATATTAGAGGCTTTCAGAAGCACCGCAAAATAAAAATACGTAGCCAAATACACGTATCGACGATACCGACTTTTGATACGTGTTGTTCTACTAAAGTCTTGGGTTCAATGATATCGTCGATCAAAATCACGTACGTAGCAAAAACACGTATCGAGGGTGTCGGAGCACATTTGGGTGAGAAATATCGAGCACTCAGCCATCATAACGTCTTCTTCATCGCCTCTCAGGTATTGATGACCTTGCACTTGCCTAGAATCGCTTAGTTCGCGTTGCTTCTTGTGTTTTGTTGCTACGTGTTTTTGGATTACAAAAAGCGGTAAGAAGGCCCAACCTTACCGTTTAACGGAAGTGAAAAACGCGTAGGTTCGTGCCAGAAAAGTTTTGTGGACAACACTACTTATGTATATTTCACTACAGTGCTTACAGTAATTAGTCTGACTTCAAAATTAGTCTGCGTTCAAAATTAGTCTATGTCAGGCTAATTCATGTGAGCCAGGAAAGAACGAATTCATAATTAGTCTGAGCAAAAATGTTCAGAATTAGTCTGCATGAAATGGGCGCGTCTTGACGACGTGGTTTGGTCTCGCCCGCTCCATGACTCTGCGTGCGATGATTATTCGGCACTGTTGAGGATACGTATTGCCTCTTTCTGTTACACTTCATCCTTCACCCCTCTAAGGTAATACTACCAGACTTCACTATATTGTATAGTGCGCTATAGTGTACAAACCTGGTGGGTTCCCCACCAGTAACCTCACTTCGCCTTTAACCGGCTAGCTCTTTTTACTCACCTCCATCACCTAGGCCTTTAGTATAGCTAAGTAGCTTCCTCCTTGCTCACACATGACACCTTCGTACAGCCCCCCTATGTCTTCACTCTCCATAGGCATAATAGACTTATATCAATCTTAAGATTAGGGGTTGCAATTTTGCCCAATTATTATATTTATCCCCATTTCTTTATTTGCGTTACCCATTTAGGACCCATTCTCTATTTTGAGTTCAATTAGATCAATTTTGAACATTCAAAAATAGTCTGTGTTCAGAATTAGTCTATGTGAAGTTCCGCTAGACTATTTTGTGTGAGGTCGTTGAAAATATGCTTACATAAATTAGTCTCACTCAGACTAATTGCTGTAACCACTGTACCGTTTTTCTCCAAAAAACGGTCCTTCTGAAAGCCTCTATTATTGACGCGAACACATTAATTCACGTTCACAAAATAGTATTATTGTGAATTCCAGCTAAATCTAGAAGCTAGCTGAATCGCCCGCATACAATTCTCAAGCTATTAGCTGAATGGCTACTTAGTAGACTCGTACTTAGTAAAACTTGTATGAACGCCAGAGTATACGCGGGGCGATTGGCCGGCGATTGGGCTCGTTCGATTCAACCAATCGCTCCGGCCAGTTTGAACTTCAAACTTTGAAGTAGAGCTCATAATAATGCTTTCATATTTAAATATACATGGCCATTAGCCGAGTGGCTGCAGAAGGTTTAAAATATTTCAAATATTGCCTAGAAGTATTATGCTGGCGCGATGAAACGCACCACCACATTTGAGCTTCTCACCCGATTACCTTTTTGCACAGTATAAGCTTGGTTTGGGTGAAAGTTCTGCGCTTTCTCTGTTATGTAAACTCGTTCGTAGTTTCTAACACAAAGAAACGGTTGCACTACACTTTTAAGTTGAAAAACTAAAACTGGAGTAAAGTTGGCTCATAGTTTTTACAAAGCCCGCTGCTGGGTGAGACCCCAACAAACATCGATTTATCTTGCTTTGAGTATTGGTCCTGTTAAGACAAAAGTACCGGGAACCGTACCAAGCTCAAGTGAAATTGATGTGTCCTTAAAAAGTTGTCCTTAAAATCCGAGTGTTGGGGTTAATGAACCTGTTATCACAAAATCTAAATTGCTACATTTCAAACAGAGTTGGTGGCACTCTCTCTCGAATCGTATTTGAAGATTCTAGCATTAGTGGGTGTCAAGTCTCGTTTTAGGAAACAGATTTTGGAAACCTTTTTGCATCTAATTGGATAAAAGTGTACCGGTAGCTCAAAAACTGTGGCGTTCCTCCAACAATTTTGTTGGAGGTCGAGGTGAGTATTTTTTGGGCAGACAAGTAAGAATTTTGTGGAGCAGCAACGCCCAACACGAGCGGCAACTCCACGGGCACTAATTACACGTCTAGCACAAGCAGCAGCTCCACTGACAGCATGTGGCTCATGACGCCTACAAAGGGCGTCAAACACTGTGCTTTCCTGTAGTTATTCTAAGGCTAAAAGCCAAGTGTGTGAAAATCACCAAGAAAAAAAACACCGAGTTTTCGGTGGATGTTGTCGCGACCACCGCGAATCGCCGAGTTCACCAAGGCGAGTCACGATAGCTTTCTTTAGTAATCTAACATGTAGTTCTTTTCCTCCGCCCGATTTCTCTGCATTTATGACGAGAATTTGTGTAATACTGAAGTAGGAGTTTGATGATAGTCGAAAGAAAGCCGATCATTTGTAACGTATTCCAGAGCTCGCCCGTATCCTGTATAAGACGATGATTTTACAAATCTTTTTTTTTAAAACAACAACAAATATCGATCCATCTATGTAGGTATAGGCATGCAGGTAATGTTTTACTTCATGTTCTTGGGGTGGAGAAAGATAAATTGAAAGATCGGCGTCCATGGTTATGGGTACAAAATGCTCTAGACTGCAGAATCTGCACTGCAGTGCAGATACCTACAGTACCTACAATTTGACTCTAGTGTAGAGACTACATGGAGTAAGTACCCACAGATTTCCGAGGTAGTTTTTTCTGGTTTTCTACTTTGTCCGAAGCCCATTAACATAGAGACCTGCCCGCGAGCTCACTGGTTTCGTGCGGCAGCAGCAGTGAGTTCATTCGGCAGTGCCGATTTGTTATAATAGGTGCCGATTCGGCACCTATTATAACAAATTGTATTGCACCTAAAAGCGTTACAAATCGTGCAAACGTCACGCGAATGTTGCTTCAGATATCAGTCGCGCGAATGTCGTTCTTTACCGTTTGGATCAACATCCACTCTCTTTTGCATCGGATCTTAAAGTACATCAGTTATTACGATCTTTTAGGATGTAGAACCATGATATGGATAAGTATCAAAAATTACCAATATAATCAGATATGCGTTTACACAGGATAGTCGACGGTTCACGAACCCACCTAAACTCTGGATATAAATATCCAGAGAACAAACACCTCAAAACTCCTACCAGCGTACGAGCATCTACTCCTTTAGGCAGGGTTAAAGTATTAAGAGAGTGACTGCTGTCCCCGACTGAAGTATACGCCTTGTTTACTTCTGTCTGGAGGGCATAAACGGTGCGCTTTGCGAGTGCAGCGAGCCGAGCCCCGCGCGAAGCGCGGTAGGGTAACACAGAGCGAGCGTAGCGAGCCGATCCCCGCGCGGAGCGCGGTAGGGTTTAGGAGCCCCATGCCAGGGTTTTTGGGGTCTAGTCAGGGGTGTACTAAAATCTCTTTTTATCCGGACACGTATAGACGGCTATATAAAAGGTGCGAGTCGGTTACAGCAGATATGCTACTGCAACACCCAGTCGGGGACAGCATCACGTGCCAAGTATTAATACATGTAGTAATGAGGAGCAGCGCGGTTTGATCATAGAACTTCGACTTAATTAAGCTACACGCACTTGCAGCAGGGTACGCAGTGCCAACTACTCATCGACTACCGTTGGAAGTGCATGTACGCGCGCCGCACTGTTTAGTAGCTGCTCACGTTGAAGTGGTCGGCCGTCATGACCTTGGCCCACGCCGAAGTGAACACGTGCTTGAAGACGCTCTCCTCCGACGCGAACAGCTGCACCGCCTCCTTCAGCTCGGGCGCCGCCAGCAGAGCCAGATCCGTGTCCATCATGTAAACGTCCTTGCCCTCCGCCTTGAACTCCTTCTCCGACACCTCGGTCCACGTCTCGTTCAGGAGCACCTGGAAGTACTCGTTCGACAGCGTGAGCGAGTCGTTGCTGTACGAGCCGCTGTAACCCAGAGCCTTCTGTTGCGCCACGCTGCGCGGACGGCCTGCCAGAGCCACCGCCTCGTACGGGGAGACGCCCAGGATCTTGATGTTGTCGCGCACGGCGATCAGCGTCGTGTTGTAGTACTCGCGCGGGGCCAGGATCTCCGTGCCGTTGCCGTTGTCAGCGTCCGTGCGGCCGCCCAGGAAGTCGATGGTCACGTTAGCGGCGTCCTCGAGGACCACCTGGCCCGCCAGCACGATCAGGTCGGCCGTCGACAGCGTCGGGTACGACTCCTTCACGGGCTCCAGCGCGGAGATGATCTTGTCCACGCCGGCGTTCACCGGCCAGTCCTTCTGCGGCGAGAAGCGGATCTTGGCGCCGTTGCAGCCGCCAGCGTAGTCCGTGATGCGGAACGTCGACGCGCACTGCCACGCCGCGTGCACGAACAGCGCGCCGTTGTACGGCGTGCCGTCGCTGCTCGAGTCGCTGGTCAAGCCGGCCACCGACTTGGTCAGCAGCGAGCGGATGTCCGAGCGCACGGCGTCGAAGTCCGGCAGCGAGGCGGGCGAAGGCGGCAGCGGGTTCTGGAACGGCTGCGCGGGCGGCACGTCGTTGCCGCGGCATCGAGCCGCGGGGCCCAGGTCGCGCGACAAGAGCTTGTACCAGGCGTGCGAGAACTCCTCGTCCAGCGCGGTCTGGTTGGCCGCGAACTCGAGCGAGATGTTGTGGTAGCTCTCGTCGTGCAGCAGCGCGATGTCGGCCGTGAGCATGCGCACGGGCGGCGTCGTGTCCGGCACAGGGCGCCACTGCACGTGGCCGCCCGGGCCATCGAACTTCTCCCACTGCAGGTTGGTGAGGCCCTTGAAGTAGCCGTTGCCCCACTTGGTGGGCGTGAACGTCCACGAGCCCTCGAAGCCGCTCGTGAACGTGTTGTTGCCCTTGCCCTTGAGCGCGCCCTCGCCGCAGGTTCCCGGCCAGGGGTGCAGCGGGTCCTCCGTCGGATCGGGGCCGGGGCCCGTCGGACACGCTCCGTGCGTCTTGCCGAAGGCGTGGCCGCCGCCGATCAGCGCCACCGTCTCGCGGTCGTTCATGCCCATGCGCGCGAAGGTGGCGCGCACGTCGTGCACCGACAGCGCCGGGTCCGGCACGCCCATCGGGCCCTCCGGGTTCACGTAGATGAGGCCCAGGGTGGTGGGGCCCAGCGGCTCCTTGCACTGGCCGTCCACGGCGCATGGCGCCACGCTCTCCTGCTCGGGCGTCGGGCCCGGTTAGCTCTAAATTGGATCGTATACGGAACTGATCTGGTCTATGATCAGGACTGTTGATCGGATGTGTGAACTGATTAATGTCATGGTGCAGCAAGTGTGTAGTGGTGAAGTTGCTGAATTATAGGAGTGTGCTAGTAGCTACCTAACAATACCTAAAGTGCGACACTGACTGAAGCGGTGGAGTTGTCGGAGGGAGCGACTGCTTCGGTCGTCTCCACGTCGCTCGTTATATCGGCTGAAATGTCAACAACCTCAGGAAGCTGGATTACTTCACGAGCAACGCGTCGAGCACGGCCACGAGGGACGTTGGCAACACGACGCACATACTCTTGCGAGATCGTCTTGATCACCGTGACGAATGTAGCCATGGAGGGGTGCGGCGTTGGGAACCTGCTATTTAACTCCCGGTTAAACCGTTCGAGAGGATTGTTCGTCCTCGCGATCAGTTCATTGTCCAGCCCAAACACATTCCAAACCTCGATGGAGTACTGCTCGAGCCATGTGCGTTCGAAATAGCCCCAGAATTCACCCCATTTAGCTGCCGAATAGGTCACATCAGCTACCGCGCATCGCCACTTGATCTCCCGCTTCACCCATTTAATCCCTCGTTCGATGTGGTCATGCTGAATCACGGTCAGTGTGTCTAACACACCATGCGTCATGGCGATTAGACAGGTAGATTTTATTTTGGTTCGTATACGGAACTGATCTGGTCTATGATCGGGTTGTTGTCGCGTCGATGATCGGATCTGTGATCGGGAAACTAATGGTAGGCTGGGGGCATGGTAGATGCAGTGTTCGCTACTCGATCAGTCGTGAAGTTGCATCAAAGGTCTCAAGTGGCATGGAGGAAGGTGTCAACGCAGTCGTGGTAGACGAGCAAATGGGGGCCGAGGTGCTGGAGAGTGACAGCGGCCCTCAGCCGCCGGTTGAAGACACGAGCAGCCACGCCCCGAGACGTGCTGAGCGCACAACGTGTTACTTCATGTGGTACAAGTGTACTCGCGCCTGGGCTTCTTCGCGCAAGATTGTATACCGATGTTCTAAGTTTCGAGCGGGTTGCGGCGGCAAGATGGAGTTCCGGATTGCGTCCATGGGCTACACCTGCGTCAAGGCGCACAGTTGCAGTGCGACAGCTGTAGTTAGCTCCGTCACCAACGTTGAAGCTGAAATGAAAGCGCAAGCTGACCTCTTAGCAATTGAGCATGTTGCGTGGCCTGTACGTCGCGTGTGGGGGGAGCTGCAACGACGTTTCTACTCTACGGACAACCCTGATGTCGTGCGGGGCCTGTCGAAGCAGCAAGTTATACGCCGCGTGCATCATGCAAGACGCCAACACTACTCCGGCAACGTGCACGGTTCAATCGAGATCCCGCCGCTCTCACTCGCGCTCGATGAGGCTGTCACATTTTTCCAGTTTCACTGCATTACACCCAATCGAGACGACCTGACCAAGCCTACTCGTCTTCTGGGTTGGGCGCACCCTGCACTGGTGGCGCTCTTACGCTATCATGGAACGACGCTATTCGTCGATGGAACGTTCAGATGTGTTCCGAGTGGCTACGCGCAATGCGTCGTGTTCATGGTGCATGATCGCGCGTCGGGCGTGTTCGTACCTGTGTTTTACGTTCTGAGCACCTCTCGAACGGCGGACAGCTACTGGGATATGATACACTTCATCGTCCAAGCTACCGATCAGCAGATTGAACCCGCTGAGATTGTCTGCGACTTTGAGGCCGCTTTAATGGATTCCCTTCAAACCCAGTTTCCTAACGCAATTGTGCTAGGGTGCTTGTTTCATATGAAGCAGGCACTCCGTCGCGCTATGAAGCGCTACGCTATTCCGGAAGAGGAGTGTCTAATCGCCATGACGCATGGTGTGTTAGACACACTGACCGTGATTCAGCATGACCACATCGAACGAGGGATTAAATGGGTGAAGCGGGAGATCAAGTGGCGATGCGCGGTAGCTGATGTGACCTATTCGGCAGCTAAATGGGGTGAATTCTGGGGCTATTTCGAACGCACATGGCTCGAGCAGTACTCCATCGAGGTTTGGAATGTGTTTGGGCTGGACAATGAACTGATCGCGAGGACGAACAATCCTCTCGAACGGTTTAACCGGGAGTTAAATAGCAGGTTCCCAACGCCGCACCCCTCCATGGCTACATTCGTCACGGTGATCAAGACGATCTCGCAAGAGTATGTGCGTCGTGTTGCCAACGTCCCTCGTGGCCGTGCTCGACACGTTGCTCGTGAAGTAATCCAGCTTCCTGAGGTTGTTGACATTTCAGCCGATATAACGAGCGACGTGGAGACGACCGAAGCAGTCGCTCCCTCCGACAACTCCACCGCTTCAGTCAGTGTCGCACTTTAGGTATTGTTAGGTAGCTACTAGCACACTCCTATAATTCAGCAACTTCACCACTACACACTTGCTGCACCATGACATTAATCAGTTCACACATCCGATCAACAGTCCTGATCATAGACCCGATCAGTTCCGTATACGATCCAATTTAGAGCTAACCATTAGACACTCCTCTTCCGGAATAGCGTAGCGCTTCATAGCGCGACGGAGTGCCTGCTTCATATGAAACAAGCACCCTAGCACAATTGCGTTAGGAAACTGGGTTTGAAGGGAATCCATTAAAGCGGCCTCAAAGTCGCAGACAATCTCAGCGGGTTCAATCTGCTGATCGGTAGCTTGGACGATGAAGTGTATCATATCCCAGTAGCTGTCCGCCGTTCGAGAGGTGCTCAGAACGTAAAACACAGGTACGAACACGCCCGACGCGCGATCATGCACCATGAACACGACGCATTGCGCGTAGCCACTCGGAACACATCTGAACGTTCCATCGACGAATAGCGTCGTTCCATGATAGCGTAAGAGCGCCACCAGTGCAGGGTGCGCCCAACCCAGAAGACGAGTAGGCTTGGTCAGGTCGTCTCGATTGGGTGTAATGCAGTGAAACTGGAAAAATGTGACAGCCTCATCGAGCGCGAGTGAGAGCGGCGGGATCTCGATTGAACCGTGCACGTTGCCGGAGTAGTGTTGGCGTCTTGCATGATGCACGCGGCGTATAACTTGCTGCTTCGACAGGCCCCGCACGACATCAGGGTTGTCCGTAGAGTAGAAACGTCGTTGCAGCTCCCCCCACACGCGACGTACAGGCCACGCAACATGCTCAATTGCTAAGAGGTCAGCTTGCGCTTTCATTTCAGCTTCAACGTTGGTGACGGAGCTAACTACAGCTGTCGCACTGCAACTGTGCGCCTTGACGCAGGTGTAGCCCATGGACGCAATCCGGAACTCCATCTTGCCGCCGCAACCCGCTCGAAACTTAGAACATCGGTATACAATCTTGCGCGAAGAAGCCCAGGCGCGAGTATACTTGTACCCCATGAAGTAACACGTTGTGCGCTCAGCACGTCTCGGGGCGTGGCTGCTCGTGTCTTCAACCGGCGGCTGAGGGCCGCTGTCACTCTCCAGCACCTCGGCCCCCATTTGCTCGTCTACCACGACTGCGTTGACACCTTCCTCCATGCCACTTGAGACCTTTGATGCAACTTCACGACTGATCGAGTAGCGAACACTGCATCTACCATGCCCCCAGCCTACCATTAGTTTCCCGATCACAGATCCGATCATCGACGCGACAACAACCCGATCATAGACCAGATCAGTTCCGTATACGAACCAAAATAAAATCTACCTCGGGCCCAGCTGCAGGCTGCTCGTGCCGTCGGCGTCGTCGCGGCGACCGCCGCAGAAGCCCAGCGCGGGGCCGCCCATGCTCTCGATGGCCACGTTGCCCGACAGCACGATGAGGTCGCCCCACGACAGCGCGTCGCCGTACTTGAGCTTGATGGGCTCCAGCAGGTCCAGCGCCTTGTCCAGGTTGGTGTTGTCGGCCCAGCTGCGCTCCGGGTTGAAGCGGATGCGGCCGCCGTCGCAGCCTCCGCGGCCGTCGGCGCGGCGGTACGAGCCATTGCAGTGCCACGCCAGGCGGATGAAGAGGCCGCCGTAGTGGCCGAAGTCGGCGGGCCAGAAGTCCTGCGAGTCCGTCATCAGGTGCAGCAGGTCCTGCTTCACCAGGTCGTAGTCGATCACATCGCAGCTCTGCGCGTCGTACAGCTCGCTGGAGATCTGGCGGTCCTGCTGGTGCACGGCGGCGACCGAGTCGTAGCCGAACGGGCAGCTGCCGGCGTTGGCGCCGCTGGACAGGCCGGCGAGCGCGGCGACGAAGGCGGCGAGGCGAACGTTCATCGTTGGGGGGCGAGCGACTTGCGGCCTATGAGGTGGAACGAATTGTGAAAGCCTTCCGTGTGGGGCTACCGTATTCGTCTGGGGTGACATGCTGCTGTAGAGGAGTTTGCTCTCTGCTTTCAAAGGAAAGCAGCGCTTTGTACTGTTGTGTTGGATAGGGCACACTTGGTAGGAGAGCCTGCACTTTTAGTCTGTCCTACCGTAGGACCTGTTCAACGAATTAACCGTTGGTCGGACTTGGGGCCCCGAAGTTGGAAGTGAGGATGGGAAACCTAAAAACATTTTGTTTTGCAAAAACTAGGAGGATACAGTTCAGAAGGTCAACCATGAACCCACGGAGTTGACAACTCAATATGTTACTTTAGGACAAATCGATTGCCCATGAGTGACAGTCCACCTTGCGTATGATAGATGGCAGGGAGGGCAACCGGTCTTCAGTCGGTTGCCCGGCACCTCAGCTGACAACAATTGTTGCGTGCAATTTCCCAGCTTGCTAATACATGTATGTCTTCGGTTGATCGCCTCGCTACAGGCTACAGGCTATGTGTTAATATATATCGGTCATCAGTGTTATCTCAGACGCCACGAATTGGGCGGCTCAACGTTGAAGGAATTAAAAACCCTACATGACGCATGGGAGCACTTGACCCATGCTTGAGCGGGAGGAGGATTCTGTTGTTGCTTGCTGTTAGTCGGGTTATTTGAGGAATCAGCTTTGTATGCCTGCGAGCCGATTGCCACGAGGGCCCGGACCCGAGCCCCCTCACAGGTTTTGGCGTCACCTGCCCCGTCATCCAAGTTGGATTCCAACCGGCATTGGGTTGCTGATTCAACCTATTGTTGTAAATTCTAAACACTCACACTATTAAAGTTGAACTCGGTGAGAGGAGCACCTGGCAACGAGGTTCGAAGGAATGGCCTTGGGGTCGATTGATGAATCGAAGCGGCCCTGATTCTGGGGGTGCAGCGTATTTACATGTTGCAAGGTAGTGCAACTGCAACCCAATCCACTCGCTTCAAACTGCACCATTATCCAGCGTATCTGATTGATAGGGTGCCTCGCTGCCAAGTGCAAGTGTTACTTGATACTGTACAGTGCCGTACTTACAGCAATTGCGCGCTGGAAAGGATTCCTGTTATGGACTAAGCTTATCGCCGCCGCAGCAAGAATCCACTGCAATGTGCGAGATGAGAACACTACTGTAGATAGCGTGAAGTTTGCCGAAAAGCGCGGTTTGCTGTGACTGGTACGCCAGGGGTACTACATTAGCCGGAGGCATGCATGTATATCCATACTGGTACAGTTATCGAGGTCCTCAAAAGAGGGGATCTTCAAATTGAGGGTCCGCAGTTTTGGTTTCTGCAAAACTCGTGCTAATCAGAGGCAAATCTTTAAAAAGAAATCTTTCACTAAGTTTTGTCGTCACTCGTTCCGTGGGTCCATGTCGTACTGTACATGTATCCCCACGTCCTGGATTCCGCTGCGCATGATTTCCTTCTATCCAGCCGATACTTCAAGCAAGAGACTCAACCTATTGAAAGAGTTAAGGTGTATGCACGCACATGTCCTACGCCGCCATACGAACAGCCAACAGGTAAACGTCTCAACACCCCAGAGCTACCGGTACGCCTTGCATCCAAGGCCCCCAACCAAACCAAAAACATCCACTCCATCATTACTCGTTCCACCTCGTAGGCCGCAAGTCGCTCGCCCCCCAACGATGAACGTTCGCCTCGCCGCCTTCGTCGCCGCGCTCGCCGGCCTGTCCAGCGGCGCCAACGCCGGCAGCTGCCCGTTCGGCTACGACTCGGTCGCCGCCGTGCACCAGCAGGACCGCCAGATCTCCAGCGAGCTGTACGACGCGCAGAGCTGCGATGTGATCGACTACGACCTGGTGAAGCAGGACCTGCTGCACCTGATGACGGACTCGCAGGACTTCTGGCCCGCCGACTTCGGCCACTACGGCGGCCTCTTCATCCGCCTGGCGTGGCACTGCAATGGCTCGTACCGCCGCGCCGACGGCCGCGGAGGCTGCGACGGCGGCCGCATCCGCTTCAACCCGGAGCGCAGCTGGGCCGACAACACCAACCTGGACAAGGCGCTGGACCTGCTGGAGCCCATCAAGCTCAAGTACGGCGACGCGCTGTCGTGGGGCGACCTCATCGTGCTGTCGGGCAACGTGGCCATCGAGAGCATGGGCGGCCCCGTGCTGGGCTTCTGCGGCGGTCGCCGCGACGACGCCGACGGCACGAGCAGCCTGCAGCTGGGCCCGACGCCCGAGCAGGAGAGCGTGGCGCCATGCGCCGTGGACGGCCAGTGCAAGGAGCCGCTGGGCCCCACCACCCTGGGCCTCATCTACGTGAACCCGGAGGGCCCGATGGGCGTGCCGGACCCGGCGCTGTCGGTGCACGACGTGCGCGCCACCTTCGCGCGCATGGGCATGAACGACCGCGAGACGGTGGCGCTGATCGGCGGCGGCCACGCCTTCGGCAAGACGCACGGAGCGTGTCCGACGGGCCCCGGCCCCGATCCGACGGAGGACCCGCTGCACCCCTGGCCGGGAACCTGCGGCGAGGGCGCGCTCAAGGGCAAGGGCAACAACACGTTCACGAGCGGCTTCGAGGGCTCGTGGACGTTCACGCCCACCAAGTGGGGCAACGGCTACTTCAAGGGCCTCACCAACCTGCAGTGGGAGAAGTTCGATGGCCCGGGCGGCCACGTGCAGTGGCGCCCTGTGCCGGACACGACGCCGCCCGTGCGCATGCTCACGGCCGACATCGCGCTGCTGCACGACGAGAGCTACCACAACATCTCGCTCGAGTTCGCGGCCAACCAGACCGCGCTGGACGAGGAGTTCTCGCACGCCTGGTACAAGCTCTTGTCGCGCGACCTGGGCCCCGCGGCTCGATGCCGCGGCAACGACGTGCCGCCCGCGCAGCCGTTCCAGAACCCGCTGCCGCCTTCGCCCGCCTCGCTGCCGGACTTCGACGCCGTGCGCTCGGACATCCGCTCGCTGCTGACCAAGTCGGTGGCCGGCTTGACCAGCGACTCGAGCAGCGACGGCACGCCGTACAACGGCGCGCTGTTCGTGCACGCGGCGTGGCAGTGCGCGTCGACGTTCCGCATCACGGACTACGCTGGCGGCTGCAACGGCGCCAAGATCCGCTTCTCGCCGCAGAAGGACTGGCCGGTGAACGCCGGCGTGGACAAGATCATCTCCGCGCTGGAGCCCGTGAAGGAGTCGTACCCGACGCTGTCGACGGCCGACCTGATCGTGCTGGCGGGCCAGGTGGTCCTCGAGGACGCCGCTAACGTGACCATCGACTTCCTGGGCGGCCGCACGGACGCTGACAACGGCAACGGCACGGAGATCCTGGCCCCGCGCGAGTACTACAACACGACGCTGATCGCCGTGCGCGACAACATCAAGATCCTGGGCGTCTCCCCGTACGAGGCGGTGGCTCTGGCAGGCCGTCCGCGCAGCGTGGCGCAACAGAAGGCTCTGGGTTACAGCGGCTCGTACAGCAACGACTCGCTCACGCTGTCGAACGAGTACTTCCAGGTGCTCCTGAACGAGACGTGGACCGAGGTGTCGGAGAAGGAGTTCAAGGCGGAGGGCAAGGACGTTTACATGATGGACACGGATCTGGCTCTGCTGGCGGCGCCCGAGCTGAAGGAGGCGGTGCAGCTGTTCGCGTCGGAGGAGAGCGTCTTCAAGCACGTGTTCACTTCGGCGTGGGCCAAGGTCATGACGGCCGACCACTTCAACGTGAGCAGCTACTAAGCAGTGCGGCGCGCGTACATGCACTTCCAACGGTAGTCGATGAGTAGTTGGCACTGCGTACCCTGCTGCAAGTGCGTGTAGCTTAATTAAGTCGAAGTTCTACGATCAAACCGCGCTGTCCTCGTTACTACATGTACATTAACCCCGTTTAAAAGGATTAGATGCTCGACGCTGGTAGGAGTGTTGAGGTGTTTATCCATTGGCATTTTGCGGGGCTGGTAGCACCCGCACTGATAGGTACACGGCGCTTTAAACCAAACCAACTTTACTCGCACCTGCAATATATTCGGCGATTTTGGGGTCAGCCGTGACCGTCGCGATCACGGCAGCCAGCTTCGGGTACGCCTCCAAGGTAAACGACGGGATCCCCCATTTGATCCCGTTGTCCACCAAGTCCAGCAAGTGGATGTCGGCGTACGAGATCTGATCTCCGAGGATGAATTTTCCCTCCACGAGCTTCTCCAGCGCAGTGAAGAACTTGGGCGCGGTCTCATCGACGAACAGCTTCTGTTTCTGGGCCTTTTCGTCTGCATCCTGCGTCTTGAGGACGATGCCGATGAACGCTTCCGCCAATTCGATGAACGCTTCCGCCAATTCTCCCAACGAGCAAGAGAACATGTCAACCTTCAGCGCTTTCACCGGATCGCTCGGGTACAAACCCGAGAGCTTGGCGGCGTAACGAGCAATTGCCATGCTCTGGGCGTATGACGTCCCATTCACTTCGAGGGCCGGCACCTGCCCAAAAGGTAGCGTCGGCTTGAGTGCCGGGAAGTCGGCGCGAGCAAGTCGATCGTCCGTGAACGGCACGACACCGTAGTGGAAGATCAATCGCGTGAGCTCGGCGCGACCTTTAAAGTCGAAGTAGGTGAGCTTGAGTTGGGGCTGGGTCATGGTGTACGCTTGAGCTGCTGACTTGGGCTGATTGGGCGGGGCTGGGCAAATTCACTACTGCAGCGAACTGCACCTCGATTTCACGTGGAGGAGCCCAACAGTCGCTTTGGTAGCCCGAAAAGATACGAAGCCGATTTGCATAATACTACCGGTACATGTATAACCGACTGCACTTGCTGCGTTGTCGTTGAAACCACTCACAAACTCACTACTACGGCACATAAGTACCGGGACAACTTGCCATTAGTAGTGGGGCAGCACAAGCCTCGCAGACAGACCGGCCGCTTGTCCAGTACCGTACAGCACAGAAAAGCTGCCCAAGTTGAAGTTGAAGTTGTACGCACCGTCATTACTCTGTTAATTCCGGTCGAAAACCGTTTTCCCCACAAAGTCCGAGAATATCAAAGCGTCAGGTCAAGATGGAGGAGCTGCGGACGCTGCTGCGAGACGCCGAGGAGGCTCAGCGCCAGACGCTGCAGGCGATCACAGAGGATGCGGGGCAAGTGGCGCGGCTGAAGGAGCCGGTGCTGCTGCTACTGGACGTGCTGAGCCAGTCCGAATCGGCGGAGGCGCGACGCGAGACGCTCCACGTCCTGCGTCGACTGTTTGCAGCCTGCTCCACCCACTTCTACGACGCACAGGCCTTCCTAGAGACAGCTACAGACATTGCAAGGCCTCATCACGTCGCTAAGAGAGGCAACGTCGTACTTAAGGCGCTGCTCGCCTGTTTAACCTCTCTGAGCAGCCAAGATGAGGCGGATGAGGGGGCCCTGCAGTCTCTCGTGGATATGCTACGAGATCTGTGCTTGCAGTCCATGAACGCCCCCGATGTGGTGGCTCTGTTTGACTTTCTACGTCTCGGCCGGCCGCCAGCACGTCGATGGGTGCTGCAGATGCAGAAGGAGCTCGTGGAGATGGATACACTGCCACGTGCGATCTTCACGATGAGAGGGGGCAATGCGGGGCTCATTGTGCCGCCAGAACAGCAGTTGTTCACTAAGAGAGGCTACAGCTGCAGTTTTGGCATCCAGTTGGACGCAAGTGCGGCGGTTGTGCCGCTCTACAGTTTTCGTGGACAAAATGGACAGGGTGTGTCGGCGGTGCTGGAAGGAAAATCGTTTGTTGTGAAGATGTTCGCAGGTCAAGGGGCTGTTCAGCAAGTTGAAGTGCCGTTTGCGGAGTGGGTTGATAAAATGGAGAGAGACTGGGTACACGTGTGTGTCGTGCACGCGAAGAAGTTGGTTTTCAAGGATAAGGTTACGGTGTACGTGGACGGTAAGAGTGTGTTTAATGGGAATCTAGGGTATCCGGACCCGCTGATGATGGTAGGCGGTCAGAATGGCATTGGTATCGAACCTCTCGCTGAGAGTCTGAAAGGAAAATTGTGGAGCCCGACACTTTTTGGCGTGGCGTTGTCGGAGCCGGAAGTGCAAAGGTTACACTGGCTAACACATTGGAAGAATGATCTAAACTCGGTCGCAGCTGAAAACGTGGGACTTACAGACAAATCCAAGTTTTGCTTTTGCTACGATGCGCGGAGTTGCGATCTGAAAAAGCGCGTTTGCTATGATGTCAGTGGAAATGACTGTCACGGTTTGTTGGGACCTGGAACGAGTGCATATGTTACTCAGAGTTTCGTTCATGCCCTTGACTCCGTGGGTGGATGCGCATGCTTTCTTTTACTGTTGCTCGACCAAATACCAGAGATGGCAGACTTCCACCCAGTGTATGAGTTTGGAATGGGCGAGGTTTCCGATCTTCTGGAATTTGTTGGCATAGGTCTTCGTCGCAGCACTGTGTGCAGGTCACACTTCGTTCGCTTGCATGGCGTGAAGGTCGTTGAGTTTGTCTTGCAATCCATTTCGCCCAGCTATCTGTCTGTGCATCTTTTGGATGGAGTCGTTTCCATCCTGGAAGCTATGACTGACTTTTTAGAAAACGACGAAGAGATCATGGAGTATATTTACCGTGTGCTCTTTTTCAACACGAGTTGGTTTCTCTCACCATTTGACACACAAGTGAAGTTGCTTGGTGAGGTGCTTCCAAAGTATCTTCAAATACTTCAAAAGATAACTTTACGGGAGCGAAGTCGGTTATCTGACACTGGATCACCAGCAAGCAATTCGGGAAAGCTGGTAGTATCCCGTGCTACATCCTTAAGTGAATTTTCTCGCTCCTTGGACGTAAAGGACCATGTGGACGTAAGCTTTTTCTGTCGTTTGATCTCGCAGGTATATACATTGAGCGGTTCGTCTGATAAAGAAGACTTCACAGCTGGCCAAATGAATACAAGCCAGTTGGCACAATTGCACGACCTAGTTCTTCAAAAGTTGATTGATCCCCTGCTTTTCCCTCCCGTTCAGGATGCTGCGAGCGATCAGTGGAGACAACTAGTCGCGTTTATTTTCCGCCAAAGTGAAACAAAACATTCTTGTGACGGTGACAACGTGGATGTGGAGGACATTTTACAATATCTAACTCGGAATCTGGCATCGACTGAAGCTCGAAAAATTGCAGTTGGCGTGCCCACGCGTCAGATACAGTTGACTACAAATATGTTTAAGCTCTCTAAAGGCACAGTGCGTGTTCTGTGGAGGCCAATGCTGTCGACGAAGTACAATGTTCGGTTAGCCACACTTCGACTGTTTGAGCTGTACACATCCGACAAAGTGCTATTGCACAAAAGTGATATGCTTATGCTCTATTCATCGTTCCAAGCTCACACGCTCACGGCTGCTATTGCAGATCTGCTGTTGGATATTGTCATCGGGCGGAAGCGTGCAGCACAGGGTAACACGAAGCCCGCAGTGGAGATCCGCACCGGAAGCTTCGCACGGATGACTTTCATTCCGTTGGTTTTGTTGGGCCTTATCCATAATGCTAATTTCGATGTCCAAGCACGTATACTCGCAGAAATTCGGGTTCAACTAAGTTCGCATACCACGGGAGATAGCGTCAAAGAAGCTATTAGGTCATGGCCGTCGTGGATGAGCCGTTTACGATCACTAACTCTGGGAGCATCTGTAGCTGCAGCGGCGAACACTAGCGCTGAAATGGCTGTAACGCGAGAAAGGAGCTTAACGCAGTCCGAGGAGCTCAATGAAGCATGCACCATTCTCAGTGTTGATTCCACGTCTGCATTTGCAAAGCTTGGAGCTGTTCAAGTGATTGCAGAGTCAGGCGATGTGTCGGGATGCGATTTTGCGCTTAGTCTTCTACAAAATCGAAGCCAAAGTGAGGCAGTCACAAGTGCAATTATCGAAATGGTGATTAACCAGTTTCCACAACGTTGGTGCGAGCTCGCCCGCAAACTTGCCAATCAGATGATCGCTGATATAGTTGTCTACTCTATTCTTCACGTGAAAAATGGATGGATGCATTTCCTGGAGTTTTATTTCTGCCACTGCCGAACACCATCCGATCTTTGTAGTCTAACGGCAGTAATTTGCGAGCAAGCTGTGCGTCAAGCAGTCCAAAAGCACTCAATGCCGCAGTCCGAGATCATTTGGGAGAATATGTGCCAAGTTGCCGCGATAGTGTCGCAGAGTTCAATGGTGGCTACGAAAATGAGTGAGAGAATCAAGTCTAACGACATTATTCTCTCACCTGGTCAAGAAAGCATTCTTACTCGCAAAGCATTTGAGCTCTGGCAAGTGGTTCTACCTCATTTGAACCGAATCAACTGGGATGGTCTTATGGCAAATCTAATCCAAAAAGCTGAGTATGGATCAGAGTATGCAAGTGAAGAAACAACAATATTCACGCACCTTGTCGCTTCGCGCTCACGATCAACCTTTTTGGCTCTACAAACAACAATCAAGCATGTAACGCTAGCGCAGGCCAGCAACAATTCGGACGTGGAGCTCATTCGAAAGCTTCATAATGTGTTGGAAGTCTTGAAACTGATCGCTTCCTTGCCAGTTGCGACATCGTCTCAACGTTCTAGTGGATCTCTGTCGCCACTGTCTGGATCATTCTCATCGGGGGTATCGACACCTCCAGTATCTGGATCTGTACTTCCAGATATGGCCCTCGCCCTCCCACTATCTGGGATAACGGACTCTTCCTCATTTTTCAATACCTCGCAGGAAACGGGCCCAGCTCTTGAAAGAGAATTAATTCACATGTACACGCTGGATGCCTGCTACACTCTGTTGGAAACTTCGCTGGAAGGCCATGATATCGAGACTGTGCGCTTACTTGTTATGATTATGGTGGCGCTGGCTAATACGGCATTGCACCTGCGCGACTCCAGTGCGAAACCAAACCTGACAAAAACATTACAGATCATGTCGTCAACGGACCTTACGTTCTTCAGCGAGCTATCTCAATTTCGCGAACTTTTCATGCTTTGGAGGCTTCACCGTGAAAACCATCACACTTGCTGTGACCCAGTAATCCTTCAGGGTTATGTTGACGTGCTGCATGCTGACTTTGTCCGCCGCTGGATATACGTAATGGAGCACCATGCTGTGGAGTTCAATCCGTACCTCATTCAGCAGTATGCTAGCTCACAAGCAGAGTTGCTAGGGAACGAGCTACAGCAGTGCGAAATTTTGTGGGAGGAGATAACCACCGAAAATGAGGCTGCCGAAGTAGATCGTGCTAGTGAACAGGATACGGCAAGCGAGTCACGGCTGGTGGAGTTAAAACACAGCACTGAAAAATTTGCAAGTAGTGTGCACAAACTGCTCGTTCATTCAAGCCACGAGGCTGCATCGACGTCTCTGTTTGGCGAAGAGGGAGTTTTTGGACATGAGTGTAACTCTCAACTCGAAGGTGTTAGGAGGAGTGGTGGCGACGGGGTAATTCTCAAAATCGACTCGAGGGAAAACAGCTTTCGAATGCGTCTTCGTCTGAAAAGGGTGACAGAGGATTACCGTGCTCGAAATCTAAGCTGTGAGTTCGCTGCATCATCTCACACGGAAACAGAAAGCAAAGAAAGTGGCAGAAAACTTAGTCGACGTTTCCGTGGGTCGATTCAAGAGGGGTTAGCTGATTTGGAACACAGTTGGCGAAGTGATGCTGGATCGGATTACAGTGATTTTCTCGCGGACGCTCAAATGCGGGCAGCGATAATTCGATCACTATCCAACCCTGAAGAGTATGAGAGCGCGTATGGTGGTGCATCTGACGATGATGATTTGGACGCAAGCGATATGGATTTCTACGATGCCGACGAAGGTGAGGATTTTCCCCAATTCTCGACAGAATTGCAAAAAGAGCAGGAGGTTGAAGTAAGTGCAAACAGTAACTCTCTAGCGGTTTCAGCGCCGCATGAGCAGCAGCAAGTCGAAGCTTCTTCTACTGTGCCTTTTGCTACCTCTGATCCAATTGGCATTCCTGGGACTTCCGACATTATGACATCTGCACCTGTATCTCCATCGCCATTGTCGCCTGTGTTATCACAAAAAGCTGCATCACCCTTGAGTTCATTTTCTCTTGGGGCTTCAGTTTTGACTGTGGTTGGTGGCGTCGCTGATTATTTTCAAAGATCTGTTAAAGATGCTAAAGACGCGGTCGAATACGGGGTTGACTCACTATACACGACGAAAGATGCAGTATCGGAAGAAGCTCAAGCGCTGATGCAAGAAGTTTCCACATACATCGATAGCACCCAAGGAAGCCTAGTGGACACTGAAAGCATAGCCGCGGATACCGTCTCTTTAGAGTTGACACCAACTTCACTTAAAATGATGGAGTCGAAGCTTTCTCCTGACAAAGTGGATGATGGTCTTCCAGAACTGTTTCCGTCATCATCAAGCACTCGAAGCGGGGAACATGAAAAGATGGCAAAGCGTACGAATGCGCGATCAAAGATCGACCTTCAAGTAAACGCACAGCTCGTACGTCATTTGCATGTCGTAGAGGGAAAACTGATCCTCTCTATTTCTTCCCTTCGTTTTGTGGCTGAACGAGTGGTTGATGAGCATGAGACTGTGGTTGTCGAAAGGATGCCCGGCTTACCTGTGGACAAAACCTGGCGGTTTCTGTTTAAGCGCCGCCGTTGGAGAATTGACGATATTGTGGGCATGTATCGGCGGCGATACTTGTTGAAGCCGACGGCGCTGGAGCTATTTATTCAATCCACTAGAAAAAACTACTTCTTTAATCTGGCGTCGGAGGATGTGGCGCTGTTCCACGAAGCCCTAATGATGCGAAGACCGCTATTGCTGAAGCGTGATCCAAGTGTCCGAAGGCTACGTCACCCAAGCAGCTTATTTCGCAACTCGCCCATGAGCAATCGCTGGGTTCAGCACGAAATCTCCACTTTTGAGTACCTTATGTGGTTGAACACGATAGCTGGACGGACATACAACGATCTTACACAGTATCCCGTATTTCCGTGGATTATCTCGGATTACGAGTCCGCAACGTTAGACTTCGGTCGGAGGGAGTCATATCGAGACTTGACAAAGCCAATGGGAGCTCTAGAGCCAACGCGTCTCAAATTTTTTGTTGATCGCTACAATGCGTTTGAAGATCCTGATATTCCCAAGTTTATGTGAGTATGCTACGTCGAGGAAGTATTACTTTCTTTGGCGGCAGAGCTAACCTGTCGTGTTGCGTTTACTGCAGGTATGGAACTCACTATTCCAACATAGGTTCTGTGCTCTACTACCTCATCCGCTTGGAACCATTTACCTCCTATGCACTAAGCATCCAGGGAGGAAAGTTTGACCACGCGGACCGTTTGTTTCACTCAATCGCGGAAACGTGGCATAACTGCCTCACAGACTACACAGACTTGAAGGAGCTAACGCCTGAATGGTTCTATCTACCAGAATTCTTAGTGAACTGTAATAAGCTGGACCTAGGTACCAGACAGAGTGGTGTAGATGTGAGCGATGTTGTTCTTCCTCCTTGGGCAAGCTCACCCGAAGATTTCGTGATGAAGAACCTTGTGGTACGTGTGCTTACAATTTGCTTGTCATTCATGGCTGCAAATTCTAAATGTCCGACTTACCCCTCTGCTTTTACCAGGCATTGGAAAGTGAATATGTGTCGGCCAATATCCATCACTGGATCGATTTGGTATTTGGCTGCAAGCAGCGTGGGGCAGCTGCCGTGAAGGCGAACAATGTGTTCTTTTACCTTACGTATGAGGGCATGGTCGATGTCGACTCGATCACTGATCCAGTCGTGAAGTCCTCGATGCAGTCTCAAATCGCGCATTTCGGGCAAACGCCTACCCAAGTTCTTCGCGAGCCTCACCCCCAGCGACAGTCGGTGGTAAGCACAGTGTTCGCAGGTGACGTGATATCACCACCAAAATCACTATCAGTTTCTTCAACGCCTGGACTTCAGCGCATGGTGTTGAGCGTACCTCATGAAGCACCCGTTGTCCTTGTCAAGCTGATCTCAGGCACATCGCAGCTTGTCTGCGTGGACAGCAACGGCATGATTTCATGTCATCGATTCGGACCGAAGTTGACAAAACCGCAGCACCACCAGCATGCGAGCAAGTCGAAAGGAGCAGTATCGGCGACGAGCTCTGGTAGTGAGTATTCCGGTGAATTTATCGAGCTTCAAGACCGAAAGAGCCGAAAGGTGCTTGGCGAGAAGCGATTTCTGTCGACCCAACAAAGTGTCCCCAACTCGATCGCATTGCTTCATGCCGGTATGGTGATTTGCACTGTCGGTCATCATGACTTCTCAGCGCGATTCCACTCGACCGCTGATGGAGCGCTACTGTATCGGTTGTTGCAGCATCAATCAGTGGTAACCTGCGTGAGTACCAGCAGTTCCGGCACACTGTTGACCCTTGGTTGCACCGATGGCACTATCTCCGTGTGGAAAGTGGCAAGCATGAGTTCGACATTGCTGGATTCACTCAAGATCTTCCGAGGATCAAAGACAAGCTCAAAACCCGTTCATGCGAACGATTACTCGGCCGATCAGGTACTGCTAGGACACAACGCTCAAGTTAACTGCGTGAGTGCATCCGATGAGCTCGGTGTATGCGTCAGTGGTTCGGCTTCTAACGAGTGCTTATTGCACAACTTGGAGGACGGCTCGATCATCCACTCATTTGAGGTGCCTGGTGATCTCGAGCCCGGTGTCATATCGCTTTCGCTGTCCAGCGTTGGTCACGTGGTGCTCCAGTCCATGGGCACTGGAATTCCGATACTGTATTCCTTCCATTTGAACGGGACGCTTATGGCCAAGCTCTCGCTAGGTGGCTCCCCGATAACATCGCTGAGTATTTGCGCACGCTACTCGAAGGTCGTCGTGAGCAATAGCGAACAGGCACTCGTCATGACAGCGCACACGCTTGACGACCAGCGAGTTCTACTCGATCGAGCGACGTATGGAGAAATCGCATCGCAAGGACTGGCTCCAGATGAAATGCACGTGGTGTTTGGCGTCGGCAGTGGCAAGATCGTGTGTCTTCCGCTGCTGCCACCGCAGTTGCCGCTGCACCGCACGGAGATGTAGGAGGTATATCAAACATATATTGTCTTTTGAAATCTATGGTGCACGCGTATGTGCTCCGCTCATTCCTCCATCTCCACGTCCCGTTGTCCTACCGTTTCTGCCTCGGCGCTCTCCTCTTCACTTCCGCTCTCCTCATCTAGCTCAGGAGGTCGGTTGGCAATCGAGGTTTTAAGTTCTGCAATCGTCTCCTCCACACTCTCGAGTTGGTCTTGCAGGTAGAACTCGTCCCGCAGCTCCTTCTTGAATTTGTTGAGCATGGTCTGGCACTTCTCGAAGAACTCGAGTGCATTCGGCAAGTCGTCCATCGCCCGGTAGCACGTACCCACAAGGAACCAAAGCTCTGCGTTCTCGTCATCCTCCTGCATCACACCTTCTAGCACGTCGCAAGCCTGTTCGTACAGCTCCACCTCGATGAGCATCTTGCCCGTAGCCGTGCGGAACTCCAAGGACGGCATGCTGTCTTCGTCGCAGTTCTCATTGAGACGTCGGGACGTCTCCTCCAGCAGAGCTTCGGCCGCCTCCTTGTTCTGCTGCACAAGACGCAGGTTGGCCAGCGCCTGCGTGGGCTCCGGTAGCCCCACGTCGAACTTCATGGATTCCTGGAAGTAGTTCTCGCAGCGAGACTCGGCCTCCTCGTGGTCGCACAGGTCCGTCATGTAGAGCTCTCCCAGCGAGCAGAAGGCGTCGCAGATCTGCTTCTTGATGGTGAGCGCCGCGGGCGTGCTGGGGTCCACATGCTGCTGCAGCTCCTGTTGCAGCTGGGTGATGCCCTGCATCGTGTAGCGCTCGGCCTCCTCGCCCGTGACCAGCTGCGACAGGTAGAAGTACTTGGACGGGTTCTGGGCCGGCGCCAGCGCCACGCTCTGCTGGAAGGCGGACAGCGCACGCTCCGGGTTGTCCAGCTCCGTGCTCAGCTCGCCGATCGAGTCCAGCAGCGACGCGTTGGCGGGCTCCTGCAGCAGCGCCTTCTCGAAGAACTGCACGGCCAGCTCCGGCTGGCACTGGTCCACCAGCGCCTCCGCCTTGGCCACCAGATCGGCCACCGAGTACTGCACGTTGCCCCGAGCCATGGTGTCAGTCAATGCGGATGGCTTCAGTTTGCCAATTGATTGATGGCCATTGCCACCAGCAGCTCCAATGATGCACTGTACCATTGAATTGGTACAATTGTGATACGCATTCAGCACAATTATGATTTCGAACTGAGAATTTTAGGAGTTTTATTAACAAATAGCGTATACGACGTACTACTTTATAACGGCCTACCTGTCTCGCCGGGTGGCATACTTATCACGTCGACTCATTCGCTCTTGCTGATGTTGCTTGGTGCGCTGTTGTTGTTGCGGCTGTTGCTGCTGCTGGCGCGGTTGTTGCCGGGGTTGTGGCTGCGGTTGCTGCTGCCTCCTGCTCGAATTGGTCTTGCGTTCCTCGATCGAGTCGTGTTCGTACAAAATGACGGGTGTCGTGCCTGTGCGGTGACGTCCTCGATCCGAGATATCTTCAAGGGCGTTGTCCCGGTACCGTTGGCCTCGCTGCGTGTTGGCACTAAGCGGGTATGCATCGACCGTGAGTCGGTGGTGCGCCGGAGTCGTGTTGTTGTCTGACAGGATGGCGGTGCCGTTGAGGGAGTTCTGCAACCCGCTCATGTTGGGCGAGTACCGATACTGTCCTTCCACCCACAGGTCCGGTGTGATGTCCGTGTCCAGCGCGCTGAGCTGCGGGGCGGCTTGATGGGGAAGGTGGCCAACGATGAACGGCTCGTCCGGGTTGCTCGGGTCTTCCGAAAGTGCACGCCGCCGGTTCCTTCGTCCATACAGCACCACGACAACAACAGCCGCAATAGCTATGAGGGCCAGGACGGAGGCCACGATCACAAGCGTCGTCGGAGAGGAGGCCGTACCGACCACTCCTTCGTCTCCGTAAGTGCTGTCGCTGGCGCTCGACCCCGTCGGAAGGCTGGCAACTGGACTTAGTGTGCTGTTCCCGGACGTCGAACCGCTACCTGAAGAACCGCTGGACGAGGAGCCCGCAGAATCCGACGCACTCTCGTGGACGGGGATGATGAGAATCTCCTCGTTGGACCCCGAACCTTGGTAAATAATGCGCACTGTGGTGTCGTTGGGCAGAACTTCCGACCAGTCCATGCTGTCGTTCACCTTGACGTGCCCCACGCCGCTGCCGTCGACATAGCTGGTATTGTTCGAGAGGAACGACATATCCACAGTCCTGAGAGAACCCGACCCAGCGCTGGTATCCTCATCGTCGTCGACGAATACCTGTTCGCGGCGCTCCACGCGCAGTGTGCTAGCTGGCCTTTTGGCGACCGTCATGGCGATCGACCACCGGACTGACGTGGAGTTGGCACCAGCGTTGAGCCAATCTGCCTGCTCCAGCGCGCGTGATCTACTGTATGATCCGGAAATGTGAACGCATCGCGCGAGGCCACACGAGTAGAGGCAGTTCGTTCGCCTGTGAAAGCCCGGCGAGATGTGACCCGATCGGGTCTCCGAAAGCGCAAGCCCTGACCCTAAGGTGCACAGAAGCTACCGGTACCCCTGCATTTTGCGGACTTCTTGCGCCGTCCTTATCAGTCCAGATGTCGAGAAGATCGAGTGCAGGATTTGCCTAAAATGGCGACGGGTACCGGCCCGGTAAGCTTACGGTGAATGGCGTTAGTGCACCCTTAACTACGACAGCACGACACGCCTGGAGCACCCTTAAGGCCAACAACCAGTTTCGTGTTTCCAACCAGTTTCGTGTTTTCCTTTTTAACCAATTAAACTGCGTTAATATAATTTTGTCGCATTCCTATTCGCTAAAACTTTCTAGAAGCTAGCAAATCTCCTGCGAGACTTGTTCGGAGAGGGAGACTACATACTAAATGCAAGTAAATAACGCGACACGAAACTGGTTGCCACGCGTTTTTAGTCGGTTTAGTGGTTTTAGCCTAATGGTGGCCTCATAGTGGATGAAATGCTGCAGACATGCACACAAATAGGTCCGTTTAATGGGCATTTCGAGTGGTGCCTATTTAATACCAATGCCTAGTAGATATCGAGTTGTCGACACAAATCGAAATGGGTTCAGAAAAAACACGAAACTGGTCGTCGACCTTACTATTATAACTAGACTGAAAATCGCAATGCATTGCTTGTTCTGGAGGCGTTGGCAGTTCACTAAAATTTTATATTTAACAAGATTAATTAACATCCAGTCGATGTCGATGCAGTTCAGGCAGAAGTTCTGCCAGAACTTCAGAGCTTCGCCAAGGCCAAACACGCACCTGTTCCCATGGAGTGCCGCGATAACATGTGATGACAGCCATAAAAAACGAGCCCTTCGCTCCAAGTAGACCTCGACCGTTGAAGTCTACTTGAACGCTCCCCATGAACACGCTGCCCTCGTGATGTCCAGCTTCACAACCAAGACTTCGCGTCTGTTGATTTTACCTTTTAATTACAAGATCTTGCCTGACCGAACTCACCGTATCGCTCCTTCGATCGCTCAAACATATGGTGTGCACGTACAGTGGTGCACCTCGTTTTCGGCCCCGGTAGATTCATATAACCTGCACAAATGTATGATTAAGCTTAATGCATTGCGACAGCAGCCTGCCCATCTCCCTCAGCTCAATTAACCTCAGCGAGGGACAATCTCACAATCAAATCATGACGCCAAACTCCTTGATACAAATGTTCAGTTCAAATTTTGCCTTGACACGTCTCATCTGCCTACCTTACCCTGAAAAGGAAATGTTGTGCAAGAAGGCCGCTGCTGAGCGGTCCTGGACGCTACCTCAACTCATGAAGTGGGGCACTCAATAGTTCAAGCGCTCCACTCTCCAGGGCATTGCCGGCTCTTCCGCTGGAAGGCTGACGTAGGTATACGACCGTTGTTGGTGCCATTCAGGTATTAGATCAAAGATGGATGTGCGCTTTTTACTTCATTAGGTTAATATAATTCATTACATGTCGGCAGTCGCGCCCATCTCCTTTTTCTTCACATTCGTTGTGCTGGTAGATCTAATATGGTCCACCCCGCCGAAAACGAGGTCACCACTGTACCTCACAATTATTGTCAATATTTCTGGGTAAACGGTATCAATATAATTATGGTATTATTAATAAACACTAAATAAAACGATCCTAATTTCTAACTCATCTATTGTGCAATATTGCAATATGTTCCGTTGTGGTCCACACAACATTATAGAAATTTAAATTTCAAACACCTTCACGAAAACGCCGCCTGCCTGCCTCCATCACCTCCACGATGCGGCGCACGACGCTCGGCCCCGTGTCGTCCTCGCAGCTGAACACGCGCTCCTCCATGCTGCGCCATCCGTCCACGCGGGTCTCCGTCCCCAACAAGAGCGCGCGCCAGTCCATCGGCGTCGTGTCTCGGCGCGTCTCCGCTGCCGCCGGCCACACTGCACGTCGACCCCCCTCGGTCCAGCGCGCCTCCGTGAACCCGCGCCAGTCCGTGGGCAGCGCCGCCGCCAACCGACGCAGCAGCACGTACAGCTCACGTGCGTCCGTGTCGGGCCGCGGCGGCACGCGCGTGCTGGACCCGCGCCCCGTGAGCGACCGCTCGTACCTCAACAGCTGCGTGCAGACGCTGGTGGAGTTCCTGGCCGACCGCATGTACGACCAGACGCTGTCCCCGGCTCTGCTGAAGCGTGGGCCATCCAAGAAGGACTTCTACAACATGATCCTGTTCCTGTTCAAGCAGGTGGACCCCACCTTCGAGTTCGGCATCAAGAGTGAGGAGGACGTGGTGCAGCAATTCCGCAACCTGCGGTACCCCATATCCATCAGCAAGGCGTCGCTGGCTGCAGTGGGCTCACCGCATACGTGGCCGACGCTGCTGCTGTCCATTTCGTGGCTCATTGAACTGCTCAGCGTAAGGAGGAGAACATGTTTCGTACTTGTGTGTTTATTGTTGCGTGTGTACTGATGCTGATTTATGTTGGTGGTGATGGTGGTAGTATGACGAAGCTATTCAACTGGCGAACGAGACGGAGCAGAGTGACGAGAACGATGAAGAGAATGGAGACAAGCCTTTCTTCAAGTACCTAGATGCGTCATACAACGTCTTCCTGGCGGGCGAAGATGACAAGTTTTCTATGCTCGAGAGAAAAGAGCGAGAAAAACTGAGTACGCAGAATTCCGTCTTGCTATTGGAGGGCTTGAACTGACTCAAAACTGTTTGCATTGCTGCAGTCGCGCGGAATGACGTTGTCAAGCAGGAGACCAGCGAGTTCGAACAACAGCGCGAAGAGCTGAAGAAGCGCGTCGAAAAAGCTAAGCAAGACAAGGTACATTGGTCTAAAGTTCAATCGATTTGGTGTGAATGTGATTGACGAGCTGGATGTCTACGTCATTGTTACCCACAGAATGCGTTATCAGAGCTCAGCAAAAAGAAAGAAGATTGCGAGAGCGATTTAAATGAGTTCAAGACGATGGTGGGTAAATTAGAGATCCTCAAGGTGAAACTTGAGAAGAGAATGGAGTCTCTTTCTGAAGCACAGAAATCTCTTGGTACGTTAGGTCAATGCGCAACTTGGCGATAACTTCTACAATACTTGGGGCTGATTTTTTGTGGTTAACAGAGGAGGATATCAGCGCTCGTCAGCAGGATATTCAGAGCTTGCACACCCGCATTGAAATGCAGGAATTGTCTGCGTACGACATTGATCAAATTGCTCAAGAACGCGCTCGACTCACAGACCAGCTTCATCAAGTGGATGATCGCCAGAACGAAATTCAGCAACAGATTGTTAAGGACGAGAATCGTGCTGTCAGCATACGGGATGATGTACGTACCTGTGTTTACTGCACGTATGGTTCCTGTCGTTTAATCTCATTTATCGTGTCGACGTCGTATGCCAGCTGGACAATCAAATTCGCGAGTACATCAATACTTGCAAACGGCTAAAGATCATACCGCAGGGAGCAAAGAATTCTCTCGGCTTTAATTTCATCGTCGGACTGAATATGGATCCGAAGCTAGAAGGACTTAATGCAGTGTCCCAGCTGGCGCACCACTTGAAGACGAATATTCGTAAAGCTGCACTTGAACTAAAGCAAAACCGTGTCGCACGCGCCAATGCTGGTTTGGACGAAGCACTCGTGCTGGATGAGCAGTTGCAGCAATGTGAAGACCAACAGAACATCGAGATTCAAACTGAGAAGAAGTGGGAATCCGAGGCGAAGAAGTGCACTGAGCAACTGCGCAGGGAACGCGAAAAGCGTGACGAAAGTCTTAGGCGGAAGATAGTTGCAACTGAAGAAGTGGAGATGAAGATCACGAATATCGCGAATGCGGATAACCTCGTCGAAGAAGAGGCCACGAGCCGCCAGTACCTGGTGGACGTGAGGAAGGCGTAAGTTTACTACATGATTATCCCGCGCGAGCATGATCGCTGTGCTTGACCTGGTGAGCACAGAAGATTAACCTGTGTTTGTAATGCATTTCTCCTGCAGGTCGGTGGAGATGACAGAGACCTATCAAGCGTTGCTCGACAAGAACCGGCATGCTGTTACGAACGTCCTCATGGCATGCACGAACCACAAGTCCATGGTTGATCGAGCTATATCGTCCCTAGAGGCGGAGGTTAGCAAGGTAGAGCTTTGATGCATCGCGCACGATTGTACTCGGTATGGACACTGTTCGAGTCCATTTGCATCTTATGGAAGCGTGCAAATATTGTAGGAGTAACAGAAAATGATTTTTATCAAGCAGACTTGCCATGTCCTTACAATCAGCTTTGCGCAGTAGTGCACTCCATCCTACTCGAAAAGTGACGAAACGCGATATCTTCTCATGGACAAGCCTCAGATATGGATGATGTTGCTGATATTCACGCGCACTACGCATCTAGCGATGTCGTGCGCAACACAAACTGGTCGAATCTCTCCTGCAGTTTCTGCCGCTGTGCCATGCGTCGTCGCACAAGACTCGAGCGATTCTGTTTCCAGAATCGGATCTCATCTTCGGGGATGCCGTGATTATCATCGTCGGTATCCACGTCAAGCTCTGGCAAGGATGATGTGAACTGGTTCGACGCGTCCCAACCCATAGACGAAAGTAGCTGCCACTCCATGCGTTCGTCATACGTCAAATTCCCACGGAGGCATGGTTCATCACACGTTGAGTCACACTGATGCGATCCCATCGGATCCATAGATCTGCTGGAGTTATTGAGATCATCGTCATCCCCTTGGCTACTAAGCGAGTAGGTCGAAGATTGCGACGTCACGGTCTTACTACTATCGGACTGCTTGCGCGTCTTGGTCTGTTTCGGCTTCTGTTTCTCGGCTGGTTGACTCTTCTCCGATTCTGACCGATCCACTTGCTTCTGTTTCGTAGCCGATTTTCTCTTTTTCTTCTTCTCTTTTCGCTTCTCCTTCTTCTTTGCCAACCTCCGCGACTCGTCATCTTCCTCTGCAAGCAACTGCTCCATCATCTCCTCCCCGTGGAGCGCTTCCACTGCTACGTCAAAATTGCGGCGAAGCGTGGACACGGCACAGTGCACCAGCAATTCCTCTGAGCGCTTTTCTGACCGAGACTTCGTCCACAAGTTCTGCATCTTGTCCCAAATAACCATGCCCAGACATATGAGAACTTCGTCTTGTGCCTCAGCGATCGTCCGAGCATGGCGATCGCCCCAGTCGCCTACAACCTCCTGGTCTGCCCGCGACATCAGCTGGGACATAAACTCAATATTACAAGGCACGATAATCTGGTTTGTGGCACGCGAGAACGCGAGCTCGTCGAATAAATACGACGTGTAGTGCAGATCATCGCCATAATCGCTGTGTTCGTGGTGCTTTTCCGAGCACTCGAAGCCTCCGCAGTCCTCGCAGTCGTCTTCGCTACAACTCGAGCCAATCAGCAGATCATATGCCTCTAATACCTTCTCCTTGCATCGACAACAAAAGCGATGACGCCGCAGATAACTCTCCAGATCGGTCAGAAACTGGTCCGAATCAATATGAGAGAGATGCCGCTGGTGGTCCTCGGGGAGTTTATGCCACAACGCCTCAAACGCAGCAGGACGTGGACGACCGCGCACTCGCTGCGAGTGGAGCGGACACCTCGCGCGCGAAGTTCCTGCTTTGCTGTTCGGCTTGGTCGGCTTGGCCAGCGTCGTCGCAGCCCACCGCTCCTGGTGGTAGAAGAGCGAGAACGACGTGTCCGGGCTGTTGAGATACGACTCGTTGAGGCGGAAGTTGCTGTCCTTGTCGAAGCAAAGCCCCGAGCGGCTTACGAGCTGCGGGACTCGCACGATGCCGTCCACGAGATTGTAGAACAGCGCCTCGGCGCTATTGCGGCAGCCTGGACACGGCAGCAGCTCGGTGGCCGTCTCCAAGAACTGGTCGGCGTCTCCTCTCAGCGCTGCGACGCGCTCGCGGTCCGTCAGCAGCAGCCAGCGCTGTCACAAGCACAGCACAGGCAAGGCACGTCGTCGTTAGCTCCTGCTGTCTGTCTGTCTGCCTCCTGCTTCTTCTGTCCACAGTCTCTCTCTCCTCTCTCACCTTGCGGAACTCGCGCGTCTCGGCGGCGCTGGGCTGGCACTGGCAGCTGGCGTCGGGGCCGCACTTGTCTTCGGGCTGTTTCGAGCCTGCAGCGTCGGGGCTCGGCTCGCGGTCGCTCCCCGCCACGGCCATCAACTCGGTCACGCTTCTAATCTTCTCCCGCACAAGAAATCATAGCACAAAAACTAGGTTAGATCATCTCGCGCTGGCTTAGCGGCCGAGTCGCCCCGAGGAGCGAACGCGCACACGTTTTGAGTCGCACCTTGACTGACTGGGACCCCTGCCTGGGTCACTTGGCTATTCACTCACTGAAGGCTGCGCGCGCGGTCTGGAGCTTGGCTGTTGCCGACGGCGGGCGCTTTGTATGAGGCCAGCACAGGCTCTCGCTCTCTATTAGCCCTAACCCTAGCGGTTTTTAACCAATAAACAGTGGCGTGATATAAACAGACGCCGGATAAATGGATACTGTACGCAAAACCGCAGAGGAACTGCAACAACGGCAACTATAGTATGACTGCTTGCAGCTAAATAGTTTATTGCTCCTGCTGCTGCTCCTCATTCTCCTGTTGCTGACGAGTGTGCAACGTCTCGGCGATTCCGTGCAATCGAGCGACTTTGGCGTCCCGCGTCAAGCGCCGCATCTTCTTGGGGAAGTTGGGAAGGTCTCGCCAGTTGAAAAAGTCGGGGACGCGCTTGAGTTCCGGCGTGTGCTTCATGACGGCCAAGTGCTTCGAGATGAAGTACGGCAGCAGCGCCAAGTGAGCGAACTCGTCCTCCATGTGCCAGGTCAAGTTGCGCTCCAGCATCACGTGCGACCGACGCAGCACTCGGATGTCGGTGTGGCTCAGTAGCCGCTGCCGCGCCATGCGCTGCATCAGAGCCTCCGCTTTCTGCACAAACCAGCACGAGTCCAAGTGTTAGTTCAAGGCGCTGCTCTTCAACAATATTTTTCTGCCAAGCTCGCACCAACCTTTGCGCCTTGAACGGGCCTTGCATTCAGACCGATGACAGGATCCAGCAGTTTCGGCCCATCAGTCGGTGCCGTCTCCGTTTTCTTCTTGTTCGCAGTCGGCTTCCCGACACGATTGTTCATACCAATCACCTTCCGGCAATTGGGTGCGCCGCATAAACACTCGGTGATCTCCTGTACACAGCAGATGAAATTGTTAGACACGGTGAGGCCACGCTGGTAGGATATTCGATGCTGTAGAGCTCACAGCTTTGCTGAATGACTCGAACTTGTAGTCAAACGTCAGCTCCTCGCCGGCGACGATATCGCGCAGAGCGAAAATGGCGCACCGCTCTTCGCCATTGACGTCCCACTTCTCTACTCCGCAGTTTGGGTCGCAGCTGTGGTTGATGAAGCGTGCCCACCCGCCCATGCGCGTGGCATCAATGACTTCGCCACCACTCAACACCATCATGTAACGGTGCTTCTCATTATGGTAAAGCTGTCGACAAAGACCATTAGCTCAGAACAACGACAAAAAGTTAAGCTACGGAAACACGCACCACTCGTCGCATGTAGTACTCTTGCTCCGTCACGATCTCGCCCATATACTCTCCGACAAAGGAGCCTGCCTTCACGTTCTCCAACAGCCTCAAGCCGAGGCCTTTCCTCTCACAATCAACAAGCTGTGTAGACGGCATGGCACCCCGCTGTATCCTCATATTGTCACATCGATCGGCACACTTGCAGAACCCCTGAATGCACTCCACCAACGCCTACTCACAACGTTACACCATTAGCGTTAGTGTCATCAAACGTGCTGCACCGTCAAAAGTCCAGCCTCGTGACACTTACAGCCCGATTTAAACAGTCATCGAGACATCCCATCTCGTTCTCGTTCGTTGGTGGCTTGCAGGAGCAAATGGTCACTTCGTCCTAACAAGCGCAAGCAGTTAAACACGATGGTTATCCCAACTCCAGAGCTGGTTAACCCTCCGGACGCAGCGCTCTGAAGCTGCGCCGCAGTCCCAGCAAGTACCTCGGCCAGTTTGCGCTCTTTCCGCTGGACGTAGACGTTATGCTTGATGATCTGGATCTCAGCTAGCGCCACCTCGATGGAGCGTGTTCCCGAGACACGACTGACACGAAATGCCTGCTCCCGGTCGCCAGCCCTAACGTGTCAACACGATTTTATCAGCACTTGGAGCACAACAAGTGATGCAACCTGCACCGTTATATAGCTAGCGATCTCTAGTATCTAGAAACCAACGGAGTCACTCGAGATACGTACAGCGAGAGCGCAGACAAGTCGCCAGCTGCGTCCTCTTCCTTCGGCGGCGCCTCCTCTTTCATGACCTGGTCCATCGAGACGGAAAGTGGCAAACTTTTATGTGGTCGACACATGTCGCTTATTGGTTGAAAATAAAGCTGCAAAAACTCAACTCCAGCCAATCAACGGAAGCCAAACGCAATCTCGAGGCGACACTTTGAAGTGCATGGAGCTTCTCGCGGACGCGGTGTGGCAGTGGCGCCCCAGGGCGACGCTCACGGCTGCAGACTCGTGCGATCGATGCACCGTGTTTGCCTTGCAGTACAGCGACTGCGCAGTGCTCCGTGTGCGCTGGAACGCCGACAATTTGGTCCAAACAGACGGATACGCCGAGCCTCAAGTGGGTTCGGAGCCGCTGGATCGCGATCTGGAGCTGCATGGGCACGCAGAGCGTGTTGTCTGCGTTAAAATTTACGCTAAAGATTGCTCGGCTGTGAATGTGTGTTCTGCGTCTCGAGATTGGTGCCTTTGCCGTTGTTGTTGTTGGAATTGATGGTGTTGAGGGACTGACGTACGCTGTGCGCAGTGTCATTGTGTGGCATATTACGGGGAGGTCGCGTGTGGCTCAATCCATTCTGGTAGAGAACTTGCCTTCAGAGCCAGGGTGGGTGGCATTCGATGACACAGGCAAATTGGCGGCAGTGGCGAGTGAACGGGACGTCAAGATCTTCGTCATCGAGCGAAAAGAGGTGCTGGTCACGCTGGAAGGACACCTGGCACGTGTACGTGTTCTTGCATCTTTTTGGTAGGTGTGCTGTATGAAGTTTGATGTTGATGCCGGTTGATCTAGGTGACGAAAGGAGAATTTCACCCGATCCACCATCACTTGCTGGTAACTGCTTCCGAAGATCGGACATTCAAGGTATACGCTACTTTAGAACTCAATCAATGCAAAAGAGGTGTGTGTCTGTACTAACATGCCCATGTAGATTTGGGACCTAGCTACAAGAACACTTTGGTTTCAATCCGCTGTGCTATCAGCGTTTTCGATTCTTTCTATCGCGCTTAACCCGGTAAATGGAGACGCTGCTTTCGGATTCGCTGACGGATCCGTCAAGATATTTGCGCTCTTGGACCGCTATGCAAAAGAACTCACCGCATTCAATGTTGAGAACTTTATGCGCAAGTCATTGCGTAAAATCCAGGTTTGTGTACAACCTCACTTTCGAGATTTAATTAATATTGTCTCTTACTTACATGTCTTAATGTGCGCTGACCCCTAGGAAACCGAAGATGAGGCGCGTCAAGACATGCCCCAAGTCATCAGTTCTCTTCCGCCGTGGGCACGAAGTCAAAGAGCACAGAAAAATTCGACTGGTGTCAGTGTATCTGCTAGTTACGGATCTGTTGATGGCATTCCCCAATCCGATGAAGACCAGGGTAACACAGAAATTTCTTGCCCAGTTTTATCGATGAAGTACGTCTGCGTGAATCGCTCAGATTCCGGACTCTCCAGACACACTCAAGAACTCAGATTCAATAGCCACAACAATCGCGAGTTACTCGACTACAAACAACTTCTTGTTGTTGGCGTCCCGGGCTATCTTTTGAGCGTGAATGCGTACTCATTTGAGATCGGGATTGTTCACGACTTCCAGCAACCTCTCGTGGTAAAAACCGAGTCGCTTGATCCGATTTGTGTCGCAAAGGAATTGAGCTTCTATCATCCACCAAATTCAAGCAATCTTCTGTGCGGTGTGTTGAGCGCTTTCCAGCCCTGTTTTACGATGCTAAGTACTACAATCGCAGCCAGCAGTCCCCAAAAAGATAATCAAGTGGAAGCGAGGACATCAAGTGACTACCCGATCTTTCATGAGCGAAGTGCTCGTGACGAGCACAATGAGTGGGTGTCCATAATTCCACGAGGGCCGCCACCCAAGGATAGTGTGTTGAGTATGCCACCACTTTCGGCAAGGAAGACTCCGCCAAAAGGGGCTAACAACCTAGACAAGCCCGTCACATTTCATACTCGAATCAAGTCCTCTGGGTACGGATCCGCCGCAACTCTAAGACGAACACCGCCAAAATCGCGCATGGTGGCGCGCAAACCCAACTCTGGATCCCGATCGAAGGGTGCTGGTTCGTCGACATTGGTTGGCTCCTACTTGAAGGAATACCCGATGAACTGTGGTCTACTGCAACACTACCAGCCGAAGAATTCACTACCACCGAAGACATTACATCAAGGTGCAATCTTACACGTCGAGTATTCGAGTGACGCCAAGTGGCTTGCAACAAGTGGCAACGACCGGGTAGCTCAAGTTTGCAAGTTACCATTCAGCCGATTCGGAGGAGAAGGCAATGTGTTTGTCGGCCATGATCAAGCAGTGCGTGCTATTCACTGGAGTCAAAACAATCGGATGCTCGTGACAGTCGGCAGTGACAGGACGAGTCGTATTTGGCTCGCTGATAGTGATGCTTGCTCGCTCACACTTGAGGGAATCGCGCCACCCTCGGATATCGCTGCCGCTGCAGCCGCGATGGGGTCCATGTCCATGTCCAGCGCCAAGAAAGCCACAAGGCAAGAGATTGTGGAGGCGCGATTTTTCTACATGGACAAGTTTTTGCTATCAGCATGTGGAAATCTCGTGCGGTTACACCAGTTTGAGTTGGATGAAGCGTTCGCTCGTGCCTCAAGCAGCAAGGCAAAACCTGCCAAGAAGAAGAACGATGTTGAAATCCTTGAGAACCGGAGTTGCAAGAAGCGCGTCGCACAATGGAGTTTTGGCGATATGCAGAGCGTCACCAGTCTTGCCTGCGTGAACGGAGCCTTCCTGTCGTCCGTGGCGGTACTTGCGGGGTCGGACCGATCCATACGGGTCCTGGACATCGGTGCCGGTGGTGGGGGTCGCACTGTCCGCGTGGTGCGTGACGCACACAGCCGTGCCGCACACACAGTGGCACTGCCTCGACCAACATGCTACACTAGTCATCCAAGCAACTTCTACGATCTCATGCTGAGCAGCGCAGCGGACAGCACCACGCATTTGTGGGATATTCGAGCCGACAACTGCGTCATGCGCTTCTGCGAGCATGTTAACCGTGTGCACACGCTGGGTGTTGCCTTCAGCCCATGCATGCGTTACGTGGCCACAGGATCTGAAGACAGGGCTGCGTACATTTACGACATTCGCACCGGCCGTCGCCTTGTCAAGATCAAAGGTCACTCTGAAGTGGTAACAAGTGTTGCCTTCAACCCTCTTCATCCGCAGCTAGCAACTGCATCAATTGATGGTACTGTAAGATTCTACAGCAGTAAAAGATCGGACTAAGAATTCAACGTGAGAAAACTGCGCGGTTATATTTCAACACAAAAAATGCATTAGAACACATTGGAACCATGCGCATTGCAATGCAGGTAGGCAAGCGCAGACATCTCGAAGCAAGCAGAAGCCGGCAGGGAAGCTAGCTACAGCTACAACTCATGTCTCCCAGTTCAAAATCTACGGTCGATTTCTGCACTCGTCCTCGAGAAGCCAACCACCAAGTCAAAACGCAGCTAGGTTTACACGCGCACAGCAGGGGAGTTCACGAACGAACCCTCCTCCATGTCGGGGTCGTCGCTCTTGGCCTTGGAGCTGTCCATCAGGCCCTTGCGCTCCTTGGTGGTCTTCTCCTCGGTCTCTGTCTGCAGGTTGTCGTCCTCGACAGCGTGCTCAGCCTTGGCACCAGCGATAGTGCGCTCCAGGTCTCTCTGAGCCTTGCGCTTGCGCATGACGAAGACAACCAGCACAACGACAACAGCAATGAGAGCGACCGTAGCTGTTCCGGCGATGGCAACCTCCTCCGGGTCAAAGTCCTCCAGCCTGGACAGGAAGTCCGTCTTCGTAGCCTCAACATCAGTGGAGGTACCGTTGGTGGCGTGGATGTGCTTCATGGGCTGGGCAAGGAACTTCTTACGCTGAGTAGGAGTCATGCACTCGGGCACCTCCTCCTGGATGCGCAGCCAGTTGACAATCTCGCCCTCCTCACGGTGACCGCACTCAGTCAAAAGCAACCGCTTGCCTTCCGGGATGAAGTTGAGAATGAAGCGACCCTGAGTCTCATCCTCGCCGTCCTTGGTACAGTTGATGTAAGCCACAACGTGGTATGAGAAGCGTCCGTTCTCCTCCGCCTTCTGCTCCACAGCGTTCATGGTCATGTTGAATGTGTCGCACACTTCCGTGTCGTTGTACGAGATGAAAGCGTACAGCGAGGCCTTGATGACAATCAGCGGAGGGTCGTTGTACACGCTCACCCAGCCGTCCTCGTTACGGAGGTCGATCTTGTCGATTTCGGCGCTACCTTCCGAGGAGCCATCAATGATACCCTCGTTCTTGTTGCCCTTGATCTTCTTCTCACTCACGCTCGAGTCGATGACAGGCTCCGGGATCTCCGCAACATCCTCCGTGGTAGTGGCCTTGGTTGACTTCTTTTTCGTGGCGTGTGCCTTGGTGGTGGGGGTGGACTCCTCCTCATCAGCCGTAACAGGCGCACGAGTCGCCGATTTCTTTTTCTTCTTCTTCGGTGCCTGCGTGGACTCAGCCTCCTCCTTAGCCTCCTTTTCGGCCGCGCTGGGGGCCTTAGTGGAGGGCGCATCCGTCGAAGAAGATTTTTTCTTCTTCTTGGTCTTCTTAGGGGCCTTGGTGGTCACGTCGTCGTCGTCATCATCGTCCACAGTCGCCGCGGCCAGCACACGAGTCTCATGCGCGGGGTTGATCATGGAGGCGTCGAACGCTGCGACGTTGCGCTCCGAGCTGATGGCCACTGTGTTAGCCTCGGTGGAGGCCGGCAGCGAGAAGGCCGACATGGCGGCCGCAGCCAGCAGAGCCGCACGGAACACTCCAGAGATGCGCATGGTCGGTCAGTTGAGGGGGGCTCTAGCTGGCGGAGTCTGTTGGGCTCGAGGGAAATTCGAGATTGATGGGGACGGCAACGTGGGCGGCTGCGAGCCAAGTCCGCGTCGTACGCACTGCACTGCACTGCGCACAGCAACAAGCCTCTCAGTCCGAGCCGCGTGCGGCCCAATCAGCGCGTCGCATGGGAACTGAATCCAGGGTATGGCACCTGACAGGTGTGCGGCCATACGTTGGTGTGTTGACTGTGCGATCGCTTTTCGCGGGCAAACAGTTGATAACAGGTCGCACTTTACGTGACAGACTGCGGTACGCGCCGTCGAGTATACAAACGCCAAGTGTTTTTGGTGGTTTAGTCTGGTGGGGAGAGAGGGGCCAGGGGAGAGGACCACTGGCGCGGGTAGGGGTACAAGATGTTGACAATCGGACGCTCACGGCAATCCAAGCTCGGGTCAGGACTTGCGGCGCCGCACTGCCACCTGTCGCCCGGCCAGCCCTCGGTGATCTTTTATCCGTCGGTCATGCCAGCAGCAGCCGCTGCGACGGTATACGGCTCCAAGGAAGCAGTGACCGATGGCCGGGGTCGCGCCCCCGACACCAGATTGCGGTGCAGTGACGTTGGTCAACTTCACTTGACCGTTGCGGCCTGCTGCTGGGCCGAAGCCGCCAAGGGTGCGGAAGACCCTTGGACCTCAAGGCCGCAGCGCCTAAGGCCATGCGCCTCACGACGTCCGATCTCAGTGATCGCCGCACTGACAACACCCGCCGCCAAAGGCTGGGCGGTAAGATGCCGCGGAGGCGCGAACGCGAGCGCGAGCCAATTGATCTCGACAATTGCGGAGACCGACCTCGCCCAGCCACGCTCCTACGCCGGCCTTTACACCGCACAGTGGGATCGAAAGCGCCACAACGCGGCGACGCGTCAAATTGCGCACGTGTCGCCCAATCAGCGCCCGCTGCGTGGCACGGAGGATCTCGTACTTAGCGGGGCTGAAGCCATGATGGCAGGCGGGGATGTGAAAGGCCGCACACAAACCATGGCCAGATCGGAAGATCGGCCGAGCGACGACGATGGCAGCGACAGCGCCAGTGACCGTAGCAGCGACTACGACTCCGACAGCAGCGACCGCAGCAGCAATGAAGGCAGCGAAAATGCCAGTGAGGACGAGGTAGAAAGCGAGACCGAAGAGGCCGCTGCCAAGAAGGAGCGCGTGCGGGCGGATGTGGACGAGATGCGGCGCATGATGGCCGACATGGACGCCGTCAGGGCGCGGCTGCAGATGCGCTTCACTGCCGAGCGTCAGGCGAGACAGGATCGGGAGCGTGAGGAGCAGGACGCGGCGCGCAGCCGGTGTGTTGAGGAAGCTCGCGCTCGGCAGGTGGAAGCGAGTGTACAAACCGACGTCGGCGGCGACTCTCAAATGAAGGTGCACCCATCGCAGCGCGGCTCGGGTCTTCAGCACCCTGTCCCCGATGCTGCTTCTGCTGCTGGCGACCGCAGTCTATCAGCGGTTGATGGCGATGCAGGGTTTGCTGATGTCGCCCCAAATAAAGTCAAGCCAGCTGGCTTAAGCTTGTACGATCTGGTGAAGGCGTCGGGATTCAATTCGTCGCGGATGACTCGCTCCCCGGTTCATCCCCCTACAGCGCTGTCACCTACGTGCGACAAGCACGAGCTGGCGGGTACAAAGCGACAGGAGCATTCTCACAGCCCTGCACCAGTTGTGAAGCGGGACTGGGACGGCGCCGACTCCCAGCCGAGTAATGACCAAGACAGCGTCTTGGGCGGCCATACCGGCCGTGCAACTAGCGCCTCGCGCCACCATGCTGCAAGCGTCGGTTCGGCGCGCAGCTCTTTCCCGCAGTCCAAAAGCGAACGCTCGCTGCGGCCATCGCACCGCTACGATGAGAACTCGCCATCCGCGAGCAACAGCTTCGCTTCGTCCGGGGCTGACAATCAAGCCGCAGTCTTGTCGGACCTGACTCAACAACGTGACTACAGGTTCAACGCCGCCGCCCTGCTCAACGCGAGCAAGCAAGACCCTCATTCGTCTATCGACGGCAACAGCGGCAAGACGGACGAACAGCGAGAGATGGAGGCCATTCAGTGCCTGCTCTTTGGTGGCCGCCGGTGAGAGCGAATGTCGGTGGTGCGGCCCGGTGGGCACATGGCTACGCGCCCATCACCTAACTTCAATTGCCTCTAATACAGCTTACTCATGAGTGCGTGTCTGCGCAGTTCAAAGGCAAACTATAGTGAGTCTACCTCCCACTTTGAATACCGCAGTACAACATTCGCATTACGTTGTCCAATGTCGTGTCGAATAATATCACGACGAGGCTACTGCGTACATTCCATGCACCGCATTGGCGGAGAATATATCGCTTTTGTTTCGTCCCCAGGAATCCCCGAGTCAAGAGAGAACGTCGTTGTCGCGCGTGCATCGACTGCTAAGCTTAGCTGGCGCACCATGGCCGAGTTCGTGGAGATGATCCTTGCCCAGGTGTGTTGCGAGTCTGTCGGTCTTCTTCCGTGGTGCATGTCGCCGATCTACTGACTCACTTTTTGCTGCGTTGTGAAACTTACCAGCTTATTGGCAACATCTCGACGGCGCTGATCCTCGTCCTCATCTACTTCAACTTCCTGTTGTTCGAGAACTACTTGCGGCTCATTGTCTGGGCCGTTCTATGCAGCCAGGCGCTGCGTCAGGCCAAGAACAATGTCATCTCGGTGCTGCAGTACCTAAGCGACGACACCGACGTGGACCGCTACGTACGAGGCACTCCATTGCACTGGCGAAGTGGCTGTGTTGGCTGACAATTATGCGGATGTGTGCTGTGCTATGGTGACCGATAGGGCTTCTTGACGTGCGTGTTCTCCAAGTCGGCCGAGATCTTCATCAGCCACCCGCACGACGGATCGCGCCGCACCGCTAAGGAGCTGTTCCTGAACTACGGCATCTTCTTGTTCTCGCTCATTGGCGCTGTGTCCATATGGATGCGCATGTACTCGTGGGTGTCCTTCTTGAACGTCATCATTGGCTTCTGGATCGCGGCGCTGAGTCTGATCAAGATCCTGGACCGCCGGATATTCTACTACCGCTACTTCTTCTCGGATGAAGTGCTCGTCTCGGTGCTGCTTATTCTTGGGTTCTTCATTACGGTAATTCTTCAGGATTACATCGTGTTGTTGCAGTGTAGATGGTGCTTACGTTGCTACTCTGTCTGTGTTTGTGCGCAGGGAGCATTCGTCGTCCTCTTTCTTGGTACCGAGAGCTACCTCGAAGGAAGTCGTGCGGCTACCGACTTGTCCGACTGGGTGCAGGAGAACTTCATTAACGATGAACGCACTCGGCAGGTCTGGAGTGAACAGGTTGAAAACAGCCGTGCCATGATATCCCAAGCCATCAGCGGAGTTGAGAACAACTACAACGACACAATGTGGTGGCCACCTTTGAAAGGCTTGGTCAAGACGTACTATTTGGACGCTAAATCCAGCGATGGAAACGTAACCGCGCACACGTCCTTCTTTTCACGACTGAGTCTACCTGAAAACATGACGCTGATTCAGGCGGTGACTTTTGCGTACTCAAAAGTGGATTCGGTAAACCTGACGTCAGTTCAACTCACTGATTGGACATCCAAAGGGCTGGAAGTGAGTAGTATTGCTGTGGGGTCGGTGGCACAACTGGTGTTTCTGGTTTGCACGCTGCTGCTTGCGTTTGTTAGTCTCGGTATCCGCTCCTTCTTCTTGATCTCATCGATGTTCTACCTACTGTGCATGAACTGGGATCCTATCGAGAAACTTGTCCAAGACCTGCTGCCGATACAAGTTGACAAGAGACCAGAAGTCGTTCGATCTCTGCGGAAGGTTATCGAGGGTGTTTTCTTTTTGCCGCTGAAGATGGCAAGCATTCATGCGATCGTCACCATGGTCTCCTTCACTATAGTGGTGGGTATTTACATATTGTATTCGTTTGCCTTTTAGTTCTGCAACTCACATCCGAATCTGCTTGATGTACAGAATGCCGACTTCATGTATCTCGCGACGACCGTCACATTCTTTATCTCGATTGTGCCAATCATTCCTCCTTATTTGGTCTGCGTGCCGTGGGTTTTCTCGATTGGACTCACGTCTTCCGTCGTGAATGCGCTTGCCCTCTTTGCGGTTCAGTACGTAGCTTTCACTGTGCTGGATGAGATGCTCTACGAAAAGAGTATCGTAGCGCTGAACGCGTACGTCTCTGCCCTGAGTGTGGTGTTTGGCGTCTACGTGTTTGGTTTTGAGGTGGGTAGTGTTGGTGGGTGGGGTGTTTTATGATAATACTCCGTAGTATGTCGATCGCGCTAATGGTTCCGTCTGTGTTAATGTCAAAGGGTGTAATTTTCGGGCCGTTGATCGTATGCGGAGTGACTTTCGCGTACGATGTGTCAAACCACGGCATCCAAGCTGCACAAGATGAATACGGGAAATCTGACGAAGTTAAGCAAGGCAGTCTGCTGGATGGCAGCGATGGAGAAGGGTCTCACAGCACCACGTCCTCCGTTGATGGTGACGACCAAGAGAAGAAGGAATCTACTGAACCAGCAGACGAGGATGGGGATCAAGGGTTGAACGCTAACATATTCTCGAATGCGATGTATCGAGTCATTTCGGGCCCTCTAGTGGATCGCGTTCGCCGTCGCCTCTCGATCGATATTGCCACGGAAGGGTCCGTGTGTGTGACTTTGGTTATAGAAGGCTTGAAAACCACGCGAAAGGTCCGCTTCGTGGTAAACAAATCGTGGTCCCAGAAAACACTGCACGACAACATTCGCCGGATGCTACACGTCCTCAGTGTTGAGTGTAAGTCTGCTATCCTTTTCTGTGGTTGATGACTTTGCTGCTGCATGACTGACTCAAACCGTATTTGCATTTGTGTAGGTATTAGCACCGCGGATGGGGCTGAAGTGCTGTCCCCGCTTCACATTATGGTTGATGAAGTGCTGCACGTGAAGGTTCGCTCTAAACATCGTCTTCATTTATACACCGACTCCTACTCGGATTCGCACGGGCGAGTGTCGTTCCCTGTTCGCACTCTATCCCCGTCATATCACGGGATACGGACCAGCGTTCCTTCGTTTCCTCCACCAAGCAGTAGTGATAAATCTGCGAAGAAAAATACTGGCACCCCGCCGAAGTTGAAGCGAGCCGGGTCGTTAAGCCCCACAGTTGCGCATGGGGCTACAGGAGGGCAGCGACAACTCCATGACCGTTTGCAGCGCAAAAGTGGAGGGGTAACAGTTCACTACGAGGGTGGCATGAGAAGGAGAGGCAGTTACAGCGGGGCCTCTACCCAGCTTCCAGCCGTTCGAAGATCTACTACTCATTCATCTCCGCGCGAAAATATTGTACTGCAACCGAGTCCCAGTCCGCTTGTCGCTAAAGGTTCATCTATTTCGACGCCATCACTAGCTCAAGACTACGAGCTCTTGTCAGATGAAGGCTTTCACACCCCAGGAAAAGCTTTATCTACTTATGATGGGGAGGGTATCAACAACGCTGACGCCTCCACGGACGGGAGCAGCGTATTGGACCTGCCGTCCCCTGCAAGCGTAGAATCGACGAAGAAAGGAAAACCGAAACTAAACTTCGTGGATTTGAGTGACTCGGGCAGCTTTACGACCTCGCCGGTTTCGTGTGATGCCAGCGATCCGTTTGGTGGCGCTGATGATGATGACGAAGCAGAAGATAACGTTGCGATTGAGACAACAGTGGAAGCAGCACCGGAGGTTAAACCATTGGAAAAAGCTCATCGCCGAATTTCTCTGAAGACACGCCAAGGCGCAAAGCTTATATTTTCGCCCCTCGCTGTTGATCCGAAGAAAATGCCAGCGAAGAGTTACTTGTCATCGGAGGATGAAAACGAAAAAGAGAAGTGAATGATATCCGTGGCCGCTTGATTTCAATGCATGGTAGATTATGAGCAACAACGAATACAGACGGGACCTTAAACTTTATGCAGCGTTGCCCACCAGAGTTCCTGAATACCTCAACAGACAATCGAGTGCGGTTCAGGCATGAGGTGACCCGTTACATCATCGAGCCAGCAAGCCGCTGCTTCTTTTTCTTGAGAACAACGATTTCATCTTTGATCTCACTCAGAATATCCGGGTTGGTCTCCGTGGACTGCTCTCGATACAGCACCCGTAATCGATCGCACACGAATGTCCAGGCTTCCATATCCATCCGCTGTTTTTCCCGCAGTGATCGCTCCTTTTCCCACACTGCTTGCTCAGTTTCTCGTTGTTCACGATGCCGGAGTAGCTCCAGCTCCTTACTAGCAATCTCAGAACGCACGGCTTCACCTTCAGGCCCCTTTGGTGCCAATAGTCGTTGGCGTTTTGCAGCAGGTTCAGCAACTGGCGGGTGGGAGCTCATCGCCCACACTGCTGCATCAGCTGCCACATTCTGTCGCTCGAGGTTTTCATTGGTTCGACTCTCGCCGTGCACCAACGAGACGGGTTGTCCATCGTGTTGCTCATCGTGGTAATCCAGAGAGCTACCGGTAGCCTCGGGTGTTTTGGAGAATGAACCAGTCGACCCATTCTCAGAGCGAGGGTGTGTGCCCAGCCTCTCTCGCAAATCGATTTCCCTTTGGATGGAGCGGGCTTCAAGAACTTCTTCGGGTGGCGCCTTGCCCTTATCGTGCTTCCAGTTGACCAGTTGTCTGAACTTGATTTTGACCCCGGTAAGACTCCGCTGTGAGCGCTCTTTTGGAACACAATGGTTCACGCGATACAATTGCAGCACCTGCTCCCAACTGGCCGGTCCCACAGGCAGAACATGCTTGACGCATGTGAGCAGTGCCCTTGTGTCCGTTCGCGTGTAGCCCTCTGATCCAAGAGTTCTTCCACCGCGGCGAGGCGCGGCAGCAGGGGGTTTGCCGCCGCCCTCACTGCTCGTTGTGCTCTTCTCCTGTCCATTCTGTGGCTCTGTCTTGAGGCCTTCAGCCTCACCACCGTCTCTCTCATCATCTGCACGAGTGGCCACTTCGGCCGGACTCCTAGGCTCTTCCAACTGCTCGGATACCTCCCTCCCAAGCTGAACAGCCCTGTCGTCAATGCTGGCCTGGATCACCAGCGCCTCCGCCGCCAGAGGGCGCGACGCTTCGGGCACATCGTCCCGAAGCCAGGTCCGGAATTTGTGCCTGAGCGAGACGCTGTCCCTGCTGAGGCGTTCGTTGGGCCCCGCGTACTCCCTGCAGTACTCGTCCGCCACCTGCTCCCAGTCCGTCCTGCGCACCGGCAGAATGTGCCGCACAGCGCTCAGAATGGCCTCGGAATCGGCGGTCGAGAACCCCTCGGCGCCCCTCACACGGCCTCCTCGTCGCTGGGGCGGCTTGCCGTCCGTCGTCTTGGTCGACATCAAGTTATAGATGGCGCTGGCCTCCTGCGCCTCCGGGTGCGCTTCCTTGCTTCGCGCCAACTGCTTGAACTTAATCTTGAGCGAGTGGGCGTCGCGCAGCGACCGCCCCTTCGGCCCCGCGTGCGTCTTGCGGTACTCCTCCAGCACCTGGTCCCAATCCTGGGGTTTCGTCGGTAGTACGCGACGCACGCACTCGAGCAGCGCGACGACGTCCTCCTTGTGATAGCCCTCGGCGCCGCGAACACGTCCGCCGCATCGGCGCTGCTGGGGAAGCTCGATTTGCCCGCTCATGCTCATCTGGGTTCAGATCCGCTTTTTGTTCTTTGCCAAATTCAAACGGTCTGCTGGCTTCCTAATTTCTTTCTACTTTTCCCCGTTGGTTTCAGTATGAGTCTGTTTCAGAAATATTTTGAGAGTTGGGCTTGGATAGAAACGAAATAAAGAAACGATCTAATTCTGGAAAACCCCAATAATCGCTGGGTGGATTAGAAAAGGTAATTTACCTTGGGTGGATGGAACATAAGGGTAATTCCGACCCAATTTAAATCCCGGAACCCTCATCTAAATATGGTGCTGTTTGGGTACGAAGATCTGACGGACGCGGTGGCGGCGATAGAGGCGCTGGGCGCCGATCAAGAGCTTGATGAGCGTCGGAAAGCTCTATTGAATGACCCGGTCATGGTGGTGACGCGGGAGAGCGGCCTGAGGAGTATTCACGTTTTGTCTGAAGAGATGGCGTTCGTGGCTCCGGCGGAGCACGACTTGGATCTGGTGGCCTCTGACGACGCTACCACTTGCTCCATCGTGGTGTTAATTGGTTACGGCATCGTGGGCGTAGCGCACCTGGATTCCCCGCAGCAGATGAGCTTTTTCCTGAAGAAGTGGGAGACTTTGACGAGCGCTGCCCCGACTACTTTGACGAGCGCTGCCCCGACTAGTGTGGCTATCGCCGGAGGGTACGACGACGAGCGAGGAATAGCTCACCCGATCTCCGTTGACATTCTCCAGGCACTTTTGAGCAGTGAAGCGGCGTACCAAGTCCAGGAATTTGTGACGAGCAAGTGGAACACGACGCAGACTGAGGAGGGTTTTTTCCTGCCGCGTACAAGAGGGATCGGATATTTTCCTGCGGAAAAGAAATTTCGCTGTGTGGAGTTCGAGGCTAATGCCCGCCTACCGCTGGTGCCATTGAGGTTCGGTGGAGTGTCACCGCAGCCGCTTCACACGTTGGTTTGTTGCGTGGAGAAGGAGAAGCCCCTTGAGGTCACGGTAGGACCGTACTGGGGCACCTTACTGCCGCCAGACACCTGCCCCTTCATGCTAGCTTTGGACGACGACGAATTGCTTCCTAGGATTTCCACCTCGCCTTTTGCGGAGGGTCCCAAGTTTCTTCAAGACATGAGGGATATGCTTGAATTGATAAGCAACTGCTCACTGCGCAGCCTCGGCAATATCCTGGTTCTAACTTTGCCATCGGCACGGGAACAGCTGAACCAGGAGGAGCAACAAACTTAAGAGCTCTAATTTTAGAAAGTAGGTCTATCGCCGTGCATTGTTCTGGCTGCATACAACATTGCCCAGCACCAATGGAGCCGAGCTTCGTTGCGAATCCGTATGTCCAAGCATCAGCACCTTCAAGCCGTAAAATTCGAGAAATACTGAACCATGAGGAGGTATCATACGAGGCTTGGCGAGAAACGCGAAACCCGGTACGACTTTCGTACGCGAGCAAGAAACTCAACAACCCGCTCAAGTCGCTCAGCATTACTCGAGATTCGAATCAGTCGAAGTCCCCAAAGGGAGTGAGATCTACAGCTACAAGTGCTGAGCCAGCAACAGAAGCAAGATCCGATGTGGCAGGGCAAAGCAGGACTCGATCACATGCGAGCATAAGGGTAGGTGCAGTAGTTTCGACTAAAATCACTAATCGCCATGGAGCTTCGCTTCCAGGGGGCGTTGCTCGATCCATGACAATGTTTCCGAGCATCAGCGGAGCAGATGCCCGCCAACAGCCTGCAGAATCTGTAGACCCTACAAGCAAAGAATTATTGGGAGATGCTATACCACGTAAAGGGCTACGAAGACGATTTCAGCAGTACCTGTATGATTTTCATTCTCGACAAGTGTACTCTTTCGCAAGAAGTGAATTGGAGGATCTTGAAGAGGCAATAGCACGTGATCGCACAGCAGCGGGAGATTTTATGGAAGACGCACAATCTTCGAGTGGTGCAAGCATTAGCAGTGACATTGACTGCTTCTCCACCGCAACAATTGAGGTGGAAGCCCATAAGCGTCAAAGTGAGTGCATTCTCAGCGGTCTAAGTTTCTTGTCCGATACCGATTATGATACGATTTTCGAAGTGGATTGGAAGTCGAGTGAAGCTGCGAAAACCGTGCGGGATGCTGTCGATCGTAAACGTATTCGCGAAATTCTACGAAAAGCATACCGCATGTTGCTTTGGTTTTTTCGCTACTACGCTGGAAACGCTGCGCATGCACAGGCATCGGAGCGCCGCGGAAGTGCAGGCGCGATAACTGCCGTTGGAGATGAATTGTTTGAAATTCCAAGCCGAATCCGGCTGTTGGAAGACTTAAATGTTCAATGTGTGGATGCTGCCAGGTTCGGCATCACCGATTCGCCTCTGAAGCGGGAAAGCTTGATTGACTTCCTCCTTAATGTCGCTCGAATGATGTGCACGCATTCGTCAAATCCAAACCGTCTACGGATGGTCATAAGTGAGGGTATTGAAATGTCAGATGCTGTAAAGATGCTTGTGCACGATCACTTCGGCGTATTTGCGCAGATTCAGGATGTGGATCACTTTCGAACTATCTTCCTTAGTAAGACCGAGATAGTTGCAAAGAATTCTTACGTTTCCAATGGCGGTGCCTCTCGAAGACTTCACGACCTTATTGAATTGCACACAGTAAATTTGGCGCACTTCTTCGATGAACTGGTCAGTGCTGGAGCTCTCACACGGAGCGGTACCATAAATGACCGTGGTAAGGGCCCAAATCGACAGCGAGGCAATGGTCTCGTCTGCACTCAGTTCCTCAAAACGCTGCGTGCGATCAACTTGATAACAACTCGAGGAGGGCCTGCTTCAACCAACAACAACGCTAGCAGTACTGGTGATGCGTCCGGAGGCGCTTCTGGCGTCGACGAAATTCGAGCAGTGCGAATTTTTCTATCGTGTCTCCCCATGACCACAGTCGATGAAAGCAGCGACCAGGACGGTGTTGTCACAGGAACCACCACTGCAGTGCACAGCAGCGTAACCAAAATTGAACCTCGGGAGCTGACGCTGTCCCAATTTATTGAAGCGCTGTTGCGGGTGGCGTTCACGTGGAAGGAGCTTCAAATCTGCCACGGAGGGTTTGACGTATGCCCTAACCAAATGACTTCAGATTGTTGCCAGTGCATTTTAGCCTCAGCAAACTACGCTTTCGACATATTTGGTGATGCAGTCGAAGAAATCTTCGCGCGAATCCATGCGTACCGCCTCAAGCGGGCGAAACACCGAACAAGCATGAGGTTGAAGTCGATGAAAATGAAGTCGCACCACTCCCTTCATTCACTTGTTGCACTGACAGCCGCCCAGAGAGCTCCGACGCGGTTACTGCCGGTTGATGGAAGCAGTGATGCAGACGATTAGACGTTCCATTCAACCCAGCGAGGTTGTATTTTTACGTCTGCAGTGTGTGTGTGCCCTTCGGCATTCGCTTTCGAAGCGTCGCCAAACCACGACAATCTCCGATTGCCCATGGCTCCAGCACCGAAGTTTGAAGTCCCTGACGTGGACACCAACCCGTTCAAGATGGCTGCTGTCGGGAACCTTCAGCTGCTGAAGACGCTTGTGGAACCGGAAGAGAACGCAGAGGGAAAGGCGCCGGTGCCGCTGAACGTGAACACGAAGGACCCGTATGGCTGCACGCCGCTCGTCTGGGCAGCTCGAAACGGATACCTGGAAGTAATGGACTACCTCGCTGCCCACGGCGCCGACCTTGAGGTTACCAGCTTTGGCGGCCTGCGCGCTCTGCACCATGCCGTCAACCACTCGCGGTTGCCTATCGTCGAGCGACTCATTCAACTCGGCGTCAGCGTCGAGCCGAAGGATGATGCTGGCAATACACCGCTGCACTTCGCCGCCTCCCGCGGCATCCTGAACCCGATCATACTGCTTCTGAACGCCGGCGCCAAGGTCAACGTCACGACTGCCCAAGAGGTATCCCCGCTCATGAAGGCCGTGTCAGCCGGCCACACCACAGCCGTCGAGAAGCTTCTGGACAACGAAGCGAGCCCGAACCACGTGAACGCCGAAGGTAACTCGGCTCTCCACCTCGCAGCTCGAGGCGGCTTCTACTCGATTGTCAAGGTGCTGCTGGACGCTGGCGCCACGCCAACAATGCGGAACAAAGCCGGCAAAACGCCCGCCGAGTTGGCCTCTTCGTCCAGCATTGCCAAGATGCTGGGATAGGCAATGTACCGGTAGGCGCTCATAAATGCACACGATATCCACTTCAACGCGGATACTGCACAGCACCGTCTTGTGTACCCACTTTCCGAGTGATCCCATTTGTAACGGCTCGGATCATACGCCATGTTACATACTGAAGTCCAGTGAAAGGCGTAAAATAGTCCTTAGAAACGTACCCCAGTGTCACAATCGCCCTTCGCCGGCAGCAAGCAACGACGACCATGACGGCGCCGCTGGGACTCGAGACCAAGGCCCAACGGGGCATCTTCGTCACGTACATGGGGCTCTGGGTGAGCTACGGGCTGCTGAACGAGCTGGCCAAGCGCGAGAGTGTGCGCTTCAACTCGGCCTGCGCCGTGGTGCTTCAGTCGGTGCTCAAGCTGCTGCTGGCCAGTTACATGTACCTGACGGCGGACACGCAGGCGACGGAGCCGCTGGGTGCTCGCATCCGCTTCATGGTTACACAAGCCCAGGAGCACCGCAACCTGCTGCTGCTCTACTTCATTCCGTCGGGGCTTTACGTCGTCTACGACGTGCTGTCCTACGTCAACCTGCGCGCGTTCGACGCCGCGACCTACTTCCTCCTGCTCCAATTCCGCCTCGTGGTCACGGGAATCCTGCACCAAATGATGTTCTCCAAGAAACTGAACCGCAATCAGTGGGTCTCCTTGGGGGTCACAACGGTGGGGTGCGCCATCAAGACGTTGGGCTCTCAAGACCCCAATGCATCTGCCAAGCTCGGCGCCCACGCCAATGGCCCGACGCTCATGGCCTACGGACTTCTGATGGTGCAGATGCTCAGCAGCACCTTTGCCGGCGTGTACAATGAAGTTCTTCTCAAGAAGCAAGCCTCGATCCCTGTGAATCTGCAGAACGTCTTCATGTACATCGACTCCATCGTCTGCACGATGGGGATGCTGGCTCTGGGGCTGACCGGCCAGACGGCGCAAGAGGCGCTCACCATGGCCAATTTCAGCGTGCTGTTCACGCCCTACGTGCTGCCGATGGTGCTCATCATGTCGTTCATTGGTGTAGTCACGAGTCTCTTCCTCAAGCAGCTAGACTCGATCCGCAAGGCTATTGCGAGTGCTCTGGAGTTGGTGTTTCTGCCGCTGCTCAGCGCCGTGTTATTTGGACAGCCGCTCACGTTGTACACGATGGCTGCTGTTTGCTTCGTCGGCTTCGGCGTCTACATTTACTCGCTGCCGGTCGAGGCTACGGCTATCACTGGACTGCCCCAGTACGCCAAGGTGGCATCGGGTGAAGGGGTCGAAGAAGAGAGTGACAGCGCCGATACCGTTGCTGTCAGCAAGTCCAGCCCCACCACCAGCAAGTCTGCTTAGAATTAACTGCACATGGTTGCATATTAATCTCCTTCCCACTCTAATCTCGCTTCTTCCTTCTGGGCATGTACTCGTAGAAGAAAGTGGGCAGCTTCTGGTAGATTGTGTACTCGTCTGCGACGTCGTGCACCTTGACGTCTGCTGCTTGCAACCACATACACAGCAGTTAGTCAAATTATTGCACCGATGGGGCTCTAGACCGTATAAATAGCGTCCTTACTGTTCGCATGTTGCCCTTGCGCTGTGGTGCCCATGGGCGACGTGTAGAGCTCCCCGATCTCTTTACCGTAGCGGTCCCAAAGTACCATAATGAGGAACAGCAAGAACAGGAAGAGTACCACCAAACCACTCAAAATTTTGAGCTCCAGAGGGATACTGAGACGCATAGAAGCCCCCAGTAGCTCCTTCGCGTGACCTGGCAGCTCTGCATGCACGCGAGAGGTGGCGGCGGCCGCCGTCGCGGACATCCCCACTTCCATCGCAGGCATCTCGATTTTGTGACAGATGAAACTGAATTGCATTACACAAATTGCGCGAGAATAGTCTGGGACACAATTTTGGTCATGTTGAAGTGAACTGCAATTTGGTCATGTCGAAATGAACTGCAGCAACTGCTTTGTACGTTTGTCTAGTAGCTGGGAGCGTTGCCGTAGAACATCTTGCCTGGGTTCATGATATCCTTAGGATCCAGAGCCTTCTTGATGGTGTGCATCACGTCTACGCTGTCGCGGTGCTCCACCGACAAGTAGTTCATTTTGCCGAGACCGATCCCGTGTTCGCCTGTACACGTTCCTTCGTACGCCAGGGCGCGCTCCACCAGCCGATTCGAAAAGCTTTTGACCTTGGTCATAAGCTCCTGATTATCCTGATAAAATGGAATCATCGCATGGAAGTTGCCGTCACCAACGTGTCCGACAATTGCTCCGAACAAGCCTGTTTCCTTGAGATCAACTTGCGTCTCGACAATCACATCTGCCAGCTTCGAGGGTGGCACAGCGACGTCAGTGACAAGCCCTCGGCTTCCTGGCATTTGACTCTACATAGCGGAGATATGGTTAATGGTCACTTTAACACGTCCAATCACAAAATAATTACAACGCACCACCAAGCCGAGTGGCGACCACTCCACAGCTTCTTCCGTTCTTCAGCACTCGTCGCCAACTCGATATCCTTTGCGTCGAAGTCGTTGGCGATCTCAACAACGATAGCACTCTGCTCTTCCACCTCGCCTGGGGAGCCGTGATGCTCGATGATCAACGATGGGCGCACTGGGTTGTCCAATTTCGAGTACTTGTTAATCGCCTCGACAGCGTTTTCGTCCATAAGTTCCATGAGCGCCACTGGGATGCCCATTTGCATGACCGCTGCACAAGTTTCAACCGCGTCTTTCATCGTGTTAAATGAACAAATCATTGTCTTCTCGGCCTCGGGGTTGCCAAAGAGTCGAAGTTCAGCCTGACAAAAAGGCACGCGGTATCAGAATCGTTTGCCGTGATACAAGCTCGATCTATCCTATGGTGCATACCTCGGTGACGACTGCGAGGGTGCCCTCAGAGCCGATAATCAGGCGCGTGAGGTCATATCCTGCCGATGATTTCCGTGTTTTGGAGCCAGTCTTGATGATGCTTCCATCGGCCATGACAGCAGTGAGCGCCATCACGTTCGTCTTCATGTTCCCGTAGCTACAGTCAACAAATGAATTAGCATCGCTCAGATGCGCTAACGTCTAAACAACACCATACCGAACGGTGGTCGTGCCCGATGCATTAGTGTTGATCATTCCGCCAATGCTGGCGTTGGCACCGGGGTCGACGGGGAAGAACAAGCCTGTAGCTCGCAGGTCCGTGTTCAGCAGCTCCCGCGTGACACCAGCCTGCACTCGACAGCTCATATTTTCCGGTTCCACCTGGGCGATAAAGACTCACGTTAACAGGGAGATTCTTCGTCCCAGCACTGCTGCAATCACGACCGACCTTGAGAATCTTGTTCATCCCGGTCAGATCGATGGAGACACCTCCATACGTAGCGGAGATTTGTCCTTCCAGCGACGACCCAGCACCAAAGGAATGACAGGCGTCCCAGCAGCGGCGCAAATCTTGATCACCTGCGAGACCTCTTGCGTGGACTCCACGAACGCCACTGCATCTGGGGGAGTGACCTTGTGATACGACTCGTCCGTGCCGTGTTGCTACAGTGAGTACACAACTACGTTAATTGTGCATCGCACAACTGGGAGGAGGAAGGGGGAGGTGTGCACACCTCCAGTACGGAACGCGAGGTCGACAGGCGGTCTCCCAGCAGGTCCTTCAAAGCTGAGATGGTCTCCGACGAGGCGGTGCGACGCGTGCTAAGCAACCGGGTCTGGAGAGGACGACACGCTGAAGCGGGGAGCAGTTGGCGCCACATTGCGACTCAAGTTGAGGGAGTCGAGAATGACGCGAACCGTAGGGATGTGCAAACCCTTCAAAGCTGGATCCCATTTGACAAGCATGGACCATGTTGATGAGTGTACGGACACAACTTCAACTAAAGCTTGTGCTTGAACTGTTGCATGTACCGGTAAAACTTGTGCTTGTTGGACTTGTTAAACAGGTGCGCAAGCTGGTTGGTGCTCAGCATCGACATTCCTGCTCTTTAGCTATAGCGAGGCCTCCCGTAGAATATTTTGCCGGGGTTCAGGATGTCGAGTGGGTCCAGAGCCTTTTTGATGGCGAGCATGAGGTCGACGGCCTCACCGTGTTCCATCGGCAAGTAGTCCATTTTTCCGATGCCGATGCCGTGCTCCCCGGTGCAAGTGCCACCACAAGCCAGCGCGCGTTTCACCAAGCGGTGTGAAAATGCCTTCATTCGTTCCAGGTGTTCCTTGTTTTCTTCGGTGAACGGGATCAGGACGTGGAAATTCCCATCGCCGACATGCCTGCGGCATCGGCGCTGTCAGTATTACGTTAATCTGGCAGCATTGACACAATGCAAACCCACCCCACAATTGTCCCGATCAGATCGGAATCCTTCAAGTCCTGCTGAGTCTCAATGACTGCATCTGTTAGCTTGGAAAACGGCACTGCCACATCGGCTGAGAAGCCACGGCTGCCAGGAACTTGGCTCTATATCGCATCGCAAGAAGCTAACACGTTAGCAGTTCCTAGTAGGTTTTACTGTCAATTCTTACGTACCAGTACTGCGTGCCAGACGGAGTGCCGTCCACTCCACAAGCGCTTACGATCTTTGGCTGCTGTGGCCACCTCGATACCCGTGGCACCAAAGTCTCGCGCAATTTCTTGGACAATACTGCTTTGCTGTTCCAGTTCGCTCGCGGAACCGTGGTGTTCGATAATCAGCGATGGGCGAAGCGGGTTATCCAGATTTGAGTATTTGTTCACAGCGTCAACGACGTTTTCGTCCATCATCTCCATGCGGGCCACGGGAATCCTCATCTGCATCACTGTCGTGCAAGTATCGATAGCGTTCGTCATCTTGTCAAACGAGCAGATCATGGCTTTCTCGGCTTCAGGAATACCGCAAAGTCGAAGTTCTATCTACAATAAAAAAACACGACCACACAAATGTTGTTAGCCTTTGAGACCACGATCTCCGCAAAAAATGGGTACCTCAGTCACGACTGCCAGAGTGCCCTCGGCTCCGATTAAAAGTCGTGTAAGATCATAGCCAGCAGAGGACTTTCGGGCTCTGTGAGAAAAAAAATCAAGCAACTGGTAAGTGCACTGAGATCTGACCAGCTCAACACTGCACGAACCTCGATCCTGTCTTGATGACGCGTCCATCAGCCATGACTGCAGTTAGAGACAACACGTTCGTCTTCATGTTGCCATATCTGTGTTGGCATGAACTCATTAGAATTTTGTTGCATGCCCAAACGTCGTTCTGGGAAAACTTACTTCACTGTTGTTGTTCCTGAAGCATTCGTGGCGACCATGCCCCCGATAGTAGCGTTCGCACCGGGATCCACAGGAAACATCAGACCAGTGGCACGCAGGTCTGCGTTCAACTGCTCGCGCGTGACACCCGCTTCCACCTTAACGCTCATGTTTTCTCGATCAAGCTGCACAATTCACGCCATACATGTCAGCACCTCGATCCTGACCTCCATATCCTGATGCTACTGCTGGCATAGCACCTTGATAATCTCGTTCATCCCCGACAAATTAACAGAGATGCCCCCAGCTACAGCCGAGATATGTCCTTCGATCGACGTGCCGGCACCAAACGGGATGATAGGCGTGCCAGTTGCTGCGCAGATCTTGACCAGTTTCGACACCTCGTCCGTAGACTGCACGAAGGCAACTGCGTCGGGAGGTGTAACATCGTGATAGGATTCATCCGTTCCGTGTTGCTGCAGAGATCATCATGAGTGGCACAACGATTTCCTTAGGATCGTTTAACATCAATAAAGATGCAGAGGGAACAGACCTCCAACTCGCTGCGAGAAGTAGATAAGCGATCGCCCAGCAGATCTTGCAACGCCGAGATGGTTTCCGGCGAAGCTGTCCGCCGCGTGCTCAGGCGACGACCACGAATATGGGGTAGGGATGCACCTCGCTGCCACGGTGCATATTGGAGCGCGGGTGTCGCCCTCAGCGCCTGGGCGGATACAAGACGATGCCACATGGCCCCGACGATGCCTTTCGTGAACTGAGCCGCTCAGTCTGAGCGTGGTTGAACTCTTTCCGGTGATCACTGATTACTTGAAGTAGTTGATTTGCGCAACCACAGAATCTGTCTGCTTCATGGGCCCAGCCCACCAAAAACCACGACGTTAACGGACGACCACTACGTTAGATTGAGCCAAGTTCTACTACTATGTCAGCTACTTAGTGCTTCTCGTTGCCGTAGAAAATCTTGCCCGGGTTCATGATGTTCTTGGGGTCGAGCGCCTTCTTGATCGTGTGCATGACGTCCACGCTGTCGCCGTGCTCCTTCGACAGGTAGGCCATCTTGCCGTTGCCGATACCGTGCTCACCCGTGCACGTGCCCTCATACTCGATGGCGCGGTTCACCAGACGGTCCGAGAAGTCACGCACCTTCTGCATCAGCTCCGCGTCATCCTGGTAGAACGGCAGCATGACGTGGAAGTTGCCGTCGCCGACGTGGCCGACGATCGTGCCGAACAGACCAGTCTCCTTCAGGTCCGCCTGCGTCTCCACGATGACGTCCGTCAGCTTCGAGAAGGGCACAGCGACATCCGTAGACAGACCGCGACTGCCAGGCATCTGGCTCATCGTAGCGTACCAAGCCGCGTGACGGCCGCTCCAGAGCTTCTTGCGCTCCTCCGAGCTCGTGGCCAACTCAATGTCCTTGGCCTCGAAGTCATTGGCGATCTCCACCACAACGGCGCTCTGCTCCTCCACCTCACCGGGCGAACCGTGGTGCTCAATGATCAGAGACGGCCGCACGGGGGTCTCCAGCTTCGAGTACTTGTTGATCGCCTCCACAGCGTTCTCGTCCATCAGCTCCATGCGTGCCACAGGAATACCCATTTGCATGACGGTCGCGCACGTGTCAACGGCGTTCTGAATCGAGTCGAACTGACAGATCATCGTCTTCTCCGCCTCAGGGATACCGAACAGACGCAGCTCAGCTTCCGTGACAATACCCAGCGTACCCTCTGAGCCGATAAGCAGACGGGTGAGGTCGTAGCCAGCAGAAGACTTGCGGGTCTTGGAGCCCGTCTTGATGATGCGTCCGTCGGGCATGACGGCCGTCAGCGACATGACGTTCGTCTTCATGTTGCCGTAACGCACAGTAGTGGTGCCCGACGCATTGGTCGAGATCATACCACCGAGGGTGGCGTTGGCACCCGGGTCCACGGTGAACATGAGGCCCGTCGCGCGCAAGTCCACATTCAGCTGCTCGCGGGTGACGCCGGCCTGCACCTTGCAGCTCATGTTCTCGGGCTCGACACTCAGGATGTTGTTCATGCCCGTGAGGTCAATGGAAACGCCACCCTCCGTGGCAGAGATGTGGCCCTCGAGCGAGGAGCCGGCGCCGAAGGGGATGACGGGCGTGCCAGCGGCCGCGCAGATCTTGACGACCTCCGCCACCTCCTCCGTGGACTGCACGAAAGCGACGGCGTCGGGGGGAGCCACTGCGTGGTAGGACTCGTCCGTTCCGTGTTGCTGAAGATGATCATACAGAGATCGAATAGTTAGAGAAACAGATCCTAACGACGAGGGCCACCAAGGTTACAGAAGCCGCCAGTACGCACCTCCAGAACGGACGTGGCAGTAGAGAGGCGATCGCCCAGCAGAGCCTTGAGCGCAGAGAGCGTCTCCTCGGAGGGCACGCGGCGCGTGCTCATGAGGCGGCCCTGCTGGCTCAGCAGGAGGGAAGAGCGGGCAGCGCTGAGGCGCGCGGAGTTGGCGGCGAGACGGCTCCACATGACGTGCTGGGTACTTGCTGTGAATTCGAGGAATGAGCCCGAGCTGCGGCCGCCGCACGCTGGCTGATGACGTACCCAAAAAACCCAAGCAGAAACTCGTTTTTATGCGACAGCGTGATTGAAACATGAGTCGAGCGTAGCGCAAGGTCTCTAATTTGTCTCCAATTTGTACGGGTGTCCACTGGACACTGTCCAGCGAGTTGCAAGCGAATCGATCAACCAGCACTGTACCCGATGTGTAGTCCGCCCCGCACGTGGCGAGCAAGCAAGCAATAGCAGTGTTGGGTGAAAGCCGCCGACGCTCTCATTGATCCGCGTGGGTGTGTTTTATTCATAGCCTACTGTATAGCCATCATTGCTCAACTGGACGTTGAGGTCCAGCATTTTGTTGGGTAAGGCTCCGGTCTGTAAAATGAGAGGCTGTCGCACGCCGCGTCTGGCACCCTCTGGCCAAGTAGGCTCTTGGCTCTGCTTTTTGGTGGTGGCGAGTCGCCACTGGTGAGCCCGGCTGGAAGCGATGCCGGCGGTGGCGCTCAGACACTGAGACATGGCTACATTATTGGCGCCGCCGCCGCTTGCGCGTCAACTGATTCAGTTGAAGTGCATGGTAACGGCTGTGGTCGGTGGCAGTAGCAACTTTGAATTTCTTAGAACAGTTTCTGTGTCGATAGTACAAACTACCAGCCCATTTCGTGTTCCATACCCCAGCTACACGCTTGAGTGACGTCGCCCCTCACTCGTTTTTGTGGCTGAAAAAGCAACTCAACTCGTCCGACATGATGATGCGATCCATGCAGCGCATTGCCCGCCGTGCCGGTGCCTCGGCCAACGGACGCCGCACCATACAGCGCTCTGCGCTTCCGCGTGCAGTTGCCCCGAGCTCACGTCTGGCGCAACGCGCCGCCAAGTTCGCGCCGTCCACCCAGCAGCTCAGCGCGTGCTTCAGCACCAGCACCGCGGACGACAAGGCGGACCGCCGCGAGTTCCAGGCGGAGACGCGCCAGCTGCTCGACATCGTGACGCACTCCATCTACACGGACAAGGAGGTGTTCATCCGCGAGCTCATCTCCAACGCCTCGGATGCGCTGGAGAAGCTGCGCCACCTGCAGTCCACGGGCGCCACCGTCCAGGACGCCGAGCTGGAGCCCAAGATCGTCATCACCACCGACGAGAAGGCCGGCACGCTCACTATTACGGACACGGGTGTGGGCATGTCCAAGGAGGAGCTGATCGAGAATCTGGGAACGATCGCGCGCTCGGGCTCCAAGGCCTTCTTGGAGCAGCTCAAGGAGGGCTCCCCCAGCGAGTCGGGTGATGCTCTGAGCGGCATCATCGGCAAGTTCGGTGTCGGCTTCTACTCGGCCTTCATGGTCGCTGACAAGGTGGAGGTCTTTTCGCAGTCGGCGGTCGCCGGTCGCCAGAGCCACCTGTGGCGCTCGGACGGCAGCGGATCGTACGAGGTGGCGGAGGCGAACGACGTTACGCGCGGCAGCAAGATCGTGATCCACCTGAAGGATTCCTGCAAGGAGTTCGGCACCAAGGCTAAGGTGGAGTCCATCATTCGCCGCTACTCGAACTTCGTGTCGTTCCCGATTGTGCTCGACGGCGACACCGTGAACACGGTCCAGGCTCTGTGGACCAAGAGCGAGAGCGACGTCACGGACGAGGAGTACACCGAATTCTACAAGTTCATCGCGAACGCATTTGATGAGCCGGCTTACCGCATCATCTTCAAGGCGGATGCGCCTATTGAGCTGAAGACGCTTTTCTTCATCGGATCCTCGCACACCGAGAAGTTTGGCTACGCTCGTCTTGAGCCTGGCGTGAGCCTTTACTCGCGCAAGGTTCTGATCGAGCGCAACTCGCCCGATATCCTTCCGGACTGGATGCGCTTCGTGCGTGGTGTCGTTGACAGCGAGGACCTACCTCTCAGCCTTTCGCGTGAAAAGATGCAGGACAGCCGACTCATTCACAAGATCCGCGATGTTTTGACCAGAAGAATCATTCGCTTCCTGGAGCGTCAGGTAAGACTTCGTGAACTTCTTGGGTTATCCGTTCCTTTATGATTAACACTTTGATGCGTTTTTGCCGTACTATTTGTTGTGGAACACAGTCCACCAAGGAACCGGAGAAATTCGAAAAGTTCTTCACGGAGTTCGGTCAGTTCGTTAAGGAAGGTATTTGCACCGACTTTCAGAACAAGGATGCTCTCGCGAAGCTGCTGCGTTACGAGTCTAGCCAAGTTGATGAAGGCAAGCTGACCACTCTTGATGAGTACGTGTCGCGCTGCCCGCCGGACCAGAACGAGATCTATTACCTGTGTGCGCCTACCCGCGCTATCGCCGAGTCGTCGCCATACTTCGAGGCATTCAAGTAGGTGCTCATTATTTGCCGGGACCAGCAAAAAACATCCCTTATTATTGCTGTTGCATTACTGACGTTGTATATTTTGTACACCAGGAAATTGAACAAGGAAGTGCTGTTTGTCTACAGCCCCATCGATGATTTCGTGATGACGAACGTTGCCGAGTTCAACGGCCGCAAGGTGATTTCGGCGGAGCACGCGAAGGTGGATGTCAACAGTGACGATGGCAGTACGTCTGGAAAGAAGCTGTCAAAGGATGAGCAGCAGCTGTTCGGTGCTTGGCTGAAGCTCGCTTTGGAGGACAGCGTGAAGGAAATCAAGGTAAGTCTGTTGATATAGATTTTGTTCTACAGTAGAACACTACTGACTCGAGTATATGTCTGACTACCTGCAGTTCACGTCCCGCCTGACCGACTCGCCCGCTATTATTGTTGACCACGAGTCTGCCTCTATTCGCAAGTGAGTGTGTTGCATTTACCGATGCAAGTGGAGTTGCGGAGGCTTTTGTTAAACGGTGTTGTGTTGACTTGGTGGCACAGGATGATGCAGATGGTGAACGACCGCGCTGGCCAGGACATGAGTGGCCTCTCCAAGAACGTGATGGAGATCAATCCCAACCACAGCATCATCGTGGACCTGAACGCGCTGCGGGAAGTCAACGACGCCCTCGCCAAGAAGGTGGCTCGTCAGGTTCGTTTCGCTATCCCTGCATGGTGTTGACTGTAGTTGTTCTAACGTTGTTACGTGGTTCCCATCAATCCAACAGATCTACACGAATGCGACGGTGGCTGCTGGCCTTGTCGAGGACGGCCGCACCATCCTTGGCGGCCTGAACGAAATTCTCGCCGAGCTTCTGGAGCAGAGCCTGCACAAGAAGGACGAGTAAAGTAATTCGCCGAGTATGTAGGGAGCAGCGCATCTACTACATGTAGTAGTTGGACCACCACTAGTCGACGAGCAGTAGGCTGCAACCTTGTGCCGCCACTGTAGCTGGTCTGCAGACGACGAATGCAATGCAATAGACATGGGCCAGCTTGACCTTGTAGACCGCTTCGTATCTCATGTGGTCACTATTTCAAGGTCAAATCGGTACAAAGCTTTTGCGTGTTGCAATCCAAAGGTTCACAAAAGGGGAGTCATATTTCCGCCATTCATCTATTTTTACGGACTCCGAGGCCCAGTCGCGTTGTAGCGAGCAAGCGAGAGGAAGCCCTTCGGCGTTCAGATCCACTCCGACAAACAGCAACATGGTGTTCGCCTTCCGCTCCGCCGCCGCGCGACTGACGCCGGGCCTCGCCGTGTTCCTGGGAGGCGCGACGCTGGGCATGACACACTCAAGCGTGGCCCGCGCCGAGGACAAGCGCGACCTGCGCGACCTCGAGTTCGGCGTGCCGCACGACCGCAAGCGCGTGGACCCGTTCTCGCCCTTCTTCCCGTCGGACAAGCACCCGTGCACCCACGCAGGCATGTTCATCCCCGGGTGCCACGAGCTCAAGATCTTCTCGGGCTCGTCGCACTTCGAGCTGGCCGACGACATTGCGCGGCGTCTGGGCACGCGCGTGGGCAAGATCAAGCTGGGCCGCTTCGCCGACGGAGAGGTGCAGGTGCAGGTGGGCGAGAGTGTGCGCGGCAAGGACGTTTACCTGGTGCAGAGTCTGGCGAGCCCCGTGAACGACAACATCATCGAGCTGCTGCTCATGGTCAGCACCATGCGTCGTGCCAGCGCCAAGAAGGTGACCGTCGTGCTGCCGTAAGTGCTTACAGCTCACCAACACTAGGGAAGGAGCTAGATCTGACTGGGTTTGCTCGTGTGACCGACTGCACAGGTACTACGCGTACAAGCACCACCGTCGTGCCAACCCGGCGGCGACCAGTCTGAACTCCAAGTTCATCCAGAGCCCCGCTGCTGACATCGCCAAGATGCTGGAGGTTATGGGTGTGGACCGCGTCATTGCTGTCGACCTGCAGATGCGTGTGGAGGGCCACGAGGCGTGCTTCTTCAGCTCGGACATCCCCGTTGAGACCATTGAGACCATCATGGCCGGCGTCGAGTACTTCGCCACGCAGGTGCACCTCCGTCGCCCGCTTGTGGTGATGGCGCCCAACCCGGAGTGCTTGCGTCGTGCTCGTGTCTTCCAGACGGGATTGAACAAGTGGCTGCCGGACTCGCCCGCGCAGTTCGCGATGTTCTTCCACGGAACGGGCAAGAAGGAGTCGGGTGAACGCTCCCCGGCTGAGATTGTGGGCGATGTCAAGGGCGCCGACGTGATTGTTGTGGACGACTTGATCGACACGAGCGAGACACTGTCCAAGCTCACGAACCTCGCGCTGAGCAAGGGCGCCCGTAAGGTGTACTGCTTCGCCTCGCATCCGTTGCTGAATGGCGATGCCGAGCGCTTGATCGAGGAGTCGAACGTGTCGCAGGTGGTTGTCATGGACACTATCCCTGCGGACCCGAAGGCATTCCACACCGACAAGCTCAAGCGCTTGTCGGTAGCGCCCATGCTTGCGGAGCTGATCCAGGCAGAGCACTTCAAGGCTCACTCCTACATCGACAAGGTGAACTCGCGGGAGGATTTCAAGTACGTGCACCACTATTAAAAATCTGTGCGCGAACGAACGACCGACTCGAGTGAGTCAAGAGGAGAAGGAAGATAGGTAATTGTGGGAAAGAGAAAGAAGAAGACGACAGCAACTGGTGCCGATCTGACCGTTCAGGGGCTTGTTCCCTTCGCGTGCATAATGTGGTTTGGGTGTTTGGAAATGGGCATTAAAAAAGGCACGTGATGCTGCACCCGACTGGGTGTCGCAGTAGCTATGCTAGTGCAACCGATTCGCACGTTTTATATATGTACCACGTAATAGTAGCAGTCTATACACGACCGGATAACTGGACACGTTTATTTAACTCTTTCAGTACCGTCCAGCAGTTACAGGTCCTATGGTACCTCTAAAATAAACCAATACAATCACGTCTCCTAGTATATTATAGCGAATGGATGGGAAAAGCGGCGGTGACGTGTCGCTGCATAGGGTGGTATTTTACGCTAAACGAGCCTTTAATTATTCTAACAGAACGTGTATGAACAATAGCAAACATAAACTGTAGTTTAAATCTGATAGTGTAGTTTAAATCTGAGGGTTAGTATCCATTTTGCAGGCCGTGCGCAATACTGTAGTATATAATAACGTTATCCCTATTTATTTGCTGCTAGATTGCCATATCGATGGGCGCAGCGAGTCTCTCCGGCGTGGCGAACGCCACGCATATCGAGGCCGTGAGCTGCGCTTGCACCGGCAGCCCTCATAGTCGTCCTACTACTACCACATCGTCGCAGTCGCCGCCTCGTCGGTGGGCCGAGTGAGAGTCTTAGGCGTGGCGAGCGCCACGACCATCGAGGCCAGCAGCGCCTCAGAGGCGTCCTACTACTACAACATCGGCGCAGTCGCCGCCTCGTCGGTGGGCTGAGCGAGAGTCTTCGGCGTGGCGAGCGCCACGACCATCGAGGCCAGCAGCGCCTCAGAGGCGTCCTACTACTACCACCTCGTCGCAGTCCCCGCCTCGTCGGTGGGCCGAGTGAGAGTCTTCGGCGTGGCGAGCGCCACGACCATCGAGGCCAGCAGCGCCTCAGAGGCGTCCTACTACTACCACATCGTCGCAGTCGCCGCCTCGTCGGTGGGCCGAGTGAGAGTCTTCGGCGTGGCGAGCGCCACGACCATCGAGGCCAGCAGCGCCTCCACAGCCGTCCTACTACTACAACATCGGCGCAGTCGCCGCCTCGTCGGTGGGCTGAGCGAGAGTCTTCGGCGTGGCGAGCGCCACGACCATCGAGGCCAGCAGCGCCTCAGAGGCGTCCTACTACTACCACATCGGCGCAGTCGCCGCCTCGTCGGTGGGCCGAGTGAGAGTCTTCGGCGTGGCGAGCGCCACGACCATCGAGGCCAGCAGCGCCTCAGAGTCGTCCTACTACTACCACATCGGCGCAGTCGCCGCCTCGTCGGTGGGCTGAGTGAGAGTCTTCGGCGTGGCGAGCGCCACGAACAAATCGAGGCCAGCAGCGCCACAGAGGCGTCCTACTACTACAACATCGGCGCAGTCGCCGCCTCGTCGGTGGGCTGAGTGAGAGTCTTCGGCGTGGGGAGCGCCACGACCATCGAGGCCAGCAGCGCCTCAGAGTCGTCCTACTACTACCACATCGGCGCAGTCGCCGCCTCGTCGGTGGGCCGAGTGAGAGTCTTCGGCGTGGCGAGCGCCACGACCATCGAGGCCAGCAGCGCCTCCGAGGCGTCCTACTACTACAACATCGGCGCAGTCGCCGCCTCGTCGGTGGGCCGAGTGAGAGTCTTCGGCGTGGGGAGCGCCACGACCATCGAGGCCAGCAGCGCCTCAGAGGCGTCCTACTACTACCACATCGTCGCAGTCGCCGCCTCGTCGGTGGGCCGAGTGAGAGTCTTCGGCGTGGCGAGCGCCACGAACAAATCGAGGCGAGCAGCGCCTCATAGTTGTCCTACTACTACCACATCGTCGCAGTCGCCACCTCGTCGGTGGGCCGAGTGAGAGTCTTCGGCGTGGCGAGCGCCACGACCATCGAGGCCAGCAGCGCCTCCACAGTCGTCCTACTACTACCACATTGGCGCAGTCGCCGCCTCATCGGTGGGCCGAGTGAGAGTCTACGGCGTGGCGAGCGCCACGACCATCGAGGCCAGCAGCGCCTCCACAGTCGTCCTACTACTACAACATCGGCGCAGTCGCCGCCTCGTCGGTGGGCTGAGTGAGAGTCTTCGGCGTGGCGAGCGCCACGACCATCGAGGCCAGCAGCGCCTCCGAGGCGTCCTACTACTACAACATCGTCGCAGTTGCCGCCTCGTTGGTGGGCCGAGTGAGAGGCTTCAGCCACGAACATCGAGGCCAGCAGCGCCTCAGAGTCGTCCTACTACTACCACATCGGCGCAGTCGCCGCCTCGTCGGTGGGCTGAGTGAGAGTCTTCGGCGTGGCGAGCGCCACGAACAAGTCGAGGCCAGCAGCGCCTCCGAGGCGTCCTACTACTACAACATCGGCGCAGTCGCCGCCTCGTCGGTGGGCTGAGTGAGAGTCTTCGGCGTGGCGAGCGCCACGACCATCGAGGCCAGCGGCGCCTCCACAGTCGTCCTACTACTACCACATCGGCGCAGTCGCCGCCTCGTCGGTGGGCCGAGTGAGAGTCTTCGGCGTGGCGAGCGCCACGACCATCGAGGCCAGCAGCGCCTCCGAGGCGTCCTACTACTACAACATCGGCGCAGTCGCCGCCTCGTCGGTGGGCCGAGTGAGAGTCTTCGGCGTGGGGAGCGCCACGACCATCGAGGCCAGCAGCGCCTCAGAGGCGTCCTACTACTACAACATCGGCGCAGTCGCCGCCTCGTCGGTGGGCCGAGTGAGAGTCTTCGGCGTGGCGAGCGCCACGACCATCGAGGCCAGCAGCGCCTCCACAGTCGTCCTACTACTACCACATTGGCGCAGTCGCCGCCTCATCGGTGGGCCGAGTGAGAGTCTACGGCGTGGCGAGCGCCACGACCATCGAGGCCAGCAGCGCCTCCACAGTCGTCCTACTACTACCACATCGGCGCAGTCGCCGCCTCGTCGGTGGGCTGAGTGAGAGTCTTCGGCGTGGCGAGCGCCACGACCATCGAGGCCAGCAGCGCCTCCGAGGCGTCCTACTACTACAACATCGTCGCAGTTGCCGCCTCGTCGGTGGGCTGAGTGAGAGTCTTCGGCGTGGCGAGCGCCACGAACAAGTCGAGGCCAGCAGCGCCTCCGAGGCGTCCTACTACTACAACATCGGCGCAGTCGCCGCCTCATCGGTGGGCCGAGTGAGAGTCTACGGCGTGGCGAGCGCCACGACCATCGAGGCCAGCAGCGCCTCCACAGTCGTCCTACTACTACAACATCGGCGCAGTCGCCGCCTCGTCGGTGGGCTGAGTGAGAGTCTTCGGCGTGGCGAGCGCCACGACCATCGAGGCCAGCAGCGCCTCCGAGGCGTCCTACTACTACAACATCGTTGCAGTTGCCGCCTCGTTGGTGGGCCGAGTGAGAGGCTTCAGCCACGAACATCGAGGCCAGCAGCGCCTCAGAGTCGTCCTACTACTACCACATCGGCGCAGTCGCCGCCTCGTCGGTGGGCTGAGTGAGAGTCTTCGGCGTGGCGAGCGCCACGAACAAATCGAGGCCAGCAGCGCCTCCACAGCCGTCCTACTACTACAACATCGGCGCAGTCGCCGCCTCGTCGGTGGGCTGAGTGAGAGTCTTCGGCGTGGCGAGCGCCACGACCATCGAGGCCAGCAGCGCCTCCACAGTCGTCCTACTACTACAACATCGGCGCAGTCGCCGCCTCGTCGGTGGGCTGAGTGAGAGTCTTCGGCGTGGCGAGCGCCACGACCATCGAGGCCAGCAGCGCCTCCACAGTCGTCCTACTACTACAACATCGGCGCAGTCGCCGCCTCGTCGGTGGGCCGAGTGAGAGTCTTCGGCGTGGCGAGCGCCACGACCATCGAGGCCAGAAGCGCCTCCGAGGCGTCCTACTACTACAACATCGGCGCAGTCGCCGCCTCGTCGGTGGGCCGAGTGAGAGTCTTCGGCGTGGGGAGCGCCACGACCATCGAGGCCAGCAGCGCCTCAGAGGCGTCCTACTACTACCACATCGTCGCAGTCGCCGCCTCGTCGGTGGGCCGAGTGAGAGTCTTCGGCGTGGCGAGCGCCACGAACAAATCGAGGCGAGCAGCGCCTCATAGTTGTCCTACTACTACCACATCGTCGCAGTCGCCACCTCGTCGGTGGGCCGAGTGAGAGTCTTCGGCGTGGCGAGCGCCACGACCATCGAGGCCAGCAGCGCCTCCACAGTCGTCCTACTACTACCACATTGGCGCAGTCGCCGCCTCATCGGTGGGCCGAGTGAGAGTCTACGGCGTGGCGAGCGCCACGACCATCGAGGCCAGCAGCGACTCCACAGTCGTCCTACTACTACAACATCGGCGCAGTCGCCGCCTCGTCGGTGGGCTGAGTGAGAGTCTTCGGCGTGGCGAGCGCCACGACCATCGAGGCCAGCAGCGCCTCCGAGGCGTCCTACTACTACAACATCGTCGCAGTTGCCGCCTCGTTGGTGGGCCGAGTGAGAGGCTTCAGCCACGAACATCGAGGCCAGCAGCGCCTCAGAGTCGTCCTACTACTACCACATCGGCGCAGTCGCCGCCTCGTCGGTGGGCTGAGTGAGAGTCTTCGGCGTGGCGAGCGCCACGAACAAGTCGAGGCCAGCAGCGCCTCCGAGGCGTCCTACTACTACAACATCGGCGCAGTCGCCGCCTCGTCGGTGGGCTGAGTGAGAGTCTTCGGCGTGGCGAGCGCCACGACCATCGAGGCCAGCGGCGCCTCCACAGTCGTCCTACTACTACCACATCGGCGCAGTCGCCGCCTCGTCGGTGGGCCGAGTGAGAGTCTTCGGCGTGGCGAGCGCCACGACCATCGAGGCCAGCAGCGCCTCCGAGGCGTCCTACTACTACCACATTGGCGCAGTCGCCGCCTCATCGGTGGGCTGAGTGAGAGTCTTCGGCGTGGCGAGCGCCACGACCATCGAGGCCAGCAGCGCCTCCACAGTCGTCCTACTACTACAACATCGGCGCAGTCGCCGCCTCGTCGGTGGGCTGAGTGAGAGTCTTCGGCGTGGCGAGCGCCACGACCATCGAGGCCAGCAGCGCCTCCGAGGCGTCCTACTACTACAACATCGTCGCAGTTGCCGCCTCGTTGGTGGGCCGAGTGAGAGGCTTCAGCCACGAACATCGAGGCCAGCAGCGCCTCCGAGGCGTCCTACTACTACAACATCGGCGCAGTCGCCGCCTCGTCGGTGGGCTGAGTGAGAGTCTTCGGCGTGGCGAGCGCCACGACCATCGAGGCCAGCGGCGCCTCCACAGTCGTCCTACTACTACCACATCGGCGCAGTCGCCGCCTCGTCGGTGGGCCGAGTGAGAGTCTTCGTGTAATGGGGCCAGGATTGGCCAGTGACCTTTTCAAGGAAAATGGATGTTCTCTAGTGTGGACCACACCGGCCGGTGTGGCCCACAAGGTCTGAGTGTCACACACTACGATGGGTACGGCGTACCAGTGATCCTTATATAGAGTGTTCACGGTAGACCCCCAATGTACTGAGTTAAGTTAGTTCGGTCGTACTTAAGGACCACGATGCACGAGAGCCAACCGCTGAGGAAGATCGCAATTTAGACAGGGATTCAGTATGCAGATAGAAAGCAGTAGATATAACTTTATGAGTGTTATTAATACAAGACAGTTTAACTCTAACCTCCAAGTGTACAAGTCTCTTTAATACTGGGTATTAAAAAGGAGACCGATAAGGCAGGGCCTTCTGTACTAAGAGCAACAGAGACGCCAGGCGTCTGTTGTGGTTAGCGTGTTACGCTTCATCTAAGCTACGGTGCGTGTGACCCCCGTCACACCTGGTAGCACTTGTAGTCAATCCCGCGACCGACGCGGATCTCTACAATCAGGGTCTCTTTGAGTATGGAAGACTCAGGGAGTCGGCTGCCGGCGCGGCAGGACTTTCCTCACCTCTCCGATGCCCACTGGGCTACGCTGGAGAAGATGGTCAGCCTCCTGGGCGACGCAGCCTTCGCTGAATTCCCCAACCTTCCTGCTGAGCAGCAAAGGGCGCGCGTGGAACGCTTCGACAAGTACGAGTCGTCGCTGATTGCTCAGGTGAGCGCTGCTGCGCAGGAAGCCGCTCGTGCAACGATGCGAGCTGAGGCACAGAGTGCGGCACAAGCCTCCGCCACGAATACGGGCTCATTCGCTGCGCGTCCAACCACGACGAAGCCCGTCAAGATGTCGGTACCGACGTTCGACGGCAAAGACTCAGATAGTCTTGTATTCTGGGTTCGCGAGATCGAGATCGCGCTGAGCGCTGGTCAGATCTACGACGCACGAGCTCAGGTGGCGTTTGCGCTGTCCAACCTTGGAGGGCGTGCACGCGCATGGACCATGGCCCGTGAAACGGCGACGCCGGGGTACTTCACCTCGTGGTCGTTCATGGAACAGGAGCTACGCTCCACCTTCCTCCTTGCCAATGTGGCATACCGCCACCGCTCCAGTTTCTTGCGATGCAAGCAAGGCAAGCGGTCGCTTCAAGACTACGTCATGGAGCTCCATAACCTCGAAGCCGCTATGGCCGGCGCACCCCTCTCTGAGGACGTCAAGGTGACTGTCTTCATGGACGGCGTTCGCACGGGTCCGGTTCGGACGGAGCTTTTCCGGCGTCAGCCGAAGACCTTTAACGAGGCGGTCCACATCGCTATGCTGGAGGACCACTGCGTGCGCTCAGCGCAAGGGCACACGCCTCATGCTGAGGCCAGTGAAGGTCCCACTCCGATGGAGATCTCCCTTGCCGAGTCGGCACGCTCTCAGAAGACGCAACGGGCGAGTGGTCGCTGTTTCGGTTGTAACCAAACTGGTCACTTCCGTCGGAACTGCCCCACCAACCCATGGAAGGCGCCACGCGACAAGAAGTACGCAGCGCGTCCGGCTCTCAACAGCCTCGAGGCGACAGAGTCGGAAAACGGCGACTCCCAGTAGGGGCGGGACGCCCTGCTGGGAGACTTCGCTCCTCGTCGAGGAAGGTGAATCCCTCACCAGCCTCTCCAAAGGAGCAAGTCCCTGGGACGACACTTCTGTGTCTCTCCGTGGCCGCCGCGCGGTCTAACCTCGTGGTCGTCACTGCCAGCGTGAAAGGGTACCCCGAACCGATGACGGTCCTGATCGATTCAGGAGCGTCGTTTAACTTTGCGACGAAAGCCAGTGTGGCTAGGAACAGTGCATTGTATGCTAGTGCTTTAGAAGCCTCTAAGAGTAATACCAATGTATCTGTTCGCTTAGCGACTGGCTCCATCGTGTCTACACGCAAGGTTACGGTACCCTTAAGCGTGAAGTTTGACGACTTCAATTCGGTCGAACCGTTCATTGTCTTGGACATGGATGATCGGTACGACCTTATCCTCGGCATGCCTTGGCTTGCTAAGCACGAGCCGTGGATAGACTGGCGTAGTCGCACCATTGGTGCCAGCCACAACCCCCTCGCGGACAGAGCCCTGGCGGGTCATGTCCCCTCCTCTTCCCGAGACGGGTTTGTGCATGAGCACCGTGTGCCACGCGGCGAACGGCAGTTTGCCGGCACTTCGGAAGTGTTGGAATTGCCCATGGCATTGCCTCCAAGAGCGCGGGAGCTCGAGGTAGGTGGTGGAGAAGGTCCACAGGATCCTAGTACCTCTCCGGGTAGAGGGCAGGATTCTGCAGTTGGCAACCGAGTTGTACTTGCCCAAGGGGCAGTGGAGACTCAAGGCGCGGACGCTGTACGAGCTCGCGCAGGAAGGGGTGGTAGCGTCCGAGCTCCTCCTATGCACGGCGTGGTGGCTGGTTCAGCTCACGTCGAGAAAGGCGCTGGAGTTGTTGCTCGCGCAACCAAGAGTGGTCGAGTCGGAACTCCCACTACGCAAGGCGTTGTAGCTGGTTCAGCTGGTGCGACAGAAGGCGCTAGAGCTGGTGCTCGCGCAACCACGAGTGGTCGAGCAGAGGCTCCCACTTTCAAGGTCAACAAGGGTGACAAGGTCACGAGCACGCCCAAGGCAGAGGCGTCTAACCGCGATGCGGATTCCGCGGTTGAGGACAAGGTTCCTCAAGTAGTCGACGTCTTCACGGGCGAACCCAAGGTGGGGGAGGTGTTGACTCCGTTACCCACAGTAGCAGAGCTACTTGAGCTCGAGGAGCTTTCGTATGTCGAGTTTATGGACTCTCTCAAGGCGGGAGAGTTGGCAGAAGTGGTTCTCCTTCGCTCGGAAGGCAGCTCTCTGGAGCTCAACTCCTCGTCGGTCATGGACCCCGAGGTGTTGGAAGACGAACGAACCTCTAAGAGGCAGACGCGGTATGGCGCTGCCATCTTGAAGGACCCCTCGGATCCGTATTACGCCCTTCTGAAGGAGTTTTCGGATGTCGTGAGCGACGATCCCCCTTCGGTCCTTCCCCCGGATCGGGGCGTGAGGCATGAGATTGACTTAGTGCCAGGCACTAAGTACTGTACCACGCGGCAGTGGCCGCTTCCGAAGGAGCAGGTTGACGTCATCGACGCCTTCTTTGCGGCAAAGCACGCCGCTGGCATGGTGCGCGAGTCTAAGTCGCCACATTCGTCTCCGACGTTCTGTGTGCGCAAGCCCAATGGGAAGTGGCGCATGGTGCACGCCTTCAACAAGTTGAACGCGGCAACCATTCCGGCGTCGACGCCTATTCCTCGGAAGGATGGGTTGCAGAACAACATGGCTGGTTGCACGATCTTTAGTGCACTCGACATGGTCGACGGCTACTATCAACTGTTGATGCGTGAGTCGGACATTCCGCTTACTGCTGTGAGCACTCCCAGCGGGATGTTGTGGGAGTGGTTGGTCATGCCCCAGGGACTGTCCAACGCACCCGCCACGTTCAACAGGCTCGTAACGCAGCTCTTCAGGCCGATGCGGCAGTTCGTACAGACGTACTTCGACGACATCTTCGTGCACAGTCGTGCGTCTGAAGGGAAGACGGCAGTCGAAGCCCATCTTGGCCACCTCCGTGAGGTTCTCTTGTGCATGCGCGAGAATCGCCTCTATGCAAACATCAACAAGTGTATCTTCGGAGCCGAAGAGATCCCCTTTTTGGGCTGCTTCCTTGGGAAGGACGGTGTCCGTGCGGACCCGGAGAAGGTGTGTGCCATTGCACAGTGACCGGTGCCCGTCTCGCAGAAGGACCTGCGGAAATGGCTCGGCGTGGCCAACTACTTGCACAAGTATAGCGCCAATTACGCCAAGATGGCAAGGCCACTAACGAATCTTCTCAAGAAGGATGCCGTGTGGTCATGGACCTCTGAGGCTCAACAGGCTTTTGAAGCTATCAAGAGCAGCCTTCAGAGCGCTCCAATCCTGGCGTTGCCCGATGAGGAGCGCCCCTTCAGCGTGGTATGCGATGCATCTGACTTTGCCATCGGCTGTGCCCTGCTGCAGGTGGACGTCGAAGGCAGGGAAAGGGTAGTGTCTTTCCAATCTCGCCAATTGAAGGCGGCGGAAAAGACCTACCCTGTCCACGACAAGGAGCTCTTGGCGATGAAGTACGCCTTGGTCAAGTTTCGGGTGCACCTATTAGGTCAAAAACCCTTTGTGATCTACACAGATCATGCCTCGTTGAGGACGGCGACGTCGTCGCTTCACCTCTCTCAGCGCATGGCGCGGTGGCTCTCCTTCTTTGCCAAATACAACTTCACGGTGGAGTACAAACCGGGAAAGCAAAATGTCCTAGCGGACGCGCTCTCCCGGCGGCCAGATTACGAGTTGGCACATCTGGCCTACCTTGAGTCACCGCTCTATGAGCTTATCCGCGAGGCGTATGCCGGCGACGACGACCTTGCAGGTCTGGTGGAGGCGCTGAGTGCTTCAGACAAGGCCGTCGAACTCACGGCGCGACAACGCTCACGACTGCACCGCTACTCGGTAGTGGAGGGTTTGCTCTACTACCAAGTAGACGGGGGCGATGAGCCTCGCATTGTCGTTCCGAACGACGAGGACCTGCGTCATCGTGTCCTCTATGAGGCTCATGACACACCGCTTAGCGGTCATCTGGGGCGGGAGAAGACGTACACGTCTGTAGCCCGCAACTTCTGGTGGCCCCACATGTACAAATGGGTACGTAAGTACGTACAGACATGTGAAACATGCCAGCGTGTCAAGCCTGCGCCCTCGGCGTCCGCTCCTTTGATGAGCTTGCCGGTGCCGGCGGATTGCTGGCGCTCTGTGAGCATGGACTTCATCTTCGAGCTTCCGGCCGACACGCGTGGCCACACTGGCATATTGGTCTTTGTGTGCCGCCTTAGTAAGATGGTGCGGCTGGCTGCTGTGCGGAAGAGTGTGACTGCGCCTCAGGCGGCCCAGCTTTTTGTGGACAATGTCTTCCGCCATCACGGCCTCCCCGAGGCATTCGTGAGTGACAGGTACCCAAGGTTTGTGTCCCACTTCTGGCAGCACCTCTTCCGCCGTTTAGGCACGAGATTGGACATGTCCACAGCGGACCACCCTCAGACCGATGGTCAGACTGAGCGGGTGAACAGAGTCCTGGAAGACATTCTTCGCAGTGTCTGCGCCGCAGAGCCCACGAAGTGGAGTGCTCTTCTTCCACAAGTGGAGTTTGCCCTCAACAATGCAGTGCATTCGTCCACGGGCTTCACCCCGTTCTATGTGAACGGACTGCGGCACCCGCGTACGCCACTGACGTTGCCCCCAGCCTCGAATTTGGGTGGGGGAGAGGCTAATGCCGAAGACCCAAGGGGCCTTAAAGGCCTACGAACGTCCGTCAAACGGAACCTGCTCTCGTTTATCGAGACTGGTGAAGCTGTCAGACAGCGCGTCCGTGACGCCATGGCGGCAGCTCAAGACACGCAGAAGGAACAAAGTGACCGCCAAGGGCGCAAGAACACACAGGTGTTTAAGCTGGGAGACCAAGTCTTATTAAATGCTAAGAATCTTCCTACTCAGGCGGTCTCCGCTGTGGGCAGCACCAAGCTGCGACCCCGCTTTGTGGGACCATTCACGGTCATAGGGGTCCTCGGCCACGCCTACACGCTGGATCTGCCATCGTCCATGACCACGCACCCGACGTTCTACGTTGGCTTGCTCAAGCCCTATCGCCCGGCGGGGGCTGTTGAGCCTGGGGAGCCGACTGCGTCGCAGAATACTGCTGGAAGGCACTCGCCATCATCCGGACGAGCTCTTCCGAGGGAAGCTGGGCAGGAGCAGGGGCAGTCGCAGGAGCCGGAGCCGGATCAGGAGCACGAGCCGCTACGCGGCGAGCCTCTCGTGCCTCCAAGTAACCCACGCGGTCGTACAGATCACGAAACCAGGCGACATGCCTCTCCAGGTCCTCCCGTGTCCGTCCGTCGTTCTCCTCGCCTTGCGAACAGCGGGTCCGCAAGCGGTCAACGTCACCACCAAGCTGCCGAGGCAGATCCCAGACGCGGTCCCGCAGACAGTCCAAGTCCTCTCGGACATCCTGGAGTTTCTCCAGGCGGGCCTCCGCATCTTGAACGCGAGCGCGAAGCGCCACCATCTCGGTCCGCTGACCATCCAGCAGTCGCTGACAAGCCTCCACACTGGAGAGAAGGCTCTCCAGGTCAGGACGGGAGCCAGTCGAACGACGCTGAGCGTCTTGGTCAGACACCACTGCAGCCGCGGGCCCCGCCGCCTCTGCTTGGTAATGAGGGCGTCCTCTACTACCATGTCGAGCAGCTACTGAAGCGCCGCGGGCGTAGCGGTCAGCACCAGTATCTGGTAAAGTGGCGGGGCTACCCGAGTAGTCATAACTCGTGGGAGCCTGGGGCTCGCCTCGAGGAGGACTGCGCCGACCTCGTGGCCGCTTTTGAGCGTGACCACGGACCTGGTCGGCGCTGACAGGGCCAAGAACACTCTTAGGCTCTATCGGCTGCGACTGCCAAGATTTCTGAATCTTCTGCAGCACCTCCTCGAGGATGACGCCCGGCATGGGCTTGTGGCGATCAAAGAATCGGTTGGGCCACGTGTTGTCAGCGATCATCTTCGCCATGCGAAATCGAAGACGACGCTGAGCCAGCCAATCGATCCGATATGGTGAGCTCAAGAACTCGGGCCTGGGATAAGTGGTCCAACCACCCTTCGAACTCAGTCTCGTTCCGCTGGCGGGAGAAATCGGTGTCCACCAGGAGCACGACCGGACACTTGTCGCACTGCGGAGCGCCTGGGCCAGGCATGCGACTTTGTCGAAGGTGCTCTCGGTACTCGTCCCGAGTCCAGTATCGCAGAGCGAGTAGCTGGTCTTGGGTACGAGGGGCGTGGGTCTCGCGATCCCGCTTGGTGCCCACCGCCTGAGAGGCCTCTTGATGAGTACGATCGGCCAGGTGCTGCCGATTCTCGGGCTGGAGCAGCTCAGGTGGTACCCCCTCGTCGACGCCGGCGTTGGTGATGACCTGGGGTTCCGGCACCGGAGCGGGCGGGTCATCTCGACGAGACATGGACGTCTCCAAGAGTCGGGCGCGTTCCACCGCCACCACAGTCTTGGGAGACATGGGGCTGCCCGGATGGATGACCCGTTGGGCATCCGTGATCCGCTTTGGCGACGCCACAACCTCGCCGTCCTCATGGGCTATGTCGGGTTCCGACCCCGAGGACTCGTAGTCTACTTCCAGAGACGGGTGTGGCGAAGGGCTACACCTCTGAGGGGAAGTGACCGTGCAGTTTGCGGAAGCCGCAGCCCCCTTTGCAGGCGCCTGAGCTCGAAGAGCCTGCGAGGCATCAGCCAGAGGCGAGTGGCCGCCATTGACACACCCGGGGTTCGGAGTGTCCGTGTCGGACGAGTCGCTGGATACCTCCTCATAGGGGCCGGGCAGCCGCACATCCGTGCGCTTGGGCGGCAGCTTCGGCGTCTTGGGGGCCTCCTTCGCGGAGCCCTTCTTCGTCGGAAGCTGCTTGGCAGCGGGCTTCTTCACTGGGGGCTTCTTCGAGGCAGGCTTCGACGAAGCGGCCACCTTCTTCGTCTTCCGCGTGGACTTCGGTGTAGCAGGCACCTTCGCCTTCGGCTTCGGGTTCGCTTTGGTCGTCGCGACCTTGGGCTTCTTGGAAGCGGGCAGCGTCTTCGCTCCGCCCGTCTCCTTCGCGTGCTTCGTTGAAGCCAGGGTCTCCTTCACCTCCTCCGTGTCATTCGCGGGCTTCTTGGAAGCCGACGCGGCCTTCGCCACCTCCGGATCGCCCGAGTGCTTCTTGGAAGCAGGCGCCGGAGGCTTCTCCTCCATGTCGCTCGGAGTGGGCGCGTCAGCGTGGGTCTTGATGGGGCCTACAGCCCGAAGGGCGTCTTGGGCGGGCCGCACGATGATCCGAGTATCCGTCGTCATGCCCGGAGGGCCGTGCGGTGAGCGCGTGTGCTCGGTTGAGCGTATATTGCCAACTGAGGCAGTGTTCGCGTTTCCGCTGGATTCCCCGCTGGGAAAGGTGCTTCCCGTTTGGGTGAGGGAGGGTGTAATGGGGCCAGGATTGGCCAGTGACCTTTTCAAGGAAAAGGGATGTTCTCTAGTGTGGACCACACCGGCCGGTGTGGCCCACAAGGTCTGAGTGTCACACACTACGATGGGTACGGCGTACCAGTGATCCTTATATAGAGTGTTCACGGTAGACCCCCAATGTACTGAGTTAAGTTAGTTCGGTCGTACTTAAGGACCACGATGCACGAGAGCCAACCGCTGAGGAAGATCGCAATTTAGACAGGGATTCAGTATGCAGATAGAAAGCAGTAGATATAACTTTATGAGTGTTATTAATACAAGACAGTTTAACTCTAACCTCCAAGTGTACAAGTCTCTTTAATACTCGGTATTAAAAAGGAGACCGATAAGGCAGGGCCTTTTGTACTAAGAGCAACAGAGACGCCAGGCGTCTGTTGTGGTTAGCGTGTTACGCTTCCTCTAAGCTACGGTGCGTGTGACCCCCGTCACACTTCGGCCACGAACATCGAGGCCAGCAGCGCCGCCACAGTCGTCCTACTACTACAACATCGTCGCAGTCGCCGCCTCGTCGGTGGGCTGAGTGAGAGTCTTCGGCGTGGCGAGCGCCACGAACAAATCGAGGCCAGCAGCGCCTCATAGTCGTCCTACTACTACCACATCGTCGCAGTCGCCGCCTCTTCGGTGGGCCGAGTGAGAGTCTTCGGCCACGACCATCGAGGCCAGCAGCGCCTCAGAGTCGTCCTACTACTACAACATCGGCGCAGTCGCCGCCTCGTCGGTGGGCCGAGTGAGAGTCTTCGGCCACGAACATCGAGGCCAGCAGCGCCTCAGAGTCGTCCAACTACTACAACATCGGCGCAGTCGCCGCCTCGTCGGTGGGCCGAGTGAGAGTCTTCGGCGTGGCGAGCGCCACGACCATCGAGGCCAGCAGCGCCTCCACAGTCGTCCTACTACTACAACATCGGCGCAGTCGCCGCCTCATCGGTGGGCCGAGTGAGAGTCTACGGCGTGGCGAGCGCCACAACCATCGAGGCCAGCACCGCCTCCACAGTCGTCCTACTACTACAACATCGTCGCAGTCGCCGCCTCGTCGGTGGGCCGAGTGACAGACTTCGGCGTGGCGAGCGCCACGACCATCGAGGCCAGCAGCGCCTCCACAGTCGTCCTACTACTACAACATCGGCGCAGTCGCCGCCTCATCGGTGGGCCGAGTGAGAGTCTACGGCGTGGCGAGCGCCACAACCATCGAGGCCAGCACCGCCTCCACAGTCGTCCTACTACTACAACATCGTCGCAGTCGCCGCCTCGTCGGTGGGCCGAGTGACAGACTTCGGCGTGGCGAGCGCCACGACCATCGAGGCCAGCAGCGCCTCCACAGTCGTCCTACTACTACAACATCGGCGCAGTCGCCGCCTCGTCGGTGGGCCGAGTGAGAGTCTTCGGCGTGGGGAGCGCCACGACCATCGAGGCCAGCAGCGCCTCAGAGGCGTCCTACTACTACCACATCGTCGCAGTCGCCGCCTCGTCGGTGGGCCGAGTGAGAGTCTTCGGCGTGGCGAGCGCCACGAACAAATCGAGGCGAGCAGCGCCTCATAGTTGTCCTACTACTACCACATCGGCGCAGTCGCCGCCTCGTCGGTGGGCTGAGTGAGAGTCTTCGGCGTGGCGAGCGCCACGAACAAGTCGAGGCCAGCAGCGCCTCCACAGTCGTCCTACTACAACCAAATCGGCGCAGTCGCCGCCTCATCGGTGGGCCGAGTGAGAGTCTACGGCGTGGCGAGCGCCACAACCATCGAGGCCAGCACCGCCTCCACAGTCGTCCTACTACTACAACATCGTCGCAGTCGCCGCCTCGTCGGTGGGCCGAGTGACAGACTTCGGCGTGGCGAGCGCCACGACCATCGAGGCCAGCAGCGCCTCCACAGTCGTCCTACTACTACAACATCGGCGCAGTCGCCGCCTCGTCGGTGGGCCGAGTGAGAGTCTTCGGCGTGGGGAGCGCCACGACCATCGAGGCCAGCAGCGCCTCAGAGGCGTCCTACTACTACCACATCGTCGCAGTCGCCGCCTCGTCGGTGGGCCGAGTGAGAGTCTTCGGCGTGGCGAGCGCCACGAACAAATCGAGGCGAGCAGCGCCTCATAGTTGTCCTACTACTACCACATCGGCGCAGTCGCCGCCTCGTCGGTGGGCTGAGTGAGAGTCTTCGGCGTGGCGAGCGCCACGAACAAGTCGAGGCCAGCAGCGCCTCAGAGGCGTCCTACTACTACAACATCGGCGCAGTCGCCGCCTCGTCGGTGGGCTGAGTGAGAGTCTTCGGCGTGGCGAGCGCCACGACCATCGAGGCCAGCAGCGCCTCCACAGTCGTCCTACTACTACAACATCGGCGCAGTCGCCGCCTCGTCGGTGGGCCGAGTGAGAGTCTTCGGCGTGGCGAGCGCCACGACCATCGAGGCCAGCAGCGCCTCCGAGGCGTCCTACTACTACAACATCGGCGCAGTCGCCGCCTCGTCGGTGGGCCGAGTGAGAGTCTTCGGCGTGGGGAGCGCCACGACCATCGAGGCCAGCAGCGCCTCAGAGGCGTCCTACTACTACAACATCGGCGCAGTCGCCGCCTCGTCGGTGGGCTGAGTGAGAGTCTTCGGCGTGGCGAGCGCCACGAACAAGTCGAGGTCAGCAGCGCCTCCGAGGCGTCCTACTACTACCACATCGTCGCAGTCGCCGCCTCGTCGGTGGGCCGAGTGAGAGTCTTCGGCGTGGCGAGCGCCACGAACAAATCGAGGCGAGCAGCGCCTCATAGTTGTCCTACTACTACCACATCGGCGCAGTCGCCGCCTCGTCGGTGGGCTGAGTGAGAGTCTTCGGCGTGGCGAGCGCCACGAACAAGTCGAGGCCAGCAGCGCCTCCACAGTCGTCCTACTACAACCAAATCGGCGCAGTCGCCGCCTCATCGGTGGGCCGAGTGAGAGTCTACGGCGTGGCGAGCGCCACAACCATCGAGGCCAGCACCGCCTCCACAGTCGTCCTACTACTACAACATCGTCGCAGTCGCCGCCTCGTCGGTGGGCCGAGTGACAGACTTCGGCGTGGCGAGCGCCACGACCATCGAGGCCAGCAGCGCCTCCACAGTCGTCCTACTACTACAACATCGGCGCAGTCGCCGCCTCGTCGGTGGGCCGAGTGAGAGTCTTCGGCGTGGGGAGCGCCACGACCATCGAGGCCAGCAGCGCCTCAGAGGCGTCCTACTACTACCACATCGTCGCAGTCGCCGCCTCGTCGGTGGGCCGAGTGAGAGTCTTCGGCGTGGCGAGCGCCACGAACAAATCGAGGCGAGCAGCGCCTCATAGTTGTCCTACTACTACCACATCGGCGCAGTCGCCGCCTCGTCGGTGGGCTGAGTGAGAGTCTTCGGCGTGGCGAGCGCCACGAACAAGTCGAGGCCAGCAGCGCCTCAGAGGCGTCCTACTACTACAACATCGGCGCAGTCGCCGCCTCGTCGGTGGGCTGAGTGAGAGTCTTCGGCGTGGCGAGCGCCACGACCATCGAGGCCAGCAGCGCCTCCACAGTCGTCCTACTACTACAACATCGGCGCAGTCGCCGCCTCGTCGGTGGGCCGAGTGAGAGTCTTCGGCGTGGCGAGCGCCACGACCATCGAGGCCAGCAGCGCCTCCGAGGCGTCCTACTACTACAACATCGGCGCAGTCGCCGCCTCGTCGGTGGGCCGAGTGAGAGTCTTCGGCGTGGGGAGCGCCACGACCATCGAGGCCAGCAGCGCCTCAGAGGCGTCCTACTACTACAACATCGGCGCAGTCGCCGCCTCGTCGGTGGGCTGAGTGAGAGTCTTCGGCGTGGCGAGCGCCACGAACAAGTCGAGGTCAGCAGCGCCTCCGAGGCGTCCTACTACTACAACATCGGCGCAGTCGCTGCCTCGTCGGTGGGCTGAGTGAGAGTCTTCGGCGTGGCGAGCGCCACGACCATCGAGGCCAGCAGCGCCTCAGAGTCGTCCTACTACTACAACATCGTCGCAGTCGCCGCCTCGTCGGTGGGCTGAGTGAGAGTCTTCGGCGTGGCGAGCGCCACGACCATCGAGGCCAGCAGCGCCTCCGAGGCGTCCTACTACTACAACATCGGCGCAGTCGCCGCCTCGTCGGTGGGCTGAGTGGGAGTCTTCGGCGTGGCGAGCGCCACGACCATCGAGGCCAGCGGCGCCTCAGAGGCGTCCTACTACTACCACATCGGCGCAGTCGCCGCCTCGTCGGTGGGCCGAGTGAGAGGCTTCAGCCACGACCATCGAGGCCAGCAGCGCCTCAGAGTCGTCCTACTACTACAACATTGTCGCAGTCGCCGCCTCGTCGGTGGGCTGAGTGAGAGTCTTCGGCGTGGCGAGCGCCACGACCATCGAGGCCAGCAGCGCCTCCGAGGCGTCCTACTACAACATCGTCGCAGTCGCCGCCTCGTCGGTGGGCCGAGTGAGAGGCTTCAGCCACGAACATCGTGGCCAGCAGCGCCTCCGAGTCGTCCTACTACTACAACATCGGCGCAGTCGCCGCCTCGTCGGTGGGCTGAGTGAGAGTCTTCGGCGTGGCGAGCGCCACGAACAAGTCGAGGCCAGCAGCGCCTCCGAGGCGTCCTACTACTACAACATCGGCGCAGTCGCCGCCTCGTCGGTGGGCTGAGTGAGAGTCTTCGGCGTGGCGAGCGCCACGACCATCGAGGCCAGCAGCGCCTCCGAGGCGTCCTACTACAACATCGTCGCAGTCGCCGCCTCGTCGGTGGGCCGAGTGAGAGGCTTCAGCCACGAACATCGTGGCCAGCAGCGCCTCCGAGTCGTCCTACTACTACAACATCGGCGCAGTCGCCGCCTCGTCGGTGGGCTGAGTGAGAGTCTTCGGCGTGGCGAGCGCCACGAACAAGTCGAGGCCAGCAGCGCCTCCGAGGCGTCCTACTACTACAACATCGGCGCAGTCGCCGCCTCGTCGGTGGGCTGAGTGAGAGTCTTCGGCGTGGCGAGCGCCACGACCATCGAGGCCAGCAGCGCCTCAGAGTCGTCCTACTACTACAACATCGGCGCAGTCGCCGCCTCGTCGGTGGGCTGAGTGAGAGTCTTCGGCGTGGCGAGCGCCACGAACAAGTCGAGGCCAGCAGCGCCTCCGAGGCGTCCTACTACTACAACATCGGCGCAGTCGCCGCCTCGTCGGTGGGCTGAGTGAGAGTCTTCGGCGTGGCGAGCGCCACGACCATCGAGGCCAGCAGCGCCTCAGAGTCGTCCTACTACTACAACATCGGCGCAGTCGCCGCCTCGTCGGTGGGCTGAGTGAGAGTCTTCGGCCACGAACATCGAGGCCAGCAGCGCCTCAGAGTCGTCCTACTACTACAATATCGTCGCAGTCGCCGCCTCGTCGGTGGGCTGAGTGAGAGGCTTCGGCGTGGCGAGTACCACGAACATCGAGGCCAGCAGCGCCTCAAAGTCGCCGTACTGCTACCACATCTTTGTAGTCACTGCCAACATATCCGCCGTGCTGTTAGCGTCGTCACGGCAATGGGCCGAGTGGGTCTGTACGGAGTGGCGAACGCCCCGAATATCAAGGCTGTGAGCTGGGCTTCCAGCCGCAGCGCCTCAGAGTCGTCCTACTACTACCACATCGTCGTAGTCGGCGCCAATGCGTTCTATGTGCTGCTAGCGTCGCCATGTCGATGGGCTGATTGAGTCTCTACGGCGTGGGGAACGCCACGAATATCGAGGCCGTGTGCTGGGCTCCATCGAGGCTGACAGCTGATCTTTCACCAACATCACCGCAAACTTGTTGTACTAGTACCAATTGCCACCGTCTCCGCCGATGCATCCGCCGTCCTGCTAGCGTCGCCACGTCGATGGGCGCTGCGAGTCCCCTGGTCGTCTGGCTCGATTCTTGGCCGTTGCCGAGTGGCGACCCTCCAGCATGGTGCAAGCTTTCAACCAATGAATATATGACTATTTCCCACCAATCGGTGTAGATTGGCGTAAGTGTGCTGGCTTTAGTATGCCCCAAGACATTGATACCAACACTCTACGTTCCACCTCCTACCACCGTCGCCTCCAATGTGTCCGCCGTGCTACTGGCGTTGCTGCGTCAAGGCGAACGCCACGACCATTGAGGGCAGCAGCGCCTCAGAGGCGTCCTACTTCTCCCACATCGTCGCAGTCGCCGCCGATTCGTCCGCTGTCCTGCTGGTGTCGCCACGTCGACGGGTTTGGGGAGAGTCTTCGGCGTGGCGAACGCCACGACTATCGAGGCCAGCAGCGCCTCAGAGGCGTCCGACTACTACAGCATCGTCGCAGTCGCCGCCGATTCGTCCGCTGTCCTGCTGGTGTCGCCACGTCGACGGGCTTGTGGAGAGTCTTCGGTGTGGCGAACGCCACGAATATCGAGGCTAGTAGGCCCGAAATAGCTACATGATCTAGCAGCGCCGCAATAGCTACAGTATTTTTATCCCCTTGAACTCGAGGGGTTTATGGAAGTGACATGCAACGAAGCCAGTGCATCAATTCGCTGCTGCATTGCTGGAAAGCGTCGCCGTGCAACTATTTATAGTGTCGCTGCAGGTGGGACAAGATGGATGCTTGGTAGCAGTTTTGTTGCAGAGTGAGATAGTTAAAAATACAGTAGCTACGGGGAAATAAATGCTCTATCGCTATCAGTTCAAAATATGATCTCTTGTGCAGAGTTCCGTCGTTTGTGTATTCAGATGTGGCCTGATGGGGTCACAATGGAGGGCAGTGCAATGGACGCTTTGCGCATTGCATTCATGCGACAAGGTGTTCAAGAGGACAGAATTCGTAGATGATTGAGAGAGTTTCTGCAAGGCCCACCAGGGCACATTAATCGGGTGGATGTGCTAAACTCTTTTGCAGAGAACCGAGATCATCAACAGGGTCAAGGCACGCCCCCGGTTCCGCTGCCCCCAGCCCAAGAGGTTCAACCTGAGAGTGCGGTCACAAATTCTACGTCTACCCCTCGTTTAGCGGAACCGGAAGCTGAAGCGGCTGCTGCGCTTCAAGCGGAGCAGCAACCAGTACCGGCTGACGACCCCCCTCAAAGTCAACCAACTGTCATCCCCGATGACGAACCAGACGCACCGGTGAGTCCACCGGTGTGTCCGGTCGAAAATGAACCTGATACCACCCAGCGCTATGTGTATGAGCGCGTAGTGCGCTGGGTGTATCATGAAGATAGCGAAATGGGTGCCGAAGTGCAGTGGCGCAACACAATCGAGCCGGTCAGTAATCTCAGGCCTGAAGACAGGTTGGAGGCTGAGCGCCAGCAACTCAATCGACGTGCTCGAATGAGGGCACGTGAGGTAAGATCGCTTGTGTATATTATTTACGATATGTTATTGTAACACAATCCTTTTCGCAGGCACAGATTGTGGTGGTCAATTTGACAGGTGATGCCGAAACATAACGATGCACAACTCGACCGAGGTCAAGCAGGCTCTCACAGGCTACCAAACCTACTTCTTGAATACAAACCCTAAATTTCCCAACCTTTATCTATCCTTGTATCGCTCTAATTTACTCGCTCGCCACGCCGAAGACTCTCCCCAAGCCCGTCGACGTGGCGACACCAGCAGGACAGCGGACGAATCGGCGGCGACTGCGACGAGGCTGCAGTAGTCGGACGCCCCTGAGGCGCTGCTGGCCTCGATGGTCGTGGCGTTCGCCACGCCGAAGACTCCCCCAAGCCCGTCGACGTGGCGACACCAGCAGGACAGCGGACGAATCGGCGGCGACTGCGACGATGCTGTAGTAGTCGGACGCCCCTGAGGCGCTGCTGGGCTCGATAGTCGTGGCGTTCGCCACGCCGAAGACTCTCCCCAAGCCCGTCGACGTGGCGACACCAGCAGGACAGCGGACGAATCGGCGGCGACTGCGACGATGCTGTAGTAGTCGGACGCCTATGAGGCGCTGCTGCCCTCAATGGTCGTGGCGTTCGCCACGCCGAAGACTCCCCCAAGCCCGTCGACGTGGCGACACCAGCAGGACAGCGGACGAATCGGCGGCGACTGCGACGATGCTGTAGTAGTCGGACGCCCCTGAGGCGCTGCTGGCCTCGATGGTCGTGGCGTTCGCCACGCCGAAGCCTCCCCCCAAGCCCATCGACGTGGCGACACCAGCAGGACAGCGGACGAATCGGCGGCGACTGCGACGATGCTGTAGTAGTCGGACGACTCTGAGGCGCTGCTGGCCTCGATAGTCGTGGCGTTCGCCTCGCCGAAGACTCTCCCCAAGCCCGTCGACGTGGCGACACCACCAGGACAGCGGACGTATCGGCGGCGACTGCGACGATGTGGGAGAAGTAGGACGCCTCTGAGGCGCTGCTGGCCTCGATAGTCGTGGCGTTCGCCACGCCGAAGACTCTCACTAAGCCCGTCGACGTGGCGACACCAGCAGGACAGCGAACGAATCGGCGGCGACTGCGACGATGCTGTAGTAGTCGGACGCCTCTGAGGCGCTGCTGGGCTCGATGGTCGTGGCGTTCGCCACGCCGAAGACTCTCCCCAAGCCCGTCGACGTGGCGACACCAGCAGGACAGCGAACGAATCAGCGGCGAATGCGACGATGCTGTAGTAGTCGGACGCCTCTGAGGCGCTGCTGGCCTCGATGGTCGTGGCGTTCGCCACGCCGAAGACTCTCCCCAAGCCCGTCGACGTGGCGACACCAGCAGGACAGCGAACGAATCGGCGGCGACTGCGACGATGCTGTAGTAGTCGGACGCCTCTGAGGCGCTGCTGGCCTCGATGGTCGTGGCGCTCGCCACGCCGAAGACTCTCACTCGGCCCACCGACGAGGCGGCGACTGCGCCGATGTTGTAGTAGTAGGACGCCTCTGAGGCGCTGCTGGCCTCGATGGTCGTGGCGCTCGCCACGCCGAAGACTCTCACTCGGCCCACCGACGAGGCGGCGACTGCGACGATGTGGTAGTAGTAGGACGCCTCTGAGGCGCTGCTGGCCTCGATGGTCGTGGCGCTCGCCACGCCGAAGACTCTCACTCGGCCCACCGACGAGGCGGCGACTGCGCCGATGTTGTAGTAGTAGGACGCCTCTGAGGCGCTGCTGGCCTCGATTTGTTCGTGGTACTCGCCACGCCGAAAACTCCCACTCAGCCCACCGACGAGGCGGCGACTGCGCCGATGCTGTAGTAGTAGGACGACTCTGAGGCGCTGATGGCCTCGATGTTCGTGGCTGAAGCCTCTCACTCAGCCCACCGACGAGGCGGCGACTGCGCCGATGTTGTAGTAGTAGGACGACTGTGGAGGCGCTGCTGGCCTCGATTTGTTCATGGCGTTCGCCACGCCGAAGACTCTCACTCAGCCCACCGACGTGGCTGCGACTGCGCCGATGTTGTAGTGGTAGGACGACTTTGCGGCGCTGCTGGTGGAAGCCCAACACGTCCTCAATATTCGTGGCGTTCGCCACGCCGGAGAGACTCACTGAGCCCACGACGAATTAGTTGTAAAACTACGACTTTCAGGCGCTGCTGGTGGATGCCCAGCACAAGGCCTCGATATTCGTGGCGTTCGCCACGCCGGAGAGACTCACTGAGCCCATCGACGACGAATTAGTTGTAGTACGACGACTTTGCGGCGCTGCTGGTGGATGCCCAGCACATGGCCTCGATATTCGTGGCATTCGCCACGCCAGAGAGACTCACTGAGCCCACCGACGACGAATTAGTTGTAGTACGACGACTTTGAGGCGATGCTGGTGGAAGCCCAGCACACGGCCTCGATACTCGCCACGCCGGAGACTCACTGAGCCCACCGACGACGAATTAGTTGTAGTACGACGACTTTGAGGCGAAGCCCAGCACACGGCCTCGATATTCGTGGCGTTCGCCACGCCGGAGAGACTCACTGAGCCCACCGACGACGAATTAGTTGTAGTACGACGACTTTCAGGCGCTGCTGGTGGAAGCCCAGCACACGGCCTCGATACTCGCCACGCCGGAGACTCACTGAGCCCACCGACGACGAATTAGTTGTAGTACGACGACTTTGAGGCGAAGCCCAGCACACGGCCTCGATATTCGTGGCGTTCGCCACGCCGGAGAGACTCACTGAGCCCACCGACGACGAATTAGTTGTAGTAGGACGACTTTGCGGTGCTGCTGATGGAAGCCCAGCACACGGCCTCGATATTCGTGGCGTTCGCCACGCCGGAGAGACTCACTGAGCCCACCGACGACGAATTAGTTGTAGTACGACGACTTTCAGGCGCTGCTGGTGGAAGCCCAGCACACGGCCTCGACACTCGCCACGCCGGAGACTCACTGAGCCCACCGACGACGAATTAGTTGTAGTACGACGACTTTGAGGCGCTGGTGGTGGAAGCCCAGCACACGGCCTCGATATTCGTGGCGTTCGCCACGCCGGAGAGACTCACTGAGCCCACCGACGACGAATGAGTAGTAGTGCGACGACTTTGAGGCGAAGCCCAGCACACGGCCGCGATATTCGTGGCGTTCGCCACGCCGGAGAGACTCACTGAGCCCACCGACGACGAATTAGTTGTAGTACGACGACTTTGGACGCTGCTGATGGAAGCCCAGCACACGGGCTCGATATTCGTGGCGTTCGCCACGCCGGAGAGACTCACTGAGCCCACCGACGACGAATTAGTTGTAGTACGACGACTTTGGACGCTGCTGGTGGAAGCCCAGCACACGGCCTCGATATTCGTGGCGTTCGCCACGCCGGAGAGACTCACTGAGCCCACCGACGACGAATTAGTTGTAGTACGACGACTTTGCGGCGCTGCTGGTGGAAGCCCAGCACACGGCCTCGATACTCGCCACGCCGGAGAGACTCACTGAGCCCACCAACGACGAATTAGTTGTAATACGACGACTTTGCGGCGCTGCTGGTGGAAGCCCAGCACACGGCCTCGATACTCGCCACGCCGGAGAGACTCACTGAGCCCACCAACGACGAATTAGTTGTAGTACGACGACTTTGGACGCTGCTGGTGGAAGCCCAGCACACGGCCTCGATATTCGTGGCGTTCGCCACGCCGGAGAGACTCACTGAGCCCACCAACGACGAATTAGTTGTAGTACGACGACTTTGGACGCTGCTGGTGGAAGCCCAGCACACGGCCTCGATATTCGTGGCATTCACCACGCCGGAGAGACTCACTGAGCCCATCGACGACGAATTAGTTGTAGTACGACGACTTTGGACGCTGCTGGTGGAAGCCCAGCACACGGCCTCGATATTCGTGGCGTTCGCCACGCCGGAGAGACTCACTGAGCCCACCGACGACGAATTAGTTGTAGTACGACGACTTCGAGGCGCTGCAGGTGGAAGCCCAGCACACGGCCTCGATACTCGCCACGCCGGAGAGACTCACTGAGCCCTCCGACGACGAATTAGTTGTAGTACGACGACTTTGGACGCTGCTGGTGGAAGCCCAGCACACGGCCTCGATATTCGTGGCATTCACCACGCCGGAGAGACTCACTGAGCCCATCGACGACGAATTAGTTGTAGTACGACGACTTTGGACGCTGCTGGTGGAAGCCCAGCACACGGCCTCGATATTCGTGGCGTTCGCCACGCCGGAGAGACTCACTGAGCCCACCGACGACGAATTAGTTGTAGTACGACGACTTCGAGGCGCTGCTGGTGGAAGCCCAGCACACGGCCTCGATACTCGCCACGCCGGAGAGACTCACTGAGCCCTCCGACGACGAATTAGTTGTAGTACGACGACTTTGGACGCTGCTGGTGGAAGCCCAGCACACGGCCGCGATATTCGTGGCGTTCGCCACGCCGGAGAGACTCACTGAGCCCACCGACGACGAATTAGTTGTAGTACGACGACTTTGGACGCTGCTGATGGAAGCCCAGCACACGGGCTCGATATTCGTGGCGTTCGCCACGCCGGAGAGACTCACTGAGCCCACCGACGACGAATTAGTTGTAGTACGACGACTTTGGACGCTGCTGGTGGAAGCCCAGCACACGGCCTCGATATTCGTGGCGTTCGCCACGCCGGAGAGACTCACTGAGCCCACCGACGACGAATTAGTTGTAGTACGACGACTTTCAGGCGCTGCTGGTGGAAGCCCAGCACACGGCCTCGATACTCGCCACGCCGGAGACTCACTGAGCCCACCGACGACGAATTAGTTGTAGTACGACGACTTTGAGGCGAAGCCCAGCACACGGCCTCGATATTCGTGGCGTTCGCCACGCCGGAGAGACTCACTGAGCCCACCGACGACGAATTAGTTGTAGTACGACGACTTTCAGGCGCTGCTGGTGGAAGCCCAGCACACGGCCTCGATACTCGCCACGCCGGAGACTCACTGAGCCCACCGACGACGAATTAGTTGTAGTAGGACGACTTTGCGGTGCTGCTGATGGAAGCCCAGCACACGGCCTCGATATTCGTGGCGTTCGCCACGCCGGAGAGACTCACTGAGCCCACCGACGACGAATTAGTTGTAGTACGACGACTTTCAGGCGCTGCTGGTGGAAGCCCAGCACACGGCCTCGATATTCGTGGCGTTCGCCACGCCGGAGAGACTCACTGAGCCCACCGACGACGAATTAGTTGTAGTACGACGACTTTCAGGCGCTGCTGGTGGAAGCCCAGCACACGGCCTCGATACTCGCCACGCCGGAGACTCACTGAGCCCACCGACGACGAATTAGTTGTAGTAGGACGACTTTGCGGTGCTGCTGATGGAAGCCCAGCACACGGCCTCGATACTCGCCACGCCGGAGAGACTCACTGAGCCCACCGACGACGAATTAGTTGTAGTAGGACGACTTTGCGGTGCTGCTGATGGAAGCCCAGCACACGGCCTCGATACTCGCCACGCCGGAGAGACTCACTGAGCCCACCGACGACGAATTAGTTGTAGTACGACGACTTTCAGGCGCTGCTGGTGGAAGCCCAGCACACGGCCTCGATACTCGCCACGCCGGAGACTCACTGAGCCCACCGACGACGAATTAGTTGTAGTAGGACGACTTTGCGGTGCTGCTGATGGAAGCCCAGCACACGGCCTCGATATTCGTGGCGTTCGCCACGCCGGAGAGACTCACTGAGCCCACCGACGACGAATTAGTTGTAGTACGACGACTTTCAGGCGCTGCTGGTGGAAGCCCAGCACACGGCCTCGATATTCGTGGCGTTCGCCACGCCGGAGAGACTCACTGAGCCCACCGACGACGAATTAGTTGTAGTACGACGACTTTCAGGCGCTGCTGGTGGAAGCCCAGCACACGGCCTCGATACTCGCCACGCCGGAGACTCACTGAGCCCACCGACGACGAATTAGTTGTAGTAGGACGACTTTGCGGTGCTGCTGATGGAAGCCCAGCACACGGCCTCGATACTCGCCACGCCGGAGAGACTCACTGAGCCCACCGACGACGAATTAGTTGTAGTAGGACGACTTTGCGGTGCTGCTGATGGAAGCCCAGCACACGGCCTCGATACTCGCCACGCCGGAGAGACTCACTGAGCCCACCGACGACGAATTAGTTGTAGTAGGACGACTTTGCGGTGCTGCTGATGGAAGCCCAGCACACGGCCTCGATACTCGCCACGCCGGAGAGACTCACTGAGCCCACCGACGACGAATTAGTTGTAGTACGACGACTTTCAGGCGCTGCTGGTGGAAGCCCAGCACACGGCCTCGATATTCGTGGCGTTCGCCACGCCGGAGAGACTCACTGAGCCCACCGACGACGAATTAGTTGTAGTACGACGACTTTCAGGCGCTGCTGGTGGAAGCCCAGCACACGGCCTCGATATTCGTGGCGTTCGCCACGCCGGAGAGACTCACTGAGCCCACCGACGACGAATTAGTTGTAGTACGACGACTTTCAGGCGCTGCTGGTGGAAGCCCAGCACACGGCCTCGATACTCGCCACGCCGGAGACTCACTGAGCCCACCGACGACGAATTAGTTGTAGTAGGACGACTTTGCGGTGCTGCTGATGGAAGCCCAGCACACGGCCTCGATATTCGCCACGCCGGAGAGACTCACTGAGCCCACCGACGACGAATTAGTTGTAGATCGACGACTTTCAGGCGCTGCTGGTGGAAGCCCAGCACACGGCCTCGATATTCGTGGCGTTCGCCACGCCGGAGAGACTCACTGAGCCCACCGACGACGAATTAGTTGTAGTACGACGACTTTGGACGCTGCTGGTGGAAGCCCAGCACACGGCCTCGATATTCGTGGCGTTCGCCACGCCGGAGAGACTCACTGAGCCCACCGACGACGAATTAGTTGTAGTACGACGACTTTCAGGCGCTGCTGGTGGAAGCCCAGCACACGGCCTCGATACTCGCCACGCCGGAGACTCACTGAGCCCACCGACGACGAATTAGTTGTAGTAGGACGACTTTGCGGTGCTGCTGACGGAAGCCCAGCACAAGGCCTCGATATTCGTGGCGTTCGCCACGCCGGAGAGACTCACTGAGCCCACCGACGACGAATTAGTTGTAGTACGACGACTTTCAGGCGCTGCTGGTGGAAGCCCAGCACACGGGCTCGATACTCGCCACGCCGGAGAGACTCACTGAGCCCACCGACGACGAATTAGTTGTAATACGACGACTTTGCGGCGCTGGTGGTGGAAGCCCAGCACACGGCCTCGATACTTGCCACGCCGGAGAGACTCACTGAGCCCACCGACGACGAATGAGTAGTAGTACGTCGACTTTGAGGCGAAGCCCAGCACACGGCCTCGATATTCGTGGCATTCGCCACGCCGGAGAGACTCACTGAGCCCACCGACGACGAATTAGTTGTAATACGACGACTTTTCGGCGCTGCTGGTGGAAGCCCAGCATACGGCCTCGATACTCGCCACACCGGAGAGACTCACTGAGCCCACCGACGACGAATGAGTAGTAGTACGACGACTTTGAGGCGAAGCCCAGCACACGGGCTCGATATTCGTGGCGTTCGCCACGCCGGAGAGACTCACTGAGCCCACCGACGACGAATTAGTTGTAGTACGACGACTTTCAGGCGCTGCTGGTGGAAGCCCAGCACACGGCCTCGATACTCGCCACGCCGGAGAGACTCACTGAGCCCACCGACGACGAATTATTTGTAATACGACGACTTTGCGGCGCTGCTGGTGGAAGCCCAGCACACGGCCTCGATACTCGCCACGCCGGAGAGACTCACTGAGCCCACCGACGACGAATTAGTTGTAGTACGACGACTTTCAGGCGCTGCTGGTGGAAGCCCAGCACACGGCCTCGATACTCGCCACGCCGGAGAGACTCACTGAGCCCACCGACGACGAATTAGTTGTAGTACGACGACTTTGGACGCTGCTGGTGGAAGCCCAGCACACGGCCTCGATATTCGTGGCATTCGCCACGCCGGAGAGACTACGCCGGAGAGACTCACTGAGCCCACCGACGACGAATTAGTTGTAGTACGACGACTTTCAGGCGCTGCTGGTGGAAGCCCAGCACACGGCCTCGATACTCGCCACGCCGGAGAGACTCACTGAGCCCACCGACGACGAATTAGTTGTAGTACGACGACTTTGGACGCTGCTGGTGGAAGCCCAGCACACGGCCTCGATATTCGTGGCATTCGCCACGCCGGAGAGACTCACTGAGCCCACCGACGACGAATTAGTTGTAATACGACGACTTTGCGGCGCTGGTGGTGGAAGCCCAGCATACGGCCTCGATACTCGCCACGCCGGAGAGACTCACTGAGCCCACCGACGACGAATTAGTTGTAGTACGACGACTTTGGACGCTGCTGGTGGAAGCCCAGCACACGGCCTCGATATTCGTGGCATTCGCCACGCCGGAGAGACTCACTGAGCCCACCGACGACGAATTAGTTGTAATACGACGACTTTGCGGCGCTGGTGGTGGAAGCCCAGCATACGGCCTCGATACTCGCCACACCGGAGAGACTCACTGAGCCCACCGACGACGAATGAGTAGTAGTACGACGACTTTGAGGCGAAGCCCAGCACACGGGCTCGATATTCGTGGCGTTCGCCACGCCGGAGAGACTCACTGAGCCCACCGACGACGAATTAGTTGTAGTACGACGACTTTGGACGCTGCTGGTGGAAGCCCAGCACACGGCCTCGATATTCGTGGCATTCGCCACGCCGGAGAGACTACGCCGGAGAGACTCACTGAGCCCACCGACGACGAATTAGTTGTAGTACGACGACTTTCAGGCGCTGCTGGTGGAAGCCCAGCACACGGCCTCGATACTCGCCACGCCGGAGAGACTCACTGAGCCCACCGACGACGAATTAGTTGTAGTACGACGACTTTCAGGCGCTGCTGGTGGAAGCCCAGCACACGGCCTCGATACTCGCCACGCCGGAGAGACTCACTGAGCCCACCGACGACGAATTAGTTGTAGTACGACGACTTTGGACGCTGCTGGTGGAAGCCCAGCACACGGCCTCGATATTCGTGGCATTCGCCACGCCGGAGAGACTACGCCGGAGAGACTCACTGAGCCCACCGACGACGAATTAGTTGTAGTACGACGACTTTCAGGCGCTGCTGGTGGAAGCCCAGCACACGGCCTCGATACTCGCCACGCCGGAGAGACTCACTGAGCCCACCGACGACGAATTAGTTGTAGTACGACGACTTTGGACGCTGCTGGTGGAAGCCCAGCACACGGCCTCGATATTCGTGGCATTCGCCACGCCGGAGAGACTCACTGAGCCCACCGACGACAAAGTAGTTGTAGTAGGACGACATTGGACGCTGCTGGTGGAAGCCCAGCACACGGCCTCGATATTCGTGGCGTTCGCCACGCCGGAGAGACTCACTGAGCCCACCAACGACGAATTAGTTGTAGTACGACGACTTTCAGGCGCTGCTGGTGGAAGCCCAGCACACGGCCTCGATATTCGTGGCGTTCGCCACGCCGGAGAGACTCACTGAGCCCACCGACGACGAATTAGTTGTAGTACGACGACTTTCAGGCGCTGCTGGTGGAAGCCCAGCACACGGCCTCGATATTCGTGGCGTTCGCCACGCCGGAGAGACTCACTGAGCCCACCGACGACGAATGAGTAGTAGTAGGACGACTTTGCTGCGCTGGTGGTGGAAGCCCAGCACACGGCCTCGATATTCGTGGCGTTCGCCACGCCGGAGAGACTCACTGAGCCCACCAACGACGAATTAGTTGTAGTACGACGACTTTCAGGCGCTGCTGGTGGAAGCCCAGCACACGGCCTCGATATTCGTGGCGTTCGCCACGCCGGAGAGACTCACTGAGCCCACCGACGACGAATTAGTTGTAGTACGACGACTTTCAGGCGCTGCTGGTGGAAGCCCAGCACACGGCCTCGATATTCGTGGCGTTCGCCACGCCGGAGAGACTCACTGAGCCCACCGACGACGAATTAGTTGTAGTACGACGACTTTGGACGCTGCTGGTGGAAGCCCAGCACACGGCCTCGATATTCGTGGCATTCGCCACGCCGGAGAGACTCACTGAGCCCACCGACGACGAATTAGTTGTAATTCGACGACTTTGCGGCGCTGGTGGTGGAAGCCCAGCACACGGGCTCGATACTCGCCACGCCGGAGAGACTCACTGAGCCCACCGACGACGAATGAGTAGTAGTACGACGACTTTGAGGCGAAGCCCAGCACACGGCCTCGATATTCGTGGCGTTCGCCACGCCGGAGAGACTCACTGAGCCCACCGACGACGAATTAGTTGTAGATCGACGACTTTGAGGCGCTGCTGGTGGAAGCCCAGCACACGGCCTCGATATTCGTGGCGTTCGCCACGCCGGAGAGACTCACTGAGCCCACCGACGACGAATTAGTTGTAGTACGACGACTTTGGACGCTGCTGGTGGAAGCCCAGCACACGGCCTCGATATTCGTGGCGTTCGCCACGCCGGAGAGACTCACTGAGCCCACCGACGACGAATTAGTTGTAGATCGACGACTTTGAGGCGCTGCTGGTGGAAGCCCAGCACACGGCCTCGATATTCGTGGCGTTCGCCACGCCGGAGAGACTCACTGAGCCCACCGACGACGAATTAGTTGTAGTACGACGACTTTGGACGCTGCTGGTGGAAGCCCAGCACACGGCCTCGATATTCGTGGCGTTCGCCACGCCGGAGAGACTCACTGAGCCCACCGACGACGAATTAGTTGTAGTAGGACGACTTTGGACGCTGCTGGTGGAAGCCCAGCACACGGCCTCGATATTCGTGGCATTCGCCACGCCGGAGAGACTCACTGAGCCCACCGACGACGAATTAGTTGTAATACGACGACTTTGCGGCGCTGGTGGTGGAAGCCCAGCATACGGCCTCGATACTCGCCACGCCGGAGAGACTCACTGAGCCCACCGACGACGAATTAGTTGTAGTACGACGAATTTCAGGCGCTGCTGGTGGAAGCCCAGCACACGGCCTCGATATTCGTGGCGTTCGCCACGCCGGAGAGACTCACTGAGCCCACCGACGACGAATTAGTTGTAGATCGACGACTTTCAGGCGCTGCTGGTGGAAGCACAGCACACGGGCTCGATACTCGCCACGCCGGAGAGACTCACTGAGCCCACCGACGACGAATTAGTTGTAGTACGACGACTTTCAGGCGCTGCTGGTGGAAGCCCAGCACACGGCCTCGATACTCGCCACGCCGGAGAGACTCACTGAGCCCACCGACGACGAATTAGTTGTAGATCGACGACTTTGAGGCGCTGCTGGTGGAAGCCCAGCACACGACATCGATATTCGTGGCGTTCGCCACGCCGGAGAGACTCACTGAGCCCACCGACGACGAATTAGTTGTAGTACGACGACTTTCAGGCGCTGCTGGTGGAAGCCCAGCACACGGGCTCGATACTCGCCACGCCGGAGAGACTCACTGAGCCCACCGACGACGAATGAGTAGTAGTACGACGACTTTGAGGCGAAGCCCAGCACACGGCCTCGATATTCGTGGCGTTCGCCACGCCGGAGAGACTCACTGAGCCCACCGACGACGAATTAGTTGTAGATCGACGACTTTGAGGAGCTGCTGGTGGAAGCCCAGCACACGGGCTCGATACTCGCCACGCCGGAGAGACTCACTGAGCCCACCGACGACGAATTAGTTGTAGATCGACGACTTTGAGGAGCTGCTGGTGGAAGCCCAGCACACGGGCTCGATACTCGCCACGCCGGAGAGACTCACTGAGCCCACCGACGACGAATGAGTAGTAGTACGACGACTTTGAGGCGAAGCCCAGCACACGGCCTCGATATTCGTGGCGTTCGCCACGCCGGAGAGACTCACTGAGCCCACCGACGACGAATTAGTTGTAGATCGACGACTTTGAGGCGCTGCTGGTGGAAGCCCAGCACACGGCCTCGATATTCGTGGCGTTCGCCACGCCGGAGAGACTCACTGAGCCCACCGACGGCGAATTAGTTGTAGAACGACGACTTTGAGGCGCTGCTGGTGGAAGCCCAGCACACGGGCTCGATACTCGCCACGCCGGAGAGACTCACTGAGCCCACCGACGACGAATGAGTAGTAGTACGACGACTTTGAGGCGAAGCCCAGCACACGGCCTCGATATTCGTGGCGTTCGCCACGCCGGAGAGACTCACTGAGCCCACCGACGACGAATTAGTTGTAGATCGACGACTTTGAGGCGCTGCTGTTGGAAGCCCAGCACACGGCCTCGATACTCGCCACGCCGGAGAGACTCACTGAGCCCACCGACGGCGAATTAGTTGTAGAACGACGACTTTCAGGCGCTGCTGGTGGAAGCCCAGCACACGGCCTCGATATTCGTGGCGTTCGCCACGCCGGAGAGACCCACTCGATCCATCACCATAGCGACGCTAGCAGCACGTAGGACACATTGGCGGCGACTACGACGTATTTGTAGTACATGTAGTAGGACGATTTTGAGGCGCTGCTGGCCTCGATGTTCGTGGCGTTCCCCACGCCGAAGATTCTCACTAACCCTTTTGATGTGGCGACGCCAGCAGGACACCGGACACATTGGAGGCGACGCTGGTGGCCTCACCCGCCATGAGAAGCAGCACAAGGGCGTGTAGGAGGTGGAACGTAGAGTGTTGATATCAATATCTAGGGGCATACTAAAACAATCACACTTACGCCAATCTACGCTGATTGGTGGAAATAGTCCTATTGTCTGCCATTGGTTGAAAGCTTGCGCCAGGCTGGAGGGTCGCAGCTCGGCAGCGGCCAAGACTTGAGCCAGACGGCAGAGACTCACTCAGCCCATCGACGTGGCGACGCTAGCAGGACGGCGGAAGTATTGGAGACGACGGTGACAATTGGTAGTAGTACGACGACTTTGCAGTGATGCTGGTCATAGCCCAGCTCGCGGCCTCGATGTCACCACGCCGTAGAGACTCACTCCACCCATTGACGTGGCTACGCTAGCAGCACGACGGATGCATCGGCGGAGACGGTGGCAATTTGTACTAGTACAACAAGTTTGCGGTGATGTTGGTGAAAGATCAGATGTCGGCCTCGATGTAGCCCAGCACACGGCCTCGATATTCGTGGCGTTCCCCACGCCGTAGAGACTCAATCAGTCCATCGACATGGCGACGCTAGCAGCACGTAGAACGCATTGGCGTCGACTACGACGAAGTGGTAGTAGTAGGACGACTCTGAGGCGCTGCGGCTGGAAGCCCAGCTCACAGCCTTGATATTCGGGGCGTTCGCCACTCCGTACAGACCCACTCGGCCCATTGCCGTGACGACGCTAACAGCACGGCGGATATGTTGGCGGCGACTGCGACGATGTGGTAGTAGTCGGACGACTCTGAGGCGGGACTGGCCTCGATGTTAGTGGCGTTCGCCACACCGAAGAGACTCACTGAGCCCCCCGACGTGGCGGAGACAGCGACGATGTTGTAGTAGTAGTAGGACGACTTTGAGGCGCTGCTGGCCTCGATGTTCGTGGTACTCGCCACGCCAAAGACTCTCACTCAGTCCACCGACGTGACGGGGACTGCGACGCTGTTGTAGTAGTAGGATGACTCTGAGGCGCTGCTGGCCTCGACGTTTGTGGCGTTCGCAACGCCGGAGAGACTCACTGAGCCCACCGACGACGAATTAGTTGTAGTACGACGACTTTCAGGCGCTGGTGGTGGAAGCCCAGCACACGGCCTCGATACTCGCCACGCCGGAGAGACTCACTGAGCCCACCGACGACAAAGTAGTTGTAGTAGGACGACATTGGACGCTGCTGGTGGAAGCCCAGCACACGGCCTCGATATTCGTGGCCTTCCTCACGCCGTAGAGACTCAATCAGTCCATCGACATGGCGACGCTAGCAGCACGTAGAACGCATTGGCGCCGACTACGACGAAGTGGTAGTAGTAGGACGACTCTGAGGCGCTGCGGCTGGAAGCCCAGCTCACAGCCTTGATATTCGGGGCGTTCGCCACTCCGTACAGACCCACTCGGCCCATTGCCGTGACGACGCTAACAGCACGGCGGATATGTTGGCGGCGACTGCGACGATGTGGTAGTAGTCGGACGACTCTGAGGCGGGACTGGCCTCGATGTTAGTGGCGTTCGCCACACCGAAGAGACTCACTGAGCCCCCGACGTGGCGGAGACAGCGACGATGTTGTAGTAGTAGTAGGACGACTTTGAGGCGCTGCTGGCCTCGATGTTCGTGGTACTCGCCACGCCAAAGACTCTCACTCAGTCCACCGACGTGACGGGGACTGCGACGCTGTTGTAGTAGTAGGATGACTCTGAGGCGCTGCTGGCCTCGACGTTTGTGGCGTTCGCAACGCCGGAGAGACTCACTGAGCCCACCGACGACGAATTAGTTGTAGTACGACGACTTTCAGGCGCTGCTGGTGGAAGCCCAGCACACGGCCTCGATACTCGCCACGCCGGAGAGACTCACTGAGCCCACCGACGACAAAGTAGTTGTAGTAGGACGACATTGGACGCTGCTGGTGGAAGCCCAGCACACGGCCTCGATATTCGTGGCCTTCCTCACGCCGTAGAGACTCAATCAGTCCATCGACATGGCGACGCTAGCAGCACGTAGAACGCATTGGCGCCGACTACGACGAAGTGGTAGTAGTAGGACGACTCTGAGGCGCTGCGGCTGGAAGCCCAGCTCACAGCCTTGATATTCGGGGCGTTCGCCACTCCGTACAGACCCACTCGGCCCATTGCCGTGACGACGCTAACAGCACGGCGGATATGTTGGCGGCGGCTGCGACGATGTGGTAGTAGTCGGACGACTCTGAGGCGGTGCTGGCCTCGATGTTAGTGGCGTTCGCCACACCGAAGAGACTCACTGAGCCCCCGACGTGGCGGAGACAGCGACGATGTTGTAGTAGTAGTAGGACGACTTTGAGGCGCTGCTGGCCTCGATGTTCGTGGTACTCGCCACGCCAAAGACTCTCACTCAGTCCACCGACGTGACGGGGACTGCGACGCTGTTGTAGTAGTAGGATGACTCTGAGGCGCTGCTGGCCTCGACGTTTGTGGCGTTCGCAACGCCGGAGAGACTCACTGAGCCCACCGACGACGAATTAGTTGTAGTACGACGACTTTCAGGCGCTGCTGGTGGAAGCCCAGCACACGGCCTCGATACTCGCCACGCCGGAGAGACTCACTGAGCCCACCGACGACAAAGTAGTTGTAGTAGGACGACATTGGACGCTGCTGGTGGAAGCCCAGCACACGGCCTCGATATTCGTGGCCTTCCTCACGCCGTAGAGACTCAATCAGTCCATCGACATGGCGACGCTAGCAGCACGTAGAACGCATTGGCGCCGACTACGACGAAGTGGTAGTAGTAGGACGACTCTGAGGCGCTGCGGCTGGAAGCCCAGCTCACAGCCTTGATATTCGGGGCGTTCGCCACTCCGTACAGACCCACTCGGCCCATTGCCGTGACGACGCTAACAGCACGGCGGATATGTTGGCGGCGACTGCGACGATGTGGTAGTAGTCGGACGACTCTGAGGCGGTGCTGGCCTCGATGTTAGTGGCGTTCGCCACACCGAAGAGACTCACTGAGCCCCCGACGTGGCGGAGACAGCGACGATGTTGTAGTAGTAGTAGGACGACTTTGAGGCGCTGCTGGCCTCGATGTTCGTGGTACTCGCCACGCCAAAGACTCTCACTCAGTCCACCGACGTGACGGGGACTGCGACGCTGTTGTAGTAGTAGGATGACTCTGAGGCGCTGCTGGCCTCGACGTTTGTGGCGTTCGCAACGCCGGAGAGACTCACTGAGCCCACCGACGACGAATTAGTTGTAGTACGACGACTTTCAGGCGCTGCTGGTGGAAGCCCAGCACACGGCCTCGATACTCGCCACGCCGGAGAGACTCACTGAGCCCACCGACGACGAATTAGTTGTAGTACGACGACTTTCAGGCGCTGCTGGTGGAAGCCCAGCACACGGCCTCGATACTCGCCACGCCGGAGAGACTCACTGAGCCCACCGACGACGAATTAGTTGTAGTACGACGACTTTCAGGCGCTGCTGGTGGAAGCCCAGCACACGGCCTCGATACTCGCCACGCCGGAGAGACTCACTGAGCCCACCGACGACAAAGTAGTTGTAGTAGGACGACATTGGACGCTGCTGGTGGAAGCCCAGCACACGGCCTCGATATTCGTGGCCTTCCTCACGCCGTAGAGACTCAATCAGTCCATCGACATGGCGACGCTAGCAGCACGTAGAACGCATTGGCGCCGACTACGACGAAGTGGTAGTAGTAGGACGACTCTGAGGCGCTGCGGCTGGAAGCCCAGCTCACAGCCTTGATATTCGGGGCGTTCGCCACTCCGTACAGACCCACTCGGCCCATTGCCGTGACGACGCTAACAGCACGGCGGATATGTTGGCGGCGACTGCGACGATGTGGTAGTAGTCGGACGACTCTGAGGCGGTGCTGGCCTCGATGTTAGTGGCGTTCGCCACGCCAAAAACTCTCACGCGGCCCCCGACGTGGCGGAGACAGCGACGATGTTGTAGTAGTAGTAGGACGACTTTGAGGCGCTGCTGGCCTCGATGTTCGTGGTACTCGCCACGCCAAAGACTCTCACTCAGTCCACCGACGTGACGGGGACTGCGACGCTGTTGTAGTAGTAGGGTGACTCTGAGGCGCTGCTGGCCTCGACGTTTGTGGCGTTCGCAACGCCGGAGAGACTCACTGAGCCCACCGACGACGAATTAGTTGTAGTACGACGACTTTCAGGCGCTGCTGGTGGAAGCCCAGCACACGGCCTCGATACTCGCCACGCCGGAGAGACTCACTGAGCCCACCGACGACGAATTAGTTGTAGTACGACGACTTTCAGGCGCTGCTGGTGGAAGCCCAGCACACGGCCTCGATACTCGCCACGCCGGAGAGACTCACTGAGCCCACCGACGACGAATTAGTTGTAGTACGACGACTTTCAGGCGCTGCTGGTGGAAGCCCAGCACACGGCCTCGATACTCGCCACGCCGGAGAGACTCACTGAGCCCACCGACGACAAAGTAGTTGTAGTAGGACGACATTGGACGCTGCTGGTGGAAGCCCAGCACACGGCCTCGATATTCGTGGCCTTCCTCACGCCGTAGAGACTCAATCAGTCCATCGACATGGCGACGCTAGCAGCACGTAGAACGCATTGGCGCCGACTACGACGAAGTGGTAGTAGTAGGACGACTCTGAGGCGCTGCGGCTGGAAGCCCAGCTCACAGCCTTGATATTCGGGGCGTTCGCCACTCCGTACAGACCCACTCGGCCCATTGCCGTGACGACGCTAACAGCACGGCGGATATGTTGGCGGCGACTGCGACGATGTGGTAGTAGTCGGACGACTCTGAGGCGGTGCTGGCCTCGATGTTAGTGGCGTTCGCCACACCGAAGAGACTCACTGAGCCCCCGACGTGGCGGAGACAGCGACGATGTTGTAGTAGTAGTAGGACGACTTTGAGGCGCTGCTGGCCTCGATGTTCGTGGTACTCGCCACGCCAAAGACTCTCACTCAGTCCACCGACGTGACGGGGACTGCGACGCTGTTGTAGTAGTAGGATGACTCTGAGGCGCTGCTGGCCTCGACGTTTGTGGCGTTCGCAACGCCGGAGAGACTCACTGAGCCCACCGACGACGAATTAGTTGTAGTACGACGACTTTCAGGCGCTGCTGGTGGAAGCCCAGCACACGGCCTCGATACTCGCCACGCCGGAGAGACTCACTGAGCCCACCGACGACAAAGTAGTTGTAGTAGGACGACATTGGACGCTGCTGGTGGAAGCCCAGCACACGGCCTCGATATTCGTGGCCTTCCTCACGCCGTAGAGACTCAATCAGTCCATCGACATGGCGACGCTAGCAGCACGTAGAACGCATTGGCGCCGACTACGACGAAGTGGTAGTAGTAGGACGACTCTGAGGCGCTGCGGCTGGAAGCCCAGCTCACAGCCTTGATATTCGGGGCGTTCGCCACTCCGTACAGACCCACTCGGCCCATTGCCGTGACGACGCTAACAGCACGGCGGATATGTTGGCGGCGACTGCGACGATGTGGTAGTAGTCGGACGACTCTGAGGCGGTGCTGGCCTCGATGTTAGTGGCGTTCGCCACACCGAAGAGACTCACTGAGCCCCCGACGTGGCGGAGACAGCGACGATGTTGTAGTAGTAGTAGGACGACTTTGAGGCGCTGCTGGCCTCGATGTTCGTGGTACTCGCCACGCCAAAGACTCTCACTCAGTCCACCGACGTGACGGGGACTGCGACGCTGTTGTAGTAGTAGGATGACTCTGAGGCGCTGCTGGCCTCGACGTTTGTGGCGTTCGCAACGCCGGAGAGACTCACTGAGCCCACCGACGACGAATTAGTTGTAGTACGACGACTTTCAGGCGCTGCTGGTGGAAGCCCAGCACACGGCCTCGATACTCGCCACGCCGGAGAGACTCACTGAGCCCACCGACGACAAAGTAGTTGTAGTAGGACGACATTGGACGCTGCTGGTGGAAGCCCAGCACACGGCCTCGATATTCGTGGCCTTCCTCACGCCGTAGAGACTCAATCAGTCCATCGACATGGCGACGCTAGCAGCACGTAGAACGCATTGGCGCCGACTACGACGAAGTGGTAGTAGTAGGACGACTCTGAGGCGCTGCGGCTGGAAGCCCAGCTCACAGCCTTGATATTCGGGGCGTTCGCCACTCCGTACAGACCCACTCGGCCCATTGCCGTGACGACGCTAACAGCACGGCGGATATGTTGGCGGCGACTGCGACGATGTGGTAGTAGTCGGACGACTCTGAGGCGGTGCTGGCCTCGATGTTAGTGGCGTTCGCCACACCGAAGAGACTCACTGAGCCCCCGACGTGGCGGAGACAGCGACGATGTTGTAGTAGTAGTAGGACGACTTTGAGGCGCTGCTGGCCTCGATGTTCGTGGTACTCGCCACGCCAAAGACTCTCACTCAGTCCACCGACGTGACGGGGACTGCGACGCTGTTGTAGTAGTAGGATGACTCTGAGGCGCTGCTGGCCTCGACGTTTGTGGCGTTCGCAACGCCGGAGAGACTCACTGAGCCCACCGACGACGAATTAGTTGTAGTACGACGACTTTCAGGCGCTGCTGGTGGAAGCCCAGCACACGGCCTCGATACTCGCCACGCCGGAGAGACTCACTGAGCCCACCGACGACAAAGTAGTTGTAGTAGGACGACATTGGACGCTGCTGGTGGAAGCCCAGCACACGGCCTCGATATTCGTGGCCTTCCTCACGCCGTAGAGACTCAATCAGTCCATCGACATGGCGACGCTAGCAGCACGTAGAACGCATTGGCGCCGACTACGACGAAGTGGTAGTAGTAGGACGACTCTGAGGCGCTGCGGCTGGAAGCCCAGCTCACAGCCTTGATATTCGGGGCGTTCGCCACTCCGTACAGACCCACTCGGCCCATTGCCGTGACGACGCTAACAGCACGGCGGATATGTTGGCGGCGACTGCGACGATGTGGTAGTAGTCGGACGACTCTGAGGCGGTGCTGGCCTCGATGTTAGTGGCGTTCGCCACGCCAAAAACTCTCACGCGGCCCACCGACGTGGCGGAGACTGCGACGATGTTGTAGTAGTAGTAGGACGACTTTGAGGCGCTGCTAGCCTCGATGTTCGTGGTACTCGCCACGCTATAGACTCTCACTGAGTCAACCGACGTGGCGGAGACTGCGACGATGTGGTAGTAGTAGGACGACTGTGAGGCGGGGCTGGCCTCGATGTTCGTGGCGTTCGCCACGCCAAAGACTCTCACGCGGCCCACCGACGTGGCGGAGACTGCGACGATGTTGTAGTAGTAGTAGGACGACTTTGAGGCGCTACTGGCCTTGATGTTCGTGGTACTCGCCACGCCAAAGATTCTCACTGAGTCAACCGACGTGGCGGAGACTGCGACGCCGTTGTAGTAGTAGGACGACTATGAGGCGCTGCTCGCCTCGATGTTCGTAGCGTTCGCCACGCCAAAGACTCTCACGCGGCCCACCGACGTGGCGGCGACTGCGACGATGTGGTAGTAGTAGGACGACTCTGAGGCGGGGCTGGCCTCGATGTTCGTGGCGTTCGCCACGCCAAAGACTCTCACGCGGCCCACCGATGTGGCGGAGACTGCGACGATGTTGTAGTAGTAGTAGTAGGACGACTTTGAGGCACTGCTGGCCTCGATGTTCGTGGTACTCGCCACGCCAAAGACTCTCACTGAGTCAACCGACGTGGCGGAGACTGCGACTTTGAGGCGCTGCTGGCCTCGATGTTCGTGGTACTCGCCACGCCAAAGACTCTCACTGAGTCAACCGACGTGGCGGAGACTGCGACTTTGAGGCGCTGCTGGCCTCGATGTTCGTGGTACTCGCCACGCCATAGACTCTCACGCGGCCCACCGACGTGGCGGCGACTGCGACGATGTGGTAGTAGTCGGACGACTCTGAGGCGGTGCTGGCCTCGATGTTCGTGGCGTTCGCCACGTCAAAAACTCTCACGCGGCCCACCGACGTGGCGGCGACTGCGACGATGTGGTAGTAGTCGGACGACTCTGAGGCGGTGCTGGCCTCGATGTTCGTGGCGTTCGCCACGTCAAAAACTCTCACGCGGCCCACCGACGTGGCGGCGACTGCGACGATGTGGTAGTAGTCGGACGACTCTGAGGCGGTGCTGGCCTCGATGTTCGTGGCGTTCGCCACGCCAAAAACTCTCACGCGGCCCACCGACGTGGCGGCGACTGCGACGATGTGGTAGTAGTCGGACGACTTTGAGGCGCTGCTAGCCTCGATGTTCGTGGTACTCGCCACGCCATAGACTCTCACTGAGTCAACCGACGTGGCGGAGACTGCGACGATGTGGTAGTAGTAGGACGACTGTGAGGCGGGGCTGGCCTCGATGTTCGTGGCGTTCGCCACGCCAAAGACTCTCACGCGGCCCACCGACGTGGCGGCGACTGCGACGATGTGGTAGTAGTCGGACGACTCTGAGGCGGGGCTGGCCTCGATGTTCGTGGCGTTCGCCACGCCAAAAACTCTCACGCGGCCCACCGACGTGGCGGCGACTGCGACGATGTGGTAGTAGTCGGACGACTTTGAGGCGCTGCTAGCCTCGATGTTCGTGGTACTCGCCACGCCATAGACTCTCACTGAGTCAACCGACGTGGCGGAGACTGCGACGATGTGGTAGTAGTAGGACGACTGTGAGGCGGGGCTGGCCTCGATGTTCGTGGCGTTCGCCACGCCAAAGACTCTCACGCGGCCCACCGACGTGGCGGCGACTGCGACGATGTGGTAGTAGTCGGACGACTCTGAGGCGGGGCTGGCCTCGATGTTCGTGGCGTTCGCCACGCCGTAGGTACTCACTCAGCCCAATAACGTAGCAACGCCAGCAGCACAGCGGACACTTTGAAAGCGACGGGGGTAGCCGCACCCGCCATGAGAAGCAGCACAAGTGGGGAATGCATTGATATCAATATCTAGGGTCATTCTAAAGCCAGCACACTTACCCCGATCTACGCTGATTGGTGGAAAATAGTCCTATATTGTGCCATTGGTTGAAAGCTTGCGCCAGGCTGGAGGGTCGCAACTCGGCAGCGGCCAAGACTTGAGCCAGACGGCCAGGGGGCTGCACAGAATGTGAGGCGGGCCATCGGCCGCTGAGGACGAGCGAGCCTTCTCCCGCCCACGGAAGCCCCACGACACTCCAAGGGCTTAGCTTAGTTTTCTTCATACCCGAGAGCGGGCAAGCGGCAACAAGTAAGCGCAGTTTTCGTGTGTGTTGGTGTAGCGTTTGCTCACCAAAAGAGTGCAGCGTTTGCTCACACTGGGCGCAGCGTTTGCTCGCCACTTCTTGCTGAATGAGTGTGTGTATTCCTAGCAATGCAATCACGTCGGTACTAACACGACGACTCTGCTAATAGGACGGTGGAAGAACTGGAGGCGACGTCGACAATTGGTATCTGTACGACGAGTTTGCGCGCTGGTGGTGGAAGTCCAGCTCGCGGACTCGATGTTGGTGGCGCTCGCCACGGCGTGGAGACTCACTCCGCCCATCACGGCGGCGACGCAAGCAGCACGGCGGACACGGGGAGGCGACGGTGACATTTCGACGTAGTACGACGAGCTCGCGCCGGTGCTGGCGGAAGTCCAGCTCGCGGACTCGATGTTGGTGGCGCTCGCCACGGCGTGGAGACTCACTCCGCCCATCACGGTGGCGACGTAGCAGCACGGCGGACACGGGGAGGCGACGGTGACATTCGACGTAGTACGACGAGTTCGTGCCGGTGCTGGCGGAAGGCCAGCTCGCGGACTCGATGTTGGTGGCGCCGGCCACGGCGTGCAGACTCACTCCGCCCATCACGGTGGCGACGCAAGCAGCACGGCGGACACGGGGAGGCGACGGTGACATTTCGACGTAGTACGACGAGCTCGCGCCGGTGCTGGCGGAAGTCCAGCTCGCGGACTCGATGTTGGTGGCGCTCGCCACGGCGTGGAGACTCACTCCGCCCATCACGGTGGCGACGTAGCAGCACGGCGGACACGGGGAGGCGACGGTGACATTCGACGTAGTACGACGAGTTCGTGCCGGTGCTGGCGGAAGGCCAGCACGCGGACTCGATGTTGGTGGCGCTCGCCACGTCGTGGAGACTCACTCCGCCCAGCACGGCGGCGACGCAAGCAGCACGGCGGACACGGGGAGGCGACGGTGACATTTCGACGTAGTACGACGAGCTCGCGCCGGTGCTGGCGGAAGTCCAGCTCGCGGACTCGATGTTGGTGGCGCTCGCCACGGCGTGGAGACTCACTCCGCCCATCACGGTGGCGACGTAGCAGCACGGCGGACACGGGGAGGCGACGGTGACATTCGACGTAGTACGACGAGTTCGTGCCGGTGCTGGCGGAAGGCCAGCACGCGGACTCGATGTTGGTGGCGCTCGCCACGTCGTGGAGACTCACTCCGCCCAGCACGGTGGCGACGTAGCAGCACGGCGGACACGGGGAGGCGACGGTGACATTCGACGTAGTACGACGAGTTCGTGCCGGTGCTGGCGGAAGGCCAGCACGCGGACTCGATGTTGGTGGCGCTCGCCACGTCGTGGAGACTCACTCCGCCCAGCACGGCGGCGACGCAAGCAGCACGGCGGACACGGGGAGGCGACGGTGACATTTCGACGTAGTACGACGATTTTGTGGCGCTGCTGGTGGATGCCCAGCACGCGGACTCGCTGTTCGTGGCGCTCGCCACGCCGTACTATGCTCATCGACATGGCGACACTAGCAAGTAGGGGCCCCAGTGGAGGCGATGGTGACATTTTGACGTAGAACGACGACTTTGCGGTTCTGGCGGATAGCCAGCTCCCGGCCTCGATGTTGGTGGCGCTCGCCACGCCGTGGAGACTCACTTCGTCCATCGATTTGGCGACGCAAGCACCTATGCGGACGCACTGGAGGCGATGGTGACATTTTGATGTAGGAGGACGAGTTCGCGCTGCTGCTGCTGGTTGTCCAGCTCGCGTCTGCGATGTTCATGGCGCTCGCGACCCCGTGGAGACGCACTCTGCCCATCGCGGCGGCGACGCAAGCGGTACGGCGGACACGGGGTGGCGATGGTGACATTTCGATGTAGTACAACAAGTTTGTGGTGCTGCTGGCGGACGGCCAGTTCGCGGACTCGATGTTGGTGGCGATTGCCACGCCGTGGAGACTCACTCCGCCCATTGATATGGCGACGCAAGCAGCACGGTGGACGAACTGGAGGCGACGGTGACATTTTGCTCGCCACGCCGTGGATACTCACTCCGCCCATAGAGGCGGCCAAGCAAGCAGCACGGGGAGCACGAGGAGGTGACGGTGACATTTCGATGTTGTACGACGAGTTTGTGGTGTTGATGGTGGAAGCCGAATGTCAGCTCGCGGACTCGATATTGGTGGCGATTGCCACGCCGTGCAGAACATGGCGACGCAAGCAGCTCTGCGGACGCACTGAAGGTTGACATTTGGAAGTTGTGCGATAAGGTTGTGGTGCTGGTGGTGAAGGACCAGCTCGCGGACTCGATGTTTGTGGCGCATGCCACGCCGTGGAGAACAGGCCGCCCATGCACATGTCGACGCAAGCAGAACGGTGGAAGAACTGGAGGCGACGGTGATAATGTCGAAGTAGTACGTCGACTTTGAGGCGCGGCTGGTGCACCTCGCGGACTCAATCTTCGTGCTGCCCGCCGAGAGACGCACTTAGACCGTGGACTTTCGTCGTACAACGACGTTGCCGTGATGTTGGGGAAAGCGCAGCTCGCCGCCTCGATGTTTCTGACGCCGGAAGGACCCACTTCCATTGACGTGGCAGCCAGTCGGACGCATCGGTGGCGACGGTGGCAACTGGTACTAGTACAACGACTTTGTGGTGATGTTGGGGAAAGCGCAGCTCGCCGCCTTGATGTTTGTGGCGTTCGCCACGCCTGAGAGGCTCACTGCGGCCATCGACGTGTCGACGTTAGTAGCACGCCAGCCGCATTGGCAGTGGCGGTGACAATTGGTACTTGTACGAAAAATGATGAATGAGTAAGCGATTTAAATTTATTTATAACTTTTGATTCCTATAATTCAGAAATGGTGCCTAATAGGCACTGCCTATTTTCGCTGACGCTTGTTCTTGTGGTGACTCTCCTCCAGCGCCTTATACTGTTGAAGTACCTCGTGATGCTCGTTAGTGAACCTTGGCGATTGTTCTGTATCTTTATCCATTGATCGTCCATTTTCGTAGCAGAATGGACATTGCTTCTTAGAACAGGACACCCAAGATCTTGCTCAGCGGTCATCTCATGTAGCCGCCACTTTACGCCAAGAAAGTTTTTGGACCGAAACTCAACGAATCGAGCGTTGAATCCAACGAACCAATCGTTCTCATCGCCGGCCCCGTTCCGGCTTAAGATCGAGGCGACAAAGCCATCCCAAGCCACCGAAAGTGTCCACAAGTCTGGCAATGGGCCCGTTGGAATCTTCTTCTTCACAATGAATCTATTTATAAAAAACAGTTCAATAAAAAATCGATTAGGGTTAACCATTGCGAATGTACCGAGGCGCCGACTCAGGAATCGTTGAGCCCGACGACTTGCATCTTGTAGGTGCGCTACTGGAAACTCGTACAGAGGGTGAACCCGAGCGTTTGTCTTGTACCCTGTAGATTCTGGCACGTACTGACCCAGCCGCCAGATCGGTATGGTGTACTGGAGCTGATCGTAGAGCGGGTTGGTCGACCACGTGACACTGTTGTCACGCAGAACGGGCTCGAGTTGGAGAGCTGGATACGCTGAAAGTGGAGAGGTCGGTTCTGCGGGGCTTGATACTTCTGAACTCATGCCGTCGGGGAGGTTCCACGTGATTTCATCTTGAGCAGCTGCGGCAGAGTTGTCGACTTGGTTATACTCATCGTCTTGACTGTTGATCGTCGAGTTCTCTTTGTCGTTGCCGCTTGTGGGGGGTAGGTCAATGGCGAATCTAACCGTGCGACGCTGAGAGCGTGCCTGAGCCAACAACTCCGCAGCATTAGTTGGGGTGCTAGACGTGCTCACAGTCCCACCGCGTTGATCTTCGACCGCGGCATCGATCGGGTGTCCGGCAGCTTCGCGTCTGGAACGTCCAACTTGAGCATCGTCCGCGACAGGCACCGGGTACCCGACAGCCGTGCTGTCGGCCCGTCCACCTTGAGCATCGACCGCAACAGACGCTGTATGCCCGGCAGCATGGCTGCCGGGCCGTATGCTGCAGGTAGCGGCCACTGCTTCGCTCGGGTACCCGGCAGCTGTGCTACCGGCCCGTTCGCTGCGAGCAGCGACCGCCACCGTGTCGGTCGCTCTGCTTGGATCGTCACCGCCCAGGAGGGCGGAAGCTGGGCTGCCGGACCGTTCGCTGCGAGCAGTGACCGCTGCACTGCCCGTGCTCAGAAGTGCCGCTCCGCCTTCGACTTCCAGCTCAGCTCCTCCGCGTGCCGCCCTCAGTTGTGCCAACCGTTCCTTCAAGTCGAAACGTTCCCACGTAATAGTCATGGTGCTTGTGAGCAAAGTGACGGAAATAAACCGAATGACCGGACATACCTGAACTACCGGTAGCTCGAGTGTCTATGAAGAATGAGAAGTGAGATGTCTCTGAAAAACCTGATTTTTATGGAGGTGACACGTTTTCAGACTTCTGTTGGTTAGTATACTGACCGGATGGGCGACACAAATACGTAATTACTCCTCGTAAAAAATAAATATTATGACGTCATGACATGACGTCATGTCGAAGCATACAAAATTGTGTTCGATGGGGTGGGAACCATACAGATATCTCAACTTTGTATACTATACAGGACAGAGGTTATCATCCGTTAGGACCATACAAAACTTGTGACTAAAAGTTTGTAGTATACGTGTCACCCCACCTAACATACTTTATGTATGATCCCAAAATGGGTATCGATTTGGGTAACATGAAAAAATGGGACAAAATGTAATGACATGCGAATGCACGGCACTGGAGTTTCATTTTTCAAAAAGCGACCGACAGTGCACATCGAGATATACCGGAGTGCAGACATTACATTGGCGACTTCTGCTATCGTTGGACACGACTGCAGCTGAGTCTCATGAGCGCAGGTACCACACCAACCTCTACCGTTGCCAAGCAATCGTCCTCGTTCTCATCACGACTGAATGTTCACCGTTGCCTCGATGCATGTTTCGTGCTGGTAATAGTTGTGGCTCCAGTCTCTAACTGTCATCCACCGAGTACTCTATATAGCCACCACATCACCAGGAAGTTGCTTCATATGCATGTGCCACACCGTCGCCTGTGATGCGAGCTACTGTTGAATGTTGCAATTCATTCCATTTCGGCAACCAACGTCACGGGCTGGGAAATTGCACCGTGATGTCACTACAAATGCCATGGCCACGTGCAGACCACCACCAGCACCACAAAGACAATGTGTTGACTTGCTAGCACGTCGTAACCATCGCGTTCAATATCAAACGTCTGCTTTGTGTGCCACAATACCCCTTGCAAACTAGTCGATGCACTGCATCCCCCCTCCATCCTTACAAGGCGATAACGAGCATCATGTCGATGGGCTGATGTGGTCCTCTCTCAGCGAGCACCACGGACATCGAGTCCGCGAGCTGGCCATTCACCAGCAGCGCCGCATAGTCGTCGTTCTAGTAGTACCAATTGTCGCCGTCGTCCTCAAACTGTCCGCCGGCCTAGAGTCTCCAAGGCGTGGCGAACGCCATGACATCGAAGCGGGCTGGCCTTGCACAACCAGCGCCGCAAAGTTGTCGTTCTTCAACTAGTTGTAACCGCCGCCTCCGCGTGTTTACCGTGCTGCTTGTGTCGCCACGTCCACGGTCTCTATCGGTGAGCGCCACCAACATCGAGTCCGCGAGCTATCTTCCACCAGCAGCGCCGCAAATGTGTCGTACTACATCCGAATGCCACCGTCACCTCCCCGTCTCGACCGTGCTGCTTGCGTCGCCACATCAATGGGCGGAGTGAGTCTCCACGGCGTGGCGAGCGCCACCAACATCGAGTCCGCGAGCTGGTCTTCCACCAGCAGCGCCGCAAATGCGTCGTACGACATCAAAATTGTCACCGTCGCCTCCCCGTCTCGACCGTGCTGCTTGCGTCGCCACATCAATGGGTGGAGTGAGTCTCCACGGCGTGGCGAGCGCCACCAACATCGAGTCCGCGAGCTGGTCTTCCACCAGCAGCGCCGCAAACTCATCGTACTACATTGAAATGTCACCGTCGCCTCCCCGTGTCCGCGGTGATGCTTACGTCGCCGCCTCGATGGCCGAAGTGAGTATCCACATTGTGGCGAGCGCCACGAATATCAAGGCCTTGTGCTGGGCATCCACCAGCAGCGCCGCAAAGTCGTCCTACTACAACTAATTCGTCGTCGGTGGGCTCAGTGAGTCTCTCCGGCGTGGCGAACGCCACGAATATCGAGGCCGTATGCTGGGCTTCCACCAGCCGCGCCGCAAAGTCGTCCTACTACAACTAATTCGTCGTCGGTGGGCTCAGTGAGTCTCTCCGGCGTGGCGAGCACCACGAATATCGAGGCCGTGTGCTGGGCTTCCACCAGCAGCGCCTCAAAGTCGTCGTACTACAACTAATTCGTCGTCGGTGGGCTCAGTGAGTCTCTCCGGCGTGGCGAGCACCACGAATATCGAGGCCGTGTGCTGGGCTTCCACCAGTAGCGCCGCAAAGTCGTCGTTTTACAACTATTTCGTCGTCGGTGGGCTCAGTGAGTCTCTCCGGCGTGGCGAACGCCACGAATATCGAGGCCTTGTGCTGGGCTTCCACCAGCAGCGCCGCAAAGTTGTCCTACTACAACTAATTCGTCGTCGGTGGGCTCAGTGAGTCTCTCCGGTGTGGCGAACGCCACGAATATCGAGGCCGTATGCTGGGCTTCCACCAGCAGCGTCCAAAGTCGTCGTACTACAACTAATTCGTCGTCGGTGGGCTCAGTGAGACTCTCCGGCGTGGCGACCACCACGAATATCGAGGCCTTGTGCCGGGGTTCGCCTCAAGGTCGTCGTACTACAACTAATTCGTCGTCGGTGGGCTCAGTGAGTCTCTCTGGCGTGGCGAGCACCACGAATATCGAGGGCGTGTGCTGGGCTTCCACCAGCAGCGTCCAAAGTCGTCGTACTACAACTAATTCGTCGTCGGTGGGCTCAGTGAGTCTCTCCGGCGTGGCGAACACCACGAATATCGAGGCCTTGTGCCGGGGTTCGCCTCAAGGTCGTCGTACTACAACTAATTCGTCGTCGGTGGGCTCAGTGAGTCTCTCCGGCGTGGCGAACACCACGAATATCGAGGCCTTGTGCTGGGCATCGTCTTAAAGTCGTCGTACTACAACTAATTCGTCGTCGGTGGGCTCAGTGAGTCTCCACGTCGTGGCGAGCGCCACGAACATCGAGGCCACGAGCTGGCCAGCCACCAGCAGCTACGCAATCTCGTCGTACTACGTCGAAATTGTCACCGTCGCGTCCACGTGTCCGCCGTCTGCTTCCGTGGCCGAATCAATAGGCGAAGTGCGTCTCCGCCGAGTGGCAGGGACCCACCAACATCGAGTCCGCAAGCTGGCCATCCGCCAGCAGCGCCACAAACTCGTTGTACTACGTCGAAGTGTCACCGTCGCCACCCATGTCCGCCGTGCAGCTTGCGTGGCCAAATCAATAGGCGAAGTGCGTCTCCACCGAGTGGCAGGGCGCCACCAACATCGAGTCCGCAAGCTGGCCATCCGCCAGCAGCGCCACAAACTCGTTGTACTACGTCGAAATGTCACCATCGCCACCCCCTGTGCGCCGTCCTGCTTGCGTGGCCGAATCAATAGGCGAAGTGCGTCTCCACGGAGTGGCAGGGCGCCACCAACATCGAGTCCGCGAGCTGGCCATCCGCCAGCAGCGCCACAAACTCGTTGTACTACGTCGAAATGTCACCATCGCCACCCCCTGTGCGCCGTGCTGCTTGCGTGGCCGAATCAATAGGCGAAGTGCGTCTCCACGGAGTGGCACGGCGCCACCAACATCGAGTCCGCGAGCTGGCCATCCGCCAGCAGCGCCACAAACTCGTTGTACTACGTCGAAATGTCACCGTCGCCACCCCCTGTGCGCCGTGCTGCTTGCGTGGCCGAATCAATAGGCGAAGTGCGTCTCCACGGAGTGGCACGGCGCCACCAACATCGAGTCCGCGAGCTGGCCATCCGCCAGTAGCGCCACAAACTCGTTGTACTACGTCGAAATGTCACCGTCGCCACCCCCTGTGCGCCGTCCTACTTGCGTGGCCGAATCAATAGGCGAAGTGCGTCTCCACGGAGTGGCAGGGCGCCACCAACATCGAGGCCACGAGCTGGCCATCCACCAGCAGCTACGCAATCTCGTCGTACTACGTCGAAATTGTCACCGTCCCGTCCACGTGTCCGCCGTCTGCTTGCGTGGCCAAATCAATAGGCGAAGTGCGTCTCCACGGAGTGGCACGGCGCCACCAACATCGAGTCCGCAAGCTGGCCATCTGCCAGCAGCGCCACAAACTCGTTGTACTACGTCGAAATGTCACCATCGCCACCCCCTGTGCGCCGTGCTGCTTGCGTGGCCGAATCAATAGGCGAAGTGCGTCTCCACGGAGTGGCAGGGCGCCACCAGCATCGAGTCCGCGAGTTGGCCATCCGCCAGCAGCGCCACAAACCCGTTGTACTACGTCGAAATGTCACCGTCGCCACCCCCTGTGCGCCGTGCAGCTTGCGTTGCCGAATCAATAGGCGAAGTGCGTCTCCACGGAGTGGCACGGCGCCACCAACATCGAGTCCGCGAGCTGGCCATCCGCCAGTAGCGCCACAAACTCGTTGTACTACGTCGAAATGTCACCGTCGCCACCCCCTGTGCGCCGTCCTACTTGCGTGGCCGAATCAATAGGCGAAGTGCGTCTCCACGGAGTGGCAGGGCGCCACCAACATCGAGGCCACGAGCTGGCCATCCACCAGCAGCTACGCAATCTCGTCGTACTACGTCGAAATTGTCACCGTCCCGTCCACGTGTCCGCCGTCTGCTTGCGTGGCCAAATCAATAGGCGAAGTGCGTCTCCACGGAGTGGCACGGCGCCACCAACATCGAGTCCGCAAGCTGGCCATCTGCCAGCAGCGCCACAAACTCGTTGTACTACGTCGAAATGTCACCATCGCCACCCCCTGTGCGCCGTGCTGCTTGCGTGGCCGAATCAATAGGCGAAGTGCGTCTCCACGGAGTGGCACGGCGCCACCAACATCGAGTCCGCGAGCTGGCCATCCGCCAGCAGCGCCACAAACTCGTTGTACTACGTCGAAATGTCACCGTCGCCACCCATGTCCGCCGTGCAGCTTGCGTGGCCGAATCAATAGGCGAAGTGCGTCTCCACGGAGTGGCAGGGCGCCACCAACATCGAGTCCGCGAGCTGGCCATCCGCCAGCAGCGCCACAAACTCGTTGTACTACGTCGAAATGTCACCATCGCCACCCCCTGTGCGCCGTGCTGCTTGCGTGGCCGAATCAATAGGCGAAGTGCGTCTCCACGGAGTGGCAGGGCGCCACCAACATCGAGTCCGCAAGCTGGCCATCTGCCAGCAGCGCCACAAACTCGTTGTACTACGTCGAAATGTCACCGTCGCCACCCATGTCCGCCGTGCAGCTTGCGTGGCCGAATCAATAGGCGAAGTGCGTCTCCACGGAGTGGCAGGGAGCCACCAACATCGAGTCCGCGAGCTGGCCATCCGCCAGCAGCGCCACAAACTCGTTGTACTACGTCGAAATGTCACCATCGCCACCCCCTGTGCGCCGTCCTGCTTGCGTGGCCGAATCAATAGGCGAAGTGCGTCTCCACGGAGTGGCAGGGCGCCACCAACATCGAGTCCGCGAGCTGGCCATCCGCCAGCAGCGCCACAAACTCGTTGTACTACATCAAAATGTCACCATCGCCACCCCCTGTGCGCCGTGCTGCTTGCGTGGCCGAATCAATAGGCGAAGTGCGTCTCCACGGAGTGGCAGGGCGCCACCAACATCGAGTCCGCGAGCTGGCCATCCGCCAGCAGCGCCACAAACTCGTTGTACTACGTCGAAATGTCACCATCGCCACCCCCTGTGCGCCGTCCTGCTTGCGTGGCCGAATCAATAGGCGAAGTGCGTCTCCACGGAGTGGCACGGCGCCACCAACATCGAGTCCGCAAGCTGGCCATCTGCCAGCAGCGCCACAAACTCGTTGTACTACGTCGAAATGTCACCATCGCCACCCCCTGTGCGCCGTCTGCTTGCGTGGCCGAATCAATAGGCGAAGTGCGTCTCCACGGAGTGGCAGGGCGCCACCAACATCGAGTCCGCGAGCTGGCCATCCGCCAGCAGCGCCACAAACTCGTTGTACTACATCGAAATGTCACCATCGCCACCCCCTGTCCGCCGTGCCGCTTGCGTTGCCGAATCAATAGGCGAAGTGCGTCTCCACGGAGTGGCAGGGCGCCATCAACATCGAGTCCGCGAGCTGGCCATCCGCCAGCAGCGCCACAAACTCGTTGTACTACGTCGAAATGTCACCATCGCCACCCATGTCCGCCGTCCTGCTTGTGTGGCCGAATCAATAGGCGAAGTGCGTCTCCACGGAGTGGCAGGGCGCCACCAACATCGAGTCCGCAAGCTGGCCATCCGCCAGCAGCGCCACAAACTCGTTGTACTACATCAAAATGTCACCATCGCCACCCCCTGTGCGCCGTGCTGCTTGCGTGGCCGAATCAATAGGCGAAGTGCGTCTCCACGGAGTGGCACGGCGCCACCAACATCGAGTCCGCGAGCTGGCCATCCGCCAGCAGCGCCACAAACTCGTTGTACTACGTCGAAATGTCACCGTCGCCACCCATGTCCGCCGTGCAGCTTGCGTGGCCGAATCAATAGGCGAAGTGCGTCTCCACGGAGTGGCAGGGCGCCACCAACATCGAGGCCACGAGCTGGCCATCCACCAGCAGCTACGCAATCTCGTCGTACTACGTCGAAATTGTCACCGTCCCGTCCACGTGTCCGCCGTCTGCTTGCGTGGCCAAATCAATAGGCGAAGTGCGTCTCCACGGAGTGGCACGGCGCCACCAACATCGAGTCCGCAAGCTGGCCATCTGCCAGCAGCGCCACAAACTCGTTGTACTACGTCGAAATGTCACCATCGCCACCCCCTGTCCGCCGTGCCGCTTGCGTTGCCGAATCAATAGGCGAAGTGCGTCTCCACGGAGTGGCAGGGCGCCATCAACATCGAGTCCGCGAGCTGGCCATCCGCCAGCAGCGCCACAAACTCGTTGTACTACGTCGAAATGTCACCATCGCCACCCATGTCCGCCGTCCTGCTTGTGTGGCCGAATCAATAGGCGAAGTGCGTCTCCACGGAGTGGCAGGGCGCCACCAACATCGAGTCCGCAAGCTGGCCATCCGCCAGCAGCGCCACAAACTCGTTGTACTACATCAAAATGTCACCATCGCCACCCCCTGTGCGCCGTGCTGCTTGCGTGGCCGAATCAATAGGCGAAGTGCGTCTCCACGGAGTGGCACGGCGCCACCAACATCGAGTCCGCGAGCTGGCCATCCGCCAGCAGCGCCACAAACTCGTTGTACTACGTCGAAATGTCACCGTCGCCACCCATGTCCGCCGTGCAGCTTGCGTGGCCGAATCAATAGGCGAAGTGCGTCTCCACGGAGTGGCAGGGCGCCACCAACATCGAGGCCACGAGCTGGCCATCCACCAGCAGCTACGCAATCTCGTCGTACTACGTCGAAATTGTCACCGTCGCGTCCACGTGTCCGCCGTCTGCTTGCGTGGCCGAATCAATAGGCGAAGTGCGTCTCCACGGAGTGGCAGGGCGCCACCAACATCGAGTCCGCGAGCTGGCCATCCGCCAGCAGCGCCACAAACTCGTTGTACTACATCGAAATGTCACCATCGCCACCCCCTGTCCGCCGTGCCGCTTGCGTTGCCGAATCAATAGGCGAAGTGCGTCTCCACGGAGTGGCAGGGCGCCATCAACATCGAGTCCGCGAGCTGGCCATCCGCCAGCAGCGCCACAAACTCGTTGTACTACGTCGAAATGTCACCATCGCCACCCATGTCCGCCGTCCTGCTTGTGTGGCCGAATCAATAGGCGAAGTGCGTCTCCACGGAGTGGCAGGGCGCCACCAACATCGAGTCCGCGAGCTGGCCATCCGCCAGCAGCGCCACAAACTCGTTGTACTACGTCGAAATGTCACCATCGCCACCCATGTCCGCCGTCCTGCTTGCGTGGCCGAATCAATAGGCGAAGTGCGTCTCCACGGAGTGGCAGGGCGCCACCAACATCGAGTCCGCGAGCTGGCCATCCGCCAGCAGCGCCACAAACTCGTTGTACTACGTCGAAATGTCACCGTCGCCACCCATGTCCGCCGTGCAGCTTGCGTGGCCGAATCAATAGGCGAAGTGCGTCTCCACGGAGTGGCAGGGCGCCACCAACATCGAGGCCACGAGCTGGCCATCCACCAGCAGCTACGCAATCTCGTCGTACTACGTCGAAATTGTCACCGTCGCGTCCACGTGTCCGCCGTCTGCTTGCGTGGCCGAATCAATAGGCGAAGTGCGTCTCCACGGAGTGGCAGGGCGCCACCAACATCGAGTCCGCGAGCTGGCCATCCGCCAGCAGCGCCACAAACTCGTTGTACTACATCGAAATGTCACCATCGCCACCCCCTGTCCGCCGTGCCGCTTGCGTTGCCGAATCAATAGGCGAAGTGCGTCTCCACGGAGTGGCAGGGCGCCATCAACATCGAGTCCGCGAGCTGGCCATCCGCCAGCAGCGCCACAAACTCGTTGTACTACGTCGAAATGTCACCATCGCCACCCATGTCCGCCGTCCTGCTTGTGTGGCCGAATCAATAGGCGAAGTGCGTCTCCACGGAGTGGCAGGGCGCCACCAACATCGAGTCCGCAAGCTGGCCATCCGCCAGCAGCGCCACAAACTCGTTGTACTACGTCGAAATGTCACCATCGCCACCCCTGTGCGCCGTGCTGCTTGCGTGGCCGAATCAATAGGCGAAGTGCGTCTCCACGGAGTGGCACGGCGCCACCAACATCGAGTCCGCGAGCTGGCCATCCGCCAGCAGCGCCACAAACTCGTTGTACTACGTCGAAATGTCACCGTCGCCACCCATGTCCGCCGTGCAGCTTGCGTGGCCGAATCAATAGGCGAAGTGCGTCTCCACGGAGTGGCAGGGCGCCACCAACATCGAGTCCGCGAGCTGGCCATCCGCCAGCAGCGCCACAAACTCGTTGTACTACGTCGAAATGTCACCATCGCCACCCCCTGTGCGCCGTGCTGCTTGCGTGGCCGAATCAATAGGCGAAGTGCGTCTCCACGGAGTGGCAGGGCGCCACCAACATCGAGTCCGCAAGCTGGCCATCTGCCAGCAGCGCCACAAACTCGTTGTACTACGTCGAAATGTCACCATCGCCACCCCCTGTGCGCCGTGCTGCTTGCGTGGCCGAATCAATAGGCGAAGTGCGTCTCCACGGAGTGGCAGGGCGCCACCAACATCGAGGCCACGAGCTGGCCATCCACCAGCAGCTACGCAATCTCGTCGTACTACGTCGAAATTGTCACCGTCGCGTCCACGTGTCCGCCGTCTGCTTGCGTGGCCGAATCAATAGGCGAAGTGCGTCTCCACGGAGTGGCAGGGCGCCACCAACATCGAGTCCGCGAGCTGGCCATCCGCCAGCAGCGCCACAAACTCGTTGTACTACGTCGAAATGTCACCATCGCCACCCCCTGTGCGCCGTCCTGCTTGCGTGGCCGAATCAATAGGCGAAGTGCGTCTCCACGGAGTGGCAGGGCGCCACCAACATCGAGTCCGCGAGCTGGCCATCCGCCAGCAGCGCCACAAACTCGTTGTACTACGTCGAAATGTCACCATCGCCACCCCCTGTGCGCCGTGCTGCTTGCGTGGCCGAATCAATAGGCGAAGTGCGTCTCCACGGAGTGGCAGGGCGCCACCAACATCGAGTCCGCAAGCTGGCCATCCGCCAGCAGCGCCACAAACTCGTTGTACTACGTCGAAATGTCACCATCGCCACCCCCTGTGCGCCGTGCTGCTTGCGTGGCCGAATCAATAGGCGAAGTGCGTCTCCACGGAGTGGCACGGCGCCACCAACATCGAGTCCGCGAGCTGGCCATCCGCCAGCAGCGCCACAAACTCGTTGTACTACGTCGAAATGTCACCGTCGCCACCCATGTCCGCCGTGCAGCTTGCGTGGCCGAATCAATAGGCGAAGTGCGTCTCCACGGAGTGGCAGGGCGCCACCAACATCGAGTCCGCGAGCTGGCCATCCGCCAGCAGCGCCACAAACTCGTTGTACTACGTCGAAATGTCACCATCGCCACCCCCTGTGCGCCGTGCTGCTTGCGTGGCCGAATCAATAGGCGAAGTGCGTCTCCACGGAGTGGCAGGGCGCCACCAACATCGAGTCCGCAAGCTGGCCATCTGCCAGCAGCGCCACAAACTCGTTGTACTACGTCGAAATGTCACCATCGCCACCCCCTGTGCGCCGTGCTGCTTGCGTGGCCGAATCAATAGGCGAAGTGCGTCTCCACGGAGTGGCAGGGCGCCACCAACATCGAGGCCACGAGCTGGCCATCCACCAGCAGCTACGCAATCTCGTCGTACTACGTCGAAATTGTCACCGTCGCGTCCACGTGTCCGCCGTCTGCTTGCGTGGCCAAATCAATAGGCGAAGTGCGTCTCCACGGAGTGGCAGGGCGCCACCAACATCGAGGCCACGAGCTGGCCATCCACCAGCAGCTACGCAATCTCGTCGTACTACGTCGAAATTGTCACCGTCGCGTCCACGTGTCCGCCGTCTGCTTGCGTGGCCGAATCAATAGGCGAAGTGCGTCTCCACGGAGTGGCAGGGCGCCACCAACATCGAGTCCGCGAGCTGGCCATCCGCCAGCAGCGCCACAAACTCGTTGTACTACGTCGAAATGTCACCATCGCCACCCCCTGTGCGCCGTGCTGCTTGCGTGGCCGAATCAATAGGCGAAGTGCGTCTCCACGGAGTGGCAGGGCGCCACCAACATCGAGTCCGCAAGCTGGCCATCTGCCAGCAGCGCCACAAACTCGTTGTACTACGTCGAAATGTCACCATCGCCACCCCCTGTGCGCCGTGCTGCTTGCGTGGCCGAATCAATAGGCGAAGTGCGTCTCCACGGAGTGGCAGGGCACCACCAACATCGAGTCCGCAAGCTGGCCATCTGCCAGCAGCGCCACAAACTCGTTGTACTACGTCGAAATGTCACCATCGCCACCCCCTGTGCGCCGTGCTGCTTGCGTGGCCGAATCAATAGGCGAAGTGAGTCTCCACGCCGTGGCGAGCGCCACCAACATCGAGTCCGCGAGCTGGACTTCCGCCAGCACCGGCGCGAGCTCGTCGTACTACGTCGAAATGTCACCGTCGCCTCCCCGTGTCCGCCGTGCTGCTTGCGTCGCCACCGTGATGGGCGGAGTGAGTCTGCACGCCGTGGCCGGCGCCACCAACATCGAGTCCGCGAGCTGGCCTTCCGCCAGCACCGGCACGAACTCGTCGTACTACGTCGAATGTCACCGTCGCCTCCCCGTGTCCGCCGTGCTGCTTGCGTCGCCACCGTGATGGGCGGAGTGAGTCTCCACGCCGTGGCGAGCGCCACCAACATCGAGTCCGCGAGCTGGACTTCCGCCAGCACCGGCACGAACTCGTCGTACTACGTCGAAATGTCACCGTCGCCTCCCCGTGTCCGCCGTGCTGCTTGCGTCGCCGCCGTGATGGGCGGAGTGAGTCTCCACGCCGTGGCGAGCGCCACCAACATCGAGTCCGCGAGCTGGACTTCCACCACCAGCGCGCAAACTCGTCGTACAGATACCAATTGTCGACGTCGCCTCCAGTTCTTCCACCGTCCTATTAGCAGAGTCGTCGTGTTAGTACCGACGTGATTGCATTGCTAGGAATACACACACTCATTCAGCAAGAAGTGGCGAGCAAACGCTGCGCCCAGTGTGAGCAAACGCTGCACTCTTTTGGTGAGCAAACGCTACACCAACACACACGAAAACTGCGCTTACTTGTTGCTGCTTGCCCGCTCTCGGGTATGAAGAAAACTAAGCTAAGCCCTTGGAGTGTCGTGGGGCTTCCGTGGGCGGGAGAAGGCTCGCCCGTCCTCAGCGGCCGATGGCCCGCCTCACGTTCTGTGCAGCCCCCTGGTCGTCTGGCTCAAGTCTCCGAGTTGCGACCCTCCAGCCTGGCGCAAGCTTTCATCCAATGGCAGAATATAGGACTATTTTCCACCAATCGCCGTAAATCGGGGTAAGTGTGCTGGCTTTAGTATGTGTAACAAATCGTCACTAACGATCAAGGTGGGCGCAGTCGCAGTGCTGCTGGTGGAGTGGCCTCGTTGTTCGTGGCCGAAGACTCTCACTGAGCCCACCGACGTGGCGGCGACTGCGCCGATGTGGGAGTAGTAGGACGGCTCTGTGGCGGTGCTGGCCTCGATGGTCGTGGCGCTCGCCACGCCGAAGACTCTCACTGAGCCCACCGACGTGGTGGCGCTAGCAGCAAGGCGGACGCATTTTCTGAAGGTGGCCACGACGACGGTGGTTACGTTCCAACCGATTGCGATAAATTGCAAGGAGTCGCCAAAGCCAGGCAGAGGTTGCTAATTATGGGCGTCTATGGGCCTCTAATCGTTACTGTAATTATGGGCGTCTATGGGCCTCTAATCGTTACTGTAATTCAAGTAAAAATTCATTCCCGGGAAGCGCGCTTTGCGCGTACAGGTCTCTTAGGTCCTCTAAGAACAACCGATCTTCGGTATCTATCCAAACGAATATTTTTGACCAATGACCATACTTATATAAGACTGCTGTGCGAAGACCGTACTAAAAGAGTTAATACCTACAACGACATACAAAGCCGGCAGACTTAAAAAGCCGGCATTAGTATAAAAAAGCACAGACGGGTCTTTTTTTCCAAAACACATGGATATTTTCTGGTTTTTGTACGAATATTAGTTTTTCGTCCAATCAGAACTTTGCCGGGTTTTAAAGTTCGAGGAAGTTATTAAAATATAGAGGATGCCATTAAGTGTGCCGGCTTTGTAAGTCGTTGTCCGAGAGGGCGCCGCACTCCTGCAGCAGCTCGTTGTTCGCCCGAGCTACTGTAGTACACCCCTGACTTGACCCCCAAAACCCTGGCATGGGGCTCCTAAACCCTACCGCGCTTCGCGCAGGGATCGGCTCGTTTTGCGCATCGTTTATGCCCTCCGGACAGAAGTATACAAGGTGTATGCTTCAGTCGGGTGCAGCAACCACTCTCTTAAAAAAGGCTATCGATACAGCCCATGTTTTCTATCCGGGTTAGGTGAACTCGCCATAATAAATCCAAGTAAAAATGAAAACATGGCTAACATGGATCTAATCATTTCGATACAAGAGGACGGGCGGCATGGGCTCCAAATCCTACACAATTCTCAACACTCGTTGCTGAGAAACATTAATTGTCCGTAACATACCGGACGAGACGAGTAACGGCATCGACTTCTACCGGATAGATCGTCCTGCAAATTTTGAACAATGAAAACTTATTCCTATACAATCGTGCATATAAAAAGCCATCGGTTGTCCATAGCGCAGAATTTACAGGACGCCATTCCGGCCCGAAATTCAGTGCGACTGTTCACTTCGCGACGCAATGGAGCTAGCAGAGCCCGATGGGTTATCCCACCTTGAAGACGAAGTCGCTGCAGCGCGCGCGAGTACGATCTCCGTGAAGTCGCGCGCATCGTACCAAGGCTCGACTATTCGCTTTCTCCAATGGATGTTCAAGAATAAGGCGTCACTCATTAACGCCGAGTTCTCCCGCACTGTCACTATTAATGCTAGCGGTGTCCCTGATAAAGCATCTCTCAGAAGTGCATTGTCGTCGGCGCCAGAGAATCCTCCTATTGACTTTGACCGAATTACCGAACGTGACTTCATGACATGGATAGTTTCGCTGAAAAAGCCTAATAGATTTTATCATAGTTTCTCTACCTACGCTGGTCACCGCTCAGCTTTCTATAACCTGTTTCAAGATTACCATCGCGTGATGTCGAGGGATTTTGCTCGTGAGCTTAGCAGTCACTTCAAGGGGTTTCATCGCAAGGTAGCGGAACCAGTTGGTCAAGGTCGTGGCCAAATCAAAGTTGGAAAGGATCCAATGCCCCTCGGGCTGTACAAACAAGTTGCCATGGCTATGCTTACCAGTTCCTCGCGGGACATGATATTTGCGAGGACTTTTATGATAATGTCGTGGAATTTAATGTCTCGAGCGGCGAACACGGCATCAATTTGCTACGGGCATTTGGAATGGCGCGAAGATGCTCTCTGTGTGTATTTCGCACATATGAAAAACGATCAACGGGGGTCTCGGCCTCGTGACCCGCGTCACGTGTACTCAAATCCTACAGCTCCAGCGATATGTCCCGTTCTCGCGCTGGTTAAGATATAAATTACTGTCAGACCAACAAAAACGATTAAACTAACTCTGGCAATGTTGCTTTTTGCAGGTGTGTATTGGGCATCATACACCGTAGATGATACGGAGACTTGTTTATTTCCGGGAAATGATCAGTATGAACGTTGAGCTTTTCCCAGAACCAGTACCAGTCCAGGGGCCTAATCCCAGGACCAGGACCAGTCCCAAAACCAGCAGTAGTAGTACCCCAAACTAGTGTGGGCCACATCTAGGACGATAGCATTTGAAGACGAGTCGCTATTTATGTTCATGCTCACTGATTCATTGCGGTTACTTTCAATATCGAAACCTCTTTCTGAAGCTCAGCTTCTCTGTCGCCTCTACGCAGATTAAGTTCCAGACCCAGTCTACACCTGCTCTACCCTCGCCTGTTCACAGCAAAATCATCAAGGCACACTCGAAAGTTCTCGGTGTTCAACACACAAGTGTTGACCTCGGCTTGGCGTGCTACAGTTTACGTGGCTACATACATTACTCAGTTTGATACTTGCAATACCAACGCCAGCATCCCTTTTAAGTTCGCTGTGGCATCATTGTTTTGAGGGCAAACAAATATCCTTCTCAAAAATTACAAGATTCACGATGGCTTCTACCCGTGCTCTTCTTGACATGACTAGCCTGCACGGTACGGCGGAATTGAGTTTGGGTCAGCGCTTCCAGTCTGGAGCTCTTGCCACTCAGTTCATGCAAGATTACTGTTTCAACGCAAACCGGCGATGTCGAGTTGGGTACAGTAGTGGGAGTGCCAAGAAGTATGTTTGCGACAGCGATGAATGCAGTTGGTATGTGTGGGTATCAGGTCGGAATTAAAAGACGGTACAAAGCATATGTACGTATCGACACTTTGCAATGAGCACGGTGATTTCTGTACGTCTATGGCGAAGGCAACTCAGCGTCAAATTCGACTACTACCTACCTTTCGAGCCGCTGTGCAGGCCAACCGGCGCATTAAAAGAAAGGAACAGATTTCTATGGTGCAAGCGCGGGATTTAACTAACCTGCAGGATTGCCGGTCGAAGTTGCATCGCGCAAAAGACGAAGTCTTAGAAAAAGATGAAAAGGAAAGGAATTCTTCGTTTGGCAAAATTCCCTTTCTCTTAGCGGAACTTCGTGACGTGAATCCTGGAACAGCAGTTCGACTGGAAGTTGACCAAAAACAAAGATTTTTGCGTGGGTTTCTTGCCTTTGGAGTGAATATTACAGGGCAACATGCTTTTCTACCGATTCTTGGATTCGATGGAGCGCATTGTAAGCATGCGCGTTACAATGGAGTTGTGTTGTCTCTCATTGGTCGCGACGGCAACGGTCAAAATGTTACGCTGGCCACGGCCTTGGTTAACGTGGAGAGTGAAGGAAACATTGACTGGTTTCTGCAGCAAGCACACATGGCCGGACTTGAGCTGTCGAACCGTGCTGTCTTCTGCGATAGGGGCAAAATGATTTATGCTGTTGACCGTTTTTACGAGAGGAACAATATTCGTGTGCACCTTCGATTTTGTACGGTCCATTTGCTTCGCAATATGAAGAAACACTATGGTCTCGGTGACCAAACATTTAGGAACGCGGTGTGGAAGATTCAGGGCGCAGAAAAGCAGGGTGAGTTCGCTTCGGCACTGGCAAAGCTTCGCCAAGACTACGGCGACGCCGTAGCCAACTACATCGCTTCGATCAACACCGATTTCTGGACGGTTCATGCTAATCTATCCTTTTTCGTACCGGATTCTGAACCCGACTTATCAGACGTACAAGCTGTTCAACTAAATTCAACACCCAACGACACCTCATCAGCCTCTTCTTCAAGTTCTCAGCATACTCAACCTTCACTCTCCTTGGGATCTGCAAAGTTACCTCTGTTTGGGTGGTGAAGCACAAACTTCGTAGAGAGTGAAAACAACTCAATGATCGAGAGCGGGGTTCGCAATGCGGGGCCTTACGAGGCATTTTATAGGTTGTCTGTCGTTGAAATGGAGCGGTGTAGTGATCGTGCGCTTAATATTGCTGGATGGCAGAAGGCAACGAAAAAGCTGACGCCGTACGCGAAGGAACTGTGGGAGAAAGAGCGGGCTCGTATTGGAGAGTATCATGTACGAAGAAGCAGCGACACCATTTTTTTCGCTGTGCGCGCCGGTTCTACACGTGACAGGCGTGTGGATGTATCTCTCCCTTCATGCTCGTGTCCGACGTTTGATCAGCTTAAGATCTCGTGTCGACTTATAAATGCCGCTCTTGAACACTGCAAGCTTCAAGATCGCAACTTACGCGCCTTCCACCCGAGCTACCTCGTGTCGACTAACGCTGCTGCTTTTGCTGGCAAAGGAATCGAGTTACCAGTACGCGACACGAATATTATCAGTGACGTCGTGAAACCCTCTCCGTTCTACCGCCAAGCGGGGCGAAGAGTGACACGTCGTATTGCCAGCAGCGGTGAAACGAATCGCAATACGTACAAGTGCAAGACCTGTACCGGCGAGGGACACAATCGACGGACCTGCAAACGACATGGCAACGAATGTGACGAAGCAAATGCCGATTTGATTCCAACAGTTGTCGAGCTACCGAATCTTTGCCATGTAGTTAGCCCGGCAACTCCGCAAGACCAAGAAGTGACGACAGCACTTTCTGCTGCAAGCTCCCCAATAGCGACATCAGCGCTGCCTGATACCAATACTGTAGCGGGGCTACACATTCGGCTAACCTCACCTTAGTGCAACACGCACTAAGTGGATACATTCAGGTGGGCCACATTGCAGTGTGGTCACCATTCATATTAGGAAGCAGTCCTATTGGTCAGAAAGCAGGGTCTTTCTGCCAGTAATACTCAAGCATTAGGTCAGAGTTTCTGCCAACCACTCGTTGGCAGAACCTCTCTTTATAGATATCAGTTTAGGAGGAAAGCAACAGTTAACATTCAATTCAGTTCTCATTTTACCGCAAAGCTACTATTTGTACCTTTATTTAGATCTAATTATACTTGTGGATACAAGTATACTTAATCTAAGTTAAATACACCTTACGCTTCCTCATACGCGTGCGCTCACGTGTAAGCTAAAGTATTGGGCTAAGTAAGCCCATTACACCTTGTAGCACTTTGTAGTCCGTCCAACGACCGACTAGTTACGTATCGTATGAAATTCGATACGGGGGCTGAGGACCTGCCTGTGGACGCGAGTATGTCCACTGGTAACCCAAACACGAGTGCAACGCATGTTGCACGCGAAGACTGACTCCATCTGGCGGATCCAGAGTGGGAGGCGCTCCAACGACTGTCGACGGTCATTGGAGAAGCGGCCGTAGCGACGATGCTACGCACGCTATCGCCGACAGAGCGACACGGTGTTGCTCTAGGCTTCATCATGAAGGAACAGCGCGAGACCGCTGCTCGCGCTACGGTGTCGACTCCATCCACACCGCGCGTGGAGTCGTTGAAACTCCACGTGAACAGCTACGTAGGAAGAGAGGGCGAGCCTCTCCTCCGATGGCTTGTCGAAGTTGACACTGCCATTACGGATCGACGTATCGTCGACCGGTTGTCGAAGGTTGCGTTCGCCATTGCATGCCTTGGCGGGCGAGCAAGGAGTTGGGCGTACGGACGCCGACTCACTGACCCTACGTGTTTTAGCACGTACGAGGTGTTCAAGGAGGAGCTCAGACAAGCGTTTGAGCCCCCGCCGAATGAGTTCTGATCGAGGGCTGAGTTCCTCGACCTGCAACAGGGCAAGCATGACGTGCATGCTTACGCTCAAAGGGCGCGGTACTTGGTCTCGAACATCGTGACCAACCCGATAGACGAGGCGACAAAGGTCGTCACGTTCATGAAGGGCCTGAAAGATGGGCCTGTGAAGACCTATCTCTTCCGAGAGTACCCAAGTACTCTCGAGTCTGCGATTACACTTGCCATGCAAGAAGAGTTTAGCCTGCGACAGGCTAAACTCCATGTGAACGTCCCGCGGCCGCTGCCGCGACCGACGGTTAAGCCGACGGGAGGTCCCGAACCAATGGACCTCTCGAGTGCGACGGCTGCTGGGTCTCAGCAGCGTCGTGGACCAACGAATGTCCTCTGTTTCCGGTGTGGAAACAACGGCCACTACGCCCGTGAATGCACAGCACCTGTGCAGGCGGCCAAGGGCCGGCGTGACGATACCGGGTATCGCCACGGGCAATAAAAAAACTAGAACAACCAGCAAGCGCGGGGCGCCCTGCTGGTGATGCAGTCGAGCGTGTCGATATCGGACACGCCGTATTGAAGACTGCTGCCACCAGTGAGAGTCACTCTCACTGTAAGAAGCGGGATGACACGCCGAACCTTGTCATCCTGAAGGTTAACTCGAAGAGAGAGAAGTCTCTTCGTGCGTTGGTGGATTGTGGTGCGTCGAACAACTTTGTTCGACTGCAGAGCCTAGCGAGGCTTGACTTCGAGGAGGTAGTAATGCCTCGAAGTCTATTGGAAGTAAGACTAGCAACGGGTGTCGTTGTTAGAACCGAGAAGCGTGTCGTACGCGTACGCTTCTCGTATCGAGAGAAGAAGTTCGTGGACGAGCTTATCGTACTTAACTTAGACGATAAGTTCGACATGGTGTTGGGCATGCCGTGGCTTGCACGGTATGATCCGGTGATCGACTGGACGAAGCGCACGATCGTGCATTTCGGGAGTAGCGGCGCGACAGTGAGCGATGTCCCTGTCGGCGCAGCACGTGCACCTCGCGGTGCACGCGACCCACCAGGAGAGGCTGCGCGACGCGCGGCTGTCTCCGGTCACCCCACGCGGACACCGACGACAGAGAGAGTCGTCGGGAGAAAATGTGAGTCGAATCAGAAGACTCAGATTCGATCGGATCCGAGAGGTTCTCGAAGCGTCAAGAGTGACGCGGTCGTGTCGACTATTAGTGTCGACACACAAGTTCAACAAGAGGAGCCAGTCACTAATAAGGACAGCGACTCGGGCGCGTCAGCTCAGGGAGCTGATGCGATTGGCCCAAACGTCGAAAGACGCTCCGCCATCAGGCGTCGAGGTAAAGAAAGCGCACCGGCTCTGGGAGCCGACGCTGCAGGCAGTGCCGACGGTTGCAAACATCCCGCACCGGAAATGCTTGCGTGCTCGCGTGCAGCCGGGCTGCACGACGAAGCGGTACGCGACCAAGCAGGGCTTGATTGCGTGCGCCCGCGGGAAGAACCCGCCGGCGACAACAAGAAACGCATTGCGTGCTCACGTGCAGCCGGGCTGCACGAAGAAGCGATGCGCGATCAAGCCGGGCTTGATTGCGTGCGCCCGCGGGTTGAACCCGCCGGCGATCAAAAGGAAGATCTGTCCGCGGCCGGGCCCGGACAAAACAAGACGCGCGGAACTGGGTTCCGCACAAGAAGCGAACGGCGCAAGCGAGCAAAGCTGCGCAAGTCTCGGTCAGGGACCGAGGCGCTACTCGCAGTGTCTGCCGGGCAGACACAGGAACTGGAGACGACCGTCGAGACACTGAGTGTCTTGACGCGCACGAATACTGGTCTCCAGTATAAGAAGATGAAGTTGGAGAACCCTCCGACGCTAGCGTCGGAGTTGACTTCGCTTCCAGTCACGAGCTGGAGGCGCTTCGCCCGCGACCTGCACGATGGACGCATCGAGCAGATTTGCATCCTCTCGGATGTCGAGAGGATGACGTGTGAAGCGGAAGAAGGAACGCTTCGACGAGCAGAGCTGGGACTCGCTGAAGTCGAGCCCCTTCTACGAGGTCTTGCGTGAGTACAGAGACGTACTCCCGGACGATATCCCTGCGGAGTTGCCGCAGGACAAGGGTGTTCAGCACGAGATTGATCTCGTGCCGGGAACGAAGTATTGCGTGACGCGGCAGTGGCCACTGCCGCGGGAGCAAGTGAAGGCGATCGACGACTTCTTCGAAAGTCGTCGCAAGGCTGGGCAAGTGCGGGAATCGAAGTCCCCGCACAGCGCGCCTACGTTCTGTGTCAAGAAGGCACAGGGCGGGTGGCGCATCGTTCATGCTTATAACAAGCTGAACGACGCAACGGTACCGGCGCAGACGCCGATACCGCGAAAAGATGTGATCATCGATTCGATGGCTTTGAGCACTATCTTTAGTGCTCTGGATCTGAGAGACGGATTCTATCAGATCCTCATGCGTGAGAGCGATATACCTCTCACGGCGGTGAGCACTCCGAGCGGTATGCTCTGGGAGTGGCTTGTAATGCCGCATGGACTAAAGAATGCCCCTGCAACATTCAACAGGTGCGTCACGCACTTGTTGCGCTCGGTGCGCGACTTCGCACCGAGCTACTTCGACGATGTGTTCATCCACAGCCGGGCTGTGGACGGGAAGTCGGAAGTGGAGATGCACAAGGAACATCTCCGCAGGTTGTTTGCGCTCATGCGCAAACACAAGCTCTACGCGAACCTGAAGAAGTGTATCTTCGGGGCTAGCGAGATACCCGTCCTTGGGTGTCTCGTAGGGAAGAACGGCGTACGCCCTGACCCGGGAAAGGTCAGAGTGATCAATGAATGGCCTACGCCTTCCAATGTCAAGGAACTGAGGCAGTTCCTTGGACTCGCTACGTACTTATGCAAGTACGTGAGCAACTACGCGGGCAAGATTCGCCCGCTGTCGCAGCTCCTAAAGAAGGACGCTGCATGGGTTTGGACTGCTGATTGTCAGCAGGCCTTTGATGCAGTCAAGCAGGGCTTGACTGAGGCGCCGATCTTGGCGGTGGCCGACCAAGATCGCCCATTCCACGTCGTGTGTGACGCGTCCGATTTCGCAATCGGATGCGCTCTAATGCAACACGATCACGAGGGACGTGATCGCGTGGTCTACTATCAGTCGCGTCAGCTGAAGCCAGCTGAGCGCAACTACCCGGTACATGACAAGGAACTCCTTGCCATGAAGTATGCGCTCGCGAAGTTTCGAGTGTATCTACTTGGGAGTAGACCATTTGTGGTCTACACCGACCACGCATCATTGCGTACGGCGATCAAGTCGCCGCACATCTCACAAAGAATGGCGAGATGGCTCTCATTCTTTGCGGAGTACAACTTCCAGGTTGAGTACAAACCTGGAAGGTTGAATGTTGTGGCCGACGCGTTGTCGCGTCGACCTGATTACGCGGTGCACAAAGCCGACGCCAATGCAATTGGCGTCGTCCGGACGTCTACTCCCTCGTCGTCTTTGTTAGACGACGTGCGGTCCGCATACACGAAGGATGCGGATGCGAAGCAGTTGTTGGACTACTTCGCTGCGCCTTCTGACAAGTCTCGTCAGAAGCTGGCGAAACATCTCCGTGCACGTGTACACCGCTATCGTGTACACAATGGTCTGCTGCTTTACAGCGCAGTCGACGACAACGCTGATCGCATTGTCGTGCCGGACGATCATGAGCTGAAGCTCAGGATCACTTACGAGTATCACGATGCCCCTACGTCGGGACATCAGGGTCGTGAGAAGTCATACTTGCTTCTCACACGTGACTTCTATTGGAGTCACCAGTACAAGTGGGTACGCAAGTACGTTCGTGCTTGCGAGGTTTGCTAGCGCGTGAAGCCTGCGCCCTTCTCGCAGGCTCCACTTCAGTCACTACCGACTCCGTCGGAGTGTTGGCAGTCCGTCTCAATGGACTTTGTGTTTGGTCTTCCGCCTGACAACAAGCGGAGGACTGGTATTGTGGTCTTTGTTGACCGATTCAGCAAGATGGTACATCTTGCTGCAGTACCAGCCGAAGTGACAGCCAAGCAGACGGCACGTCTGTTTGTTGACATGGTGTTTAGACACCATGGCATGCCGATCGACATCGTGTCTGACCGTGATCCGCGCTTCACAGCGCGTTTCTGGCAAGAAGTGTTTGAACTTCTTGGCACGCAGCTGTCCATGTCGACTGCGGATCATCCGCAGACCGACGGACAAACTGAGCGCGTCAACCGGGTCTTGGTTGACGCTCTGAAGAGCTACGCTCACTCGTTCCAATACTGGAGCGACTGCTTGCCGATGGCAGAGTTTGCCATCAACAACTCGGTGCATGTCTCGACAGGACACACACCGCTTTACGTGAACGCCATTAGGCATCCACGCGTACCGAGCGTACTCGGTGCGGTAGCTCCTTCCTTAAGTGGGGGAGGGTATCCGGTTTCAACCAAACCGAATGAACACGCTGATACGAGCAACATATCAGCTGTGTCGACACGCGCACGGACTGCGCGTAGTCCAATCGACGAGAGCACAATGTCTACGCCGGGCGTAGACACTCTCAACAACAACAACCACACACAGGCCGGGCCTGTAGTGAACAAGAACAACGGGTTGAACAAGGAGTTCAACTCGAAGGCAATGGACTTTGTCCAGCGCCGCCAAGCCGTAATACGGTTTGTGCAAGATGCTATTGCAGCTTCTGTCGATCGACAGAAGTTGAATGCTGACAACAATGGCAGAGGAAACACAAATGAATACAAAGTGGGTTCATTAGTTCTGTTAGCTACACAGAACCTAGCTAACCATGCAGTTTCCGACTTCGGAGCAAGCAAGCTTGCCCCGCGCTTCATCGGGCCATTCACCGTGTTGGCGAAGCATGGCAACGCGTACGCGCTAGACATACCGTCCAGCATGCGCCTCCACCCAACCTTTTACGTTGGGCGGCTGAAGCCTTACTCGCAACACGAGTCACCTACTCCCGGTGACTCGGTGCGACCCTCGTCTCGAGCGCGGAGACACGTTGCCCCAAACGCGCAACGATCGACCCTAGGTCGACCTGGATATTCGAAGCGGTCTGTCCAGCCTGACAGATCCGGGCCTTCAAGAACTTCAGCTCCTGCTTTATCTCGGCGAGCTCAGCCGTCTGGAGGTTCTCAACCGCCTCCAGACGATCCCAGACCTCGGCCGGCGACGGCTCGTGGTGTCTTCCCGCCGCCACCGCCCCCGTTGCGAGACGCACGCGGGGAAACTCGCTGGATTGTCCAGCGAATCGTTGGTCATCAGATCCGGACCCAAGGTCCGGTTCATTTTCGTATTCGTTGGTTAGGATACTCTCCTGACCATGATACGTGGGAGCCGCGGAACGTCCTGATGAGCGACGTTCCGGAAATGGTGACGGAGTACGAATCCCGCCACCAGCAGCTCCGCCGAAGGGCGTAAAACTTGAGCGAGAGCTGTAGTCGCCTACAGCCCTCGGCTGAGTGTTGCGCTCACCCTCAGCACTCTCAGACGACAACTGCGTGATTAACTTCTCACGCAGTGTCTTCAACTCCACAGACACACTAATACCAGTGTACCCGTTATGGTCCCGTTCGGACAGCCGCACTGCCCCAGCTTGGCAGCGCTCGCACGCAACGCCAGACAGCACTGCGCACGGAATCCCCGCCTCGACTGCACCATCGTGCAGCCGCAAGATCTTAGGCCGCTTCGAGTAGCGCTCATAGCGCTCACCCGCAGAGCGGACCCGCTCGCGATAGCCTGAGGGATTTTTGTTGAAGTTCTCGACGAACATCCCCCAGCTTTGACAGAGTGCCTCCCACTCTGTCACCTTACTCTTACGGGAATGCTTCTTGTTCCCGAAGAATCGGAGCTCGTGGAAGAGCCCGATGTAATAATCACGTCTTTGATCCGTCGCCGGATCAAAGTCGAGCTCTTTGGTGATATCGTCATCAACGATGGCGCTGCAGGAGTACATCACGTACGGGCTGGCCGACGTGGTACTGCCGTAGCGAGATCGGATCTCGCTCGGAGACGGCATCCACGGGTCGCGCACCGGATTAGTGCGCGACGTCACAGCAGCAGACGGAGTGGAGTCGGCGTCGCCTCCACCCCGCGGAGTAGACAGAGCCCCGGCATCAGCGAGCGGCCTATCGCTGCCGCTGCGCGAGCTCTTTGAGCTCGAAGCGTCCGAGTCGTTCTCGCGGGGACGACGCGTCCCCACGCTTGCTTCATTGCGCCCTGAAGACGAGGAGTCTTGCTCCTCCTCGCCCTCCTCCATGTCGAGATCCTCCATGCCATCAAAGAGGGTCTCGTTGGCATAGGTCGGCTTGCTCCGCGCCCTCTCGTGGTACTCCCCAACCGAGATGGTACGCTTGGGGGAGCTTGACGTCGTCACCGTGGAAGTGACCACGGACGCCGAAGAGGCTGCAGGTGCAGCAAGCTCGTCGGAAGTCTGCGTCGTTGGCGTGCTCATTTCGAAATGAGCACGAAGTTCTCTCCGAAGAAGACTTTGGATTGATGTGTCGAGACCGGCACATCAAGTCCTAACGGGGGGATGGTGTAGCGGGGCTACACATTCGGCTAACCTCACCTTAGTGCAACACGCACTAAGTGGATACATTCAGGTGGGCCACATTGCAGTGTGGTCACCATTCATATTAGGAAGCAGTCCTATTGGTCAGAAAGCAGGGTCTTTCTGCCAGTAATACTCAAGCATTAGGTCAGAGTTTTTGCCAACCACTCGTTGGCAGAACCTCTCTTTATAGATATCAGTTTTAGGAGGAAAGCAACAGTTAACATTCAATTCAGTTCTCATTTTACCGCAAAAGCTACTATTTGTACCTTTATTTAGATCTAATTATACTTGTGGATACAAGTATACTTAATCTAAGTTAAATACACCTTACGCTTCCTCATACACGTGCGCTCACGTGTAAGCTAAAGTATTGGGCTAAGTAAGCCCATTACAAATACAGCACTGGGTACAACAGGAATCCATGGTACCAGCGCACCGCTGGAAGGACCAACCCAGCAATCAAGCCCCGCACGGAGTCGAATTTCCTTAGCTTTCCTTGTGAACTAAACAGAAATAACAACAACAGAACCGTTAGAGATTATAAACAATTTAATCAACAGTTTAGCATTACCTTTTGTACGAACTCGAGGTGATCTTCATGTGGTCGCACATTTCCTGATAGACGAGGCGCCTACCGCCAAGCTGCAGTCGAGCTCGTTCATCAGACACGGTGTGGAGTGCAACGTGAGGTCGTGAACACGTCGTACTTCGTCAGCGCGATCACCGCGTACTTCTACTCCGTGGAGTGCAACGTGAGGGTCGTACATGGTCAGCGCGATCACCGCGTACTTATACCCCGTGGAGTGCAACGTGAGGGTCGTGAACACGCCGTACTTGGTCAGCGCGATCACCGCGTACTTCTACTCCGACGTCAGGCACGCACACAGCGCGACCACGTACCCAGTCGGAAGAACAAAGAACCACCGGTACGTGAAGGACTCGGTCGACTCGTAGTCCGACACCCATTGGGCCGAGCGCAGGAACCCCGTCGACGTCAACGCACACGCCGGAACCGACACAAACGCCGCTGCCCTTCACACGTGGCCGTCAAAGTGGCGTACAACCAGACTGATCACCACACAGCGGTGTATCCGGTCCCCCTGATCTCGCAGCTCGTCCTCCACGATGGCGATCTGACCGTTCTCCAGCTCCTCCTGCACTACTCGCGCCCCAGGCTGCGAGAGCCGCTTGTCTTGTGTGCGAATTGCCGAGCTGTTTGCACGTTGCGACGCCGCGCTCTTGATGTACGACGCTAGCTCCAGTTGAAGAACCTCCTCCGTCTCGGACGACAAGATGCGATCGCTCCGCGTGTCGTAAAGCTACGGGTTGTTGCCGCCGTCAGTGGAGCATTTAGCGCGGATGTCCTTCCCCAGTCAGTTTTGTAGGAGCTCGACGACGTGGCCGATGCCGTTGACCGAGATGGAGGGGCCGCACTGGCGTAACGGGTAGTTGTGGCTGAACTCCTGGCATCTCCGGCCCACCATTCGCCTGCTCGATGAGCATGCGGCAGTACACGTCCGAGTTGGTCCTCTGCATGTTCTGCACGAAAGTGTACTACTAGATGGGTGACGTCTTATGGTGGAGGGCGGTCAAGGCGCGCCCCGTCCTGGACTCGGTGGACGTCACGGTGGACGGCAACAGATCGCGCAGACCAAGATGCTGGCGCCGCTCCTCCGTGAAGTCCAGGCCCTTGTTGGCAAACTTGGTGCGCGTCACGGCGACCGGCAGCAGACCGAGCTGCTGACGCTGCTCCTCCATGAAGACCAGGCCCTCGTTGGCGATGGGCTTGCGCATGGCGGTGTATCCGAGAGTGGCCATGGGGTCGGTGGGCGGGGTGGCGGTGCACAGCTACGACTCGCAGGAAGCCACGCTAAGGTGGTCCACACTAGTTTGGGGTACTACTACTGCTGGTTTTGGGACTGGTACTGGTCCTGGGATTAGGCCCCTGGACTGGTACTGGTTCTGGGAAAAGCTCTACGAACGTTTTCGGAAAGTATTGGGGCGCGTGCTGAAGGCCCCACCTATTGCAGCAGAGCTTAATCGTCGTGGTACGGATGCAGCTGATATAGGCACACATTCAATGCGCAAGGGAGCATCGACGTTTTGCTCTTCAGGTTCCACAGCATGCCCCCCCGCGGTTGCTGTTCACTCAGAGCAGGTTGGGCTATGGGTGGTGTTCAAGATCGGTATTTAAGACACGATGCTGCTGGTGACATGTTTGTCGGCCGAACGGTGACCGGGCTTCCAATTTTGCAGCCCGAATTTGCCATGTTGCCTCCTCATTTTCCGGCAGGGAACGACGAAGTTCAGAGAGGAAAGCAGTTGTGCTTTTTCTCTTTTCAGGATTGCCTCAATCGGTTGAATTTGTTGCCGAGTTTGCCCTGGCGTCAATAATCTATCATTTGGATTTTCTCCGTCAGCACCTCCCGGGTAATCATCCTCTCTTCCAGTCTCCTTTATTTGCCGATTTGGAATTGATAGTTTATCTTCGCTCGATAGTCAAGACAGCGGGGCCTGAAAGTGATATTCAGCCCACAGGTGTCCCTCCTCACGTTACGATCCTCAACGAACTTCGAGAGGCAAAAAATGTTTTACAAGATGTCATAGATAGCTGAAAAGCGGACATGCAAAGGATTGTTGACTCACAACATGAGTTATGTGAGCGGTTGATATCCGGTGTCACTTCCAAGTTGGATGAACGAGCTTTTCAAGCTGGTGTTCCAACCTGCAACGGCATGGCGGACTCAATTATGAAGCGGCTAGAGGATGCAGGCGTTTTTGCTTTTTTACGCAATAATGAAAATGCAACAGTCATAGTGAGCACGGCGAGGGGTTGGAATCTGACAGAGTCGGCCATTAGCGAGATAAGCAACGAAATCACCTCGTATCCAGTATACAATTGGGGTGGCAATATGCATCTGTTTCCTCAAGACATGAAGCTACCTAGTGGTACTACAGAGCAAGCGTGGGTGTATTGGTGCTGCGGTGCTGCCGAAAAAAATCTGCCGCCATTTAGGCAGCTTCGGCCACACGACTTGATCAATCGTAACCAACACAAACGATTGTGCGAGCTGAAGTTCCTGATGAAAAAAATTGAGCTACGAGCACAAAGGCTTGGTCTTTGGACGGCCAAGCCATCATTTACGGAGGCTGCTACTCTACCGTATTCCTTGTGCTTACTGACAGTCAAATTTACCATTTGTACTCAGTACTTTCCACTCCAAAAACGTGATCTAGATGATATCCCACTCGGTAAACGCCAGCTGATTGGAGGAATTGCAAAATATTGCGTATTTTTTATGTGCTCCTGACGTGTCCTTGCACTGTCAGTTAGTTAGCACATAAGGTGTTTGTCTAAGGATTTTCATTGGCTGGTGGGGTAGTCAGGAATGACTGAACGTCGGTAAGCACATAAGGAATACGGTAATTTGGAATCGAGCTCATTCACCACACTTCGAAACTGACCATACTTGACAACCAACGGATGGAGCAGCAGATGAAGAAACAGCGAGCGACCTGGAAACGCGCAGACGAGAAGCTGCTGCTGAAGTGCTACCTCGCTGCACGTAATGACGCATCCCTCGAAACAGACAAAGGCGTTAAGCCCAAGGGCTGGGCGAAGATTGTAGCCCGCCTCGCGAAAGAGGGTATTAGCGCTGACAAAGGTTAGTGAGCGCATATTGTACGAGTCATCACTTCATACTTACTATGAGTGCTTGTATGCCTGGCAGATCAAAGTAAAACAAAGTACCCACGGCTGATGTATGAGTACGACGTTTTTAAGAGACTATGCGACCTAGTGGTGCTGGCTGGAACAGTCAGATCAATGCACCTACTCTCACTGACGAGGTAAGGATACCAAATGATAAGACCGCTAACGGGCCACAAAATCTCACTTTCCATTCTACCCTGAAACTCCAACTTCCAACAGATAACCAGTCGTTGCTCAAGCCGCAGTCTAAGAACTGGGCATCGTTAGCGGCGAGTCAACCTCGCAATTCTCCACTATACAAGCGATTCCGTGAAGAGGGTTTCGAGCACAGTGAGCTGTGCGCTTCATGATACCATTGACACGCTCGACGACGTTGTGCTTTCGCATGTCTGAGGTTGCAGAGCTTCTTTGCTGTTTTAGGTCTGCCAGATTCGACTGCCCACTCTTTGAGCTGGTAGCGCACCCCACCGCAGTAGTGCATTGCAAGATAAAATTTTGTACGGCGGATTGAGCAATAGATTTGTTTTCGACCACTGTCCCATTTCAAGGCTTATGTTACTTCGAAGTGTGTCAATACACTTTATAATGTCCTCCCAGCCAAAGCAGAGCCTCTAGTATCGATGCGGGTGGAAAAGGGAGTGGAAAAGTTGCGAAAACTCTCTACTGCTCACATCATTCTCATAATTGTCGTTGTTGTTGGGTCCGAAAACGCAAAAAGAAACGTTTATTTTTTTTAAAGAATCCAGAGTTGATCCGGGCAACTGAGTTTGGATATTTTCCAAACTCAGAGCTACATGTATCATCTCAATCTTCGAGGCAAGATTTTCACCTTTCACCCTTTTCTTGGAGTACCCACAGAAACCGTTAAAGTTTTTATATCGGAAAATATACAGCCCATATTTTCTGGGGAAGGGTTGAATTCCATTCCGAATCCATCTTATAGGGCTCGCCAAAAATCGACGCATGCAGTTAAAGGGTGCCCAGCACGCAGTTTCAAACACAGGACCAAGTATGATCTAAAAGGGGTTAGCTTAGGGCTCTGTCGACATTGTTAGAATTTTAAGGGCCTTAGCTTTGCAAAAGAGTTAGACCGTGGTTGAATTGTGCAGTGCAATCGAGCTTGATGAAAATCGGGATGGAACCACTAGCCAGTTGTTTTGTTTGCAAATCATTTGATAAAAAGAAAGAATCGTGTTTCAGTAAAAAGGAGCTGGAACAAATAAAATCAGTGAGAGCCATTCACAATAAAGAGGTGATCAGCCTGGTAGGAGAGAAGACTTGCGGGAAAATGATGACAGACTGCGAAGACGATGACGACGACCTGTGGCCCCCCAAAGCTCTCATGAGGATGCACAACTCATCAAAGCAATACCCATCAGCTCAGAACGACCCTGTACCGCGACTACTAGACACGATCGGCTCCCAAACATGGGGTTTTCACTCGATCTGCCCGAGCCCTAATGGGGTTTTGTTTAGATACCACTTCTGAATGGACAGATACGCATTTGACGCGTTATATGCGTTGGGTGAGCCACTTATATCACCCAAAACGAAGTATCGCAGAGAGGTCCTAGCCGTTTCGCTGGACTGGCTTGGGAGGGGCGTGTCGTACATGGATCAAGAGATCAAGTTCAAGATGGCTTTCTCTACGATACACCGCTATCGCCGGATTGGTCTTCATACAGTTATTAAAACCCTGTCTCACAGCATCGCCATGCCACAGACTGTACCCACTTGGTTTGCAGAAGATTTCCCCTATTTTGACCAGACAGTCGGGGCCATTGACGGTGTTCATATACCTGTTATAGTTGCAGCCAAGGACGGAGAGCGCTACCGCAACCGAAAAGGGTGGCCATCCACAAATGTTCTGATATCATCTGACTGGGAGATGAATATTGGCTTCATTTATCCTTGTGCTGAAAGAGCTACGCACGACTCGATGTGCGACGGGGGTCACACACACAATAGCTTAGAGGAAGCGTAACACGCTAACCACAACAGACGCCTGGCGTCTCTGTTGTTCCTTATGCAAAAGGCCCTGCCTTATTGGTCTTCTTATGTACCGAGTACTTAAGGAGACTTGCACAATTGTAGGTTAGAGTTAAACTGTCTTGTACGCTCCGCGCCAAGTTAATATGAACACCTACGTTTTGCCCTCTAGCTCAGCCAGTTTTACGAGTTGTGCCACGCTGTTTAGATATGTTGTTTGTGTCGTTACAACACGAATGAGACTTATTTTAACGTCCCCAATAGTGAAGTTTAAGGTGGGGCTACCATACAAGTGACCGTTTTGGTCACTGCGACAAATATATGAACACCCCATCGCATATACAAAAACCAAGTGAAAAAGAATGATGGTGAACGGATGGCTACATTAGTAGTGGGTCTTGTTACCGTGCTTCTTGATGCACTCCTTGCAGCGGCGAGGCACGGACTCGATCAGCGACTGAAGTACCGACATGTCAGTAGCATCCCAGGCTTCATAGAGCGCCGCCGTCAACTCGCTGACGCTGCTGAACTGCCTGCCGTTGGCATACACGTGGCGGCTCATGATCGACCAGATGTTTTCGATCAGATTAAGGTCAGGCGAGCGAGTCGACCACGGCAGCGCTCGAACCTCTTGCTCCGCGAAGAACTCGTGCGTGCGCTTGGAGCGGTGAATCGACGCGCCGTCCTGCTGAAACGTGAAGTCCGTTCCGTAGTGCTTCTGGGCGAAGGGCAGCATGAACTCGGACACGGTGTAGACGTAGTCGTCCGAGTTCTGCTTGCCGTGCAGCACCGCCAGCTCCGTCTTGCCAGCGGCGCTGAAGCCAGCCCAAACCATGACGGATCCTCCCCACGCTTGACGCCGCTTCGTTTGCCTGACAGGACGGCGTAGGTCGCGTCAGTAGGTCTGGAACCCGTCAGGGCCGTCGAGATTCAATTTCGTCTCATCGGAGAAGATGATGGTGTCCCAGGACCTGACGGGATCCTTGTTCATCAGCATCTCCCAGGCCCAGGCTTCTCTCTCGCGCTTGTCATCTGCCGACAGGGGCAGCGTGTTGTCCATCTTGGTATACACAAGCCAGTCGACACCAGCGAGCACTCGCTGGATTGTGCGCACCGATGTCGACAGTTTTAGCTCATCCTTGAGCTGCTTGGCCGACAGCTGCCCCTTCGCTGCAGTGCGGACGAGGTAGCGAGTCTCGCGCTCCGAAAGCGAGGTCGCGGGGCCCGGTGTCTTGTGCTCCGTCGGGGTCACGAACAACACCCGGTTGAGGGCGCCCACCGAGCGCTTGACTTGACGCGCGATCTGGCGTAGGCCTAGCCCGGCCTCGTGGAGCCCTTGGATCCTCCCTCGTTCGATGTCCGTCAGTGGCGCGCCCCTCCCCATCAGATGTACAATGAGACCAGCTCGGCGAGAGCGGCGGTGTGGGCTTGGTGGGATCATTGGTTGCAGCGAGTCGCCTCCCCGCCATGGACTAGTGGCTGTTATAAGTGTAGCCATCCGTTCACCATCATTCTTTTTCACTTAGTTTTTGTAAATGCGATGGGGTGTTCATATATTTGTCGCAGTGACCAAAACGGTCACTTGTATGGTAGCCCCACCTTAAACTTCACTATTGGGGACGTTAAAACAAGTCTCATTCGTGTTGTAACGACACAGACAACATATCTAAACAGCGTGGCACAACTCGTAAAACTGGCTGAGCTAGAGGGCAAAACGTAGGTGTTCATATTAACTTGGCGCGGAGTGTATTAATAACACTCCTCAAGTTCTATCTACTGCTTTCTATCTGCATACTGAATCCCTGTCTAGATGGCGATCGTCCTTAGCGGTTGGCTCTCGTGAACCGTCGTCCTTTAAGTATGACCGACCCCTAACTTAACATATTACTTGTGGGGGTCTATGGGGAATATTCTATCTAAGAGGCCCTGGTACACCGTACCCATCATGGTGTACGACACTCAGTTCTTGCGGGCCACACCGGCCAGTGTGGTCCACGCCAGAGAACATCCATTTTCCTTGAAAAGGACACTGGCCAATCTTGGCCCCATTATACGATGGTACTGGTGCGGAGCGAGCTTCTTCGTGAGGTTCGAGAGCACCACTGCCGCAATACCATTTTTCAATTGCAGAGACGCAAAGAATTGCAATCTGAACTGCGACGACAACGACGACGACTGCAATACCTATTGCTAGCTCGACGCATGGCTTTGCTGAGATTCATCGCGAACTGTAAGCTTAGAGTGAGGTGAACGCTTTCTTGAAACGAGTTCGTCCTTGACAGTGTCTTCGTTCGTCTCTCCTAAATTAGCTATAACCCATCCTGGGACCTTCGGCTCAGAAGCACGTCACGATCTATATTGCAGTAATCAGATGACACAAGAAATATGGTGTTGCGGCGGTGGTGTGTATTGCAATTCACGACGGGAACACGAATGCAGTAATAGACTGCGGCTTGAGCAACGACTGGTTACTGTATGTGTTGGAAGTTGGAGTTTCAGGATAGAATGGAAAGTGAGATATTGTGGCCCGTTAGCGGTCTTATCATTTGGTATCCTTACCTTCATCATCTTTGACCTTCAGCTGCGCGGCGCATCGTCGGTGGATCCTGGTGTCAGATCCAAGACTTTACAACACCCCTCCACACCGGTAGCGATGGTATCCACTCGTGCTCAGTGTAGCCCCACAATCACCCTCAAATCGGCCAGTCTCAGCGCTTCTAGCGCCTTCATGAAGATGTCTGCAGGCATCTTCTCGCCTTCCAGGTATTCCGGCTTGAGCACGCCACTCTTAGTGTAGGCACCCACGAACTTGATTGTGACGAGGAGCGCTCGGGTGTTGGCCGGCGAGGTCCATCACTCGGCTGCCGGGTCCCTCTTGCACCCACTATGATGACTTGTGAGTAGTGGAAAAAGGCTAGTTGCTGATGCGACAACTTGAACTTGGTGGACGTTCTGCTGAAATCCACGTTTGGCTCCGAACTTGAATCTTGTCCAGACAATTATGAACACTAAACTTCAAGACCTCTCGCCAACTGAAGGTCGAATGCTCCGCAAGCTCAGAGGAATCCCTCTTTTCACGAGACCCTTCGAGTCTACCTCAGGCGTTCTGAGTCTTAGGATTCTCAGTGTCGCCGAGTCCAGCTGAGATCTTTGAGCTGAGACTCTAAGACTCTGAGCCCCTCTGAGCTTAGATTCAAGGTTTGTCGATTCAAGTTTAATCAAGGTATATTCTGAACGCTGGGAAGTTGCCCGCACCCCACCACATGATCGACATGCTTGGCCTTGCTTGAAGAGCCTTCGCCGTCGAGCTGTTTGAGCGCGGCCTGGTTGCCGACACACAGCAACTTCGGGCTGCTGTACTCGATTCTAGCTCGCGAACCAGATCGCGCACGCCCATCAATTCCGTCCGAGACCACCGTGTACTCCGCCACCATTATGTAGAGGCTCACACCACGCTGTTTCCGGCAGGCCCAGGACAAGGCCATACCATCGACAGTGAGTAGCCCACCGGTCACGGGCTTCCTGTCCGCCTTGTCGACAGCGAAGTCCGCGTCGCTGTATGCCGCCACCATTAGCGGATCACCCACACCGCCGAAGCCCATCATCTTCAACCGTAGGTGCTTGGTGCCGGCAAGGTAGCGCGCCACGCGCTTACCGAGCTTCCAGGCAGACATCGTGGGGCTATGGGTGCGCCACGAAGCCTTGTGGACCGCGAAGGCAATGTCGGGTCGCGTGCACCGCGCCTCGCACATCAGGCTCCCCACGAGCGACTGGCACTTGCGCCCTGTCACCACGCCGTCTCCGTCAGACGTGCGCAGAAGTTCACCCGACGCCTCGTCGATCTCGTTCGACTCAGTGCCGATCGGGGTGCGCACGCTGTGCACTGACGCCATCCCGTGCTCGCGCAGCATCTCCTCGATGGCCAGCTCCTGGTCAAAGCCGTAGCCCTCGGCCTCGTTGATGTCACCCTTACGCCGAGAAACTTGCTGGCGGGGCCGAGGTCCTTGATGGAGAGCTCGGTCTGCTCGCCAGGAAACGAGTTCCCACGAAGCATGGCAACGTGCCCAACGCGTATGTGAAGGCCGACAAGGAGGCAGAGCTGGACATCTTCCTGCGCCTGCCGCGCGGAATGGTAATTCCAGAAGACGTGTGCAAACGACTGGGCGTGACCAACGAAAGCGAGTTGGTGCTGGAGTTGATGAAGGCTCTGTACTGCCTCAAACAGGTCGGCTCCCTCTGAATACAGCTCTTGCACAATACCATCATCAAGTCGGACTTCGCCCAGAGCTTGACGGACATGTACGGGTACCACAGGCGCCGAGAAGGCGTCCTGGTGGGTGTACGTCGACGACCTGCTGGTCACGGGAATGCACCAGTCGACGCGTTCTTCGGCGATCCCGAAGATTAGCTTCACGCTACTCATCTTGATGACTGCGGAGAACATCACGCTGTAGTCGACCCCGAGCTCATTTTCGTTGCCGCAGGCGACGAGTCACGCTGTAGTCGACACCGAAATCCTGTTCGTTGCCGCAGGCGACGAGTCGAGCCTTCAGTCGCTCGATGGCGCCTTGCGCATTCATTTTGGTCTTGTAGACCCACTTGGTGCGGTACCCTCGGGCTTGCGCACGACTCTCCAAGACCCCGTTGTCCTCTAGAGCTTGCAGCTCCTCGACCATCGCGGCAAGCCACTTGCCCTTGAGCTTGCTGGGCATGTCCTCCTGGAACTTCTTGGGGTTGTGCTCGGTAACGCTGTTCACGATGTCGCGTCCCGGCTCCTGCGGCTGCGCAGCCTTGTTCGTCACGCCTCCGACATTCTTAGCCACGGAGCGCGCCACGTGGTGATCACGTGCCCACGGCTTCTTCTTCTTGGACGACGCACGCTTCTTCTTGCTGCGCTCGCTCGCGAACTCAGCCACCGCAGCTCGGCCCTCGCTCTCTGGTGTCTCGTCGCCTTCGAGCATCTCGCCGCCTTGCAGGTAGAGTCTCTGCACCTACTGATTCTGCTCCTTGTTGAGCGACTCGGGGCAAAGCAATTGAATTTGCTGTGGTCAAGTCGATGGGCGTGGTGAGGCGGGTTCGCTTCCACGAGCTGGGTAAAAATGAAAGTGAGATCTACGAATCGATCGAGTCCTAAGGTCGTCCTAAAGTCCTCGTCCAGGCTGCGATGCCGTGGTCTTCTTCTGTTCTTATGCTTCGGGAAATAGGAGTATCCTTGCAGGATACTTCCGCTTTCCATCACGCAACAGCACAGTGGGGCAAAGCAATTGAATTTGCTGTGGTCAAGTCGATGGGCGTGGTGAGCGGCCCCAAGACCAGAGATTATTTGCTTGCCGCGCGCGACGACTTGGCTCGCCGCACCATATGTTTCGATAGTCCTTTCGAAGTCGAGGCTGCGTGTCGTGGGTACTCCTCGTAGCAATTTGAGAGCCACCGACCGAGAAACTTGATGGAGAGCTTGTCTGCTCCCCCGGCAGCCAAGGCAGTGGCGCCTCCAATTCGGATGGAGTGCGATGAGTAGTTGGATGCTGGAACTCCAATTCTTCGTACCGTGTCTTTGATTCTCTTGATGACTGTTTGAGACGTGAGCGATGCGCACAGGTGCCGATCCGTTTCGCACTTTAACAGCTTCCGTGCTTGCATAATGTGCTGTAGACCTTTGACCGGGCACAAAAGCTTGTCGCCCGATGCACCCATTGTTCGCCATGCGCCCCGGCCGTAATGGTCGTTCTTCGCCCCTTCGAGGCCGATAGTGACGGATATGGCCGACTTTCGCGCCACGCTCCTGCCGTTGTCGTCGGAGTAGAAGGCGTTGTTGGTCTTCAAGCAAAACAACCGGTGGGCCTTGCCGATTTTGAGGAATTCAGATTGTCGAAGAAGGAAGAAATAGCTGATGACGATGCCCCCCCAGAGCAAGCGGTGTCTTGGCCTTGATAGATTAAGTGAGCGGTACAGCAAACGAAGAAATGACGGCGTCAATGGTTGTTTCTTCTGTCGGGGAGCGGAGAAGCGCTTGATGCCTTGGAGTAGTAGTTCGAGCTTTGGGCTTGATTCGAGTGTTGTGTCCTTGAATCGGCGGTGAAACCAGCAAATGCTGGCGAGCTTCAACTTGATGGTGGAGTGTTGATTTCCCTTGGTGCGAGCGTCCCAGTCACCAGCCCAGCAATATGTGGCAAAATATCCGAGTCGTTTGGATGCTGTCGCTGCTGTGAGCCATCGCGACCACCCCATCTTTGCCGTGAATCGGCACCATTGGTACCAGTGCCGAGTGTACGTGGTATTGGTAGACTTTGCCACGGCATGGTGACGCAGCATCGATCCCAGACGGTTGATAGATTGTCGAAAGGCTCTACCAGCTGAGTCTGCGTCCACGAGCATGACGTGCTATGTGGTCACCACCACCCGGTCCTTGGGCAGGTACACGCGGTACCCCTTTGTCTCTTCGCCCACGCCGACGATGATGATAAGCTGGGCACGTTGCGCGAAGTTCTTCTTGCGCGGGCCCCAGTAGACTGTGCACGGAGAGCCGAGTACGACGATCTCACCAAGCTGCAGCGACTTTCCCGTCAGCACCTTCAACCGCGGTACACGCCCTGGGTTGGAGTTGGCCGGGGCGCGGTTCAGAATGTACGCAGCGTACTGAACTGCGTCACCCCAGAATCTCAGCGGGAGCCCACACGCGGAGGCCATGCACCGCGCCATGTTCATGATGGTGCGGTGCATGCGCTCGGCCTTGCCATTGCTGGACTGGTTCCTGGCCTCACTGCGCTGCCAAGTAACGCCCGTGCGCTTGCAGAACAGGTCCACGTTCTCGTACTATCCTCCGGAGTCGGTACGCAGAACGTGGAACTGGCAGTCGAATTCCCTCTTGAAGAACACGAGGAAGTGCTCGAATAGCTTCGCTGCCGCGTCCTTGGTGCGTTCCAAGAACACGCGGCAATAGTTCGACTTGAAGTCGACAAAGTTCACCATATATCTCTTGCCCAGGCGTCATCGACCCCTTCAAGTCGGAGCAGATGACTCCACCCACCCTGTCGATGGGTGAGTGGGCCCCGGTCTCCTTCTTGGACCGTCAGTTGTTGGTCGGCTTGCCCTCGGCGCACGTAAGACAGTTGACACGCTTGTGGTCGGTCAGGTAGATGCCGGAGCTCTGTTCCTTGGCTAGCAGCTCCACCGCATCGTAGTTGAGACGAGCCAGTCGCTTGTGGAAGTCCAGCAGTGTGCCTTGCTGCATGTCGCCTGACACCTCCGCAGACTCCGTGAGCTCCTGGCTCAGCGCTGCCATAATCACGTCCGACGGCAGTTCATGCCTCGGCCTGGCCAGAACCTCTTGTCGTCCCTTAGCGCCGTCAACAGCTTCATGACTTGAACGAGCGTGATGTTTCTCTTGAACGTGTCGAGCATCTTCTCCATGACGTACTGCAGCGAGGGGGTACTGGGTCCACCACGAGTCGACTTACTTGTTGTAGTACCTCTCGGCCGAACCTGACAGGTAGTAACCGAGAAGGTCTACATTTACGTCCTCGCTCCACGGGAATCCGCACGCGGGCTGGCCGAGCTGCACTTGGTCGAATCTTCGACTCCAGTCCAGAAAACCGGATCCCAGTCCAACGTAGAGCTCCTTCCCATCGAACGGGTGGATCGCCAGTTATTTCTGGCGGCCGTCCGGGTAGCGGAACGCCCGCGCTGTTGTTGCTGGTGTTGCACATGCGCCACTTGTGGCTGGTGAGCTGGCACTGCAGGCGGCTGTGGCGCTTCTTGAGCAGCATGTGCGGCGCGCTCCACCGCATGCAGCCTCTGCAGTGCCAAGATGCCCGGCTCGTGGGATCTCACGTTGGTATGGCGGAGCCTGAAGTATTGTGGAGCCGCTGTCGACCTCCGTGGCGTCTGGATGGGGACCGCAGCGCCCTAATCGTAAATGTGCATAATGGAGCCTCGTCCCAGAGCCGACTCGAACAGACTCGAGTCCGAGATCGTATTGGGGGCTCCAGTTGCTTCTGGATATGGGTCTAAGAGTCCTCCAGCTTGTCCAGGCGGTCGACAACGCCACGGAGCAGCTGCAGCATCTCCATCGTCTGGTCGCCCACCGTGGCCGTCGCCACAGCGCCGCCCGGGCTGCCGGCACCCCTTGAGTGGGTGACAGCGGTGCTCTCCTCTCTGTCGTCGGAGCCGGTCCTTGTGCGACCTGGCTCCACTTGCATGGGGCTCAAAACCTGTTGGAACTTGGAGTTTCAGGGTAGAATGGAAAGTGACATTATGTTGCCCGTTAGCGGTCTTATCATTTGCTATCCTCACCATCACCATCTTTGACCTTCAGCTGCGTGGCACATCGTTGGTGGATCCTGGCGTCAGATCCACGACTTTACAACATTATGGGCATCAACGACAACGCATTATCACATACACGCCAGCACGAAAAGAAGCATAACTACACAGTTTCTCCAGCGTTTCGTCATAGAAGTCGTTAGTTCAGTTGGTGCAACATTCAGAAGCCCTTATGTTTCTGCAAAAGTTCACACAGGTTTTGTACAGCTAGCCAAAATCGGTGACCTATGGGCTGGGGCGACTTTCGGTATATAAAGCGGTGGGGCCCCTGTCATTCAGTTTTGTTAGGCTGGATAGGACATAAATGCCCCACCCCTCCACCCCCCAGGAAAACCTAAGAGGTATCCTTAAGGATTTGGATTCAAATCTGTAGAGCAGGTCTTGTTTCCCGGATTCTCGCCAAATCTACAGACAAACTTTCCATTCCCACACACGATAACCTCCAATAGGGTATGAGTCGATTTGGAGATTTTATGTGGGAATGGGAATAATCCACACTGCGAAAAATCTAGCTAAGCTTACCCAAAACATGTATTTCCAGTCACACAAAGTCCAAGGAGGGGGTGTCATGATACGGAAACATTGCTTGTTTTGTGTTTACGCCCGCACGCTGCGCGCACGGCTCGCAAACCGCAGGCGGGTACCTATAGCGCTGCCTTCGGCGTGGGGTACACATCTAACAGCATAAGCTACAATATCACCCTGCACGCGCTCCGCGAGAACCTAAAACAACTTGAAATGCATGGTCCCTACCGCGCTTGCGCGCCGCGATTCATCTTTTGAATTAGGTTTACGACAATACAGCTCCGGATCAAGCCTGGAACACTCCCGGAACAGCTGCGTCTGGCAGTCACTTGCACTGTGTCAACAAGTAGAATATGAGGTCTGTGTAAGGTGTGTTTTCAGTGGGCTGGATCAGTGGGAGCGAGCCGCACGGCTGATATGCCGTATGCTCTCTGATCGATGAAACGCTGACGAACTCGACGGTGACTACCAAACTGGTGGGTACAGCCAATGCAATTATTCCACAGAGGTTTTGCTACCCAAGGCTTTCCTCCTGCCTTCACAGTCACAGTAACTCAAATATATATACCGATCACTCTGGTGATCACTTTGTGATTTCCTTTTTCGCACACAAGCCCTGACTTCGCTACCTGCTTGCAGTCTTCGTCTACGCTACGCTACACTACTATAGTGCGCAAGAGTTGGTAACCAAACCCTCTTCGGTTATTGAGTATAATCCGAATAGACTGAACAAGCATGTCGGATGGCAACGTCGCGATCTCCGCCCCCCATTTCACCCGCCGAAGTACGACGAAGAAGGAGGGTTCGACCTGTACAAGGCTATGCTGCAATCGTATCTGGTGCATTGTGACTCCTGGGGAATAATGGTTGGGACGGATGTGCTTGGAGCGAGAATCGAGAAGAACGCTCTCGCCCGCGATGCGCTGCTTCGCGGCGTGCTGATCAAGGACGCGGCGAAAATCAGTACGGAGGCGCGCGATATGTGGGTGGCGTTTGAGCTCGAGAAGACCAATCGCACCTATTACTGTCACCTCGGCAAGAACTGCAGCAAAATGGTGAATCTTGCTGAATTGGTCGACAAAGACCGCAATACCAGTCCCACGCTTGTTGTCTGGCGGAAGACCAAAGACAAAGTCAATTTAAATGGACTGAGACAGAGTCGGTAGTGATTGAAGTGGACCCTGCGAGAAGGACGCATGCTTCACGCGCTGGTATACATCGCAAGCATGGACGTACTTGCGTTCCCACTTGTACCGGTGACTCACATAGAAGTCACGTGCGAGAAGTAAGTATGTATTCCCATGACCCGAATGTCCCGACTTCGGGGCATCGTGATACTCGTAAGTAATCCTGAGCTTTAGCTCATGGTCTTCCGGCACAACAATACGATCGGCGTTGTCGTCGACTGCGCGGTAAAGCAGCAGACCATTGTGTACACGACAACAATTTACACGAGCACGCAGGTGTTTCGCCAGTTTCTGACGAGAGTTATCAGAACATGCAGCGAAGTAATCCAACAACTGGTTCGCGTCAGCATCGTTTGCTTATACGGACCTCACGTCGTCTAGCAAAGACGATGAGGGAGTAGTCGTCCTTACGATGCCAATTGCATTGGCGTCGGCGCAAAATCAGGCCGACGTGCTGTCGCGTCGGCCACAACATTCAGATCTTCCAGGGTTGCATTCAACCTGGAAGTGGTACTCTGCTAAAAATGAAAGCCATCTTGCCATTCTTGGTGAGATGTGCGGCGACTTGATACATACAACGTGAAACGGGCGATCTTAGCCGGCCACCACCAAAATCGGCGCTTTAGTCAAACCCTGCCTGACTGTATCGAAGGACTGCTGACAATCAGGAGTCCAATCCCATGCAGTGTCCTTCTTAGGAGCTGCGATAGCGGGCTCTTGCCCTCGTAGTTGCCCACGTACTCGCGTAAGTACGTAGCGAGTCCAAGAAACTGCCTCAGCTCCTTGACGGTTGAAGGCGTAGACCATCTATTGATCACTCTGACCTTTCCCGGGTCAGTGCGTACGCCGATCTTCCCTACGAGACACTCAAGAACGGGTATCTTGCTATCCCCGAAGATACATCTCTTCAGGTTCACGTAAAGCTTGTGTTTCGTCTGAAATCGCCATATGAATACATATCCCGAAATATCCTGCAGTTTCCGACCCAATTGGTCGGTACGAGTTTTTCCCCCTTCAGGGTGAGAAGAGCGGGCGAGCTGGCATGTCGATTGGATCACTAACGCCTACGAACAGCAATATGGTCTGGACGACGGCGATAAACTCGTTCATGACGTTGTTGGCCGCAGAGAGCATGACACTAGACGCCGCTCACCAACTTATCGATGAGAATAAGACTGGTAAGGTATTGCGTGTTATTCTCGACAAGTATGCCTACTCGTTAGCCTCATCGGCCGATAAGGTACGGGCGATCAATACTGGCCTAGCATACTATGGCAACGTCAAGAATTGGCTAGTAGATAAGTACAGCGACGGACAGAATGTAACTGCCTCCAAGCTTACTCCAGTCAAATCCCAAAACGAACAGAAAAGGCACTTCAGCTCATAAAAACAGCCAATCAAAGAAAATGGCCTAGTCAATCACACTAGACCGCCAGTTCACTTATTCCCAGCCTCTCAATCGGTAAAATGGAGCCAGCCACAGCACCGGAGAAGGACGGCGATGTGCTTCAGCACGCAGAGCTAGCTGCAATGAATGCACCGTTTGCTGCAGAGACGACTAGCGGGAAGAAGCGCTGCAAGCATTACAGCTTCAAGATGAAGCGAGAGGTGCTGCTAGCAATATAAGGAATGAGTGAGCGAGAGGCTGCTCGTGCGGAAGGCGTCCCGCGGTGGACTATTAGCGACCGGCGCAAAAGAAGGAGGAAATTTTCGCATTTACAGGCAGCGAGAAGACGCTCTCGAGATCGCCGGGGCGGCCAGAGACTGTGCCGTTTGGGATGGAGATTATTATGTACATGAAGGACACCCGACGCGACCGCCTCTCTCTCACGGCACGCTCGATGGCCGCTTTCGCGCGTGAGAGTTACCTTGATTGGCTGAGACTGTATGTTGAGGACAAGAAAGATGCCAGCACTGCGTACGAGTCGCTGCTCCGGTTACTTCGGTGCTTCGCTTACCACCACGGATTCATGCAGCGTACGCCTAGCGGATTAAAGGTGCTTTACAACCGCCACAATTGCTGTACAACTGTGTTTTGTGCCACTAAAACCGATGCTGTGCTCTTTACAATGTGAAACTTTCTCCTAATACATGAAATGTATTAGGAGAAAGTTGATGACCTTGAAGCCATTCAACTTGAATTCGCTGTCAAGTTTAATAAGAGCTTTGGTTCGTATCCTGCAAGTGCTGTATATAACACTGTGAAACCCGGAATATACTACGACACCCCACCGACAAAACTCCTGCCACCTAAAGGTAAGGGGGCAAAGCTGTCTGCCCAACAAAAGCACTCTGCAAGAATGACAGCAGTATGCACCATACCTGTAAACAGTATGGAATTGCCACTACTTTTCATTGTAAGAGGTTCACCAAATTGCTCAATCGAAGAAGAGGAACTCCCAACCTACCCGAAAGCTGCGATGTTTTTTTAAATTTGCAAATTAAATGAAACGAACTGTGCTAACATGTCATATATACACTGCCCAAAAGAAAACCTAGATGAATAGCCGTGTATGGGCCTTTACCTTCGTTCGCTACTGCAACACCACATTCCGGAGCCATCTCTCCTCCTCATGGACAACCTAGAGTGCCACGTGTCCGCGGCCTTGGAAGGGAACGTTGCAGGCGAACTATTTTCTGTGTTGCAGCCACTGCCTAAAACCTCAGCCTCAGCATACCAGCCGATAGATGTCAGAATTATGGGGCCTTTGAAGTCAAAATTACAAGCTCTGTGACTGGAAGAAACGGACAGGGCCCTGACTGCCCGTGAGAAGAGGCTGGCTATCATCAATCAAAGCGTCCAAGCGTGGGAGTCTATCAAAGCCACCACCATCACAAAAGCTTTTAACAAGGCGCTCAACACCAAGTTTTAGCTGCAAATATATCAGCCTCCATTGCGCTAAAATTTAGATCTGTTGAAGCCAAAACCTGAGGTTTTGTCCAATACAATTGCCAAGATTTCACTTGGCTCTTTTGTTCTGTTTAGCTATCGACTCAAGCATTTGGTGCTGGTGGTCCGTCGCTGCACCCGCTACAAGGAGCGTTAGTTAAATCTCGGCTCCAAAAAAATATGTCAGGGCTCGGTAAGTATTGCAGCAACCGAGAGAAGGTTGGCGACGAAAAAAAGCGCATCCGTTCTCGAAAGAGACTTAGAAGCCATGGTGCGTCTACGATAATAGACGGGCGCTACGGAGAGTGATTACCTCGGCGCAGCTGTGGTCATCATGATGTGGTGCCTGTATGGTCGAAGCTCGGACGCGGAGACTGTTGAGAAGCAGCAATTATCCATATTGCTTGATGAGTAATACTCGAGTGTACTCCTTTAATTGTATTTTGCTAGGACCTTATTTTTTTCACTTAGGGGGAATAGTGTTTTTTCGATTTAAACGAGTTAAAACAGCCTTACTGCAATGAATATCTTTGTTCAAGGACCCAGCGATTGTTTTAACCTGCCCTCTGCAAGCTCTGGCCGTGGCGCTGGCTATGCAGAAGGCGTCAAGGCAGCAAATGTTTCCTCAGTTCATCACAAAAAAACATAATTTCGATGATAGCCACTATGTACAAGATCTTACGCTTATAAAATTCCTGGAAGTTGATCACGAGCAGCCTGCCATAGAGGAAACGCAACAATCTTCGCCAAAAAGAGCAGGCTCTGATGCACAAGCATACGCGAACAGATTGCCCGTTAGACTTACATGTAAGAGATAGCATATTTATGAGGCATTCGCATGACGCCTGAACTTACCTCGCATTCGTTCCAACGTGGGAGAGCCAAGCATGCTAACGACGGTACCTTGGCGGGGATCCGGATCATTGAGCACGATGGTTGGCAGCTAGATTGCGTGAAAAAAGCGTTAGGATACATGCTAGGTACGACTCAAGCTGACCAGAAGGTGTCCCGCGTCATGAGAGGATGTAATTCAAATGACGGTGCGCGACTACCAAAGCTAGCCGCCATAGACCCACCAGTTCTTGCCCGCGCGCGCAAAATACAGCGCTTGCCCTTCTCTAACACCATGAGGTTTGCCGATACAGTGCTCAACCTTGACGACGATGTTCTTACCGCCACGCTTTTCATGCACTTCCCCGACATGCTGCGTCTCTGCGAAGAAAGCCCGTTTATCACAAAGGTGCGAAAAATATTGGTGGAGCTGAATATCGGTGAATCGGAGCTGCTTGCGTGGAGCGTGACGATAACCCGGGCCTTCGTGACTTCTTCCGCATCAACTGCAACCGCTGCTGATGATGTAGAAGAGAAACATCCACCCGCTCTAGTTGATCTCATCAAACGTCAGTCCGAGCATATCGACGGCTTAATTTTGCAGAGCAAACGACTCGGCGAAAGAATGTTAGCAGTTGAATCGCAGCTATGTACACGTACCACAACCCCAGCGGTCGACTCAGCTTGCAGCGATATGTCACTCACTGTCGCAGAACAACCGTCTCCACTTGCAACTAAGGCGACACGCTCAAAGAAGAAGGGGGCTCAGTCGTTGTCTGCATTCTGGTTCGAGTGGTTCACGGCTGAGCAGTAGGCTGGTGCTCAGCGGCATGTGGGTGCAGTAATCCATTCGTGGCTCTGCTTAGCGAGCAGTGCGGTAGAACCTGAGCTCTTTGACCAGCTAGTGCTGGCTTGGCGACTCAAGGTCTGATCTTGCGTGCGCTCGTTAACTCATGATGGCACAATTTGCAGTAGGGAGCTTCTACTCACTGACGTGATAGGCGCCAACACCAGGACGCTGATAGTGGCTATGTAGGCAAACACAAACTACGACACCACGTGAACGATATTATAGCAGGCAATTAGAGCAACAATATGTACATTGTAGCTAGCGTCAACGCTATGACACAACGCAGCCATTGGACTCTTCATCAGGATCTTTGCCTTTTCATCGTGGTTCGCGACACAGTGCCGTTATCTCTGTTGTCTTCGCAGTAGACGCGACGCGAGTTTACACCAGTTGCTGGGCCTACAACCAGCAACCCCATCACCACAACCGTCATCACGATGAGCGCGACAATCCCTGACACGCCAGTCTTTCATCGCCCCCAAACGCGCCACGCTCAAGGATGTACACTTGACGCCCCTACCGTGACAGAGTCGGCGTAGGGCATCATCGGCCACGACGCTTGCTACCACAGCTACGGGTAACGAGAGCCGTCGCGTCCATGTCGTGGCCTCCGCCGTCCTCGCCAGCGACTTCGTCTTCTTGCTCGCAGCGCCGTCGTAGAATATCCCCTCCTCATCCTGGCCGCCTCGCCGCTGCCGTCCGATTTCTTTGTGTCCTCGCAACCCGACGCGTACCAGTAATTTGGTACACCAAGTACCGGTTTGGGATGGACGCTGGTCAGAGGCATTACCCCAACTGCTGCCTTGCCAGCATTCATTCGACTGAAGCCTGCGCAAAGTTGACCTGTAACAACATTGTATAACATAATAGACTGGCAAAGCTCGGCGTTACAACGGCCCCACAGCATAACTTCCTTCATGCGCAAATGGGCAGCATCAGTAAATGCATCGACAAGAACATAAAAGGTTGAACCTGTTGATATATAACTCGTAGTTTATTGATACTATATTATTGAACCTCGTGTGTATGCTTCTAAATCTGTAAAAAAATACAGCATTCTACGAGTACAGACATTACGGGATGCATAATGATCTTCTTACCCATGGGCTTCGCGTTGGACACTTCATCACCAGCATACAAAAGCCAGGTACTGGAGCTTGGAGACAAGGCGCAGCAGAATGTACTTACCTTTTTGAACTCACATGGGGCCTCTGCGGTCGTGGCGGGTACAGCGTTAAAGGCTCTACGGCAGATGCAGAAGCTTGGAAAGCTGGATAACCCCACCACGCAGTACCACGAGCGTGTTACCCGCGGTGATGTCGTCGATCCTTGTGCCACCGTGGTTTAAAATTGCAAGGGAAATTACATCGGCGGGTTGCTACCAAAGTTCACGACTCTCAGTCGAACAGACGAGCAGGCCGTTGCGCTCGTTTGGTCATGCCTATAGTTGTCCGTGTTCACTGGCGCGTGTAAGACGATTAAATCGCACCACTACGTGGTAAAAACACCGAATGAGCTACCGTCGAAGTGATTCCTCGTGATATGATCTCTCGTATTCGTGTGGCTATGGTCGGGAGCATGACCCCGTCGAAGCTGCTGCATGCAAAAAGCGATATCAACTCAACTTGCCGCTGTGTGATGAGTTTCTTCGATTCCTAAAAAAATATAATCCAGAATATGAGCGTTCAAGAGCGACAACTGAATCCGACTCTGTGCTGATGCCTTCAACACAAACGTATGTGATTTTTGATAGAACGACAGTATCAGATGCAGATGCCGAAAATGGTGAGCTTGCTTGCATCGTCAGAGATGATAGTACGTACTCTACGTATGGATCTGCAGTGGACGAAGGCACAACCAAATAATGAGGATACGTGGATTGATGGCCGAAGTTTGCATATGCAACCACAGCAGCAGCATGCTCTGGATGGTTTAGCAAGGAAGTCGAACGCGTTCGTTTCCTTATCAAAGTGGGCAGTTTGCGACCAAATGCTTCCTACGCTCTTTCCTTATGGTTGTGGTGGACCAACAGAGCTCGGCAAAATCACATATCGCTGCGAAAATGGATTTTGCGATGATTGGAGCTGGACGAGCACCGATTTGAGATTCAGTACGCCTTCATGTTACTAGCGTTTGATTTCTTAGCGACTCAAACGGCAAGGGAGACACTGCACGTGAAAATGAACATCAAGCGCGCGGCTATAAAAGCGGATGGAATCCCACGTAGTACGGTGAGGGACGCTATAAAATATGTCAACCACTTGACGGCCTGTCAGGCTAATAGAATGAAGCCGCGACCGCCATCATTAGGCGTTCAGCGAGTTATTGACGTGAGAAAAGACCTCCCCATTCCCGTATCCAATTTCTACTGCTCGAATTCAGGTCGAATGCGAGTCCATCATCACCTATTCGGCATGTTAAAGAGATTTGGTCTTTTTCAGATGTATTTTACTGTCTCGCCGGACTCTGCTGGTACATATAACATAGCTGTCAAATCAGGGAGAATTACGGAAACGGCGATTCGAGAAGCAATTTTAGCGTTAGTACCTAATCGAGCAGGACGGAGGTCTATCGCCGCGTCGCATCCTGTTGAGTGTGCGAGATACTTTTTGAGAGTGATGAACACCGTGTTCGAAGTGTTGTGTTGAGACCCGCCGGCTAAGGTGCCGCTGCTGGAGCTTCGTCTAAAGAAGGCAGCGACTTAATTCCGTTGTAAGCCAAGGCGATACCCGCCGCATGTACGAAAGTTTCTCTATGAATATAATGATGAGCTCATGCAACTGGCTGTGTATGAAAATGCGGCGAGTTGGCGGGCATGTCCTGCCATGCCGGCCCGGAAACCTGGGATGGAGGATTATCGACAAATAAATGACTGTCCGTCTGGTAATGAACAGACGGAACAGATTGCAGGCGCGATGACGGTGCTCCAAGTGATATCTGAGCACGTCCGGGCCATGAAGTACTTTGGTCTCTCTAACTTCATTAAGAGTTTCTGGCAATCACCCTTGGCAAAGGTGAGCCAAGATATATTGAGCTATATGACTGATGAAAAGGTATTCACACCTACGCGGGTGCCTCAAGGATGCTACGATGCAGCAATGTATTTCCAAGTCACGATGGAGAATTGCTTCAAGAAGCTGCTCTACCAAATTTATTGATTTGGACAGATAATATTCGACTCTACTTCTAGGATGTGGATACCTACCTGGGGAAATTGGAGGAGTAGTTTTCGCTCATAAACGAATTCGGTATAAAGCTAAGTGCAGCCAGGTCGAGATTGTTCCAGCGCTCGGTGGAATGGTTTGAAAAAAATATTAACGGCGCCAAAGTTCGCCACGACCCGGCATAAATTGCGACTTTGTACGAATGCCGATGCCTACAGCGCCCATAGACTTGCAATAGTTTCTATGTGTGTGCAACTGGATGCGTGCAGTCTAGTTGGCTACGCAAGCCCTGTTAAAACGCTACAACAGCGTCTGGATGTGGCACCGGGGAGTGGTAAACGGACGAAGCGTGCTGCCAGCAAGCTAGCGGTGACGCTCACGGACATGGAACAGACTGTATTCGAGAGAGATAAGTGGCTCGGCAGGTGCAGACGCGCAGGCACCACACTTTACTGCTAAAACAGCCCCATTCCAGGACATCGCGTGCGCGTGCTGTCACCTTCCGGCTGCCCGTGAGCGCAGCTAACTGTAGTTGATCACACTTGAAAACGCCAAAACACTCGGGGGAAGCTGGAACTTCAGTAAAGTTCTAGCCAAATGTGTTGCTCTTGTCGACTTGGTTGAAGATACAAAAGTGAGAATCTAAACATGCATGTCTGCTAGCTGCGCGTCACCGCCGTCCTCGACTGTACTGCATTGTGGGGTTGGGGTGGGATAACATTGTCGATAATGCGAGGTAGTCCTTGACTACATGCGTGGTCCACCGTTCTCGTTTGAGCTTGGAAAGCAAAGATTCAGGGTCTGACATATTTTCGTACTTCAAATTGAAAATGTTAGATGTCGCCTGAATGTTGGACTAACATGCCAAATGCAACATCATGGTTTTTTATTAGTTATTTACATATTTTAGTTATTAAAGAGATGCATCACCATTTTAGTGTCGATATATCTAGCGTCTATAGATGAATACCACCAAAAGCAAAACATCACGTGTATTTTTTGCTAGATCTTTAAGTATTATTAAATTTGGAAGTGATGCTAGCGAGACCTGGTTGTGCTTCTATTTAATATTTTGACAGAGGTTTTGAGCGGAAACTGCTATCACTGATATAAAAATTCAGAGAGCTGCAGCCATTATCATACCGTAAAAATACAGTGTGCTTCTGGATCTCCATGTAGTTTTGGCACATACTGCAAACGTTCACAATGACGACACATTTTAGTGTTTTTTTAATTGCTGCACAGCACATCATAAGTTCGTTCACATGAAAGCAAGGGAAAATACGCTTGGGGTGTCACACCGGGACAATAAAGGAGAAGTCATCGAAGGCGTTGATCGGCCCAGAGACGTCGTACTGCTCCGCCACCTTTTCTGGTATATTAGCATCAAGATGTGTCACAAGACTGCGTTGTATAGCCCCCAACAACAGCAACAATAACACCACCAACAAAATCAGCATGAGTTCATTGCTTCGAACCGAAGAAATAGCACTAAACCATACCGCAACAAACTCGGTTGTCAAGCCTTTTGCTGTAATGTCGCTGCGCAGACAGCTTAACTCACATATCGCACACGGTGCCATCGCTTCAGATGCCGACGCCATTAGCTCCACGGCCTCGTGTCTAATTTCTTGTGCACGAAATTCCGACGGAATGATGTCATGGTTGCGTCCATCTCGGCCAGCTCTATCTTAGTATAGTTTATCGCTACAACGATATGACACGGGTTTTGACAATCTTGCGTTTATTCCAGTGACTATTGTAACCCGCTCAACATTCCCGCCAAAACAAGGCCGGATCGGATCCCATCGATGGGTCTCCTCGTGAATTGGTAGTGGATCACGCTCTGCAGCCGTATTTACGGCAAACTGGGCTAGAGGGTCAATCTCGCCTGGTCTTACCGGCGGTAGAGTGACAGTAGCCCGCTATACAACGCCCGGACATCGGCTCTCTCGAAAAATAGACCTGGTAGACCACTTGTCATGCACCGCCGCGATGGTGTCGTTATTGCCTTCATGCTAACGTCAAAATCACCGGATGGTGTGATAATGTGCGCGCCGGGTCGAGTGCAGCGTGTACACTCGCCTCCCATTTGCAATAAGAGACCTGCTGCTTGGCTTTCTGCTGGATTGCAGGCACTGGATGCGCGATGCGGCAGGACGTCACAAGATTTATCAGAAATCGGTGGCTGGGTATTTTTAAAGATAATGGTGTGCATAGCGTTCGTCCCGGTAATGCATGTCTCGCCACATGTCTGCGTTTTCCGCTTCCGAAGGCATGACTTCTTTCTTCGTGGAATCGAAAGTGTATACAGGTCTTCATACGCTCACCGTGATGACCGATCCATCACCCGGGGCACGAACATAGGATACAACGCGCGGTCGCACGGTTACAACTACTCTTGCTTCGTCTCCGACGCGGAATCCAGCAGGTGCCCCAAGCTGCGCTATCTGACTTCGCCACTCAGTTGGTAGCTCCGCGATAATACCCGGTCGCAATTTGCTGCCCGCCATCGATCCATTCATTGTGGGTGAAAATGGCTTACACCTATCCCACAAGTTTAGCTGCACGAAAAGGCCAACTAACTTTACATTGCTACAGTCAGCATTGTTAAAATATGGACACTCCAACACTTCGCGCAGCCTTGTATAAGCAGCATTCGTCTGCCAGATCCTTCTGCAGCGTTCCGACCCCAGTCATGGGTTTGGACAACCGGACAAAAAGCAAGCTTCTAACTCACGATTGCGTCCCGATCGAGAGGTTTGACGCGATATCCGCGCAGCGACAAGTGCTAAGTGCTTTGATGCGCTTTCCGCGAAGCAACAAGTGCGTAGTGTTTTATACACTGTTTTATACACTACGCACTTGTTGCTTCGCGGAAAGCGCATCAAAGCACTTAGCACTTGTCGCTAGTGCGTAGTGTTTTATACACTGTTTTATACACTACGCACTTGTTGCGTCGCGGAAAGCGCATCAAAGCACTTAGCACTTGTCGCTGCGCGGATATCGCGTCAGCTATGACGCGTGTGCTGTTCCACAGGTATGGTTGTGAGTTCAATCCCCGCGGCGCCCTTACTTTTCCAACATGGTAGCACTTGTTACGGTCGAAGGGTCGACTGTGGCACTAGTCAGGTGAAGGTTGCTGGAATGTGGACTGTTGTAATGATTGTGTGACTCGTGTCACAACACGGTGTGTGTCTGTGCACGGAGTGTGTCTCCAGGGGGAGACACGGATGGCCTTAACTCCAGGGAGGTCATAATGTCAAAGGCGTTGGAGTCGAACCAACAAGACGCAGGAAAAGTCGCAATCACGAGGTCCAGACACTCTCAATTGAGGGGGAGTGTTGGAATATGCAATCGACAGTGTCAAGTATCAGCCCGAAGTGAAGACGACCGGGTGCCTGTATGGTGTAACGGTCTAACAACGAATATTCCACAGGTATGGTTGTGAGTTCAATCCCCGCGGCGCCCTTACTTTTCCAACAGCATTACAACAGTCCACATTCCAGCAACCTTCACCTGACTAGTGCCACAGTCGACCCTTCGACCGTAACAAGTGCTACCATGTTGAAAAAGTAAGGACGCCGCGGGGATTGAACTCACAACCATACCTGTGGAACATTCGTTGTTAGACCGTTACACCATACAGGCGCCCGGTCGTCTTCACTTCGGGCTGATACTTGACACTGTCGATTGCATATTCCAACACATTCGTCTGCCAGATCCTTCTGCAGCGTTCCGACCCCAGTCATGGGTTTGGACAACCGGACAAAAAGCAAGCTTCTAACTCACGATTGCGTCCCGATCGAGAGGTTTGACGCGATATCCGCGCAGCGACAAGTGCTAAGTGCTTTGATGCGCTTTCCGCGAAGCAACAAGTGCGTAGTGTATAAAAAAACCGGTGCAGCAAGGCGAATTCGAACTCTGCAGATTGAACACGAGTACGCACTTTGTTTAACTTTTTCCTCAATTGAAACCACTGAGACAAGACTTGATTTCTGCAGATATATTTTGTGGTAGGTCAGATTCAAATTCAGCAGCAACGCAGATGATACAATGCTCTCGAGCACTTAGCAGTCATGCTGCTTCTTCCAACCGGATCATGCTGCGCGGTGACCCGAAGCACAGTGACTTCTCAGTGCCCTTGCGCTATCTCTTCGAAGTCTGCGTTTTGTCGTTCTCTTTGCATGTTGGGCGCTTTGCAGGCTTTTTCCCAGTTGGTGTCACGATGACCGGTGCTTATTTTTGGATGGCTGGAGCTCGCTTACTGTAGATTCGCGTTCCTCTTGTAGCAGAGTAGCGGGGGTGGCGTTAGAGCCCGAAATGTACTCAGGTTCATCGGCACCACTTAGCAACGAGTACGATCCGGACGTACGCACACCAACACCTGGATCTGGAAGCAGGTTTGCACGAACGCGGACTGGGATCTGCATACTGCCAACGGTATTTCCGTACAGCAGTGGCAGAGAGTGAATCTTTTCGAACCGGTAGCTAAAGCCACGGCGAAACTCGAGGAGGTTTAACTCGACCTTGCGGCTCTTCCAAACGGTCAGCTGGAATATGAACTTGCTGCGGCGAGCTACATCCAGCGCTTCAAACGTTGCTACACACTGTTGCTCCAACTCGCGGTCGATCAACTCCAGTCGATAGTTCTTCTCAAACTCTTCAATACGGAGGACGCACATCCCGAGCATAACATACTCCGCCACCACCGGAGAAGTGTCCGCGATGAGCTACCGCGCTGATGTAACGTCACGAACCGGAGGGCGGGCCTCTTCTTCATCTTGTGCTCCCTTTTGAGCTCGCAAACGCTATAGGATCGTTGTCATCGCTGTAAATTCACGACTGACGCCTGGCCTCAACGCGTTCGCTTAGCCAACTACCTTCTCGTGGGCGGTCTCGCTGTGGAAGGATCGGTGGGTAGAGGTTGAACCCGCTGCACAATATCATCGTAAAGTTGTGCATCGTATCCTTCCGCGTATATGACACGACCCCAACATCTTCCCACTCCACGCTCCACCAACGGCTAAGCAGATGAGGTGCACGCTCCTTTGGGTTCGCTTGTCTGTAGCTCATCAAGTTCAACGCATTGCCACGATGAATTGGCCGAACTCACGTCGTTCAGTTATCGAAGCGACAATTTCAATTCACTTATCAAAATCCGTAGCCGAGCAGATGTCGAGCGCGTTCACATCACAAAAGCACACGCCCGAACGCACACGACCCGCCATACTGGCAACAACCAAAGACACCAATCTGTCCCAGCAGCCGTATCCCATCCACATAAGCAACTGAATCGTTGGCGCGGTAGCAGCTACATCAGGCGTACCAAGGTCTAGCGTCCATGCAACTTTAGTTGCTCGATGCGCTTGGCTCCGTCTGTTTGAGGCAGGCCACATTATTCGTCGGCCCCACGATGAAGCACTGCAAAATACCCCGTCGATCCCACAAGTAGCCTTGACTTCGAGTGTCGACGACACGTTACCTCCGATCGGTGGAAACTACGACTTCGTCCAGCTCCAAACATGGCCGAGCAACGTATACTACATAATCAACAACGTATTCAAGGCATCCCAACTATTTTCAGTCACAAAAGCAGGCCGCCGTGTCGAGTGGCGCTCGAGGCCCTGTGTCGACTGACGCTTGCGCCTTAGAGCGGTGGATGCATCGCTTTCGTGCACATCATGTACGCGCCGCCGCCAAGCATGCCCCTGTGTCGACTGAAGCTTGCGCCTTAGCGCAGTGGCTGCATCGCCTTGGTGCGCTACTGCCGGCGTGGTGTACTGAAAGCAAGTGACCGGTTGCCTTGAGGGCCACCTGGTTACTTTTTGAGAGCAGCGTTTGGATACTTTTTTTATTGAACATTACCGTTGCGTAGGCGGCAAAGTAAATTTTTAAATGTGGCGCCATACACTTTCCGTTACACTTTAAATCTAATCCAGGAAAGAACCGTGACTTGCTACGCAAGTACATGGATACAATTGCTTACTTACCTGGGTAAACGCGAGAGAAATATGGCCACTTTCACAAATTTGAAGGGGCGTCCCGTGCAGGTTTACGCTACGGGATATCATACAAAGTTCAAGTGCCGAGTGTGTAGCCACACGTAAATTGCCAAGCGTAGACACTTCCAGAATTCGCATAATCTCGCAGAACTGCTAGAAATGTCTACGACTTGAACTTCAACGCCTTAGAAACGCCTGTGTAGCCCTAAGCTTTCAGCTTAAGGCTTAAAGAACAGTGTCAGATGGTGGAACGTGGCTTTCCACAGAATTTTCAAGATGACACATTCCTCAATCTGGGCGGAGCATGCGCTTAAGAGTAGCTTCGGTAGTTGGTTGCTCGTGTGCGGATGCTATAAACATGTTTGCTTGTCCAAAAAATCTCATAAAAGACGTGAATGTTGCCTTGTTGACGAAGCTTTGCGCGTTGGCGATATGCTGCAACAAGTCTTCGGAGACGTCGAGAGATGTATCGGCGTAAAATTTCAGTCTGCTCGCGTGGACTTCGCGCCTGGCCGATAAGCATTTTCTCAATGACAAAGATCCAATTTGAGACAGTGTCGACCACATTTGCCGGCCCGCTCCATCGGACGCTTAACTTGGTTCGCGTGTTCGCCCATACATCAGCATAGAGATCGAAATCGCTGATCGCAAAATGGGCCATCACGGCGGAGTCGCGAGCATCCTTGGTCCGTTACCCACGAGCTCGTGTCTTCGTATTCTGACCAGCTATGACCTTGTGCAATTTTTCCAGAGACTTCTGAAATGTGGTGATATTCGTCTGCTGCACCCCACATAGGCTTCCAGAGTCGTGAACTCTACCGGCCCTGGCACGAGAATTGCGTCCAGCGGTTACACAACTGGCAGACCAGTCATTGCAGTAACAGGGGTATTTCCATCTAGAGCCTCGGAACCAGAGTGATTTAGTGCCATTTGCACCACCTTCACGATGCGCGGCCAGTCTTTATCTGGTATCCGCCACTCTGCAAGGAGAGCTCAAAAACAGCGCCGTCTCGCGTGACGACATCGACCGTACCATTCGACCATGGCGATCGGGCGGTGGTGAAATGATTGGTGCGCTCCCAGTCCGTTCTGTAGCATTTTGATCACCTCGTTTTTGAAATGAGTCCCCTGATCGCTGACCCACGGGTGACAGACTCCAAGTACAGAAAACCAGGCCAGCAATTCCTCGTACGTGACATCGACCATTGCTTTAGAACAATGGTGCAACCACACGAACTTCGATGCGTTATCATGGGCCGTGATGGCAGCATGGAAACGTTGGCTTTTGCTGGGGTGGCAGCGAGTGACATCAAACGCAGAACAATGCACCGCGCTCGAAACTTTAAACTGAATAGCGCCGAACGAAACACGGCCCCAACGGTTCAAATGAAAATGAAGTATAGTCAAGTAGTTTTGGTTGTCACAGATGAGATCTCGATTACAGACCAAGCCCTGCTGAGCGGAATGGATGCCGTCTCGCGATCGATGTCTAGGACGCCGGAACCGTTTATGGAAGGCAAACACACGATAATAATTGGTGATTATCTTTAACAACCACCAGTGGAGGGTATCCCGCAGCACCTAATCAATTATCCCTCAAACACCCAGACCATTTGAATTTCGGTGATCAACCCGCAGTGATTTCGAATATGAAGCACTCAAGTGACCAAAGTTCTACATGTGGTGGCGATGACACAAAAGAAGTCGTGGCGACCGAAAGAAAATAGAAGCATCTGTCATTTAGAGCCGCTTTTAGTCATTTGGCTGCTTACAGGGGGTCCCCTTCAGATTATAAATCTAGAGAGGGGTCTGCAAGGGCAAACGTGCGTTTTATGTCCACCTAAATGCTGAAATAATTCATCTGGTGCTGCGGGATACCCTCCAGTGGCTGGATTACCTAGTAAGTTGCATAGCTGTTTGGTCTATCCCTGGAATTAATATGGCTGCAGCCAATATGCGGTATTTGGTTTTACTGGGACAGCTTTTCAAGTACCTTCAGCAAATGCAAATCGGTTTTGGCATGCTGGCTACCGCAAAAGTAAGATAGATACAGCTATTTGTTTTACCGTAGATAAATATATGGTGCTGCATCTTTCCAGCAAGCGCAGTAGGATTTGATATTTCCAAAAAACGGTATAAATATTAATGTACATAGTAATTTACGGCGAATTGTGATTGATGACAAGCACCATTGCTCGACGCGTGTCGTTTGCAGAATTGCTACATCCTAAAGCCCTCCGTCACGACACCATGTCAAGAGAACAAATCCCGCTGTCCTACACTAATTGAAATGAAATTTTCAACACCAATTTCAATGTAGGAACTGAGGTGCCTTGTTGGAAGCGTATATGAAAGCTTTTGGCTTCCAGTATAAACAAACAATATTCCGATGTTTGAAAGTGGTTAACACTTGAGAGCACATGCGGACGAGTACCTACCTATATTTTGAATTATGCTCTGCATGTCCATGTTTTTGACCTTCGCCAAGTAAAAAAAAGACTATCTCGCTGCAGCCCAACACGGCACCACGAAATAATTTTGCCTATCTCGGGGTATCAAACGCCCGCTGCGGCAAACGTGGCAGCGTAAACTCGACCAGCTAATTGCGGTGACCCGACGCCTAGGATCAGCGCGCCCGTCTCGATCTTCTAGGCTTACCCTTGGCGTTAGCGCGTGAGCTTCTATGAGTCGGCCCCAGTAGAAGATGCGGTGGTGACGTTCATCAAGGACGCACAGTGTGAACAGTAGGTGGTGACCCGCGACATGATCACTCGGGTGGTCGCTGACCTAGCGCCCGAGTTCAATGAGGGCGAAAGCAGCGATGCGCAGCTCGCATGGTGCACGCGCTTTATGCGTCACTGGGGTTTACACATTCGCCGCATAAGCCACCCAAGCTTATTTCGCGGAGGTGCTCAAGGTTGCGCGGAGCCACTGCTTCGACCCTCATCTTGGGCTTCCGCCTAAAGGGCCGTTTTCATCATGTACCAAGAGTCCATTTATAGCACGATGTGCTCTCGAACTACGGTGGACTTTGTCGGAGTTACCAGCGTACCAACGCGGACTGAGGGGAGCGACAGGTATCGGTGCACGATGGCACTCACGGGTGCGGCGCACGGGCGGAAGGTCCCGCCAAACTTCGTCTCCCAGAGACAACCCGGGAGTGACGCGGATTAAGAGTTCATCAGGTCTTGTGAGGCTTCCGTAGCTACTGTTTCGGTTCAGGCCAAAGCCTGGTTCGATCTTCGAGTCATGCTTGACTGGATTGAGACCTTGTGAAGGCCCAACGTCACGGGACCCTCTATTATCATTCTGGATAGTCTCAAGGTGCACAAAATGGCTGAAATGGCCGAAGCCATCGCATGCACCGGGGCGTCGGTTCTATCCGTGCCTGATGGCTGAACGGGGTCCTCCAGCCACTGGATGTCGCATAATGGCGCCGCTCAAGCAGCAGCACGTTCGCAAGTACTACTCGAATCGTCCAGCTGGTAGACTCCCCAAGATAACTCCGAGTAAGCGTCGACGCGGAAATTTAGACCGCGAGATTGCTGCGATGGGGAAGATATCAAAGGTAATTTTGTGCAATGCGTTCCAAATGGCCGGTCTGTTCGTCTCGTACGGCCCTTCACTCGCTGATCGAACTTAGCCGGGCATGTATAGTATTTTTACTATACAAAAATTACGTCATTTTGTTAATTGATTTCAGAGGTGATGAGCTGACGGGAAAGGTTATGATTGGTTGATATTTTTAAAACAGGTAGTATCTGAGTGATGCACATTTCCGGCGGTTAGGGCACCCCGACACTAAGGGGTTAATGACGTAGAGAACAGCTGGCTCATAGGAAGGACGGTTTCACTCTTTAGAGTAACGGCAAGGACCTCGGCACCCGTAGATGCTCGTATCCACAGGCCTCAGATAGGTTAGGGGAGGGTTAAATTTGGCCTTTCAGAAACATAAGCCAGTTCAGAATGTTGCTCTCATACGAATAACTGTATGCAGATGTAAGCGCTGGATACCCCCCACACTGTGACAAATAATGTGGTCCGGCTGCCCCCGCAAGGGAAACAAACCTTTTTGGCCTTTCAGAAACATTTCCGACTAAGCTCGCTACTGTATCTATCCGACCTTTGCGTTGCGCACTGTACACAACGATTAATTGTGTGGTTTCTTGACAAAAAAATGAGAGCAAGATTTGATGCTTAAATACTCGATGACTTGCGCTGGGGGCGGCTTTCAGATCTTCAACTTGCGCTACTTAACACGCGCGTACAAACTCCCACTAAGTCAACTGCAGCTACAGTACTACTTTCTATCGGCCGATTGTCGTATGTATCAAAAACATCGATATGCGATAAACCACAGCATAGTCTTCCAAATCGCTCACAACATTAACGTTAACGAGTGCTTGGCGGTACCGTGTTCTCGTTCCAGAAATATATTGGAAAATATTCGCAATGCAAACAACGATTTGATCGACCGGATCCCCATGAAGTTGCTCTTTTACATAGGGATGCCGGTGATGATAACCCGTAAACATCCCGAGCTGTTTGAAGCTAAATTATTGGCATGGTCAGTACAATCGTTGGTGCGCATTCAGCGATTGAACTGCTCGATCCGATAACGTGTGAAATATCTGGAATGCGAATTCACAAGCTAGTGTAGTTACCAGAATCATTACTGATCAAACTCTGTGGTTGCCGCCGTATCCTTGTTAACAACTTCCCGGAAGGCGTTATTGGCCTCTCACCACTACGCTGAGCGTAAGACTGAATCGTATCCCGAACATGTCCCAAATGTCCGTCGCAGTCCACCAATTTGCATGCTGTGACGGGGTAAGAAGTACCGTCACTAGCGTACACTATAGATGCAAGAGGAAGCTCACAATAGTAGAACCAAGTGTCAGGTTTGGGGCAAATGTAACTCTATTTATTTATGGAACGGGAGCGGGGGCTCCCGTTCTCTTTGTGAACCACTCAAATCTAAGTCGATGCCTGATTGGATGAAATGGGTCTGGCTCCCCACTTCCATCCAATCAGGTAATGACAACAGTGCACACGCCAGCCGTGGGCCTGTACCTACTTTTGTGTATGTAGCCATGTGGCTCCTACCTACATATGTAACTCTATCTACGTACTTATGTAACCGTAACCAGCCCGTTACACCACCCCCCTCTCAAAGTTGCACTCACCCACGGTGAGTACTGGCGCAGCGGGAAGTGATTGAAGAGACGAACTGGACCACGGACGCACGCAGCGGAGGCGCTGCGTGCACAATCTTCAATCCATGGTGTCGTCGGAACCGCTCAGCAATCGTGCAACCGAGTGGGGCGCTTCTCGACGGACATCGAGGGCTTCATGCGCGCGCGATGCAAGTGCAGGCCGAAGAGAGCATGGCGCTACGAGCGGCGGATCTCGTAGCGGACGTCGTGGTTGTTGAAATGTCAAAGCCAACACTCCTGGCGGCGTGATCCTCATCGCTGTGGTCGCTGCTGTTCGCGTCGCGACTGTTCACGTTGCGACTGTTCGCGTCGCGACTTTTCACGTTGCGACTGTTCGCCGGAACTTCATGGCTGATGCCGGTCGCAATGGTGTTGTCGCTGCCCGAGGACCCACGTCGCGAATACTCGTGAACGATGGCGCTCACGAGATCATGATCGTCTTCCGAGCCGCCGTCGTCAGATATCAGTGCGAGCGTGGTCTCGTACTCCTTCACGATGTCTGGGACATCCTCCACCAGACGCGTACGAGGATCCCACGTGTCCTCCGCTGGGGGAAACCCAAGCCAGCGGACCCGATAGTACATTTCGGTCGCGCGCGCTCGACGGGATGTCGGCGCCGTGCCCGTTGCGCGAGTCCTGCGCGTCTCATGATCCACGATGCGCTCGGCAATCCAGCGCCGAGCGCCTGACGCATCGACAAGCGGGGGCGGACCATCTCGACGATAAGCCGTCTCGTAAGGTCGAGGCGTCGCTTCAGAGTCACGACTCTGAAGGGTCGCCGGTTTCGGCAGTTTCGGCGGTTTCGGTGACTGTCGAAGGGTCTCGTTGCTCCGAATCGACACGTCACTCGGGGCGCCTGACGAACGAGCAGGGGGCCGATTAGTCGAGGGCGGCGCGATGGAGGCTCAAAACCTCTCTGAGCCTGTGCGCGAGCGTACTGGGGCTGCGAAGACTGCTGCGACTCGATCGGAGCAGGTCCGGCGCGTGATGTCGAAGTGGCTTCGTCACTTGGAGTCCCGCGTGTCACGCTCGGCGACGCCCTCGCGTGAGGAGCGAGGGCCCTTGCCGACTCGGCGTCAGCGTCGACAGCAGGGCGGTTCGGATTACGCGCCGGCCGCGGACGCTCGGCCTCCGGTGCAGGGATCATCGCAGGAACGTAGGGATTGAGGCGCCCGACGTAAAACGTCGGGTGCAGTCGCATCGCAGTAGGAATGTCCAGTGTATAGGCATCACCGATAACCTTCAAAATCTTGAACGGTCCAATAAAGCGTGGCGCGAGTTTGTTCGCACCCAAGTTCGTCACAGCCGTTCCTTGGATGCCATCCGTAGATAGGTATACTCGCTCGCCTCGCCGGAAGGACGACATGTTCTTCCGGCCCCGTCGATCTGCATTCACCTTCTGTCGATCCACAGCAGCTTGGAGCGCGTCACGCACAAACCGCGTGACGGGTTGACGGTGACGTTGAAACTCCGACACTGCTGAAGAGTCGATCGGCCTCGGTGCTGCTTTCGGGGCGAAGTTGGCGACGGCGGACGCGGCGGGCGGAGCCGCGTCGACTGCGAAGAACTCCTCGTATGCCACGCCGTGAAGGGCGTGGCCCTCGACTGCAGAGTCTTGCGTGTTGGACTCAGCCGGCTGGGGCAGTGGTGGATCACTCGACTCCTGCACCGACTTCGATGTCGGTGCCCTTCCTCCCCCACCAAGAGTGGAGACTGCCGCTGCATTTGAACTTCGGATGGCCTGCAGGGCCGGAACGCGCAGGTGCCGCGCGTTGTTCAAGAAGAACGACGTCAAACCTGTCGACGCATAGGTCGAGTTGTTCAGTGCAAACTCGGCCATGGGCAGGAGGAGCTCCACGAGGTGAAAGACGTTGCGTAGCTACGCAATACGTCCTCGAGGACTCGATTGACGCGCTCCGTCTGCCCATCCGTCTCTGGATGGGCCGCCGTGGACATAAGCAAGCGGGTGCCCAGCACCGCAAACAGTCGCGTCCAGAACGCGGATGTGAAGCGGGGATCGCGATCCGAGACAATGGACTCCGGTAGGCCGTGGTGGCGGAATACCAGGTCGAGGAACAACTCGGCCGACTCGTCAGCCGTCACTTCTGCCGCGACTGGAGCAAGATGGACCATCTTGCTGAAGCGATCCACAAAGACGAGGACACCGGTGCGGCCTTCGGCGTCACGTGGAAGGCCGAAGATGAAGTCCATGCTGACAGATCGCCACGCGCTCGTGGCGATGGGTAGCGGACGAAGCGGAGCCTGCTTCGACGCTGCAGGCTTCACACGCTGGCAGATCTCGCAGGAACGGACCCATTTCCGTATCCACATGTACATTCGAGGCCAGAAGAAGTCACGCGAGAGTGCTGCGAACGTCTTCTCGCGCCCGAGATGACCACTGGCGGGTGCATCATGGTACTCGTGCACCAGACGAGCACGAAGGTCGTCATCCGCGGGGATGACGACACGCGGCGTGTCGAATGTGTCGATAGCGTACGTCAGAAGATCGCCGTTGAGGTCGTAACGCGTGATCGCATCACGTGTTGGGCGCGTCAGCTTGGCGAGCGTATCTGCCGTCGGATTACGCAGATACCGAATGATCGCAGCGTAGAAGGAGTCCTCTTCGTACGCGTCAGCTATTTGCTGACGCAGCGGCAGAACGGGGCTTGACACTGTGGCGTTGATGTCCAGCGTCACGCAGGTCGCGCAGTCATCATCATCGTCATCGTCGTCAGGGATATCCTGATGACGTGTCAAGCGCCGAGGATCGTAGTCGGGTCGCCTGGACAACGCGTTGGCAAGAATTTTATTCTTGCCCGGCTTGTAATGTACGACGAAGTTGCACTCGGCAAAGAACGAGAGCCATCGCGCCATTCGTTGAGAGAGATGAGGGCTCTTCATCGCCGTCCGTAGCGACGCAAGATCCGTGTAGACCGCAAACGTCTGCTCGCCGAGGAGGTACACTCTGAATTTGATCAGAGCGTAGCGCATCGCGAGGAGCTCCTTGTCGTGGACAGGGTAGTTCTTCTCCGCCGGCTTCATCTGTCGTGACTGATAACTCACGACGGGCTCACGGCCCTCAGCATCAAACTGCATGAGGGCGCATCCGATGACGAAGTCGCTTGCGTTGCACACCACGTGGAAAGGGCTTGACATGTCGGGCAGCATCAAGACAGGCGCAGACGCGAGGCTCTTCTTCACGGCGTCGAATGCATCCTGATGTTCAGGACGCCAGTTCCAAGTCACGTCCTTCTTTAACAAGGATGACATCGGCTGGATCAGGCCCGCATAATCCTTCGTGTACTTGTGAAGGTAATTCGCGAGGCCCAGCCATTGGCGCAGCTCCGTCTGGTTCTTGGGTGTCGGCCAAGAACAGATCGACGAGATCTTCCCAGGGTCGGCGCGAACGCCGCTCATGCTAACGTAGCAGCCTAACACCGGAATCTCCGGCGCACAAAATACACATTTCTTGAGGATTGCGTACAGCTTGTTCTCGCGCATCTTCTCGAAAACCTTGCGCAGATGCCGGAGATGTACGTCGACGGCGCTGAGTCCGTCCTCAGCGCGGCTGTGCACGAAGATGTCGTCGATGTAGCTCGGTGCAAAAGCACGGAGCGGACGCAACACGTGCGAGACCATCCTGTTGAAGGTGGCCGGCGCATTCTTCAAACCCTGCGGCATCACGAGCCACTCCCAGAGCATGCCGCTGGGAGTGCTGACGGCCGTGAGAAGAATGTCGCTCTCTCTCATCAGGATCTGATAGAAGCCGTCTGTCAGATCGATCGCACTGTAGATGACACTGCCAGACATGGTGTCGAGGACCATGTCCTTCCGAGGAATGGGCGTCTGCGCGGGGATGGTGGTTTCGTTCAACTTGTTGAACACGTGGACGATGCGCCACCCGCCAGTCGCCTTCTTCACGCAGAACGTCGGGCTCGAGTGCGGAGAGATACTCTCTCGCACATGGCCAGCCTTGCGGCGGCCTTCGAAGAAGTCATCGAAGGCTTGAACTTGATCCCGCGGCAGTGGCCACTGCCGCGTCACGCAGTACTTCGACCCGGGCACGAGGTCGATCTCGTGCCGGACGCGTCGCTCAGCAGGAAGTTCCGCCGGAATTTTCTCGGGGAAGATGTCCTTGAACTCGCGTGCAAGCGAGTAGACGGGGTTGTTCGAGTCTTGGGGGGCTTGCAAAGACTGCGCAGCGAAGCGTGCCTCGCGAACGGACTTCGGCTCAACCGCATTCGGTCGCGACGACGAGGCGTCGCTGACTGCGTTGACAAGCACGTCGGGTAGGTCGGAGCCGGTGAGGAGACAGACTTGCTCGATCCTACCAGCCTTCAGGTCGTGCAGGAAATGCTTCCAGGAGAGGCCTGAAAGCCGCGTGATGGTCGCCGCGTCGGTGGGAAGATTCGCCACCTCAATCGCGCGAACCTGGTTCGGAGAGCCCTCCGAGTACTCGACGACGTTGAGGATCTAGCTCGACAGAGCCTGGTCGACCGCGGTAGACCTCCGGCGCAGACGGCGACGTCCGGATCGGTTGCGCTTAGACTTCCTCAGTCGCCTCGAGCCACTGCTCGAGGCCGAAGTCTCGCTGGATGAGGATTCGCTGGATGACACTTCACCCTCCTCTAGGCATGGGAGCTCGGTCTCGACCATGCCGGTGTCGCGCAGGTCCTGCTGCGCGACGGAATCATCAGCGAACGGGAGCCGCTGCTCGACCGTCGCATTCTCGAGCGGGAGCCCCTGCTCGACCGCGTTCTTCTCGTACGGGAGCCCCTGCTCGACCGCGTAGTTCTCGTACGGGAGCCACTGCTCGACCGTGTTTCTGTTCAGGCCCTCGCGCGCTCGCGAGGGCGGGTTGCTGACTGGACCAATGACGGAGGCCGCGCACTCCACACAGCGAGGGCCATCGCTCTCTCGTGGTGGGGGCTGTGTCGTGGATGTCCGATCCACGACTGCGACGTGACGCGACGGGGCGACGTGTAGGTGAGTGAACACCTCACTGACGTCGTAACCGACACGTCGGCGAACTGAACGGGCTAACCAGTCGATCTCCGGCTGGTAGCGAGCGAGCCACGGCATCCCCAAGATGCAGTCGGTGGCGTAGTTCAGCTCGATCACCAAGAGGTCGTCGTTGGTGGAGAAGCCGTCGAAGGCATACGCCAACGACATAGCCCGCCGCGGAGCGCGGTGGGGCTTGCCGTCAGCCAACTTCACGACGATCTCGCCCGGTCCCTCCCGCACGCGCACATGCGACAGGAGGAGAGCGAGGCAATCGTCACGAATGAAGTTGACGTGGCCCCGGAGTCAAGCAACGCGCGGAGCGGACGCTCCGCGCCGGCGATGTGGAGACTGATGAGGATCAGTCTCGAGTCGCCGTTCGTGGTGGTGGCATTGAAGTGTGCGTAAAGCACGGGGGGGGCTAGGAGGTCCGGTTGCCACCGGGGGACCAGGACCTCCGTTCCAGCCAGTAGGGCGCCCCGCACCTACTGGCCCCGACCGTTTTTTTGGAAGAGCGGTCGGGAACGTGTCGTCGCCGACGACTTCAGCGCTTGCCAGGACTGGAGCTGGCGCGCGACACACCGCTGCGCGATGACCGGACTTGCGACAGCGGTAGCAGGCCAGTGGACGACCGTCGCGCGGGCGGTTGTCGTTGTTGAACCTTGGACAACGCGCAGTCGAGGTCGACCGCGACCTCGACTCGGCTTCGATGGCATCAATCTCCATGGGCTCGGGCGCGGAGGCCCGAGCGTCCGGCGTCAGCGCTCGCGCGTAGGAGGGCGCGACCGTGTAGTCCTCGCGCAGCGCGAGTGCGAACGCAGCTTCGAGTGTCGACGGCTCCGCTCGCGTGAGGCAGTACCGTGTCATGCCCTCACGCATCCCGAAGATGAAGACGTGCACTTGAGAGGAAACGTCGATCGGGTTCGCGACGATGCACAAAACCAGGTGTCGGGTCTTCTGCACATAGTCGCGCATGGACATCTTGCCCTGCCGAAGGGCGAAGAACGTCGCACACGTGCGCGACTCGTCTTGCGGAGGCTCGAACGCGAGTCGGAGGTCACTCTGGAGACTCTCCAGAGACGGGAATGCGTCTCGGTCGACGACGGGCTTGTCAAGGGCCCACTCCTTGGCCTTTCCGGAGAGGCGAGGCAACAGGAAGTTGACTCTCGCCGTCGGCGCTTCGATCAACCTCGAAGCGATTGCGACGTCGATCTCGCTGAATCAACGGTTCAGTGGGAGCCGGTCGTGTCCGGCGCCGGAGTAGGTCGACATTTCCATCTTCACGGCGTCGTTCCGTGACGTGTGCGAGGGAGTTGGTACTCGCCGCTTCGCTTCGGCGAGCTCGCGCTCCATGAATTCTTGGATGGCTTGGCGCTGTTGGTCGGGGGTCGCTGAGCTCAGCAGCGACGTGACGACGAACTCTCCGGACACCGCCGTGAAGCGGTGTAGCGCTTGCCACTCAACAGTGGTGAGGTGGGGAAACGCCGTGTGCTCCAGCGTCATCGCTGGGGCCACCGACGGCGTGCCTTCACTCATCTCGAACTCGGTCATTGGAAGGACTAGGAAGTGCTACCAGGTGTGACGGGGTAAGAAGTACCGTCACTAGCGTACACTATAGATGCAAGAGGAAGCTCACAATAGTAGAACCAAGTGTCAGGTTTGGGGCAAATGTAACTCTATTTATTTATGGAACGGGAGCGGGGGCTCCCGTTCTCTTTGTGAACCACTCAAATCTAAGTCGATGCCTGATTGGATGAAATGGGTCTGGCTCCCCACTTCCATCCAATCAGGTAATGACAACAGTGCACACGCTAGCCGTGTGCCTGTACCTACTTTTGTGTATGTAGCCATGTGGCTCCTACCTACTTATGTAACTCTGTCTACCTGCTTACGTAACCGTAACCTGCCCGTTACACATGCACTACTGAAAAACTTCAACGTAAAACATGTAGTGAACGGAATCATGTAAATGCAGGCGTCGCCTGGGAGTCGATGTGAGGGGTAGAAGGTAAATCCGAAAGTGATATTGATTTAGTGAAAGGTCTAAGCTGCTAGTTGTCACCTAGGCCAACGTTGTTCGAAATCCTCATCAACTCGACGAAGTTATGCAGCATACAAACCTTGAATGTAACGGGAAGGTTGATTGTACCGGGAATGATTTGTGTAGCGGGAAGTAATCACCGCTCACATAATCAAATTCATCTGATCCAACGCGATCCACCAATCAGATCGCACCATTTTTCTCACTTCAACTGCAATCTCTCGTGGCACGCGCCGGCACGCGCAAGCCGTGTACCTTGCGGTCAGAACCCAGCCTCGTAGACGCCGAAGTGCAATCACAACACGGAGTAGTTGTAACACCACTTAGTCGTCGATCAAAGATTCCACCGTGGCAGAAATTGTACGTGGTGATATCGAGGGCTATCAGTTTGGTTGGGCTTACGCTTACGGAACCAATCACTCGTTCATATTTTAATAAGTTCCAACCAATGGAATCTATCATTCGCGAAATGCAGCGGCTCATCGATAAGGTGGTATTGCCGCCATTTACACCCACATATACATACAGGAATTTATGGATTGGAAAGCAGGACAAGGTCCATAAATGCCACTACGATATTCAAAAAGCGGTCAATACGTGTTGTCACCACTTTTATGTTATATCCACGCTGCTACGAAATCTATTGTGCAAATGTTACTGTCTAATAGCGTAAACCTGTCTATTGCTATTGCTACATCAATTCAAAGCAATTCATCAACTACCTATATTCACATCACTCGACGCTATGGACTTTGTAAATCAGAAAAGGCTAATGGCGTCGTCATTGGAGGGATCACCAAAACGACTCACTTCCGCCTATGAAACAAAATTTGTTACGACCTGCTATGTTTTGACGTGACGTTTTACATGTATAAACAGCAATTGAGTATTGTCACTAAGTCGTTTCTGCTTTGCTTCTAGTTTGTACGATCTTAATTTCTATAATATGGTTTGAGAGGAGCTCTACATATTTATGAGTATTTCTGAAAGTAGAATTTCTTGTTTGATGATCAATCTTTGCAGCTGGAAGACCTTGTGCGCTCGTAGCTTAGTACTGTTCTCGATGCGTAAAAATCGGAGCGTATACGGTTTCGGCAACACGTTAGGTACGGAACATATCGATCCCCACTATTTCCATCGTTTGTTTGGGCGATCTCTATAAAGATACCGTTCAGTATGGCACCGCAAATACCCTACATGTTCAGTCGTTTGGATCAGTAAGTATATATGCGCCGAACATGTTGAAATCTGTATATAAAAGTCAGTGGTTTCATACAGTTTAAATCAAAAATCATTGGCCAGTGGCGGTACTATCAACTTATGGCGAACCCAAACAGTATTGAAACGCCATGCTGCAATCTTGAGTATTTCACTGCCATCATTATGTACAATTATTTTAAACCGAGCATTCACTCCTAACGTTCGAAGCGAGCTCCGTGAGTGTTATGACACGCGGTGCAATTCAAAGACAGGTCGTGATCTCCTAAACCAACGCACACGGGCGCTACTACAAGGCTTTTCACGACAAAGGCCGTGCACAATCGCGCAGGAGAGCTCCGAAATTGAGCTTCGTTTGGATGTAGGCTCGTACATTAAAATATAGTAGACATTCTCACTCTATAGTATATTTTTTAGTAGAATTTCTACTGTAGAATGTCCGGGAATACGTTGGTGACGCTCGTCGCATAGCAGCGAGATGAACCAGCACTTCAGGTTGCTGGATTCTGCGCCCTCGTTGCACGCGGTGATGTGTGCTGCATGTACACGCTCATGGTGTCTGTAGCGGGGCTACACATTCGGCTAACCTCACCTTAGTGCAACACGCACTAAGTGGATACATTCAGGTGGGCCACATTGCAGTGTGGTCACCATTCATATTAGGAAGCAGTCCTATTGGTCAGAAAGCAGGGTCTTTCTGCCAGTAATACTCAAGCATTAGGTCAGAGTTTCTGCCAACCACTCGTTGGCAGAACCTCTCTTTATAGATATCAGTTTAGGAGGAAAGCCACAGTTAACATTCAATTCAGTTCTCATTTTACCGCAAAGCTACTATTTGTACCTTTATTTAGATCTAATTATACTTGTGGATACAAGTATACTTAATCTAAGCTAAATACACCTTACGCCTCCTCATACACGTGCGCTCACGTGTAAGCTAAAGTATTGGGCTAAGTAAGCCCATTACAGTGTCACCGTTGAAGCCTTTCGCCGTACAGAGTATCAATGTTGTGGGCGGCGACATGAAAGCACAGACCACACAGTACAGTCGAGGACGGCGGTGACGCTGAGCAGTAGGCTGGTGCTCAGCAGCATGTGGGTGCAGTAATCCATTCGTGCCTCTGCTTAGCGAGCAGTGCGGTAGAACCTGAGCTCTTTGACCAGCGAGTGCTGGCTTGGCGACTGAAGGTCAGATCTTGCGTGCGCTCGTTAACTCATGCTGGCACAATTTGCAGTGGAGAGCTCCTACTCACTGACGTGATAGGCGCCAACACCAGGACGCTAATAGTGGCTGTGTAGGGCAACTAGCAGACATGCATGTTTAGATTCTCACTTTTGTATCTACAACCAAGTCGACAAGAGCAACACATTTGGCTAGAACTTTACTGAAGTTCCAGCTTCCCCCGACTTGTTTTGGCGTTTTCAAGTGTGATCAACTACAGTTAGCTGTGGTCACGGGCAGCCCGAAGGTGACAGCACGCGCACGCGATGTCCTAGAATGGCGCTGTTGAGCAGTAAAGTGCAGCCAATTGGCTGCGAATATATAAACGCCTACAATCCAACTGTAATGGCAAGCTTGAAGTGCAACCATGATGCAAGATTCGTCTTCAGCGGATCCAAAGACACTGCGGCTTACGTTGCTAAGTACTGCTTCAAAAATCTGAATCCGGTCTAAAATGATATCGCGCTATCTCTAGCAGCATTCGCCAAAGCTGCAAAAAAAGGCTGACAATCTTCCTCCGGAAACGGCCCAAATGGAGGTGGATACCGAAGTTTAGGATCGATGGTGTACTGTGTCCCCAACGGTCAAGAAGATGCCGCTACAATGGCTGCTCTATTCATTTTGAACGAGACCCCGTTCTGGTTTTCGCATGAATTTGTTCATATCAACTTGGAGAATCTGCTACATGAAAAACAAATATTCACTGGAGATATCAGTATCGCGGCACGTCGCTGAAGATCAGGAATTTCACATTTCAAGCGTTGCCGCGAAACATGTTTTGGAGAAGTACTGGAAGCGCCAGAAATCGCTTGAGAATATTTCCTTTATCAATATTTGCGAAGGCTTCGAATTCTCCGGTAAACAGACGATGCCGTCATCTTCTAGCGGGTCGCAAGTTCAGTTCCCTTCGTACTCTAGGCTCTCTTCACGAAAAGTTTTGGTTCATTGTGGAGAAGATATTCCCGATATCACATCACAGCTATTAAAGGCGGGACTGACTACTACTACACAGCACTGTCGACTTTGTTCAAGCCGAATCGAGAATCTACCTTTTTGTTAGAAAATCATACTCCCCTCGCAAGCTATCAATCATTCATACAACTCGGAGATTCTGATCACGTACGATTACTGAAAAAATATGAGGAACAGTTGCAAGACTATTACAAAGCTTAAAACCGGAGTAGCGAGGCAGATGAGGAATCACTTGGGGGGGATTGGTGAGAACCAGAGCACCTGCTACGGCTTCGTGGGCTCCTGACGCTGATGGGGCTGATAATACTCCCCGTGAAAATTCTGATGATCAAACTGGTGATGGAATGATCGACAATAGCAGTGTCGCCGTACCAAATGGATCAACTACCAAGCAGACTCAGGATGCCATCGTCAGTATTAACAGCGTACATCATGTTGCGGTAGCTGTTGTGGCAGCAGTCGAAAAGTACATGGTGGCCTCGTGCATTGATTTGCCTGAAGATTTCTGCCGTAGCTCCTATCTGTCACGAGTTACAAAACGCCTGGACGACGGCGCTCACTTTGGTAGTCAAGACTTTATTGACACGTTTTATGTCGCGCTGTCAAGAGCAGCATGTTTAAAGGGCCTCATACTAACAGAGGAAATCACGCGAGCGTACCTAGAAGAATTTCGTCCTGATCGAACGACAGTGGACGAGATGGTACGCCTCATTCGCTTGGTTGCACTGCCTGCATATGAATATCTCGAGCAATCCGCCGAGGTTAACCATTGGAAATCGGAACAACACCCTTTACTAAACCCGAGTTCGAGTCACCTTGCTGGTCTCCGCCTGTGGCATATTATACTATACCAAGCGATTGAAGAATCATTGGTGAACAGAAGCATAACAGTGGGAAATGAACTCAGCATCTTGTATTCGAGGCTACCGACGGTGTATAAGTATTCACGGGTGATTAACATACCATTTCGTCATGGTTGCTCATTGGTACCCATATCTGTTAATGAAATTCTTCTGAAAGGGCGTTCCCACTTTGTCGAATTTCCAATCGCCCTGCAGTAGTTCTTCACAGCACTAGCGTCAAGGCTGCATTATGGTGAAGCGCAAATACAACGCGTTTTCGGCGGCTGACATCACGCTCTGCGAGCCCCAAGCTGCCAACGTAGGCACGTACGAGATTCCAGCAGTGGGGCGGCGTACCGGGAGGAAAAAGGAGACGTCGTCGAAGCGAACAAGGCTTCAGAGATTTACCAATGCCGTCGGAGCCTCGTCAGCCTCATTTGAGCTTACAAAAGCTGAGGTAAAAGAAGCATGTGTTGCACTACGGCTGAAGCAACAAAGTAGCAAGCAAGGGAAACGCCCATACGGAAGGAGATCGGTATCGGAACCGTTCAAGCTGTCTGACTCGCAAAAACTCATTTTAGCAAACTGCTACAAGAGTGCCAGGAACGCAGAGAGACCGGTTGACTACGTTAGTATGTCGAACACCTGCCACTTCTATTCGTTCAAGGGCTACCATCAGCTACTAGCACCTAAGGAGGGTGATATTGTTCGTGAGCTGCAGGAAGCGCTCACGGGGCAGCGAGTAATCGAGGCGCGCGACCGTAACAAAACCCCTGCAGAGTTGGAAGAGTAGCTCGCGAGACTGCATGGACTCCACAAACAGCATGTTGCTCAGCCCATACCCCACATGATGGGGCTAGAACAGATCCTGGCAAATGCACGCAGCTGTCGCCAATATTCGAGACTTGTTCTGTCATGAAGAGAAAAAGAACTTCGAGTGTGAAGCGACAAAGACAACACAGGTGAGTATAAGAAATGCTCTGCGGTTTGGTGCGTCGGCCCTTTTTGCTCTCGAACACGAGCACCTCAGTGACGCCGAATTACGACCGCCATCATCCAATTGCAGTCGCAGCTGAAATCGTGCAAACAATGCTGAGACGAAGCGGGTGAACACTTTTATCGTCCAAGACGTATAGCGCGTCCGGGGTTAGAGAACTGGTATTCCAGAATGGACCAGCCCCAGTTAACTCGAACCACAGAATGACTCGAGTCGGAGTGTGACCTTGTGAAACCCTATAGCTGTCGATAAATTCGGCGGACCGTCGTTCAACCGTAAATGTAACAATCAATTAGATTCAAAGATACAGAGAACTTCCAGGTTCCTCTTAACCCTTTCGGGAGCCACCCTGCTAAACTGTAGTATACAAATCGAAGTCACAAATTTTTAAAGGAGCCATTTTACTACCTCAAATCTTCCATTTGGGATTTGTAGTTACTGTTATGAAAAAAGTGCCGTGGTTCTGTAATTTTCTGTTACGACTATGAAAACGATTGCGTGGCTCTGTGCTTGAAGTCGCTTAAAGGAGGCATTTTGCTTCATTTAACGTGGATACATACGGGTACTCCGTTCTTCAACTGAAGTACCTGTATGCTTCATTTAACGTGTATACATACGGTTACTCCGTTCTTCAACTGGAGTACCCGTAACCGTTCTTCAACTGAAGTACCTGTATGCTTCACTTAACGTGGATACATACGGGTACTCCGTTCTTCAACTGGAGTACCCGTATGCTTCACTTAACGTGGATACATACGGGTACTCCGTTCTTCAACTGGAGTACCCGTATGCTTCCTTTAACCGTTCTTCAACTGGGGTACCCGTATGTAACCACGTTAAAGGAAGCAAAATGCCTCCTTTCATCGCGAAAGGGTTAGCTAGGAGATTCCGAATGGAGGTAAGCTTACGAGCAAATACCTTTCTCCAAATAACCAATAACAATACATAGTTTGAACACACAATATGCAGCCTGTCAACTTCAGGTTCCAACCCGGATACAGGGAAATCCGGTTGTCCAACGCGCACCACCCTCCAATGAACGAGGGGAACCACAACTATAATCCTAACACAAGCAATCTAACTCGGATCTCAGGGGGTTATTGCTACAACCTCCCGAAACTGCAAAATCATATGAAATCCAAGGGTCCTCTTTCGTGTGTCCAGAGGCAACTTGAGATATGAAATAGGTAGCCCAACCCGAAAGCAGCCTTTTTGGGTACCTAATTTGATTTGAGCGTGTAGTTGAGAGTTCCTTGTGTGGTTGCAAGGCCTTGGACGTCCGTTGGTGTACGCGGCTTCAATATAGACATGATACTCCACAATACACTCCGCTCATAACATGTCTGCCTCCTCCAAGCTGGTCTCACTTGCTTCTTCACTTCCTTCAGACGGCTCCAGCTGCGTTTTGCCGTTTCATCTACGTGGTACGTGGAAGTCCCAGGGCACCGAGGCAAAAACTCCGGATCACGACAGGCTCAACTCGAGTCCATTCTCGGAGCCACTCTAGGTCAGAGAGGCGAGTGAAGATAGATGGATGTATCTTGAGGTTGACGTACATTTTGTTTTCGCGCATCGTCTCGAAAACCTGGCGTAGGGTTCAGCGATATACGTCGACGGTACTGCATTCTCAGCTGAAGATGTTGTCGAGGTAGTTCGGTGCGAATGCACTGAGCGGAGGCAGCCCGTGGGAGACCATCCGGTTCACCGTATCCGCCACATTTGTCAGACCCTGTGGCATTTCGAGCCACTCCCATAACATTTCGCTCGGAGTATTTACGGTCGTGAGAGGGATGGCTTTCTCTCTCATGAGGGTCTGATAGAAACCGTCTGTCAGATTGATCGCATTGTAGATTACTTTGTCAGACGTGGTGTCGAGGCCCATGTCCTTCCGGGAAATGAGCGTCTGCACAGGGATCGTTCAACTTGTTGAACGCGTGGATGATGCACCATCCACCAGTCGCCTTCTCCACGCAGAATGTAGGAGAGATAATCTCACGCACACAAACGGCCTTGAGGAGGCCTTCGAAGAAATCATCGATGACTTGGGCCTGATCTCGTGGCATTGGCCACTGCCGCGTCAAGCAGTACTTCGATCCACGAGGTCGACCTCGTGACAAACACCTCGCTCGGTGGGAAGCTCAGCTGGAATCTTCTCGTGGAAGATGTCTTCGTACTCTCGCGCGAGCGAGTAGACGGGGTTGTTGGAATCTCGGAGAGCCGTCCAAGGATGCTCGGCGAAGCGCTCCTTGCGCGTTCGGCCACACCACGACGATGATGCATCGTTGCTGACCGCATTGGCAACGGGTCAGGACCAGTGAGGAGGCAGACTTGCTCGATTTCGCCGGCCTTCAAGTAACGGAGGAAAGGCTCCCAGGCCTTGCCTGGGAGCCACGTGATGGATGCCGCGTCGGAAGAAGGTTCGCCACTTCGATGTCACGGAACCGGTTCGGGGAGTCCTATGAGTACTCAACGATGTTCAGGACCTCGCTGGAAGCCTCGCGTTGTTTTCCATGTCCTCGCACGCTCGCGGAGGCGATTTATTGGCTGGGCCGATAACGTGCTTCCCACACAGCGAGTGCCATCGCTCACTTTTTGTACGATGACCGGTCCACGACAGCGACGTGGCGCGACGGGGCGACGAGTATATGAGAGAACACCTCACTGACTTCGTAGCCGACGCGCAGACAATTCGAACGGGCTAGTCAATCAATATCAGGCTGGTAGCGGGCGAGTAACATCATCCTCAAAATACAATCGAAGGTTAGTTCAGCTCGATGACCAGAAAGTCGTCGCTGGGGGAGAAGCTGTCGAACGTGTAAGTCAACGACACAGCCCGCTGCAGAGCGCGGTGGGGCTTGTCGTCTGCCAGCTTCTGGTTGATCTTTCCTGGTCCATCCCGCACGCGCACGTGGGGCGGGAGAAGAGCGATTGGCATCTGGTTGAGACGTGGATTCGTTGTTAAGTACAGGTTTCGCAAGTGCGGCCTATCATAAAATCTACATATCGACTCATACCCTACTGGAGGTTTTCCGTGTGTGGGAAGTTTGTCTGTAGATTTGGCAGACCTTCTCCTACAGAATTGAACCCAAATCCTTAACCCCAACAGCTCAGAAATCTAGGACAAATAAGAGGACCAAAAGTTAGAGGCTTACGTAGCCAAGAGTTTTACGAGATACACGAGCTAATTATTATGGACAGTAACACCATGATTCGATATATAAGGGGTATGTCTGCAATTGTGTCCTCCATTGTCCTTGAAGTTGAAAACGTAGCTTGAAAAGTGTCACTTATAACATATCCATGTTGAGTTTTGTCCTAACCTCTAGGACAAACCCCCTGAAATAACTTGATCTCAGTATGGGGTTTCTACTCTGAAGGCCTCCTGAGGTGACGCAGGGCGCGTCACTGGGCTCGTCAACTGTCGGTTGCTTCTAAGAGTAGGTCCCATTAGACAGTAATACAGTTAAAGAGCAAATAGTCACAACAATGCGCAACAATGGCGCAATAATGCAGGTAGACAATAACACGTGAGTGCCGGGCAAAGCCTCGACAGGACCGCGGTGTGTGGCGGGCTGGTTCTTGAAGTGCACGTTGCTGCGCATTCACCATGAGTCCTTGGCCCACGTAGTAGAACAGCGACTCCCAGGAAGGGGGTGGCCCCAGGAGCCGAGTGCCCTCCCACTGGCTCTTCACAGCAGCCGGCGCAGCAAGTTGAGTAGCTGGCGGCGTGAACTGCAGGCGGCGGTTGCACTGCAGGCGCGGCCACGTGCTGCACTTGGCGATCAGGAACGGTCGGCTGCTGCTGCAATTGCTGCGGCGTCGAAGGTACGTTGCCGGTAGCAGGATGGTCGTCTTCGTCGTCACTCTCAGCCGTAGAAGTGGGCGAGTAGGTCGGCGAAGGCGGCTGGTCTTGGTAGATAGACGTCGTGCCGCTGGTCTGCCCATCCGTATCCGAAGTGCCCTGCCCGCCACACAGTGACAGGCCGGCGAACTGGCTTCGAGTCGCAGCACCGGAGTCAGTTTGGCTGACGTACGTCACGAGCGAGGAAGGCGCCTTCTTCTGGCGCTGCTTCCGTGCCTTGTCCTTCTCTGTCAAGTCAGGTCGCAGTGGTATCCCGGTGCTAGCAGTGCACTCGGAGTACCAGTGACCATTGCCACCACAGATCGCGCAATTTGTATTCTGCTTCTTGTCTGCGACGTTCTTGCTTCGCTTGCGCTGTTGATTGCTGCGCTTGCGAGATGCACCTTGCCGTTGTCCTTGGCCTGCACTGACCTGGGACACCTTCAATGTCTGCGAGGAAGTCTGCCCGGTCTGGCCACGAAGTCGTTCACGCTGGTGTTCAACCGCACGCAGGCGCTGCACTGCCTCCGCCAACTTGAGGGTCCGGCGGTCGTGGTTGTTGATCCAATCGCCGTGTTCACGCGCCAGTCCTTGGTACACTTCAACGCAATTAGACAGCAGTAGGCTTGCATGTTGCCACTCCGTAAACTCTCCATTCGCTTGATACAACAGCGTCACCTTGCGCGCGACGTCATCAACGTAGGCGGTGACGGTCTCGCCCGACTTGAGCCTACGTGTCACCAACTCTTGCAGCAAGTAGTCAGGATTGATGCCGTCGCCAGCCTCAAAGTGCTGTGTGATTCGCGTAAACAGCAGCGCGGCGGCATCCATGTTGTCGCGGATGTCGTCGATCTTGAACGTCGTCCGCAGGTCGACGGTCAGCGACAGCGCGAGGGTGGAGAACGCCTTGTTCTTCCGCGCTTCGAACCATTCGTGGTACTTGGCGCGGCGCAGGCCCTCGGCTTCGTCGTATCGCTCCGTGTCGTAGGTAATGGCGCCCAGCATGCGCGTGTCGAAGTGCAGCGGCACCTCGCTGCGCCACGACTTGTAGTCCGACTTGCTCTGCACCTTGGGCAACTTGATGGGCGGCGAGCTCACCAAAGCCTTGGTGTGCTGCACCAGCTCCTTGTCGTCGTAGCGGCCGCCTGGGTTCATGTTGTCCAGGGGCGGCAGGTCGCGCGGGTCGTCGCCTTGGCTGCGCAGCGTCCGCAGCAATCGCAGGTCTCGGAGGCCGTCGCCCTGGCTTGGCGGCGGCTGCCGGTCGTCTTGGTCGTCGCGGCTCGTCTGCGACGGCGAAAGATTCGAAACTGGCAGAGTTTCTGCAGAATTCGCTGGGCGGGGCGCTGAGTGAAGGTCGCGTAACCCTTCAAACAGCGCCTCAGCCAATGAGCGGCCGCCCTGAATACCAACTAAGGTACGAATCAGGCGCTCGGCATCGCTTCGTGACAGCGACCCGTCATTGGCAGTAGTGGCGTTTTCGTCCAGTGAGGAGCCAGCTTGGCCCTCATTGGTCGAAACGTCTTGAGCAGTGTTGTCCACACCAGGCGCCGGGCTCTGCGATTGGCCCGCCCTCGTTGGGCTCATAACCTGAGGTGACGCAGGGCGCGTCACTGGGCTCGTCAACTGTCGGTTGCTTCTAAGAGTTGGTCCCATTAGACAGTAATACAGTTAAAGAGCAAATAGTCACAACAATGCGCAACAATGGCGCAATAATGCAGGTAGACAATAACACGTGAGTGTCGGGCAAAGCCTCGACAGGACCGCGGTGTCTGGCGGGCTGCTCGTTCTCGCTTGCTGCTCGCAGAGCGGCAAAAGCGGTAGTGAGCAAGAACGCAGCCACGCCGCGCACCGCGAGTCCGCAAAAGTAGATTAGCAGTAATATACAAATACACAGTCTCCTATACTTAACCTCAGTGTTTTGCCCCCGCAGGGAGCACACCATCTTGGCAGCGCACAGCCAACGATGTGGCCTTGCATACAGTAGCGTAGATGTTTCCGCAATTCTTGCACCGTCACGCACCTGCACACGGTGCGCGACGGGCGCAAGATCAGGAGTCAGATGGGCCAGTCTTGGTCACTGCCGGTGGACGGTGGCTCGGGTGTTGGGCACCGGACACTGGCAGACTGCAACGCAGACCACTGTGGGCTGCAATCTCACACCTCCGATATTATCATTACATTTGTTATAAGTGACACGCTCCGATTCCATCAAGTCTGATATCGGCTTTACAAACTCCAAGTCACTTTGGTCCTTTTTTGCTGGTTCAAGGACAAAAACCGGTAAAGTACGTCGCACGTAAACGAATTTCCGTCCTGGATTCAAGGACAAAAATTGTTGGGGTTAGGATACCTCTTAGATTTTATCGATGCGTGTGGGAATGGTGTGTTTGTGATTAGGAGATATGTGTGAGCCCAGAGGTCGTGCGAGAGGGAGGTTTGTAGCGAGTTTATAGGTGGCGCCACAGGCTCTAAAAAACGGCCTCTGGGCTGAGAAAACAGCCAAAAACAAATTTATGCGTATGTTACGCTCGGAGTAATGTGCACGCTCCGATGTACATTCAGTAATGAGGGTCGCCCAACTGGAGACGCGGGGTCCACTAATAGAAGTAATCCGGCTTTTACGACAATTTTACGCGTAAAGAGGCACCAGCACGTGAGTACATCCTCAAAAATGGAGGTTTTTCTACAACGAAGTACCGCACAATAAAGCACAGCGTAATTCTTGTTGTTTTTTTCTCTCGAAAGGCGCAAGTCGCCTACATCCATCACGTCACCCAATGACACTATTTACGGTTAACAACATATTTGTATACCTGCATCTATGTACGATGTGCTGCCACCTCTACTGTCTGCGCGGTGTGCTAGCTTGTGTTGAGGTTAACTTTGCTGTTCCGCAAGGAGGTTAAGCTTGGTGTTCAATGCTGTACTTAGATTGCATGTTTGTGAACTCTGTGGTGAGGTTAACTATGCTGTTCCATTTGGGGGTTCAGCTTAGTGTTCGATCAGTGCTACCACTGTATATTTCGCTCATTTAAACTCCTAAGTCTGGTGTTTGTCTTTACAGCTTATCCTTCCGTGTTGTTGGGTGTGTTGTCTTCCACAGCCTCGTCTTTGAAGAAGGTCTTGCTGACAAGAAGACGGCGCTCCTTCTCAAATGCGACAACAACTTTCTAGCGCAGGTGCTTCTTTGGCTCCCAAGTGGGTTCCCAGTCGACCAAGTAGTAAGTAACATTCTTCTTGCGCTTCCAGTTAATGATCTTGCAAATGTAGTACGCCGGCTCGCCCTCGGGTTGTCATCGGCGATCCACTCCTCTTCGCCCGAGTCTTCAACATCCATGGGTGCAGAAGATGCGAGCCACTCGCGCACATCTCCAAGGTCGACTCTGCGCTGCTTCGTTTCAGCGAGCGCGGCGACAATGACTTAGATTGCTTCCGGGTAGAGGCTAACAGAGGGACCGTCGTGTTCATGGTCAGGCGCAGGTGACGAATGACCTCGTTGCTCACTCGAATCGTGTATGTATTGCTAGCAGTGATATACAGGGTCTTGAACTCCTTTGTGGGGCTGATGGCGTTCTTTGTAGGCTTGGGTGCGGACATGACAGCAGTGTTGGGCATGGTGGAGAGTGGAAAGCAAAGTGGAAAGCGCGAGACGAGGATCAAGACAAGACAAGCGGTAATGAATGGTTTGGGTACCACAAGTAAATTCATGCGTGATTACGGGCTGGAAATTTCCCCAAGGATGTTGGTAGTATGCGCTGGCGCAGGGTCATCAGTGTGGCCTGCGGCTTGCAGCTGATTGTAGCGTCGGACGAGAGAGTTGCGATGGTCAGCCTTGTAAAGTTTGCGCATGGACTTGAGGAGATTTTGAGCTCCGGAGCATTGGGCTGTTGCTTATTCCAAAACTGATAGCAGCTCCTTTTCAGCGGTTGCCCCAAGCTTCAAGACGTCATCTCGATACTGCGGCGACTTCCCGTCAAGCACAAATCCTTCGCCAAGGAAGAGCTTCATGAACGCGACGATATCTTGGTGCTCGGCCTCTTCTGCTTCATTGCTGCGTCGGCCGAGCTCCCCATCCGCGGCTCGTGGGCATACCACGAGAACCTGGTATCCTTCAGCTGGTAGCTGCCGAGGTACGTCGTCGATTTACTGGGGGTTCACCGTTACCTGCATCCCCACCTGCGTCATCTCCTGGTGGTGTCCGTTTGTTCTCGTTGTAGATCTTAGCCTCCATGGTAGAAAAGCTATTATACCGATTCTGGTTGACGTCAATTAACTGTTCAATCAATGCTGCTTAGTAAAGAAATATGAGGTGGGTCGCGATATCAGTTGCGGGATCGGTGTTCTTGGTGTTTTCTGGTTTGGTGCTTGCGCACGTGCCCAGATGCAACGACCATGCTAGCAGCTTACTGACACAGAAACCCTTCTCAATGGCTCACGCTTCCATGCGCTGGACCGCCAGGCCATCCGATGTAAGCGACTTCAACTCATGATAGTGGCGCAGCAGATATACCATTAGTGTGTCGACCACCCGCGCATTCGCATTGTACTGGGCAGTCTTAGTCCGAGTGAAGTGACGAAGAGTAGCGAAGCAACGGAGCGAATTCTTGTCTGCGTGTCGGATTCGAAGCTATACAACGCGAGAAGAGGAACCTTTGTTTCTGGGTCGCGGCTGCTCAAGACCCGAGCGGCCTTGTGGTCTTCCGATGGTGTGTTGAAGGCGTACGCAAACGTCGTGTTCGTCGCGGTCATGTTCCAAGCTCCGCGATCGAAGATCCACTGCACACACACGCCAGCTCCATTTGCGTGTTGTGCCCCTCCCCGTCGGAATGAGTGAGATGTCAAGTGCTCGGCGACACCGGCCGGTTGGGCAATTATGTCAAGAACAAGGTTGACGTAGCTGTGGATACCGGGTGTAATATCAGGTGACTTGTCTTCGTCGGCACGCTTGGTTTCGGGGTGACTTGGGAGAACGGCCTCAGGATGGTCCATCAAATCGATAAGTAGCGTGGCTGGTGTAAGCTCGGCTTGGAGAAGATGCGTGTTGTTCCGGTAGTTGACTCAGCAGCGCTGATGTCGGCGACGTCTGGGTTACCAACGCGAGTGTAACGGCAAGAAGGAGGGGCACGTGGAGAAATCGTCGTCAGGGGGCAGCGAGGGGGCTTGCTCTTCAAATATCTTCACGCAGATGAATCGCACGAAGAAGATATAGCCCGAGCCAATGGAGAGATTCACCGTGTGGAGCAGGGTAATGTCCGACGTACGTCCGAACAGATACCAGCGTAGGCACATCAGGGCTGCATGCTATTAGTCAGCGGTGGTAACAGCAGTCGAATAAACGTGCATCATCATTTTCTTGAGGGCCTTCTTCGTGCATGCAGGGGTCTTGTTGACGAAAGCTCCTGACTCTCGCTTCATACAATAGCGCTCGAGAACTTCTCCTTTCATGAGTAGAGTCTTGTCGATTGCCACACGGCGCTGAGGGGACTGTTCCAGCAGCCAGTTCTTCGTCTGCCGGTAGTACTGCATGACAGAGCGGCGGGTGCTCCTTGTGAACCTCCTTGAAGGTGGGGTACATTCCAACTTTGTCGACAACAGCTTCGAGAACCAGAGGAGTGTTCTCCCGCTGCATGCAAACTTCCAGGTAGTCCCAGCGAACACCTACTTCTTCGAGTAACTTCATGAAGGAGAGCACTGCACTCTCGTGGGCACGTCTCGTGTTATCTGGGGTGAGGTCGTTAAGGCTCATCTGGAGTCGGAGATGTCGGAGCTTGCGTGTTATTCGTGAAATATGTGAATTACTTGCACTCCGTAGGGGGATATCAAAAACTTCGCTGGGTCATCCGACTTTTCGGAGCTGTGGTTGTTGATGAACTTAGGTGTAGACTGAACGTGTAGGTAAGGAGACAAAACCAGCGAGGGGAGCTTGCCGTGCTCCCGAGGAACTGTTGCTGTGTATTGAGTTAATCCGATAGTGAGAGCTTCTGCTCGACCCAGACATGGGAAGTTCTGGCCGCGCAGAGCTCTCTGTCTACCAGTCCTATTGTACACCACCTGCGCAATTGCCTCCCAGCTCAACCTGCTCTACTAGCCGCATACATTGTCCTGCAGCCTGTACGCACTGCAAACTTCAACACTCCACCGCAGTGCGAAGCCCAGTACTGCTGCTGCGCGTTATGCATCCGTCTCCTGCAGTTAGCTCCCCCGATCGTTAGATCTCGTCTCCGTGCTTTCCAATTCCCAGCGCAAAACGGCTGCATCGTTGATGCAGACTTTTCAAATCCCCAGGCACCATCTTGTTCGGTCTATTGCCAATGGCAATTTGCCAGCCGCAGCGTGCACATATCCACTTGGATTCGTATCCACCTTGCACACCGCGGCTGCACACCGACGCCAAGCTTTACCCCATCGGTTTGACATTCATGGCCTCTCACAGATACTCTCGTGGAAGTCCTTTGGTCAGTGCGTCCGCCACATTGTCTTTCGAGACAACATACTAAAGGTCCACGTTCTTAAGCTGTACATGCTCACGAATAAAGTGATATCGAACGTCGATATGCTTTACTCGAGAATGCTGAGCCGGGTTTTCAGCAATAGCAATACACGCTTGATTGTCTTCGTTTATGACCGTGGCAGCTTGTTCATACCCGAGTTCTTTCTGCAGCTGACGAAGAAATAGGACTTCTCTCGTACAGTGTGCGAGCGCCACATACTCGGCTTCGGCGGTTGACTGAGCCACAATCCTCTGCTTCCGTGAGTTCCATGACACCGTGCAGTTTCCAATCATTGTGATGTAACCGGTAACTGATCGGCGGTCATCTTCGCATCCGGTGTAGTCCGAATCCGTGTAGGCTCGCAATACCACTACATTACCGCTGAACTCAAGACCGTAGTTCCGTGTCGCCTTCAGGTACCTGATGCAACGTTTAACAGCCTGTCAATGTGCTTCGCCGTGATCGCTTAAGAAGCGACTTGTATCTTGGATGGCGAACGCCATGTCAGGACGACTGCCAATCATTTGGTACATCAAGCTGCCCACAGCCTGTCGGAACGGCTTTTTCAGCATTTTTGCCGTGGCCTCCTCGGTTGCTGGTGCTTGCTGCTTTATCAGCTTCTTGCAAACCGCTGTAGGTGTCGCAACACCTGCGCCATGCTCCATGTTAAATTTCTGCAGGATGGAGTCAACATTGTATTGCTGGTTGATCGACAGTTTCCGCGCCCGTTGGACTCGAGTGATCTTGAGGCCGAGGATAAAGCTAACTTCATTGAGATTTTTGACCTTGAATGCACTACCGATTGACATCTTGAGCTTCTCCATCACACCAACGGATTTGCTCAATAGCAACAGGTCGTCTACGTAAATCGCGACAATCTCGAGTTCACCACGACCTCTGCGAATGTAAATGCACGACTCATAGCTTAACTTATCAAAGCCCTCCTGAGTGAGATAGCTTGTGAGCGCCTGGTGCCATGCGCGCGGAGCTTTCTTTAAACCATACAAGCTCTTGTGTAGTTTGCATACCCACTCATGTTTGCCAGCGGTCATCATCCCTTGGGACTGTGTCATGTAGATCTCTTCATTCAAAGTGCCGTTCAAGAAAGCGGTTTCAATGTCCATTTGATGAACCTCGAGATCCTCAATGCAAGCAATTGCAAGCGACTCCAATCGTATCACCGGTGCAAACATCTCGTCAAAGTCATGATATTTCACTTGTTGACAACCGATAACAACCAAACACGTCTTGTACCTCTCGATGGAGCCGTCACTCTTGTACTTCTTCTTGAACTGCCATCTGCATAACAGTGCACGCTTTCCTGGTGGCAACGGCATTAATGTCCATGTTCCATTTGTCTTCAGCGACGCTGCCTCAATGTTGATCGCACCTCTCCAGTGCCAAGCATCGGGCTCGGTCGTAGGTCTGGGGGTCTGCAGCAATCGCAAATGCAGACAGCAAGCACATATCGGATTTAGCATGCACATTTTCCAATGCAACCAATGCTGCGGCTTCTTGTTGCTTTCTCACGACGTTCAGCACTGGATTACGTGCAGGTGAACGCTTGGTAGACACTTGTGGCGCGATCCCATCGATAACAGCACATGCAACGGGATCATATTCCCTTAGAAACGGTCGAACGTCAGCGAAATTTACATCGGACATGTCAAACGAATTCACGAAGTCCTCCAGAAGCGCGACACCATCTGCTGACGGCTTCTCCGCCGGATCGAGGTGGCTGTAAAAAAGCAGGTCAGCCTCACTCGTAGCAGACCGAGCGTAATAGTTGAAATCAAGTGTCAGGTGACTACTCAGTAGCCGAAATTCTTGTCGTCGTAGTTCTTCTGCCGCAGGTGAAAAAGACTCATCGAAGGAAACATGACACGAGGTAACCACAGTCCTGCTCGCATAATTGAGAACTTCCCAAGCTTTTTGGTGGGACGGGTGTCCAACGAATATACCCCGTATAGCTCTGCAGTCGAGTTTCTGACGTTTAGCAGTGCGCGTAGCGGCCCCACCTGGTGCTCTACCTGTCGAGAGTATCTTCCGTGGTAAGTACACATCACACACGCAGATGCGAAACATCTGGGACGAATCCGTGCCAAGCTTCAAAAGGAGTTCGTCAAGTGGTGTTGTTCATAGTGGGGTTTTGCAGGTAGACAACAACTTGAAGTGCCTCAGCCCACAGTTGCTTGGGTGAGTTGCTGTCAATCAGGACAGTTCGCACCTTGTTGAACAAAATGCGGAAACGCACTTCTGCAAGGTCGTTCTGCTCGGGTGTGTACGGCACAGTCGTGCCCCTGTCAATCCCGTGTCTTGCGCAGAAGTCCAAAACCTCATCAGAGAGGTACTCTCCAGCGTTATCGCTCGTGAACTTGCAGCAATTGTGCTTGTTTTCGATTGCAGCCTTGTGCTCCTTGTCACACAATCCGATGCGAAGACCCGAAGCTTGATGAGCGCAGTGGCGAGCGCTCGAAGAACACTTGAGAGGAAATTGGAAAGTTGAAAAGTGAGTGATTGATCCGTTAGTTAGCGTCGGCACGCCGCCGCCGCGCAACCAGTAGTTCTTGGCGACCAGGGCACGCAAACAAGTATCCAGGTCCCATCCTAAAGACTATCAATCTCAAATCCTAGATCAATCCTTATCTACCAATGAAAACCTACTAATCCTATTCGTAGCTTGGCCAAAATTTGCGACTTGCGTCCCATAATCAAAAGTCCGGCTGGAAAACTTGATTGTTGCACATCTCAAGGATTTACAGTCAATGAGGTCGCGCGAATGTCCATGTTTACGCGTCCCATAATCAAGTTTACTTTTGACACCAGCCAATAGGATAGCGTATAATGAATATAAACCATGCATCCCCGTATTACGCTGTCCAGCGTAAACTGAAGTGCTGTACAGCAGCACTTGACGTGGGAGTCCTCTGCCATCTCATTGGCAGACGGACGTCCACGTCACATGACCTCCCTTCCAAGAAGGTCCCACTACTTCGAAGCTGCAATTTGCTTCTTCTTGGAGTCCCAGTACTTGTCAATGAGCCCTGGAATCTGATTCAGGTTCTCTACGGGTTCCCATGTAGCGTCTTCTCGGGGTTCACCAAGCCACCAAATCCGATATTGGAGCTTCTTCTTCCTGCGACGGTGGCCGATGACTTCACGTACAAGTTGTCCCTCTGAGCAATCATTCAAGATCACCTTGTTAACATTTTGGCTGCGTGATTCGTCGCTGCGATACGGCTTGAGCAACGAGGTGTGGAAAACGGGATGCAACTTGAGCCCCTTCGACAACCTCAGCTCGTAGGAGTCATGATGAACTTGCTTCACGACCGGGTAAGGACCAATAAACCTTGGCGCAAGTTTCTTCGCCTGTGCAAACCCCTTGTGACGAATGTCCAAGTTCCGTCCATCCAAGAGTACCATATCCCCGGGTTTGAAGTCTTGAGCAATTCTGTTCTTGTCATAATACGACTTCATTCGAGTTTGCGCCTCACTCATCGCGTCTTGTGCCATTTTCAAAATTGCGTCTTGCTTGAGCAGGAAATCTTGTGCTGACTTCTGCAACTGCTCAAACTCTGGGTCCCTAGCCACCTCATCTGGCATATAGGGCACATAACCCAGATCAGCCTCAAACGGTGAGATACCGATCGAGGAATGGACACGTCTGTTGTACGCGAATTCGGCGAGAAGTAGGTATTCATCCCAATCATTCTGGAATGGGTTCACGACGCCTCGTAGATAGTCTTCAATAAACCGGTTAGTACGCTCGGTCTGACTATCCGTTTGTGGGCGGAAGGCGGACGACAAGTTATGAGTCGTCTCTAATGTCTTAATCACCTCCTGCCAGAACTTTGATGTGAATTTGGAGTCACGGTCTGAGACGATCGACTTCGGCAGTCCATGGTATTTCACATAATTGGCCATGAATAGCGCAGCAGTCTCTTCTGCTGTCGCCGCCGTGTTCGTCGCAATGAACTTAGCACGTTTCGTCAACCGGTCCACAATAATCATAATAATGTCTTTTCCGGCTGCCGTCTTCGGTAGTGCAACCATGAAATCCATCGTCACATCAATCCATCTGCCTCCTGGAATCTCCAACGATTGAAGTAGTCCCGGCGGCCTGGTTTGGCGTGCCTTGTTTCGCTGACAGAGCTCGCACGTGTTCACATAACGCTGAATGTACTTCGACATCTCGGGCCAGTAATATTTCTTCTGGACACCTAAGTATGTCTTGAAGTATCCGGGGTGACCTGCCGTGACCACATCGTGGTTTTCACAAATAACACGGTTCTTCAGATCTTCATTGTCCGGAATTACCAGTCGAGCATTTTCATCATCTCTCGTTTGGTAATACAGCAGTCCATTCTTCACAGAGTAGCTTGGTACCTCTTTACCGCTATCGATACTCTGCAACAGCTCTTGAACTCTTCGGTCTGTAGAGTACAGTTGTTTGGCCGAGTGCGTCACAGTTGCACTGGTCGTTTGGACGCTAGCTACAATTTTACGGTTTCGAGCTGCTTCAATGAGCCCACTGAGACTAACCTGAGCGGCTTTGTGCTCAAAGAGTGGGTTTCGAGACACTGCATCCGACACTTGGTTACTGTCGCCTGGAATCCATTTGAACTGTGGTTGGAACTCGGCTAGTTCATTAAACCAGCGAGCCACACGACGGTTGGTTGTCTTCTGCGTCAAGACAGTCTCAATACTCTTGTGGTCTGTCTCCACCGTAAATGGCCGATCGAGCAGGTAGACTCTCCACACCCGAAGCGCATGCATAATAGCCAGCAATTCCTGTTCGCGCACTGGGTAGTTTAGCTCCGCTAGTTTCATTTTACGACCAGTGAATGCGATCGGATGCTCGAGCCCTCCCTCGTTTTGAAACAAGACTCCCCGTATGGCAAAGTTTGAGGCATCCATACGAATACCGAACGGTTTTCTGAAATCAGGAAGTTGCAATACGGGAGGGGTGGAGAGACGGCGCTTGAGTTCATGAAAACATTCCAACTGGTGCTCAGACAAATGCAGCGTTTCCTTTGGGCGCAAACCCTTAGTACTTTCATGCAATGGTCCTGCGAATTGCGCGAAGTCGGCGCAAAAGCGCGAGACATAGACCGTAGTACCCAAGAAGCTTTCCAGTTGCTTCTTTGTCCGTGGAATCGTCCACTCGCGAATCACACGCACTTTGTCAGGGTCCATTCGAACACCATTGCGGCCCACAAAATCACCAAGACAAGGGATCTCTTCGACACAAAACTGGCACTTCGACAACTTGACATACAGCTGCTGCTCTTGACAGCGTTGGAGTACTCTGTCCAACGCCTCGACATGCGTCCGAACATCTGTGTCTTGAGTGAAAACATAGATGTCATCAAAGTAGATGCGCATGACATCGCGTAGGTCGCTAAACACCCGCTGTAACAACCTGTTAAAAGTGCCAGGACTACCGCTCAAACCCATAGGGGTGACAAGATACTCCAACAGCCCATCGGGCGTCGAAAAAGCAGTAAATGGAATGTCAGATTCACGAAGTTTAACCTGGTAATATCCTCACAAGAGGTCCATGCAGGAGAACAAGTAACTACCCCCCCCCCCATTGCGTCGAATGTGTCTTCCTTCCTCGCATGGGTATGGCCGGCAAAATGGTAGAGCTGTTGAGCTGGCGATAGTCGTGCACAATACGCCAACCCACGGGTTTCTTGACACAAAAAGTTGGGGCACTGAATGCCGAGGTGCTAGGGCGAATGATTCCAGCCTGTACCATCTCCTTCGTCCAATCTTGGATGACCTTGCGCTGCTCTGGGCTTTGGCGCCACTGTTTCACCGAAATCGGTTGCGTTCCCGGCTGAAGCTGAATTTCGTGCTCAATCCCTTCGCGGACAGGAGGTGTGGTACTCGGCAGCTCAGTGCGAAACACAGTATCGCGGTACTTGAGCAAAATTTCATATGCCGGATTGTCCACTAGTGCCTCCCATCCTTGTTGCTTAAAACGCTCAGCCTTTTCTGAGTCGTGCGGGTTGACAACAAAAACAGCTTCAATACCCTTCCCTTTGCAAAGTTCTTTCATAAATTGCTTCGTTGAGATCAGCTTCGTTTCTCCGAACGCACCGGTGTGGCCATGCTGCCGATAGTAATGAAATACTCCCCGGTTCTGGTTTGCATTCTTGAAACGATGGCCTCGAATCATACGTGCGGGAGGTCGGTTAGGTACCACCAACTGGTGGGCTATGGGTTCCTCGGTCCTATTACGTGGACGCAGCAGTAAGCGTTCCCAGTCGATGTCAGGGTTATTCTCCCGAAGCCACTTCATTCCGAGGAGCACGTCCTTGTCTTCTGGAACCGGCATGACCGTAAAAGTCTCGCACGTCACGGGGAAATCCGGAATCTGTAGCATCATTTCGACGGTAAGTCTCGGTCTTTGCACGGTTTGGTTGTATCCCAGACGAACTGTCATCATGTCGTCGGGATGCTCCGTGATTTCCAATTGTAGTCGCTCGGCTAACGCTTCCGTGACACCGGTGAGGCTGCTGCCATTGTCGACGAAGATCGAAACTTCTGCGGGGGGCTCATCCTGCTTGAAGGCTAAAGCACTTACTTCCAAAATAGCATAGAATGATCCGCCAACATAGTGGTTCATCTCTTTGGTGGACGTACATAGTGGCTTGATATGGCCGAATTGTCCACAGTTGTTACAAGTGGCTGACTTTCGCCAATCCTCTTTCAGCCCACGCTTCGAAGGTGGCTTTCGTTCCTGTGGCTTGGTCGTACTGTTAGCCGCAGGTTTCACAGACGAAACTGCTTTCGACGAAGGCTGATGACTCACTGCAGGTTTTACCGATAGCCCTCCATAGTGAGCAAACTCAAAGTTCGTTGCAATCTCAATGACCTCATGTAAGAACCTTGGACTGAGTTCCTTCACCTTCTTAGCCGTCTCCGCACGAAGCCCATTCTGGAAGTAGAAACGCTTCTCCATTTCCGAAATGTCCAACTCGGATTAAGACATCAAATCCTGAAACGAAGACACATATTCATGGATAGTTCCGTGTTGTTTCAGTTGAAACAACCGCTCACGCAGGTTGTATTCAAAGTCTTTCGGGCGAAAGCGCTTGCGCAACTTTGTCTTAAACAGTTGCCATGTTTTCGGCATCCCCGTCGCATCACAATCCGACGAAAAGGCACGATACCAGTTCAGCACAGACTTGCCTAAACTGCTTGATATCATGGTCACAAAATCTGACGTATCGGCCTCCATTATTCCTCGTTTGTTAGCGTAGTACTCCTCCGTAGCAAAGATCCAAAGTTCCAAGTCTTCGCCAAATTTCCCTTCATACGTGGGAGGATCCTTCTTCCGTCGTTCACCTTGCGAGGAGAGTAGTTGCTCAAAACGACTGTTGGCCTGTTGCATTTGCATCTGCAACTGGGTCTGCATCTGATTCTGATACATTTGCTGCTGCTGTGCAATCCACAACATCAACTGCTGCATCGACATTGACTCAGGTGCAGGGGTTGTCGTCCCCGCTGATGAGGCTTCACTTTGCGCTTCTTGTGGCGCTGCCGCCTCCGTTTGAGCCGTCCGCGGCACTTGACGCTGCCGCGGGTTAGGCGATTCACTCTCACCCGCCCTACTCCTTGTCACAGGCATTAGGTTTCGAGCAGATGGACTTTTCGGTGAGTGATCCGTAAAACGGTACAATAAAACGGAGACGAAGTGAAGCTAAAAGTGTGTTTAAGGCTTAGTGTTTCTGAGGTTTTCGGCGGATAAGCCCGTTAATCTTCGCAGTAATGTTATCCTCGCAGCTCTTAAGGTCGAGAAGAGCTAAGTTGAGTTGCCGATCAACCTTACCCTCAACGCTGTCGTCCTTGATACCCCAGACCTCTTTGTGGAACTTAACCAGGACCCTCTTAGCGGTTTTGACCTGCTTGAGAAGATCTGATAGCAATTTCGCAATTTTCTCCGCCTCGACCGGCGAGAAGAAGAGATCGGTGTCAATAGCCGTAGCAGAAGGAGCAGGCGTAGACGTTGATGATACTTTAACGTCACGCGCTTTTTGGTGCTTCCTCTTACTGCTGTGGTTATGACCCTTTTTGTACCGGGCCATGAACCGACTCCAAAGATCGAAAGAGGCAAGGGACTACTACCTGGTAACCAGGGACCGTTATACTTCTACAATGTTCCGCGTTAGCAGACACAAAGCAGGCGCCCTGTTACTGAACCGACTTCTAGTAAAAGTCCAACACAACCCCGAAGGTTAGGTACTATCCGATCTAGGCGTGGGCCAAGCCCCAATGTGGTATTTCCACCTGCCCACGGCGTGATGTACCCACTTCTTCGAAGTGTGCTCCCACAGAAAACTGCACGTTCGCAACCTAGAGCGTCCCCACTATGTGGCTAGCTCCAATAGTCACAGGTAAACTCGCTACTGAAGGTATCCCCACGAGCAACCTAGTCTTGAACTTGAACCGAAGCTTGACACGACAAGTGCTACTATGTCACACAAGCCGATGCGAAGACCTGAAGCTTGATGAGCGCAGTGGCGAGCGCTCGAAGAACACTTGAGAGGAAGTTGGAAAGTTGAAAAGTGAGTGATTGATCCGTTAGTTTAGCGTCGGCGCGTCGCCGCCGCGCAACCAGTAGTTCTTGGCGACCAGGGCACGCAAACAAGTATCCAGGTCCCATCCTAAAGTCTATCAATCTCAAATCCTAGATCAATCCTTATCTACCAATGAAAACCTACTAATCCTATTCGTAGCTTGGCCAAAATTTGCGACTTGCGTCCCATAATCAAAAGTCCGGCTGGAAAACTTGATTGTTGCACATCTCAAGGATTTACAGCCAATGAGGTCGCGCGAATGTCCATGTTTACGCGTCCCATAATCAAGTTTACTTTTGACACCAGCCAATAGGATAGCGTATAATGAATATAAACCATGCATCCCCGTATTACGCTGTCCAGCGTAAACTGAAGTGTTGTGCAGCAGCACTTGACGTGGGAGTCCTCTGCCATCTCATTGGCAGACGGACGTCCACGTCACACTCCTCGACGCACGTGAAGAACTCGGAGCGACGAGCAAGCAGGTAGATGCGGCAATATCGTGAAATGAGTCGACAAACAGGAGAACGTAACGTTTGCCATTTAGTGAAGGGATCTCGATGGGGCCACAGATGTCACTATACACTCCAGAACTGCATTCCACCACGTCAAGTCGAGGCGCAGCAGGGAAAGAGCTCCGGCGTTTTGTTCCCAGCTGACACGCATCGCAGAGCCCCTGATGGCCTTTAGCTGACGAATTCACGCGTAGACCCGTCACTAGCCTGCGCCGCATCATCTGATCCATGATCGACGGACTTGCATGCTCAAAACGACGGTGAACCGAATCGTACGTAAGCTCAGGAAAGATGTAAAGAGCCAATTGAGACTTTTTAATCACTTTAAGCACACACACTCCGTTTAGGCTCTCACTGGTCAGGCTGAGAGCGCCTCGCGTGAGCGTCACTTTTCCAGGGACGGAGTGAAAGTCGAACTGAACGCGCCCTTTTGCGCTAGCTGCGTGACCGAGATCAAATTCTTGCGAAGCTCCGGAATGTACAACACATCACTCATCACCAACTGTTGCAGCTTCCCCTCGCTATCTTTGGCATGCAGCTTCACTGTCCCGGCATCCTCCACCTGAGCTGTAGCATTGTTGGCAATGGTCACAATGCCTCCACAAGGCTGCAAATCTTCGAAACGTTCTTTGGCAAAACTGATGTGCTGCGAGCATCCGCTGTCGATAATCCAGGTGTCCTCGTCGAATATGTTCGGGGCCGTGGCTGCTGCTACCATCGTTGCAGCCGACTGGGGCTCCGTTAAAGTGGTCGTCTGAGTCTCCTCCGCTGCCATGGCTTCCACAGCATTCATAAAGAAAATGGACTCACTGAGAGGGCGGGTGAAGAATGCGTCCGCAGCTGTGGGGGAGTTCAGGGCTTCGCGGCCTTCGAGATCCGCACCGTCGTTGCCACTCAAAGGCTCAGTTGTTGTCTCCGAGCTGGCGGGTGACTCGGAGTCTGAGTCATAGATGGCTGATAAGCCCCCACACGTCCGCCAGGGTAGCTGCGGATGCGTGCTGCTCATTGAACTGATCATTGGTCTCGTCAGTCAGGGCCACGTTAGCACTGCCAGTGTGGAGAAGCGAGATCTGAGAAATCGGAGATCGCCGCTGATGGACAAGTGAGAGACTGGGACCCGGCCGGTCACTATTACGAAACACTGACCTGGCGGGATCTACACACAGGAGGAAGCAGGGAGACGCAGGACGGAAGCTGACAAGGCGCTGAAAGGGCAGAGCGGGCGTGGACCAACGGCGGTAACCCAGATCCAGTGGTTCGAGGAAGATCGGAGGATTTGGATCTGGAGCCCAGATCGGGATCAGATCTGATACCGGGGCCCAGATCCAGCATTGCGGATCCGGTGATGACGGCACGCCAGAGACTCGAATGACGCCATGCTGAATGTAAAGGGAGGCTACAGAGCCAGTAGGTATCGATGGGATGATAGCTGGATAGAAGGATAGGAAGATAGGATGGGATCGGACTTAAGCATAAATCAGTACCGAATTTGCCTTGGACATCGCAACCGCCTTCGCCTTCGCTTGGAAACGGGAACTACATTGGCCCTACGAGAAGAAGAAGAGGTAGCGGTAAGAGATCTAGTGTTGGTTAAGTCTGGATATTCTATTGGCTAGATCTAGACCTTCCTAGTGACCTACCCTCAAGTGCGGATCCCAGATCTACCGGAGTTCACAGCTTGGCCGGTCGGGTCTTCGACGCTCAACAACCACAGATCCCGCTATAGGAAGCGGCAAGCATCGCAAGGAAAGGAATACCAAAGGACAAGACCCCGTAAAGGCAACCCCACGGCCGGATCCAGATCCAGGCCGCCAGATCCGAGTGCAAGACTACTCGATCTGGAAGTACAATCGCGAGCTGCGTGAAGATTTCCGCGCCGCTCCACCCCATCCCCGCGTCTCGCCAAGACTGTCTCGACTTCAAGGCGTTGACACTTCGGAAGACACCAGAAGAGCAAGATCCAGCCCTACCGACGGGTACACAAGGTGACCCAATTCAGCACACGTCACGGCAGATCGGAGTACCCCCTCCGTTAGTCGGTGTTCGGGCGCAGTTGGTAAGCCGGACTAGCGATCTCGCAGATTTTGCTGATCCCGCTACACCACACCAGCGTCTGTCTCACTCCGATGCCGCTTGCGCATGGGGCAGTCAACCTTGTAGTGACCCAGCTGGTGACAGTAATGACATTCATCATCTGATCCACGCCCTCGTTTACCACGAGCTTCATCCCCGTTCTGCTGGCTACGATGTTGCCCGTCTCCATTGTAATTACCAGAATGGCGACATCCTCCAGAACAGTTTCCCTTCTGCTGAATTACCGTGTTGGCCTCCGCGTTGTCCTCCTCCTTTAGAGCACCAACCAAACGGGTGCTGCTGACACCATTGCGACGGGCTGCTTCCGTCATCACATTCGCCTCCATGGCTGGCCAAGCAATTGGCTTCTCTTGAATGTAGTAAATGGTTTTGAAAGAATCCCACGAGCTGGGCAAACTGCTCAGCAGCTGGCAGACCTTTTCGGTATCGTCCACAGCTTTGCCTTGGTTGGCGAGCTGGTCGGTCAGCATTTTGAGCTGATTGATGTGCGTGAGCATATCGGTGCCGTCATTGTATTTCAGTCTGACGAACTGGTCCCGGAGAGCACACAAGTTTCCCCAGTTGCGCGGCTCATACGTCTTCTTCAAGTGCTGAAAAACCTCGTACGCATAGCGCTTGTTGCTGACGGCCACCGCCATGTCATCGGAAAGGGTGGTCATCAGAAAGGCTGCCGCTTCGTGCTCGCGTGTCCAAAACTCGTCCTCCTCCTCCAAGAGTCAACATCCGCTCGGGGGCGGCTGTTCTTCCAGCGTCACGATACTCCACAGACGCTTGGCTTGGAGCATCATTTTGACGCGTGTCTTCCACGCAGCATAGTTCTTGCCGGTGAAGTTCATGTCGGAAGTCCACTTCATAGTTAGCTGGTCCAGTGTCGGCGTCGGGGGTCTTGGGCTCATAACCTGATGAGCTTAGGTGTAGACTGGACGTGTAGGAAAGGGGACAACACCGGCGAGGGTAGCTTGCCTTGCTCCTGAGGAACTGTTGCTGTGGTGTATTGAGTTAATCCGAAAGTGAGAGCTTCTGCTCGACGCAGACATGGGAAGGTCTGGCCGCGCAGAACTCTCTCGCTACCAGTCCTATTGTACACCACCTACGCAATTGCCTCCCAGCTCTACTAGCCGACATACATCGTCCTGCAGCCTGTACGCACTGCAAACTTCAACAGCTGTCAAGTGCCGTCATTGGCCGAAATAATTCCGATCATGTCGATTTATTAGTAATAATTTACTATATTAGTAATTTATATTAGTAATAATTTATTATACCGGTATTAGTAATAAATTATTACTAATATAATAAATTATTAGCCGAAACAAAACTATATTTGCCAAGGCATCAATTTCATTGGTTGATACTTCGTATACGGTAGTGTAAATCCGATATGGTCGGAGATTTGACTACAGACAACGACGCAGAAATCCGGCACCACTGAATGCCATCCCCCATAGTAAAATATCGAGAAATCCCCGTCCATTACCACAGGGAAATGCAGAAAAACACACATAATTTCATATAAAGTACTTAAAAGCATATGAAATACAAAGATGAAGCCTACTGATCAAATCTGATTGGCTGGAGAGGTCCACATGCACGGCTTTGTCTTGCCGGATATTTGTGTCGGCCGGATTTTAGTGTCGGCCGGATTTCTGCGTCGTTGTCTGTAATACTCATCCATAAACCCGCGTCAACCTGAAGCGCACAATGTGGCCCCGACTTAGTTCTATTAGAACTAAGTCGGGGCCACATGATAATACCACAGATACCCCGACGCAACACATGGTCACCCATGTAGAATTGATTTAGAGAAGGTACCGGGGTAGGTGGTCATCGATGTAGAAATTCCTAAAGAAATGCAAGATGGGAGACGATAATCACAGACCCCCTTAATCTATTCGCAGTCCCCCTCATAGTTAATACGAGTTACTTCTGTGTCTGCCGGGCCTTGAAGGCGTATGGAAATCCAGCTGAATACAAGCGCAGGCGTCGTCTACGGCTCACTTTATGTACAAAGGGCAGTAACACGTGGCGGTCAGTTGCGTGAGCGACTCCACGATTCGCTGTGCGCGCTCGCATTCTTCGAGCCGACACGAAGCCACCACAGTTCTACTAAGCCTCTTCAGCCGCAATGGCATCTAGCGCCTCGCCCGCCGTCATTACCATCGCAAGCCGGTTCTGGAATGACGGCTACTATGTAGTCAAGTGCTTCATGGAGGAGGACGAGATCGGCACAGCGCTCCGCGCTGTGCAGGATCTAGCAGACACCCGGTGGTTTAGAGACACTGACAACGCTCTCCGACGCCACGCCCCCCTCAACCTCTCAGACAACATTAATGCAAATGCACCAGTTTTTCGACTGGTGCACGAGCGCATGATTGAACTGGCGTCGCGCTTGCACCCTGCGTGGTCTGTCGCGAGCCAGTGGCGCCCTGTGGAGCTGCGAGAAGGCTCCACTCCCCAACACCTGCACCGCGACTTCTGGGCGGCGGAGACATGCTCCGCTATTGTCAAAAGTGAATGGGTACAGGGATCAGTTTTGGTCGCGCTCACAGGAGGACCAAAACTGATCACTGTACCCGGGGCCTTTCAAGGATGTGCTCTACGGAACGATGCCCATGTTGTCGAAATGGACGCGGGGGATCTACTCATTTTTCGCGGGGATCTACCTCATGCAAACCCAGCTGCCGAGACTCTCGATATTCGACTTGAAGGGACCTTGCTGGTGGACGGCGTGGCCCACAGCAATGGTGTGGAAAAGGTTGCGTGGGGATTCTACCGCTGCCATTTTTGCTTCAAGAAGTGTGATTCCAAGCGGGCGCTCACAAACCACGCCAACCGCTACTGCGATTTAAACCCCGACAAGGAGGCTGTCGCAAAAAAAACGCAAGGCCAACAATGAAAAGGGTGCGTATTGTGATAAGTGTGACCGACACTTCGGAAAGAAAAACACCTACAACAAGCATACGTGCATTTAGCTTTCAGGTTAACCACCAGTAATGCTTAGCATTTAACATCAGTTGTTTTCTTTCAGCTTCATTTAATTTTACAAAATGGTAGTGTACATTTAAGATTATCTACAAATCTTTAGGTACGACTTAAGTAAAACTTTATTATTATTTTACTACTGAATGACTGCATTTCAACTTGTAGCACTTTTACTTATACTGGACTTATCTAAAATTTATGGACCAGTGTTGGTTGATACTATCGCGGATATTTGATGTAAATCAAATTTAACGTACTATAAAACATAGATACTTAATATAAAATCATGGATCCGTGAGGCTACCGTCATGGATCCTTGGTGGCTAGTCCTAAAAGTCATGGATACTTAATATAAAATCATGGAATGGTGAGGCTACCGTCATGGATCCTTGGTGGCTAGTCCTAAAAGTCATGGATACTTTATATAAAATCATGGAATCGTGAGGCTACCGTCATGGATCCTTGGTGGCTAGTCCTAAAAGTCATGGATACTTAATATAAAATCATGGATCCGTGAGGCTACCGTCATGGATCCTTGGTGGCTAGTCCTAAAAGTCATGGATACTTTATATAAAATCATGGAATGGTGAGGCTACCGTCATGGATCCTTGGTGGCTAGTCCTAAAAGTCATGGATACTTAATATAAAATCATGGATCCGTGAGGCTACCGTCATGGATCCTTGGTGGCTAGTCCTAAAAGTCATGGATACTTAATATAAAATCATGGAATCGTGAGGCTACCGTCATGGATCCTTGGTGGCTAGTCCTAAAAGTCATGGATACTTAATATAAAATCATGGATCCGTGAGGCTACCGTCATGGATCCTTGGTGGCTAGTCCTAAAAGTCATGGATACTTAATATAAAATCATGGGTCGGTGAGGCTACCGTCATGGATCTGTTTATGGTTCCATCAATGTTGTGTGAAGTATATTCGGCTCATCGTTTGGTTTATCTGGATAGATAAAGAAATCAACGAAGCACGTGGTTTCACTAGTATCTCGCTGCAGAGATAACGTCCACAACATTATCTCTGCAGCGATAGCTCGAACGCCGATGGAGTCCGTCGTGTACCATTTACGCCACCACCTCTCAGACGTTTCTGAGATCGGCGTTGGCTACGCCGGTCAGTTATTGTTTCGGGCTCGAGCACTCGTGCTGGCGGAGGCGGGGGCGTCTCCCCTCGTCTGATCCACCAATGTGGGTGAAAGTCGGTCGGAGACAGCATTCTGCCACTGCTCGACATCTCGTTCAGCATATGAGCACATGGCATGCCCATTGTTCTAGCGTAGACACCAGTACAAGGGCGAAATAGTAGAGCCTTCTGCCTTCGTAAATCGTCCGTTCTACCTAACGCGTAGCTGTGAATAATCTTGACGACTGCGTCAAACAGAGGGCTCGGTAGACGGGTGAGTCGCTTCACACCTTCGTTTGCCTTTTCCGCTTTGTATTTTTCGATGGACTCCAACCACCAGTGCCGTAGTCGTGTTTGTATAAGTAGAATATCACCTTTGCTCGTCCCCAGCCATGCTTTTAGTGTTGCGTGGTAACCCTCCACACGAGAAGTCGCTTGAACGCCAAAGTGCACAACCGAATTCGTCCAACACCGAACAATACGGCGCTTCCAAATATCTAACCACACTTCATCCACGTACGCAGCTTCCACTGGTGAAAGCATATACAATTCTGTTCGCCGAAACTCGTATTCTTCCTCAGTGGCAGACATAACCAATCGTAAAAACGCATCACAAAAATTGCGATGTGCATCAGAGTCCTTGTCTTTGGGGTCTCCAGGTTCAGAAGCTTCGGTATCACGTACAGGCTTGAAGCTGTGAACTCGTGCATGGGTCTCCACTCGCTTTATTACATGCCATAGACACAGCAAAGCAGGAACGAACGGGAAAATGACTTCCAACGCGTTTAGAAGGGATTCTTCGCGATCAGTAAAGAGCACTTGCGGAGGTCTGATGTCATTATCGACCATGAGTTTTTGAAGCTGAGTTAAGGCCCACTGATACGATTCCTGCCTTTCATTCCGTAGAAATACTTGTGCGATATGAATTGTCTTGTTGGTACCGGTCAAACCAACCACATTCAACAATGGCATACTAAACTTGTTCGTTTTGTATGTGCAGTCAAAAAATACGACGTCGAAATTCTCCTTGTAGATTTCAACAGCAGGTCCATAGGCAAAGAAGAGGTTTGTGATACGGGATTCTTGATCCGTCGTGAACGCCACTGTGTAGTCACCGCATTGAGGCAACTCAAGCAGATACTCGGTGCGACTCTTGCCTGCGAGTACATCCCGGACAGCGCGCTGACGTTCGTTGTAAATATCGTGCTGCACCATCAGAATGTCGGGCTGCTCTAAGCGTAAACGTGCTGAAGTCTGAGCAGCCCGTGTGCCGGTTTGTGCATCGGTAGCAATAGTAGCTCTAACCGAAGTCGAACGGGATGCCTGCCTGTGTTTTGGGTGTGCCGTTGGATGAGTTGACGGAGGGTGGTTGTGCACAATAGCACGGTCTCGATGCTGCAACACCCAACGCTCCGACGCCGTTCCAGGATCTCCAACACGTACAATGTTTAACTCCATGAGACAACCACATTTTCGAGTAGTCGCGTTCGGCCTCTTACGTTCAGCTATAGAAATATATTGACGTTTCGATCCGTGACGATCGCATCCCAAAACGACACGGCGCCGGCGACTTTTCTTGTCTTGTTTGGTTGATTTGTGCACGAGAGCGTATCCGTAACCACGTGCGAAAGCATTTGCAGCAACGTGAGCCTCCTCAGGGCTGGTAAAACTCGACTCCGGATGACATGGTAAAGACCACGACTTGCGGGCTGATATTTGTGCAGTTAATTGCCGGGCAGGCGGCTCCAATGAGTTATCTGCGTCAGCAGTCACACGTCGATCATCGTCAATAGTTGCACCATTATCAATACACGGGGGTGGTTCAAGTGGGCGAGCAACGAATTCGTGCAATTCAAAAGACACTACCTCGTGCAAAAGCGATGGCGGTGCTTCCTCGTCATTGCCTTCAAATAGCTCCATCATTTGAACCAAGTCGGTGTTGCTCTGTTCGACGATATCATTTGGAGGAGAAACATCAAGAGAGGTCGCTTCGTGGTTGCATTCTCGCCCGAGTGTAGCCATCTCGGAGTGTCGTGATTTCGCAAATTCGTTGTGAGGAGTGGAGGGCGGACTACCGCACAGAAACATGTGTTGTGTCTTATGAGGGGGGCTGCGAATAGATTAAGGGGGTCTGCGATTATCGTCTCCCATGCAAGATACGGAGACCAGGTGTTAGCTGCTCGCTCCCTTCCGCCGCAGGGTGTACCTTCCCAGGCTGCCTCTGAAGTCCTATTGCGTCGCCAAACTTCCTAATTAGAGTGCAATCAGCTCAGTCACCATGGCGCCGTCCCGAAACCGAGTCCGACGGACACAACAAAAGCTGGACAACGAGGCACATGAACGGTGGGATCGGCTATTTGTCGAGGAAGAAGCCCGGAAACGAGCTTTAGCTCGCGCGGAGCTTCCGACAAGCCACGACTACTCCAACGACGAATGCTCTGCTCCGTCGCCCGTGTACGACCGTTGTCTATGTGTGCAAGGCCCCAAACGCGTCCTCAATATGTGTAATTTCGCACCTATGGAGTTCGGGCGCATATTGGGGATGCGATAGAAGATCATGACATGGAACGTAGGTAGGAACAAAAAGAGCGTCAACGCTCCCAAGGATATCCGGTTCATGAGAGTTGCCCGCAAGCGACAATAGGCAAGAAATAATAGACGAGCAAGGCTTGAGCTCCGCACCAGAGCCGCGAATCGCCCCGTTCACACTTCCAGCCGACGATCTAGCGTCAACATTTGCACCCGCAGTGACAGCGACTTCAGCATGTATTTTGGGTCATAGTGACCGGGAATTTCCTCGCGTTAGAAATTCACAGACGCGGTACCGTCGCTGTTAGGACAGTAAATGCTCAGTTGGGTCGCTGAAATCCAAATTCGTTTGTTTGTTTCCCATGCTGTTTTGTACGCTTGTTATTGATTTGGTAGAAACTCAGATGCTATTAATAACTGTAAACTATCGTCTGCCTATCCACGTCCGTGTTACATTGTATCATACCAGGCGCTTCGCAGCTGATTTTTGGAACTAATTATCCCCCAAACTCACCCGAATAACCATTTGAGTCTCGAGGAACGATCCAGCTTTTTGCATCAACAATCGACGGAGACGAGCCGCGAGAAGGATTGCCTGCGTCTTGAAGACGCGGAACCGCCGCACACCAACTGCCCTCACTCTTGAATTTGTCACCTCTCGACCAAGCACATTATGTACTACTAGTATTTCAATTACTCTTCAGTGGACGACTGCTTGCTCTTCCCACAACTTCTCTTTCTCCGCTTCTTGGGCGAGTCCGGCGACGCCAGCGCCTTGATCGCCAAGCAAATCTGCTTGAACTCGTCGCTCTTCTGGATAGCGACGACCTGGTCAGCAATGGTCTGACCCCATGCTCTCACGAAGGAGGATACCGCGCCCTCGGCTGCTTCTTGAGCCTCCTGCAGCTTGCGATCCACGTACGGCTCGTTCTCTTTCAGGAAGGGGCACAGCAGCTTATCGTACACGATGGTCGCTCCCTATCAGTGGACAGACCAGCACCACCGCGTTAATAAACCGCTACAATTTATACCGAGGCTGCCTAGTGCGACCCACCTTCGTCTGCGGCGCCATCATCCAGATCAGGAAGAGCGTCTTGGTTATACTGTATCCGGGCACGAGGCACAGGAGCGGCGATGCCACCGACTCGACGGACGTCGCGGCGCCGTAAACGGCCCAGTACGTGAGCCACTGCTTCTCGTCGTGGCCGCTCTGAGGCCGCTCCAGCGCCTTGAAGCTAGCATACGCAGGGTAGGCGACGCCCACGGTCAGGCACAAGCAGCGCGAGAACGAGGCGCCCATGCTGCTGACGGACGCAAAGACAAGATTGATGGCCCAACCATCGATAAAAACCTTATGTTGCTCTTAAGTTGCGTCGAGTCAGACGCCATCTTCAACTTCCCAGCTGGTCACCGCTCCTCGGCCACTAATGGCTGCGACACGGAACTCGACTGGCCCGGGTGGATGTGGATGCCCCTGACAGAGAACGGCACGCTGAAGTTTCCGCTGCCGGCGCCCATGGAAATGTGGCCATGCTGGATGTCGAACGCCAGCTGGTCGTGCAGGTAGAACCCCACCACCTCCATGCATGTATCGAAGTCGTGCACAGCTGTGTCTAGCACGATGCTGTTCTCCTCGTGGGACAGCCACGACACGTGCTTGGTGTCCTTGATGTGGAGAAGAAACTTGGGTTCGGAGCTGTCGTTAGAGGTGTCCTTCTCGTACAGGAGGTCGAGCTCAATGCCGTACAGGTCGAAGTGAATGGGCAGCGGGTTGTTGATCTTGATGGACACCTTCAGCTCCAGCAAGCATTTGTGCGTCTTCGAATCCAACTCCTTGAGTGCCGGGCTGATCGAGTACTCGCGGAGGAGAGCAGGCTTGTTGTCAATTTTGGCGGGGACGTTCAGCTTGACGTCGACGAGATCAAGCACTTGCAGCGAGTAGCACATTGTGTCGCGATTGCTTCCACCTACGTGCAACACGAGGTCGTCGCCTTCCAAATATGACTGCAGCATCGATTGCAGCGGCTCGGACTGGTTTTTGAAGACTTCTGTATATGCAGAGATGAAAGTCTGGCCGCTTCCGAGGAGGAACCGCTTCAAGCCCGCAACAAGAATGGGCACTTTTTCAGCAGATCGGACTTCTACTGACAGAGACGGGATGTTCCACAGCACTCGCGAGGCGTACTCAAAGGAAACATCCGTAAATGCGAAAATCTCTCGGTCGTCTTGCTCCGTATGAAAATGCGAAAGCGCAATGGTCTTGAGCACCTGAGTCACAACGTGCTGCAGCTCGGTCTTGATCCCGTTTACGACACCGGAGCCCCACGCATCTCCTCCAGCAAGCGGTGGGTCTAACGCATACCTCCACTTTGGTGGGATAAATGCACTAACTAGGGGCCGTCGGTTCTCCCTGAGCAAGTTGGAAACGTCCAAATGAACCGTGAAGGGGATCAGCATGCACGAAATCAGCACCGGCACCTCTCCGTGGACATCAATATTTCCTCCATCAGCGAACACCAGACTATACAACACGTCCGGAGACGTTAACATTTCGAATCCCACTGGTAGCATCATTGTCGTTACTCCTGATTGGAGCTCGAACGCCGGCACCTGGAGGTGCAGGAACGCCGTGTTCTTCTTCGCGAACGTGATGTTCAACGGACCCACTACAGGCGAGCAGTACGACGGGTTCTGGAACTCCATGACCACCTCTCCCACCGTACGGTGGTGGCACAAGTCAGGCAACGTCAACTTGTCCAGCGCCACCGTCGTCTTCCGCAGCAGCGCCACGAACAAAATGTGCACGATCAGCAGCAGCGCGGCGACGGTGCCGAGCACCACCAGCAAGCTCGGGCTTTTCTTCTGCCGCCTCCTACGCAGAGTATAGTCATCGTCAGAGGCTGCACTGGCATTCGAGTGCTTGAGAAGCGGCTCCAGCGCCACAGCTTTGTCGTCGAGCGGTGGCTTCATCCTTGGGCTTGAAGTGGGGCGCATCGAATTATTATTGTACTTTTGGCCAATCCGGAGCGGTGCGAGCAGTGAAACGAATGCGTCTTTCAGCCAATCGACGGGCGCTATTTTTTCATTTTCTGCTAAGCTCACTTCAACCATGTCGACGGTCCACGCGCTGCTCACGATGTTGCAGGACCGCGGCAAGCGCACGCCCGCGTCTGTGCGTCATTTGCTGCTGGAGCTGGCGTCGTGCTGTCGCTGCGCAGACGCCAAGGCCGCGATCCTCGCTGACGGACTGGAGCCGCTGCTGGCGCTGGCGGCAGACGACCAGGAGCTGCCTCGAGGCGAGACGCTCGAAGTGCTGCTGGAGCTGCTGGTTCTCTTGATTCTGGACAAATCCAAGGCAAAGATTAAGGCGGCTCGAGGAGGGGCGCTGGAGCTGGCGGTGAGGTGCTTGAACGAGCTGTCGGCGGGAGCGGTGGGCAGCAGGAGACGCGCCAAGATTCTGAAACGCGCTCTGGAGCTCGTAGACCTGCTGTCCCACACGACGGAGTCGCAGCAGCTGGAGAGGCAGACAATTGTAGTGAAGCAGGTTGTGGAGGTTATTAAACGTGCTGATGAAGACGTCACTGTGCTGGTGCGTGCCACTGACACGTTGGGACGGTTCATCGACGGGAGTTTGGAGAGGATTCAAGTCGCAGCGACGGAACAGGCTGTTGCAGTGCTCATCAACCTGCTTAAATCGGTGAGGGAGAGACTATCGTAGTGTATATGATTTTGGCTGTTGTGCTCAGTTTTGGTGTTGTTATGAACAGGGCGCTGACAATGCCGACTTGAAGCGCACATCGTGTGAAGTTTTGATTCTGATGGGCGAAGCTCCAGGGATGCTGCAGTTGATGGCTGCGCAGAATATTGTTAGCGCTTTGTGTATTTGTCTGCGGATGGAAACTCCAGCACATGACGTAGAATTTGCTGTCGTGCGTTTGCTGCTACGGTTGGCTCGTGAAGCGCGAGTATACGGTCAGATTGTTCATGAAGAAATGGTGCCGCTGCTTTTCCAAGTGATTGAACGTAACAGCAACCTCAGAGAGGTGGCAGCTACGTCGTGCATGATTGTCGCCGATTTATCCGATTTTGCGCGGCAATGCAAGCTGGACCTCTCACCTTTTATGGAGTCTTGTCGAGGAAAAGTATTAGTCCTTGCTGCTACCTGCCATGCGCAAGATGCAACCGTGGTAGACAGTACTTTTCGCTTCTTTGTCAATGTGTCAAACAATCCCGTGGACTTACCCCACTTGATCAACTCGGAAACTATTGAAGGTTTGCTATCGTTATATGTACTCGCTGGTGGATCCGGTTACCTTGCTGAGTTGGCGGGGCATTTGGTTCACGTGATTGTGAAGCTGAGCCGATCGAGACTTGAGCAGTTCACGATACAAGAGGAAGATATTACACTCCCAGCTCTATTTCTTTGTTTGCGGAATTACCACGAAAATGCCCGGTTCACATCTCAAGTATTTGCGATTATGGCGAAACACTGGAAGACTCAGGTAAGTTGAACAAAAGGCATCGTCGAAGCATTTTTGGGAGCGAGTCTACTCAAATAATCTCTTCTTGTAGTGCCAGGCAAAAAGTGTACACAGTATTACTGGCTACGTAGGTATTGCAGTTGAGATACTATGTCGCACAATTCCTGCATCGAAGCCAGACGAGGTATGTACGAACATGCATGCCCTTGCAAATAATCTGCTGACATAGATATAATCCTCCTTAACCAGACACAGACCGCAGAGATTATTAACTTTATTCGAGAAATGATGCTCGCAAAAGATGGTGCCGAAGTAGTGTTAAGTTGCGGCGGAAAGGATTTACTGGAGGTTCTGCATACGTATCTTCCCACTGGGGAAGATGATCCCAGTTCTGTACTTGGGACGCCTTGTGACCGTGGTGGTTCTCGTAATGTTAGTACAATTCCAGCACCTCGAAGTTCACCTCTTCGTGGAGGATTTGGCGGACAAAAGCTCGCTGTTGTTGTGGCAAACCTGCTGAAGAATGCAGTCCTTGGGTTGGCCGAGTTGACAGCTGTTAGTGCCACGGTTGCAACTGAACCCCCTGCCACTAATGACAACATTGAAAATACGGCTTTGCGCCCAGGAGACACAGAGTATGATGAATATGTGTCCAAGCTTTTTTGCCGGGAAAACTCTTCCCATTATAAGCTGGTAAACAAAGCAGAACTTCAAAGAAATGCCGACCGTAGTGACCAGGATGTTATTATCTCCCGGAACTCTACTGATTCTCATTTTGATCCATTGGACTCCAAGTTAAAGACACAAGTTGATGGAACAAGTAACGAAGAACCAACAGAGCATAATGGCCATGGAAATAGCACTACTGAGAGCTTAGAGATCGTTCCAGATGATTCTAGTGGCGATGATGATGCAGAAGCAGACGCAGATAACGCAGATGAGGAGAATAACGATGATAGTGATGATGATGACGACGACGAAGATGATGTTGGTCTTGAAAAAGTAAAGTCTGGTGGTGATGGCGTTGAAGATCCACGCGTCCCCACTCTGTGTTCTATCACTTCGAGTATTGTTCAGCCAAATCCTGAGCGCCGAAACTCTGTCTCAACCAAATTTACAAGCAGTGATTCGTCGTTTGCGCACTTCTACGATCACCTCGAAGATAGAAGATGGTACTACATGGATAGCTCTCTTGTGAGGTACCCCAAGCACCCGTCAAGGATGGATCGAGAACGCCAGAACAACCCTGAAGAAGAGTTCGTACTGGATGATCCCGGGTTTCTTGAGCCGTGTAACCTACCCGACGCTGAAACCGGAGCACGCTTCGTTGAAGAAGCGATTGCAAGTAGAGCTGAGTTTATTGCTAGCGAAGTCAATACGAGAGCGCGAATTGTGTACAAGAACATGTCAATGGTAGAAGATCGCGACAAAGTTGCAGGTATTCCACCATTTTTGATGAATTCAAGGATTGCGCAGCAAGATGCTCCGTATTTTGTTCCTGAGAAAACAAAAGCTTTTCCCGATCTCTCCAGTAGTTTGACTTTCGATAGTAACTTTGAAAGTGGGAATCTGGAGCGGGCCATTCGCGTCGGCGAATACGAATATGACCTCATCCTGCGCCATGACTTCAACTCGTCCGGGCATATGCAGTGGTTTTACTTCGCTATAAGCAACATACACACGCCGGATAGAAGTCCACGTGGTGGTCAAAAGTACCGATTCAATATCGTTAACCTATGTAAGCCAAACTCACTCTTCAATCAAGGTTTGCAACCGGTGGTGTATTCTGTACGAGATGGTCACCAGAAAGGAAAAGGGTGGGTGAGATCGGGGACAGACATATACTATTTTGCCAATTCGTTTGTGAGACCACCAAGGAACACAACAAACTTTCAGGGCGTCGCTCCCACAGAGATGGCACCTGCAGCAGCTATGACGGCCCCTTCCATGACATACTATACGCTGACGTTCACGCTTGAATTTTCAAATGCAGACGATACCTATCTTATAGCTCACAGCTACCCGTATACGTTAACAATGCATCAGCTGCACATCCTCCGCTCAGGCCATAATACAAGCCAGATTCTCCGGCACAGCTTACTGTGTACAACCCTGAGCGGAAGGAGTTGTGACTTGTTGACCATTTCAGACTTTTCTGTTGCTCAACAAGAATTGGGCGCCCGGAGGGCGGTCTTCGTTACAGCTCGTGTACATCCGGGAGAATCACAAGCCTCTTGGATGATGCGAGGGGTTATAGATTTCTTGTTAGGAAACTCGGATGTGGCACGTGTACTACGTCGAATGTTTGTATTCCAGATCATCCCGATGCTCAACCCCGACGGTGTGTACTATGGCAACAGTCGGTGTGGACTCTCCGCTTGTGACTTGAACCGCCAGTGGCAAGCACCGAGCAAGGCATTACACCCGACGATTTTTCACGCAAAAGAGTTGCTTGTAAAAGAACGCTCTTCGCGGGGAGTTGCTTTTTTTTGCGATATGCACGGCCACTCAAGAAAGAAAAATGTGTTCATGTATGGATGTGATACTAAGCGAAAACCAAATCCAGCTGCACGGGAATTCGCGAAACTGTTTTCAATGCAACATATTGCTAAGAAATACATCGCATTCCCAGATTGTAGCTTCAAAGTGAGCAAGGATAAGGAGACGACTGCCCGTGTGGTCGTAGCGAATGAGCTGAAAATCAGCTGGAGTTTTACACTAGAGGCTTCTTTCTGTGGCGCCAACTACGGCGAACTGCAAAACATGCATTTCAACACTAAAGATCTACGTGAAGTAGGAGCATCACTATGCGAAACGCTATTCCAGGCCTGCGTAAGTGACGTTAGCGTTCGAGACCGGCTCATCGCTGAGGTAGACGACTCTACGGTGTGCATTCCACAGCAAGTCGAACCTTATCTGCGTGAGGCTGGGGCTGTGAGTGAAGGATCTCCAGTAGATGTGGAGACTTATGTGAATCCACGTTCCTCCCTGAATAAAAAAACTGGATCTGGGAAGAAAATTACAAATGAGGCTGCTCCAAAATCCGTGAGGCGAAAGACTTCGAAAGCACGAGCCGTCAGTACATCGGATGCAGGGGCCCAAAAAGTAGCTGAAACAAACGAAGGCCCGGGGAGGCGGAGAAGGATGAGTCGCCAACAGAATAAGTCGTCATCATTGACCACAGGCATTCTTGACGGGACCACTCGTGATGTTACAGATCCAGCTTTCGTTACTGATGACTCAACTACTGGTCTTGACCTCGCGTACATCCCACCACCCAAACTAAGTGGAAGAAAGCTACGCAGCAAATACCCGAAAGTTCGACGGACGAAGAGCAGTCCTGTCGGACACGTAAAATCTCGTCGTCGAGCCGTATCCAGCCTTGCCTCCAATGATGATGCCGACGAATCCGAAGAACCTACGAGCCAACACGCAACAGCGGGTGTTTATGGAGCTGCGAACAGCTACCCTTCTACCGATTCAATAATGCCGCTAGTGTCCCCATCGAAACTTTTAGCAGTACCTGGCCCGCCCACCTCCTCAGTTCGTAACAGTTTTCAAGGGCCTGAGTCCACGTATGTGCGATCGCCCAAATCGATTTCTTTCCCATATCCAAGTAACATACTTGGTATTCCGCTCCGAGACTCATCGGTGCTTCTCCCGTCCCCAGTTGGCGAAGTTATCACACGGTCACCAAAAGCGCCCGCGAATCGCATTCGGTTCAGGTGAGCCAAAGCATTTCAGCATCGACGACCATATTTATTCACTAACTTTCATACACTTGCAGAGGGGCTGGGAGGCAATTTGCAGCGGTCAGTACCATACCACGGGCCAGTATCCACGACATTTTGGTAAGACTTGTATCTCACGATCTGATCAGTTTTTGGCTAATAAATTTTCTTCGCGTTGTCTTCTATCAGAGATCGGACTCGGTAGCAGCTTTCCAGTCGTATGAAGCGGATCTCATCAACGCCTCAACCATGGTGATTAGACAACGAGGCAGTATTGCGGCAAGCAATAACGCGCCAGCTACATCCGATGAAAAGAATCTCTCGTCGCCACCATCCAGCTATTTAAGTTTCCCGAGCGTCATATAGCGCGAAAAAGACGGGTGCTTTATTGCGGCTTGGTCACGGCAGCGGTAGCTGCCGCCACCAGGGAATCCAAGCAACTTTCTACCTTCCGAAGTCGGTTGAGTGTGGATTTCTGCTCTTGGCGAAGTGATGATAGCCATATTTCTTGAGACTGTTGCATCCCCATTTCCGGACTGACGTAGTCGCCAATCGACTTCTTCCGAAGCTCACGTTGAATTGATGTGGACAGATAGAGGCTGTTACAAGCTGACAAGAGTAATAGTGTAATGTTACACGCCCAGGCAAAAAAACTAAGCCGCCTGAAAAATGTTTTTACCTTTTCGATATGAGCTGGTTCCAGGCTTAAAGGCATAAAATCGTCGCCATGCAACTTGAATCGTGCTTGCACACGCATTTTGTAGCTCACTTTCGTATTGATGGCGCCGCAACGAGTAAATAAAACGCTTGTCCCGCTCATCGAGACGCAGTAGAGCGAAAAGGGCTGCACTCTACAACAATATCAAAAAAAGTATTTCGTGAGTAACATAAGCATACAGGACGCTGTTGAGACGTACCAATGCTGCTACGAGCAAAATTCCAGTAACCATTCCACCAGCGACTAGAAGAGCTTGACCAGCAGTTGTTAGAGGTACGACATCACCATAACCCACCGTAGCCATCGTCAAAGCCACAAGCCACGCAGTGTTAGAAAGCGGCGCTAGAGTTGGGTTTACAGGTGTCTCCACGATAGCAATTGTGTATGATGTAACCACCAGCGTGCTCACGAAAGCAGCCAAAAGTAATCGAAATGGATGCGACCGGAGGAAACACTTGATCGCGAACAGAGGAGTCATAGTGTCCACGCGGTGCAGCGCCCCCAAGTACGATGTGTGGTAACTGGACAATAAAATGAAAAAAAGTATGTCAGATAATCGGAATGATGCGAGTGACATCATAAATAAGGCAAAGTGCTGCTACCTTGCGAAGCTGGACAAGTTCCGAACCACGCGTGGGATCATATACAGTCGTAGCAATGAAATCAATCCTAGGACCTCGAATCTGCAAAAGTACAGCCGAGAGCTCGTCACGTACGTCACTAGGTCAGTATGAGCAAACCCAAGGAGGGTACGTACGGGTAGGAGTATTCAAGGTAGCAGCCACCATCTTTAACCACAAACGGCGCGCCACACGATCCGTCATCCGTGTAGTACTTCCATTCTCGAACCTCAAAACTGCCACTGGTTCCAGGCGGGACAACGATAGCACACGCACCGAGTTCCAGGGCTAGTTGCAACAACTGCTTGTGCATCCGGATTAAGGAGACATTCGGTGGCAAGATATTGCGGCGAATCAGGATACGACGCTTTATGATGAAGCTCCAGATAATAAGACTAAACACGAGCTTGGTCAGAATAGCATTCGCTATACGCAGCGCAAGCTTGAGATTCTTGCTGGTAACGTATTTGATATCCAAGATAACAAGCACCACTCCAACCTAGCAGCAATAGTCACGATGGTTTAGTGCCACCAAGCGTTGCAAAGCATCACAACATTCACGAATACAGTGGAAATCAGCTATGCTTCTCACCATTGCGATGGCACAGGCCACGTTCTCCATAGTATGTTGCCGCTCGTACATTTGTTGGAGAGAGTACACGTCCTGCAGAAATGAAATCATTGTGAGCATTTGTTCTACGCTCTACTTCAGTATCTTCCGGTGGAGAATGAATGATACCTGGATGACATGTTTGGCGACGCGTAGGTTGTCGCGTGTGGGTGGCAGGTTCGGCGGCAGGTATCCGATGCTTTTGCGTCTTAGCAACTGAACATCCGAGGCCTCGCTTGGTCTTCCTTGCTGCTTGAAGGCGTCCTCCACCTGCAGCTCCACGGCATCCCGCTCCGCATCAAGCCGCGAGCTTCGCCGTGCCAACATTCTGATATGGCTACAAATTGCAGCCAACACAAAATCCAAGACCTCCAAATTTTGGAGGTTCGATTTAGCAAATCGGGAATCGTAAAGCTTGCATGTTTTAAGTTAACTTTTTTAAAAGCTTAAAAGCTAAAACTTTTAACAAGATTAAAATCAGTCGGATTTATTTTTATTTCACTTTAGTAAAACAATTATTAATGAAAAAAATACATTTATGGTGCTCAAAACCCTTGCACACGGTGCGCACGTGGTGGTCTCAACTTTTCGCCTTATTTTCACTACCGAGGCGGGAGTCAATGAACCACATGAACTGAGTCACTGGCCTCTATCCAGTAGTCGGATTTACAGGGACTCAGCTTCGACGATTGGAATTCTATCGTCAGCTAGCTTTTATTATATAGACGGGCTCAACGATCGATACACGAAGTTAGTGACGTGCAGTCAAAAGCATTATGCGAGGATTGAACCACAGGCTCAACTCACGAGTTAGGCGCACCATCATACTACTCGGCCTGATTGCTGCTCGGAGGACATAGAGGGATGCTTCTGTTCGAAGCCACTAGACACGGGGGCTGAGTATGTCGCGGTCGACGGCGCGCTGCTATTCGGGTACACGTTCTCCATGTTGTTGCTGCTAGCGGTGGGGTGACTTGTCTGTAGCAACGCACTCGATGTGGCTACTGCAGGTACGGCACTGACGACGGCCCCGCCTGTCGACGCCAAAATGTCCTGAAAATTCATTTTCCGCCGCCGCGCGTCTGCGAACTGGCCCATATCCAGCGTCCGAGATCGGCCGTCACGCGGCTGGCCCATAGTGGGGCCTCCAGACGTAACAATCGGCGGCGGTCTGCTCAACAAGCTCCGGCCGGACAGCGACGGCAATGCGCTGGCTGATTGCTGGCTTTGCGATTCGTTGCTAGTAGAGCTGGAAGTCGGAGGAGGGTGCAAATATGGGCTGGCACTGATAGTCATGGAGCGCATTCGTGTCACCTCGTGGCCTGGGTAATGGGAGGCGGCCGAGGGAAATGGCGGGAAGCGGCTATCGCTCGCCTCCCGACGAGCTGGGGGCGGAGGGAATTGAGGGTTTCCAGCAGACGGAATAGATGGCCGCATGGAACTGGGAGCTGTTGGCCGCGGAGGAAACATGGGATTCCCATTGGCCGGAATAGATCGGCGCTCGCCGTACGCTGGTGGAGGTGGAAACGCTGGGTTTCCTGCAGATGGAATAGATGACGCTGCACGTACGGGAGTAGCCCCCATTTGCTCGCGAAGACTGGTGACCCATCCATCCACTTGTGACACATCCAGACCGGTATCTCTAGCAAGCTGCATTCGCTCGGTGTCGCTTGGATAAGAGAATTCGCGCCGTGCGTTCGCATTAACCCATTCCTGCAGAATTTTGTGTCCTCGCGGTGAGAGACTATTGCGAGGGGCGTGGCCGTCGTGGCCGCGCTCCAGCACACGCTCCCGAATTCGCTCAGCATCCAGGTAATCATCTACGTCAGTCCTTGCTGGTGCCTCCGACATCGAGCGCCCAGCACGCGGTGGATACAACGGAGCGTTCACCGGGAATGCCTGCGGTCGCGCATAGCGATCAAAACTTGCCGCTGCCGCATGGGGTGGGGCGCCCAGACTGCCAGCATCAAAAGAGTGCCGCACTGCCGGGCGAGGAGCGTAGCTACTTTCAGCATACTGCTGGCTCATTCCGGCGCCTGGGAACTCACGCACGGCCGTGTGATCGAACTCCATTGCCGACTGCATTTGGCGCGAATGCTCGCGACGCATCATGGGCTTCCAAATGCGCTTGCGGGCGTTGGTGAACCAGTTCGTGAGCTGCTTCATACTGATGTCCGTCTTCTTCAGCAGCATTTGCTTGTCCTGCAATGGGTCATTACAACGTCACGAAGAGACAAAAGTGAAGTTAGCGAGAAGGCAGCCACTTGACATCCTTCTCATCTCTTGACGCAACGTACCTCGTCAGTCGGGTACGGGTGCTTGACGTGCTCGCGGGAGAGCATCCATCCCTTGAGGATGGCGACGGTGTGCGGTGGTAGCTCGCGCCGCGATTTTTTGGACGGCTGCTGCTGCTGTTCCTTGCTCTTGTCCGCATCCGACGTGTCGGCACTTCCGTTGGCGCCGGCATCGTCGGAGGGGCTTGGAGGCTGCTTGCGTTTCCTGTCGGTAGTGGGGGGCGACGCTGCGCTGTTAGAGGGGGCGGAAGTGGTGGCGTTTCCTCCGGACATGGCGCTGCTCGATTCCGCGGCGGAGGCGGAAGGGGCGACGTCGACTGCGGCCGCGGGCGTCCCGTGTGGATATGCGAAGGGCTTAACTTGGTCTGTGCTCTGCTGATGGGCTGTCATCATGGTGGGGGGAGGAAGAGAAGGAGCGAACTGGCGCGAGCGCGTGCACGTGCGCTGCTCTCTGGCGCTGGCCTCAAGCGGATATTTGGGTGTGCTCGGGTGGGCGGGTGGGTGGGCGCGACTGGGACTGGTGTCGCAATCTGCTCGATCGGCTAGCACTCGCTGCTTGCTCCTGCTGCTGTCCGGCCGCTCAGGGGCGGACGTTTCGGCACTGGGTTGAGGCCGCTGGCCGCTGGTGCCACGCTGCGTAATGAGGCGGCGGCTTGGACAGTGACCGAGGAATTCTCCGGCGCAACCCAGCTGACTGGACAGATTTTTCAGCTCCCTAGCCCTGGCTTGAAAACCTGTGCGTGCGCATGTGAATGTGTGCTTAGCACAATATTAGATGTCACAGTAATCAGAGTTTAGAGAAATGTCTGTAGTAAATTTTTCACTGAGGCGTTCGCACGCTCCACCCCGGCAAATATCAAGTTTCGCGGGTATCGTGAAACCCAGGGTGGGCCAAACCAGTGCAGTTTGTCACAGTCGTCGAATCAGACCCGCAGAGCCAAGCCAATCGCGACGCGCGAGTCAAGTCGTCAGCGCCTCTTCCGGCCGACTGCCACTTGGCAACATAACACAATACCCCTTCTAATACAGTATTATCGTTTTGGAAAGGGTAAACCACAATTCATCACCAATTGCCACGCAGGAACCGATACGCCTCGTTGGTAGCGTATATATGAAAGCTTTTGGCTTCCAGAATAAAAACAAAAGGATGCCGATGTTTGAAAGTGTTTTGCACTTGAGGGCACATGAAGACGAGTACCCAATTCGATTTATGCTCTGATGTCCCCATCACCTGTGGATAACGCATATCCTTTAGGAATTGAAAAAGGATAATCGTTCAAGCTAGAGGACGGTATTTGTACTGGCTGCTGAGAAGCGGCGGCAGAGGCACACGCAGGCCGCGCTCACATGTCAGTTCAGCAGCAGCTCGTCCCAAAGCGCCCCAAGTCTGGCAAGTCTGGCATCACTTGCCATCACTCACCGCCGCATTTCACACATCTGTCAGGAAGTCGTCTGGTCATCTCCATGGACACAAATGGACGGCGGTGCGCGTTGGGTGAGTCAGTGCCTGATGGCTTCGCTCGCACCTAACCGGTAGCGCGCGCCACACCATTACCATTACGTAATGATGGCTTCGGTCGCACCTAGCCGGATGCGCGCGCCACACCCCATTATGTAGAACCTTTCTTGCGAGCTTCCATGACGGATGCTGCGGCGCGACTGGCACTGCATCCGCGCCGCAAGCGCAAGTTCTTCGCCGATCTCGCCCATCTGCTGGATGAGGATCCACCGGAAGTACGCCCGCTGCATGGTGCCTTCTTCGGCCCTGAGCTGGCCGAAGACGCCGTCCTCCGCCCGCCAGCTAGCGAGACACAGACGCAGACACTGTTCGTGCCCTCCCACTCGCCGCTCACGGGCGATTCGTTCGATTCCGTGGAGTTTGGCGCGCTGCGCACTCGGTCCAGCGGGGTCAGCAGCTTCGGAACGAGCCAGCAGAGTGAGTCCATGGCGGACATCCTGCTCTTCCTTCCCCATGGCAGCCTCAACACCAGCAACACTCAGAAGAACCGGGACCAGCACGTGCGTTTTGAGTTCGATCTTGAGACAAGGCGCGATAGCAAAACTGGTACGAGTGAGTCATTGCCGGTGACGACACTGGTCAATACTGGGATGATTTCGGAGAAGCCGCCGGCCACTGGACGACTGGAGCTCGCAGACTACTACGACGCCGACCGCATGTGCGAGTTGTCACCGTGCTGGCTGCGAAGCGATAGAGCGTCGTGTGAGCTACATCGAGGTCCTATCCGACGACCGATGTTGCTGTTCTGTCTCCAGGCGCTCGATGAATTCATTGCGCGAAACGAGTGGCAAGGTCAGCAGCGATGGCGGGTGCAAGCCTGCAAGGTCGCCCGGCGAGCGCTTACAAGTATGTGGGAGGCAGACGTTCTTGGCGTGGTTTCGTTGGAGGGAGATATAGTGGTGGCCGACTGCGCTGCGAAGAAGACAACTATCGTAGGGGTGGCGCTTGATGCCTGGCGCATAATTGCTCGGTACTGGGAGAAATACAAGCAGAATTACCTTCACCAGGAAGAGCTCTATTTCACCGATGCGCCTGAAAGCGTTTCAACACAATTGACATCGAAGTGGGACCAAGTGCGTGGCCTGCTCCACGTTTACGGGATGAAGCCAAGTATGGCACTACGGCTGGCGGAGACAATCGACGGTGACTCGCTCAACGCGTGCAATCTCACAGACAAACAGTTCCACGCAGTTTCACACAGTCTACCGAGTACCGAGCAGCTGCGAGTTGGGATGGAATATCTAGGGTGCAAATCTACTGCGGGGACGGATTTAGTGTCGGTGGCTCGACGGCCCATGATCAGTCAGCAAGACGGGAAAACAGCATTCAACGCCATCCTTATACACCTCAAGAAGTGGAATGAAGAAGTGCAGGTGTTTCCATGTGGCTCTTTCTCTCGCGGTGCCGCATTCATATCCGTGCTCGACGTTCTGGTTGCTGTCCCCGGTCCCGACAACGACCTACCACCTCCAGCAGAGGAATCCGACGACAAAAGCTACCAAACCTTGGTTGCAGCTCTTGTGGCAGCTAAGGTAATTCAGAAGGATGCGATACGGCAACTTTCGCGCAATCGTGGTGCTTGCATTATTCCTTTCAAGAACAGTTCGATCTTGCTGGACCTGAAGGTGTACAGCCCGCCCAAAAGTTGGCTTGCACTGCTATATTTCACGGGGCCCGAGGATTTTGTAGTGAAATTCTATACTGACCTCCTGAAACGATCATTACGAGAGATCACCGATACATCCTTCGAATGCATCTATGCTGGTGTTGCAGAAGTTATCGGGACAGAGACGATTCTTGCGATCGCGTCGGAGAAGGATCTATTCGATCTCATAGACCGTGAGTACTTGCAACCTACTGATCGAGTATAGCAAGGCAAGTACCAGAAGGCTATGCAATAGCGTGCATCAACCGCCGTATTTATTTGATTGTTCGATGTTGGGCTGTCGTTGAGTGGGTTACTTGGGAGGCATGCGGAGCGCGCCATCGAGGCGAATAGTTTCGCCATTGAGCATCTTGTTGTCAATGATAGCATGCACCAGCTGTGCGTACTCCTCTGGGTTTCCAAGGCGGCTTGGGAATGGAACGCTCTCGCCCAGCTGCTGCTGCATCTTTTCCGGTAGCGCTGCCAACAACGGGGTCATGAACAAACCTACACAGAAATTTCACATCTCGTGCAATTAGCCATTATCGTCGATGAAGCGTTAAATAGTCATCAGTAGTTACCTGGGGCAATGGTGTTCACACGGATGCCGTATGAGGCAAGATCTCTAGCGAGGGGCAACGTCATCCCTACGATCGCACCCTTGCTAGCAGCGTACGCCGCCTGACCAATCTGCCCGTCGTACGCAGCAATACTGGCTGTGTTGATAATAACACCGCGCTCGCCGCCAGATCCCGGTCGAGTTTTCGACATGCTGCACAGTTTGTTAGGAACACAATATGACACTACTCAACCTACGCAACAGGAGTTATGACACCCACCGCTCGGCCGCGAGGCGCGCGACGTTGAAGGACCCGACCGTGTTGACGTTGATGGTCTGCTGGAACTGGAACAGCTGGTGCACACCCTTCTTGCTGAGCGTCTTGATGGCCAGCGCGATGCCCGCACAGTTGACGACGGTGTTCACGGGCTCGCCAAAAGAAGATTCAGCCAGGTCCAGCGCCGCCGATACGTCGTCCTCGTTGGTTACCTACTCACACACATTCAACGACAGCATCTCCATTGAGGACAGAGTACAACATACTAATGCAATTGCGTGGACGTACATCGGTGGGGCTGAAGTGGCACGAGACGCCGAGCTCCCTGGCGACGTTGACGCCGTCGCTGGTCGGCAGGTCGCACAGGATCACGCGCGCCCCGTTCTGCACGAAGCGAGTGGCCGTCGCCCGCCCCAGCCCAGAGGCGGCACCAGTGACGATAGCAACGCGGGAAGCGAGAGCCATCGGAACGGGGGTTTCTTGTTCACGACGTGCTTTCGGGTATGACGACACTTGCGGCAACAACAGATCCTGGGAGGGTTGAAGTTGCACAGTTCAACGTGGACCACATGGCCTTCCCCTCTACTTAGTGACTGGTATGTCACTATTCTATTGGTGCGTCATCACTTCAAAAAACTGCTTCGTAGTAGCATGACCGAGGCTTCACTGCTGCAGCGTGGGCTGCAGTTTCTGGAGGAGAATGACGAGAAGCGAGCGGGCTTGTGGCTGGTGTGGCTGTTAATAGTGCTCGTGCGCTGGTTGGTGGGCCTTCACTCGTACTCGGGTGAGCACACGCCGCCCATGTTCGGCGACTACGAGGCGCAACGCCACTGGATGGAGATCACGATCAACCTGCCGGTCTCCAACTGGTACTTCAACTCCACGTCCAACGACCTGCTCTACTGGGGACTGGACTACCCGCCGCTGACTGCATACGTATCATATCTATTCGGGCGCGCGGCGGAAGTCACGGAGCCTGCTATGGTGGAGCTCACGAGCTCGAGGGGATATGAGTCAGCTACAAGCAAGGTGTTCATGCGCACGTCCGTGCTCCTCTGCGACGTCGTGCTATTCATTCCAGCGGTCTATTGTGTCGCACGAGCAATATACGGCGGTGAGCAGTGGACGCGACGCACGGCATTTTTATTGCTGATTTTGCTGCAGCCGGCGATCTTGCTCATTGACCACGGCCACTTCCAGGTGCAGTCAGTTTTCAATTACTGTTTGTCTGGTCGCAATAACATAATTAACACATTGTATATGCATTCCACTTGTGCGAACAGTACAATAATGTGTGTTTGGGCTTTACGGCGCTGAGCGTGGCTCTTATTATGCAAGGACACGAATTTCTTGGCAGTATTTCCTACTGCCTTGCTCTCAACTTCAAGCAAATGGCACTTTATTACGCCCCTGTTTTTGGCGTGTTTCTGCTTTCACGTTGTATCTATCGGAAGATGTGCCTCCTTCATCTCATCAAGCTTGCGGTTGCAGTCATCGCCACGTTCGCGTTGATGTGGTTCCCATTCTGCGCGTATACGTCTGAGGGAGAGACTTGCCTGTCAACGATGACGCAAGGTACGATTTCGACTTGCTTTGGTCGGCATGCGCTGTTCTCACTAACATAATGGTCGTTTTCTAGTGGTTCATCGCATTTTCCCATTTGGTCGGGGTCTCTTTGAGGACAAGGTGGCTAACTTTTGGTGCATCGCGGACTTCGTTCTGAAAATTCGACGCCACGTGACTGCCGCACTGCAGATGCGGTTATGGTACGCTTCGGAATTACAGCACCGGTCACGATAAGTTGCTGACGGTGATGTGCTTGCATGATGTTACAGTACCGCGATGACCCTTGTTGGATTTTCTCCTTCAGTTTTCGATCTGTTACGGCGAAAACCTACGAATTTGCGCTTTGTGTTGTCTTTGGCGATTTGTTCGCTATCGTTCTTCCTGTTTTCTTTTCAAGGTACGCAAATTGAGTAGTACCGAAATACTGTTTGTTCGTTGTGCTAACATTGTACATGCGCACCTTTGGATAGTTCATGAGAAGACGATTCTGTTGCCGTTGCTACCGATATCGTTTTTGTTTGCACACAATGCACTTCTGTCGGGATGGTTCAGCGTTCTGTCCACTTTCAGGTTTGTTTCTGTGTAAGAATGCTCGGTTGTGGGTGCTGTTACCTGAACATGTTTTTTGTTGAATCGTGTACAGCATGTATTTCCTTCTCAAGAAGGACGGGTTGGTCCTTCCGTACATTGTCCTACAACTCGCCTACTTCAGCGTGGCAGTGGCTCCATTCCTGACTCCGGGAACCGCAAACCACTTGCATGTGCAGCAAATTGAAGTCGCACCAGGCTATCAGCGCGACGGCAGTGCGCATCCGCTGTTCCGGGCATACGTTATGGTACCGTACTGCTTCACTGTGACGATGCTGGATGTAAGGATACCTTAACCAATCGTTTTGTTGTTACAGCTTTCGCTGATAGGGGGCATAGCCATCCATGCGGCTCAAATATGGATCACCCCTCCAGCCCGTTATCCTCACATCCACGACTACGTCTTTGCTGCATATTCCTGCGGCCACTTCCTACTGGTCCTTGTGTATTTGACGTATTGGCAGTGGACAACGGAGTCTCAGAACAAAAAGGCCAAGAAAGAGTAGCGCGACTACTGTCGATCTGTTCCAAATGATAGATGTCATCTGAAGTACATACTTAGTAGACTTCATTTCTTGATGTCTGTCACTGCTGCTTGTTTACCCTGACGCCAGATCAGAGCAAACAATGCTAACAAAGTGCACTGCTCGCCTTACTTGCTGGACTTCAGAAACTTAAGCTGCTTCTTTAATCGTGCCTTCTCGTCCTTGAACGCTTGCAGCTGCATGCAACAAGTAAACCAGTCAGCCAACATATATCGAAACATTACCACCTCAACAACTTGCCATCTGGCGATCTTCGTCAGACACAGGGACCCGATTCGACTTGATGTCAGCGATGAAAGCGGTCTCGTTCTCCCGCGCCTCGGCCAGGAGCTTCTCCAACGATGCCTTCATCTCCGTCGGTGACACGTCTCCATGAGGAATAGGGATGTCATCTGCCGTCACAGCAGGAATCACAGAGTTAAGATCGGCATATACAACAACAATAACTGCGCTCTACGAACCCTCCATGCTGGGCGGCTCGACCTCCTCCTCCTCCTTCGAGTGCGCAGGCTGTGCCTCTTCCTCCTCCTTCTTCTGTGTGACGACTGTCGGGTATCCGGCCTGCTTGGCACGCCACTGCTCGTACTCCTCCAGACTCATGCCGCGGCCTTCCGGTTCCTGGATCGGCAGCCACTTCTTCACGCTCTCAGGCAGCACATCCGGGTCATAGTACACATACGCCACGCCACTAGCAGCAACAGAGCGATTAGTGATGCAATTAAAGCAACGTATTATAAATGGATCCCTTACCCGACGACTCCCGCGAGCGTCAGCAGCGTGAAGAAGCTGGAGTTGTCCTGGTTGCCAGAGTGCGGGGCCGCTCCGTAGCTGAATCGACGCAGCGGCGTGTGGCTGAAGCCAACACGACGGATCTGGCGAGCAAACTACAGCAGCATGTACGTCAGTCTACACAGATAGTTCAGCTCCCTCCGCCACCGAACGTGTAGCGTGAAGCTACCCGCAGAGGCAGCATGTCGATGGTTCGTTCCTCTGGTTCTTGAGCGGTGATGGTGACACGCGATTCAAGTTGCCTGTGGACCACACTATCCCAGGTCAAATTTGTGTGTTAAACGCCTAAACTAGGTGGATGATTGACAACCAAAACTTGCTGGGGATCGGGGAAAACCCCTCAGGATGCTCCGCCGCACCATCAGATACCAAGCTCGCCGCCTCCGCTCGCCTCTCGTGCTCGCCCCGCATCTCTCAAGCCCCATGAGCACCGCCGCCCCCAAGTTCAAACTGGCGCTGTGCCAGATCGCCGTGGGCGACGACAAGCAGAAGAACATCGCCACGGCCACGGCCGCCGTGACGGAGGCCGCCAAGAACGCGGCGCAGGTCGTGTCGCTGCCCGAGTGCTGGAACTCGCCGTACGCCACCACGTCCTTCCCGCAGTACGCGGAGGAGATCCCGGAGAAGAAGGAGCTGCTGAACGAGAAGGACCACCCGTCCACCTACGCGCTGTCGCAGCTGGCTGCCAAGCTCCAGATCTACCTGGTGGGCGGCTCCATCCCCGAGAAGGACGCGGCCGGCAAGGTGTACAACACGAGCGTCATCTACTCGCCCGAGGGAGAGATCCTCGGCAAGCACCGCAAGGTGCACCTGTTCGACATCGACGTGCCTGGCAAGATCACCTTCAAGGAGTCGGACACTCTGTCCCCGGGCAACAGCTTGACGCTCTTCGACACGCCCTACGGCAAGATGGGTGTCGGCATCTGCTACGACATCCGCTTCCCGGAGCTGTCCATGCTCATGAAGAAGCAGGGTGCCAAGGTGCTGCTCTTCCCGGGCGCCTTTAACCTCACCACCGGCCCGGCGCACTGGGAGCTTCTGCAGCGTGCTCGCGCTGTGGATAACCAGCTGTACGTGGCGGCAACCTCGCCTGCGCGTGGCCCGGAGGGTGGCTACCAGGCTTGGGGCCACTCCACGGTGATCTCTCCCTGGGGGGAGGTTGTGGCCACGTGCGACCACGGCGAGACCATTGTGTACGCTGATGTGGAGATCGAGAAGGTCGAGGAAATGCGCCGCAACATTCCCACCACGAACCAGGCGCGCTCGGACATCTACCAGCTTGTGCAGAAGTAAAGTGCTGCCACGAAAGTGGCATCATCGCAAGATTTCCCCTTAGCCTAGGCTCGCGCATTCTACGCGGGGCGAGTCATGTGCTTCCGAATACCGTTATGAGTACATGACGTATTCAGCATTGTGAGTGGGTAATACAATCCCGGCAAAAGTGTTTCCTCCGATTGTAGAGTGAAAAGAGTTTACACTCTGTCCAGCCACTTCATCTCGTCCTCGAACAGATTTCTTGCCTCTTCAGCCTTGGCTTCCTGCTGCTGCTTGAACTCCACGACAGGAGAGTACTTCGCAGAGACAAAAAGAAGAACAGTAAGCGGTCGGTACCATATGTAGCATGCCACAGCAGTGCTTAATGTACGCACCTTCAGGTTCAGGTGCTGGGTGACGTTGCGCCGGACCCAACGCTCCTGGCGCTGAAGTCGGTTCTTCACAGCCTCGACTTTCTTCTTTCCAATCTTCTGGTTCTCCGAGTTCAAGCGAACAGGTTCCCAGAACAGCACGACGCGGCGCAGGTCAGGAGACACGTTTGCCTAAATTGCAAGAAAAACAAATCGTGGCAGTTAGAGCAAGATCAGACAAAATTTGCGCAAGGTGCTAGCTCACCTCAACAATGGTGGGGATAATATCCGCCCCCGACACATCGGCATCCTCAACCAGTAGGTTCTGCACAAATTCCAGCACGGCAATACCCACGCTCTCCTGGCGATACGTCACGCGCTCAGCCTTGGGTTGCTTGGGCTTCTTCTCCAGCGGTGCCATGTTCTTATTTTCTACAGCAACATCCCGATAAGAGGTCGATAAATATGAGAACGATAATTGTGCCGTCTCCCCACCAAGAATCGTTTCACGTACTCAAACCCGGATTCGGTGTGCGCTCAGCATTCTTGCCCGTCGGTGCACTATTCGGGTTCAGCTCTCCCAGCACCTTTAGCAGCTTTTGCTTCGGGATACGCTCCGTAGCGCGATCAATACCGTCGGGGTCTTCCTCGTCGTCTTCATCGATCTCGTGAGCATGGCGTTGGTCGAACGTGTCCATTCGCTTCTGGAACTCGGTAGGACTAAGGCGGAAGAGCTCTTCAGCCTCGTCGAGAAAACTTTCGGTCTCCTCATCAGGGTCTTCGCCGTCGTCATGCTCGTCTTCTTCATCCTCCACCAACTCCATCGTCTCTGGTAGCTCCTCCTCTTCCTGTGCCGGGGCCTTGCTCGGATACTGCTTCTGCATCTCATTAAACCACTTGGCAAACTCCTGGTCGTCATCCTGTTCACATCAAGCCCGCGTTGCCATGGTTAGCGAAGGATTTCCCACGAATTGGCTTCGTGGGCATTGACACGCAGACGTACCTCGCCGCCTTGGAAAACTGCCGCAGACTTGGAGGACGAACCGCTGGGCGAACTTCTGCGGTTGCGGCGGGCAGGCACCAGAGAAGAAGCATGAAGGCTCCGCAGCTGCAGAGTCGCGCTGGCGGGGCCCGCTTGGCTCAGCGCAAGCCGTAGCAAACGCGCCGTCGAGAGCATGGTGACAACTTTGGAGAGTGCCTCAAAACGTGTGGTGGTGCAGATGGGGTTTTGGGTGGTTGGGTTGGATTTTTTTATAATCTGCGACGTGTGACGGAATGACCACTTTTGCTGTTTACCCGATACATGTACTGTGTCAGTCAGACCCCGAGTGGTCTTACCGGGTCCCTCAGGGCCTTGAACGCATGACGTGGCCATGGATCGCGCCGAACCATCAACAACTGATACATGTACATGCATGCGCTTGTGAATCACAAGTTGTGATCCATTTAATGGGGTGGCATTTGTAGACTCAGTTGCTCGCAGGAAACAAATCGTGAAAGTCGAATATTTAGGCAGCTGAGTACTGTAGCAAGTTGATATTTTAATATTAAAATACATGTACTAGCAACAGGAGCAATCGCGCTTTCTGAGCAACAGTACCGGTACCAGTACAGAACGGTGGGCAGGATGCGAGTACATGTATTCAGAAGTTAACAGCGTGGGCTGGAGGAGTGTAGGTAAATGTATAATAATTAGATTCCGTAAAACTTCAGTGATATCTATAGTGAGAACTCTGCCCAGCCAATTCAGCCTTCGTGAGCTGTAAATGCTGGCAAACATGTCGTTCTTTGACCAGTAACTTGTACATTTGTTCTCCTTAGCACGATGTCTCACTCGTTTCAACAGCGCCAGCGCCACTGGAACACAATACCATGCCGCGGACCGATACGACCAACTTGCGTCCAACGGCGGAATCTTAGAGGTGGACAGGAAGGTTCGCCGAATGCTGAAGTGCAAGAAATCTAGAAGTCCGGTGAGTCAGAATCCTATGGAAAAACGATGCCTCTTGGACTCCAAGACTCTCGGAGTCCAAGAGGCAAAGATGCTGGCTGTCCTCTTCAAGATGGCAGTGCCAATTTCAAATACTGTAAGCTTAGGCTATTCGGCACCGCGTAGGTTGGCAAGGATGAGCTCCGTAATCGATGATGGAATCATTGCGCCTCAGGATTGGATGAAACTCTTGCCAAATCGCTGATTGGTTCTCCTTAAACACCCAGACCCGCTTCAACGTTTCATGGGTATCTGGGTGGTTGCCGCGCCCAATCTTCCGACACACCCATTTCTCATTTGTCCTGGAAGCGCGCTATTAACGATGGTGGTGACGGACCAAGAGCTGCTACCGCTGGTGCGCGGCGTGCAGGATGGCGCGTGCGTTCCCGCGGCCGAGGACGTTCCTAGCGTGACGTCGTCCCAGCGCCGCGGCGAAGAAGACCGCGTGGTGTTCCTGGTGGTGCCGGGTCTCACCGACGGCGACGAAGAGGCCGCGTCCAAGATCGAGTCGGCGCTCAAGGCCAGCGCCCTGGGCGTGCGCAGCGTGCAGCTGGATCTGCTGGACAAGCTGGCGAGGATCGAGCTGCGTCGCCGCGCGGACGAGGCGACGGAGGCGGCGCTGGCTGACGAGGTGCGACGCGCCACGCCCGAGCGACCGCTCGTAGCCTACCCAGTGTGGCAGCACCGCGAGCGCATCGTGCGTCTGCGCGTCGAGGGCATGCGCTGCATGACGAACTGCGGTCACCAGGTGATCCGCGCGCTGGAGCAGATCCCGGGCGTGTTGCACATTCACGTGGACTCCAAGTCCAAGACGGCGGAAGTGGCTCTGGCCAAGGGCTGCACGGCCACAGAGGTGGATCTCATCAAGTACATCCGCGCAGCAAACCCGAGATTCAACGCATCCATTGCCAAGGAGAAGAAGGGGCGCGCGAGCTCCGTTCCGGGCGCGATCTTGCTGAATATTACAGGCATGAGCTGCGCCAAGAACTGCGCAGCGAAGATTCAGGCGGCACTGCAAAGTGCCGAAGAGGTAATTGACGCCACTGTCGACTTCGGTAATAAGCGCGCGACAGTCATTCTGGAGCCTGAGAGTAAGGTGACGGAGGAAGACTTGATTCGGGTTGTTCGTGGCGCTGGAAAAAAGTTCGACGCATCGCGCTACGAGCTCTTCAGCAGTGATGGCGACTCGCGCGTGGTCTATCTCAAGATCGATGGCATGAGCTGTGCTAAGAACTGCGCTAGAAAGGTCCAGGACGCGCTGAATGGCGCGAAGGGTGTTATCAATGCCAAGGTGGACTTCGACACGAAGCGGGCTACGATTTTCATTGAGACTGGCAGCCACTTGACGGAAACCGAGCTGATTGATGTGGTGCGTTCAGCCGGCCAAAAGTTCACGGCGACGGTGACGACGCCTACCAGTGGACCACGCACAATTCTTCTTGCGGTTGAAGGCATGAGCTGTGCGAAAAACTGCGCGGGCAAAATTGAGAGAACCCTGAGTGCGATGCCGACGGTGGAGAGCGCGACTGTGGATTTCCTACTGAAGCGCGCTACAGTGCAGCTTGAAGCTGGCAGTTCACTCACGGAGAATGATCTGATCGAAGTTGTCCGTGGTGCGGGTGCCAAGTTTGATGCAGCAGTGTACGTTCCGTCCCTGACACCGCGCACTGTATTGCTTGAAGTTGAGGGCATGTGTTGCGCCAAGAATTGCGCACGCAAGGTTCAGGAAGCCCTTAGTGAGACAGAGGGCGTAGTCTCAGCGTCTGTTGACTTTGCATCAAAGAAAGCAACTGTTGAAGTGGATCCTGATGGACAATTCAACGACGAAGACTTGTTGCAAGTTGTTCGAAGCGCTGGCTCGAAGTTCCGTGCTCGTCTGATTAAACCGGCAATGATGTCAACGCCAATAATTGTGGAGAAGAATGGAGCTGAGCTATCAACCAAAGCAGAGGTAGCTTCTTCGACAACGTCCGATGATGTGGCGATCTCTATTGAATCGGACAAAACTGATATCGGAGAGGCGACGCTTCTAGTCGGCGGAATGACCTGCAGCTCCTGCTCCAACTCGGTGGAAAACGCACTAAAGCAAACGGAAGGTGTCATATCTGCTGCCGTCAGCTTTGCAACGGAGAAAGCAACTGTTCGCTTTGATAAGGACGTTGTTGGTATCCGAACGCTTGTTGAAACAGTTGAAGATATCGGGTACGATGCCTCATATGTTTCTGGGGCTGAGGCTCAAAAGGCTCTTGGAGACCAGCGTGCAAAGGAAATCACGCGGTATCGCGTCGACTTCTTCGTCTCGATGCTTTTTACGTTCCCAATTCTTCTGATTATGATGGTGCTCGACAACATCGAAGCTGTTGAGCACGGCTTGGCGTCGGGAATTTTTCCAGGCATTTCATGGCAGACATTAATCGTGGCGATTCTAGCCACACCAGTGCAGTTTTATCCTGCCCGCCGCTTTCACGTGGATGCTTGGAAGGGAATGAAGAACCGAATGCTCGGTATGTCATTTTTGGTGTCTATGGGCTCGAACGGTGCATACTTTTACGGCGTGTTCAGCATCATTCGTGCCTTCTTGCTGAACGATTCAAGTGTCGCCAATCCAGACATGTTTATGACGTCGTCGATGCTGATTTCGTTTGTGATACTCGGCAAGTTCTTGGAATCGATTGCGAAGGGCAAAACGTCGGCAGCATTGAGCAAGTTGATGGAGTTGCAAGTTAAGTCGGCCACGCTGTTGGTTTTCAGCGCAGATGGAACAAGGATCCGGGAAGAACGAGTCGTACCAATCGAATTGGTACAGCGCGGAGACATTTTAAAGGTCGTTCGTGGGTCTTCAATCCCGGCTGATGGAGTCGTCGTGTACGGTGAAGGTCGGATTGACGAATCGATGCTGACAGGTGAATCCAAGACGGTAAAAAAGGTGTGTGGTGATCGTGTTTTGGGGGCAACGGTTAATGTGGACGGGTTGTTCCATATGAAAGTTACGGGTGTGGATAATGATACTGCGCTCAGCCAGATCATTCGTCTTGTGGAGGATGCGCAGACATCAAAAGCGCCAATTCAAGCGTATGCAGACTACGTTGCTTCCATCTTTGTCCCAACAGTGCTGGTGCTATCGTTCCTGACATTTTCGGCGTGGTACATTTTGTGCGCCTTTGAGGTCGTTCCGGAAAGCTGGATCCCACACACCGACAGCAGATTCGTATTTGCTTTCAACTTCGGTATCGCCACGCTCGTGGTAGCTTGTCCGTGTGCATTGGGCTTGGCAACGCCTACGGCTGTTATGGTCGGAACGGGTGTCGGTGCTGAACACGGCGTATTGATCAAAGGCGGCGAGCCACTGCAAGCTGCACACAGTGTTAACACGATTCTGTTCGACAAGACGGGAACTCTAACTGTCGGGAAACCTGTGGTGACCGATGTAGTGGTGCTTAGTAAGAAGCTTAGCACTGAGGAGTTGATCATTCTTGCTGGTTCGGCTGAACTTGGCAGTGAACATCCGCTGAGCAAGTCGATCATCGAGTACGCGAAGTTTATCTCATCGTCTCTTGAGCAGCCCACTGGCTTCCGTGGAGTTTCTGGACGAGGTATCGCGTGTACGGTGGGTGAGCACAAGGTCATCATCGGCAACAGAGAATGGATGGCAGAAAATGGCCTGAAGCGTTTGACTAGCATCGTGCTACAGCAGGCCACCCTGACTTTCCAAAATGCCGGCAAGACGACTATTTACATGGGTGTCGACGATGAGCCGAGCGCAGTTTTTGGTGTTGCGGATGCTCCACGCAAGGAGTCTATCCGTACGCTGAAGAAGCTGAAACAAATGGGTTTGGAGGTCTGGATGGTCACGGGTGACAACGCACGAACGGCGTTCACCATTGCTGACCAGCTCGGAATCAGCCGTCGCAACGTTATGGCCGAGGTGGTTCCGTCCCAGAAGGCTTCGAAGGTCAAGCAACTACAAAGCACCGGGCGCGTTGTGGCTATGGTGGGTGACGGCATCAACGACTCGCCTGCTCTGGCACAAGCGGATCTGGGTATCGCCATCGGCGGCGGCACTGAGATCGCTGTAGAGACTGCTGGCATGGTTCTCATGAAGGCCAACCTGTTCGACGTCATCACTGCGCTGGACTTGTCCCGGACAATCTTCAACCGCATCCGGCTGAACTATGTGTGGGCGCTTGGCTACAACTGTCTGCTGATTCCACTGGCCGCGGGTGTGCTGTACCCGTTTGGCTTCAGCATTCCGCCTATGTTTGCGGGTGGCGCAATGGCTATCTCGTCCGTGTCGGTGGTTACGTCCTCGCTCTTACTCCGATACTACACTCCTCCAGCTCTGCCCGAGGACTTCAGCGTGGACGACACCAAGTCGCTGCTCTTCAAGAAGCCGACGGTCACCACGCCGCTGCTCGCGTCCAGTACGTTGGAATAGAGTAGAGTAGAGAAAAACACACGCAAGTTCATGTTGCGGTGCACTTCAACTACGTTTTCGTAATATTCAATACAAATTTCGTACTACCTAAACGCAAAATTTCATATTATCGGCATCATTTCAATGGAGCACGAGGACGGAGCCACTGTCGCTGCAGCGGAGCTGGAGCCGGTTGTGGCGACGGATTCTGCAGTGCATGAGGCCGATGGGATGTCCAAAAGGCAGCTGAAAAAGCTGCGGCGTGCAGAGAGAGACCCCGCCGAGCGGAAGGCCAAGAAGCACAAGTCCAAGCGCGACGCTAAAAGCGCCAACCGCTTCCAGGCCGAGGCGCCCAAGTATTCATTCGCCAATGGTGCGTCTAGAGCAGTTTTGTTACTAGTACGTGTAAGGATAATGGTAGCTTGGGGCTGATGCGCTAGTTGCGATTGCAGGCTATCGCATGGTGGAGCCATACGTGTACGAATTCCGGACGTTTGCCAAGGCGAGGTGGTTCGACCGTGAACTGCTGGAGATTTTCACCAAGGAATTCGGCGCTAATTCGCCGGAGTATTATGTAAGTGGTGGCAGTTTTGAGGCGGTAATATTTGCTTGTTTGCGTTTGAAGGACTTACTTGTAGCTGGTTATTGCAGAAATTTGCCATTGCGTCAGGACGCATCTCGGTGAACCACAAGGTTGTGCCTGCAAACACCGTTATCAAGAACGGAGACTTGATCGTCCATACGGTGAGGCTGCGTGTTAATGTTACTCTTGCTGGTACCCAATTGCTAACTGATATGGTATTCGGACAGGCTCATCGCCACGAACCGCCTGTGTCGGGAGATGAGGTGTCGGTCGTGTACGAGGACAACGATTTGGTACGTGTTTTGGTGGTTTGCAATGAAGGTACTTGTGCTGACCATGGTCTGCACGATTTAGATCGTAGTGTCAAAGCCACCTTCCATGCCCACCCATCCGTGTGGTGCGTATCGCCACAACTCGTTGCACTCTATCGTTCAGGCTAACCGCCCCGATCTCCCGCAGCTGAACATCGTTCATCGGCTTGATCGGCTCACGTCGGGTACGTTTATAGTATATCTACCATTATACTATAAGTCACTTTCTCACCATTCGATCTTTGGCTTGTCGCGGCTCTTTCAGGTGTCGTGCTCCTGGCAAAGAATGCTGCTAAGGCTAAGGCTCTATCGTCGATCATTGGTAAGATTTTGAGTTCGATGATAGCAGCATAGTGAAGATGTTGATTTTCTAACACGTATTGTTGCACTTCTGCTTTTATCAACCAGCTGATCGCCAGGCCTCCAAGATGTATCTTGCCCGTGTGCGTGGGCAATTTCCGGATCTTCTGGATCCATCCATCCAAGAGAAGCTAGTTAGCGAAGCGAAAGCCAATTGCCCTGCCAGTGAGATTTCATTCCCAAAGGGAGGCGGCATCCTCATAAGCTGCCCGCTTCGCTGCCTTTCTGCTCGTGACGGCGTCTGGGAGTGTCATAAAGAAGGCAAGTCTTCGAAGACTTTAGTGCAACTGGTTCGCACGGACAAATGCACTAGCCTGATGGAGTGCAAACCGATCACGGGTAGAACGCATCAGATTCGCCTGCATCTGCAGCTCATTGGGTTCCCCATTGCCAATGATCCGTGCTACGGAGGAGAGCTGCATTTTGGAGAAAACCCAGAGCGCATGGAAGAGATTGCAGCTGCCAAACGTAGCAAAGCCGATCTTCCGCCGAAGGATCCAGTGGATTTCTCGACACCTCGCAAGGAGAGTGAAAGTGAAGAGGAATTTATGAAGCGGACTTGCACATGGTGCTATGTTGGTGAAGCTGAAGCTTTCAATGAGACGCAACTACACTGCTCGAAAATCTGGCTGCACGCACTAGAGTACAAGGTAATGTCAAGTCACCACCATAACGATGGTATAGTTGATACTTCAGAAGTATTAACTTGCAGTTGTGTATGATTCATAGCTTGATGGCCAGGTGTACAAAGTTCCCGAACCTAGTTGGGCTGCTCCCTCAAGTGAATACTAGGGAAGGAAAGCTGTCGACTAGTTTCGGAAAGCGCTGTCAAGAAGCACTGGGTAATCTACGTAGCAGTTGTTAGTCGGGAAAAACGCATCAGCGAGCAGGTAGGAATCGTCGTCTGACAGTTGTGGGGCCACCGATAAGAGAGCATCCATGAATTCATCTTCGCAAAGTCGCCCACTTTTCTCGCTGTCTCGATCGCGTAAAGCTTTTCGCAGCTGGTATTTTCGTGCTCCGAAAACTCGCTGTAGCAAACTTGCAACTCGAGGATCCGTTGGTTGCTGCATAGTCTGTATACCTCCTGTTTTGCGATCAGACTGCAGAGGAGTATATGCAGTATCTGTGTTGCATTCCGATCGCTTCGTTGCTGGAGTACTTGCCGACCTTGGTGGTAAGGCTTCGTCCCCTCCATTTGTAAAATTCAAACTGAAGGGAATGTCCTTCGAGTCGATACCTTCTTGATGGTCGGAGGGTAGTTGGAAAACGTAGTCGCACAGGCGATGGATATCAATTCTCCCATTACTGGAGATAAATCGCGTTGATAACACGTCCACTTCAGGCTTCGACAGATTCGTGGATCGGTCCTCCAGAACACGCAGCAGATCACTCAAGGATGCAAGTCCGAAATTTGATCCAGCGTGGGACAACAAGCGCCGCACTCTAGGAATTTTCATCAATTTAGAACTCATACTGCGTGCTGGGTCTCCACGCTCCTCGTGTGTAAACGGTTTGTTCACAAGTGCTGCGAGAATATCGCAAAAGTCGTCGTACGTGAAAAGTGGTTCCTGAACCTGATTGTTGTCGGGATCGCTCGCAAACCTTCGGAATAAGGTTATAATTTGTTGTTCGTTCATGCTTGCTGTAAATCCTGCTCGACTCATGACAAATTTCATAGCTTCCATGGTCACCAGGTGTGATTTTTTTGCATCAAGTTGCCGCCATTCACCTCGCAAGTCCAACTGACGAGGCCCCTTCATCCACACCTTAGCTGCGAGTGCTAGTACCGCTGAGCTATCTGAAAAGCGGAAAATTTCTGGATGACTTTCGCAGAAACTTAACGTCTGCGAATCGGCTTCGATGAGCTCCAGTCGTTGGTGAGGTGAAAACTCGAAGCTAAGCACAGCACCAACATACATATCGGGAGCCTGGTAGTGCATCGGAACGGTTCCATCTCGTGCCCCAGTAGAGTTCGCAAGCTTAGGATCCTTTCGAAACCGAGCGCGATCTAGGAAACGGCCTCCTAGAACCCCTGAATTTCGCACGCGTGGCTCAAAAACTGCAAGTGTTTCATCCTCCAAGAAATAGGTGACGACAAACTCTCGCTGAGCATTCATGTCACCGCGTGGAAGTCCCTGAAAGCGAGCACGAAAACGCAACTGCTTCCTGTCCAAATTATCATCTCGGCAGAGCGGCGTCACAAAGTTTCGTCCACTACTCCGGTCTCCTGGGATCGGAGCCACGAGACCTCCTTGCATGCAGCTGTTGTTGTTGTTGGCAGAATAGCCGCTGGTACCTCTTCCGTTTGAAGCAAGAGCTGGTTGTGGTGGCTGCGCGGCCTGAAAGAGTTTCCACTTTGCAGCAGTTTGTGGTGTTTCAGGTGAAGGCGGCTCAAACCTTTCTTGAGTCACACCATGGGTCTCCAGATAATATTCGCGAGTAAATGCATCGCAGTCTTCGAGTAGCAGCTGTCTGGAAAATACATTTATCCATTCACCGCATCGCAAGTCTCGATCCGTGATGAAGTAGCTTCCTTGATCATCGTCATTTTGCTGTCGATTGCCTGTCCCGGGCTCCCTTGCCAGCTTTCTCCGCGAAAGCAAAACACCAAACTGACCTCGTCCACGTTCTCGATTGCTATCACGGGATTCTACGATCTCCACAGTATCGTCGCACAAATAGTAGTGCAGCACAAAGTGTCGAGTTTCGGGATACAACGGGTGATCATCGTGCCAGGACGCGTAGAATCGCAGAACCTTTTGGCTCAGATCGTGGAATTTTCGTGTGGCTTCAGCCTTGCTGGCACCAAGTACACGGGTTCGTACTTGCAGTTGGTTTTTCAGCTCATCGACCTCGTCCAATTTCGACCTTGATTCGTCTGGGTACATGCGTGGCGTTTCCAACGCCTCACCAAGCGCTTCGGTGTAGAAACTTCGGGTCGCAGCATCACAGTCGACGATGTGGAAGATCCGCCCGTACAAACGCAATTCACCGCCGATGCGAAAGTCTTCAGGCGAATAGAAGTCGTCCGAGATATTTTCCCGAGGAAGCGAGTTGCTCTTGTTACCGCTCTTCCGAACGACAGTTCGTCGCATGAATTCTCCCTGTGGGATGCCGCTGTTTGCAACCCGAGGCTCGGAGATTGAAATGGATCGATCACTCAGGTAAAAGCACACGACGACGCGTCTGATCCTGTTCTCGGTTCGTCCATCGGCAAGTTCAACTGGCTCCGTGAAGTACGCGAAGAATCGCAGCACCAGGCGATCGTGTGTGATCCATGCGGGTTGTTTCGAGTCAACTCGGTACTTGGAACTAGGCAGCTGAAGCCGATTCGGCTCAAGTTGTGGTGGTGCGACGTATGTGGCCTGAGTAGTTGTCGTCGGTCGCAGCTCCTGAGACTTTGTGGCGGTGGCAGCGGATACGACCGAGCGAAATGCTGCCATGGGTGTCGGTGGCACTTTCTCGGTGGAGGTGAGTTTGCCCATCGACATTCGTTCCAGGAGCTGTCCTCGGCGGAAGTGCGGCTTGGCCATTTGTTCATAGTGAGAGGACCGCATGCCTGGTATCAGCGGCATGAAAGCAGGGGAGTTGTTATCGGCCATCGTCGTCAAGAATGATCGCACCAAGTTGGAAGAGCGATAGTCCCAGTGTTTCTCGAATGCAGTGGAAGTGACCATTACCATGACTCGACGCAAGATGAAACGCACTGCAACCGTCCTGCAACGGATCCCACCAGCAAGTTGCAACCAAAAGAATCAATATGTGAAGACATGAATGGGATTGCAAATATATTGAGCCTTGAAGCGCTCAGCCAGCGTTGTCGAACTGTACAACACGCTTGGCGGCAGCAACCAGACCGTCAAAAGAAAAAGAGAAACCGCAACGAGAATAAGTGTACTACTACCGCTAGCGTCGGTGGGTGGGGCACTCTACTCCGCAGTCTTGGATTTCTTCTTGTGCTTCTTCTTCTTCTTGGCGTCAGCGGCAGGTGCCTCTACCTCAGCATCCACAACCTTCTTCTGCTTCTTGTTCTTCTTAGACTTCTTGGCGGGGGTCTCCTCCTTGACCTCCTCCATCTCAGCATCCTCGTCCTCAGCAGGGCGCTTCTTCGACTTCTTGTCCTTCTTAGACTTCTTGTCGTCCTTAGCAGCCTCCTTCTTCAGCTCCTCTGACACCTCCAGCATCACGTCAGCGTTCTTACGGGGAGCGGCGCCGCTCTCGTAGAAAGCAAGACGCTCCTCAACCTGCTCGCGCATCTTGTCACCGTACTTGGTGGTGGGCTCGTCAATGAAGGAGTCAATACGCGACGCGATGGCGCACTTGTTGGCAAGGTAACGCGAGATACGACCCTTGTTCTTGGCAGCAGCGCGGCCGATGAAGGTCGAGTGGAACAGCAGACCGTACTTGGGGGTGTTGCCACGGGTCTTCAGGGCACGGAACAGAGCCTTCTCGGCACCGAGAATCTGCACAGTCGAGGCCGGGCACTTGGCCAGGTTGGTCAGCGAACCAGCGTGCGAAATGAGACGAGCGCCCACCGACTCGCCAATGAGCGAGGCAAGGTTGGGGGCAACAGTCGACATCTTGGACACCAGGTACTCGTGCAGCTGGCGACGGTACTCAGCAAGCTTAACAAGACGCGTGGTGAAGGCGTCCACGTTGATCATGTCGATCTCCGACATGTCCATACCCATGGAGGAACGGGCGGCGTGCAGGATCTGCTGGGCCTTGTCCTCGTCAAGCACAATCTTCGACAGCTCCTCGAGCGAGTCCTCGCTCAGCGTGTTGCGGTTCTTAATGAACGAAGCGCAGCGAGCGTACACGTAGTTGTCGTTGACGATCTTGACCAGCTCGGGGAAGTGCCACGAGTACCACTCACGCACGCGCATGGCGAACGTGTTAATGTCCTTGTCCATCTGGTCAAGCAGAGCGATGGCCTGAATGATCATGTTGTCGGCACGGTTCACGTTGAATTTGACCTTGGCACGCGAGTACGAGTGGCCGAGACCGAGCTGAGCCTTGGCCAGGTTGCCGTTGGCCAGCTCCTTGACGAAGGTGCTGAAGTGCATGCGCACGCCACGCACGATCTCGAGGGTGGTCTCGCTCGTGTTGCACGGCGCGTTCAGGCTGTCCGAGATGGCCTGGGCCAGACCCTTGTCCTGCACGCCCAGGGCGAACTTGGCCTTCTTGCCGGCCTTTACCTTGGGTAGGTTCATCTCCAGGAAGTTCTTGAGGTCGTCGCCCAGCAGGCCCTCCGACACGTTGTTGATGTTCTCCAGGGCGTTCTCAGCCGACGTGAAGGGCTGGAAAGCCTTGAGCTTCACGATGCGGCCGAAGGAGGACACGTCCGCCACGGCGGCCTGCACCTCGGTCAGGAGGCCGGCGATCTCCTCGCTCTCCACCACCTCGAAGATCGCATAGCCCGAGGCTGACTCAAACAGCACAAAGTTGTTGGCACCCTGTCATTGATTGACGCACACGAACGCGCAGAAAAAATTAGTGCGTCTGGTAGGCGGGGATCTCAGCTATTAATGCGTGCAAGTTGCACGCTCTACGGACGTCTGCAGCCCGCGCTACGGCCGGGCCAGAATCGCGCCTCCTCACTTACCATGTTCGCCTCGACTGCTGTGTTTTCCAACTGGGTGTGGGTGGTGGCGCGGGCGCTGGACGCCAGTGGTTGCTGGCCAGCCAGGTCTACCCTCGTTCCCATTGGTTCATACAAATAGCTTTTAAGTCACACGATTGGTAATAATGTCGGCAGGTGTCAATCCACTTTCAGCCAATAAACGGACGTCGTGAGGATCCTGAAGAGCTTTGATGGACAGAAGTTGCCTTTTTGAGACGGAGTGAAGATGGAGATCACCCGACGTCATGACAGTCCCTGAGCATCGATAGAGTCGAGTCTTCTCCTTCATGTTGCGTATGTTTTTACCGCGAAGAGCGAGCACAGTCTACTAGTGGCGATGGCGGCCCCACCAAGCGAGGAGCTCATACTTCGACTGTCCACGAAAGCCTCACACCTGCAAGACCAACAACTTCAGCCTCCCTGCAATGAAGAACTTCCTGTCGTGGCTTCTCTCTGTGACGCTGGTTGCCTCCGCCGTAATTGCGGTGACTGGGCAAGATGTGTCTGCTCCTGAGGCTCCGCCCGCTGTAACTGCGGTGACTGAGGCCTCCGAACAAATTGCGGTGGCGAATTGCGGCCCGCGCATCCGGAAACCCTGGGAGCTGCTGCTCCCCCAAGAAAGGGACGTTTATTTGCGCGCAATCGCGAGGTCCATGGACGACGGCTACTACATCAAGTTCGTGGAGATCCACACGGAGCAAATGACGACAATTGAGGCGCACAACACGTGCATGTTCGTCTACTGGCACCGCCTGCTGCTGTTGGGCTTTGAGAATATGCTACGCAGCTACGGAGGCGAGTTTTCCTGCATCACTGTGCCCTACTGGAACTACGTGGATGACAATCAACGCTACATGATGGGGGGATGTCGCAGCATGGAGGAGTGCTCGCTGCTCTTGCGTGATTTCGGTGGCTCCTTCAACGGGTACAGCCGCACTGTTGAGATCAATGGGACGCCTATCGGCGGAACGTGCGTGGTAACGCCTCCTCTGGATCACTTCTGCGAGGCCACGCATCTTCGTGGAGGGGCCTGTGCGCGCTGTGTGCCTCGCGGAAATTGGTTGAGCTCCACTTTCCCACCAACAACGACTGTGAGCTCGCTTGCTCGCCAACTCTTCGAAACTCCGACAATCGCTGGCGTCGTGAATAACTTGGAGCTGGGCATCCATAGTAAGAAAACTGAGAGGCGTCTGTATTTTGTTGACAGGTTGGCTAACAATCGTTTCTGTGACTTGATATTTGTGCAGACACTGTCCACAACGCGCTCTCTGGGGCTATGGGCGTCTTGGAAGCGCCGGCCGACCCGATCTTCTTCTCGCACCACGCCTCGATTGACTTGCTGCACTCCATCTACTACAAGTGTGTCGTCGGCAACACTGTGCCGATTCCGCTGGAGCAAAAGTTGGCTGACCCGCGCGTGTACACGGAATGCCCACGCCAACGACCGCTTCCGATTAACACGATTGATCGAAGCATCTTGCTACCCCAGTCGAATATTTTGCTGCGAACTGGTGAACAAGGAGTGAACCCCTCGCCCGTGTTTTCGCGGTTCAACATGCTGGCCCCGTTCTTCGCGGCCCTCCCGTCAGAGTACCTGAGTTTCTCGGACATTCGGGATATCGGTGTTTTCAGCTACAACTACGAGATGACTGGATTGCTGGCCGAAATGTTCACGACTTGTCCCGGCGCCGGCTTTGGTCCTAGCATGGTTGGAGCTGGTATGCCATTCCGTCGTCTTGAAACCTCAGCTAACGCTACGGAGAGCAAGCATAGGTTTGTCGAAGCGGTCATCGTGCCTTCTAACAAGACCGATGCCACTTGGTACAGAGAAGCGCTCGCAGCGGCTTGGAACAGTTCTTCGGTTGAGTCCGCGATGGCTGATGCATCACAAAACTCTCTTAAAGCGATCGAGGACGTGGAGAAGATGACGTGTATGTTTTACGAAGAGTGTCGTGGCGGCGTTCAGGACCTCAGTGATGAATTTCGTCAGAGCTTCCACGCAAGCGGCTCGACGCCGTGCCGTACTATCGTTGACAACATCAAAAGCGGCCGTGATCACATTCGGACTCCAAACTGGCGCCCCATTTTTCTGCGTCATATGAAGTGCGATCATGCGTGAGGGTGACACCGTGTCACTGACATGACAAGGAGAATGATAAAGTTTACTGTTCTGTACGTTGCTGTAGCGAGAAAATAATGGATGTAACACAAGATCGACTTCACTCACACTTGGTCAATTGATTCAGTCGTTGACACATCCTAAAGCTCTTGGAGGATTTCTTCGATGAAACTTACAAAACTTGAATCGATCTGCTCCTCCTCCTCCTCGCTACGCTTCTGGACAGATAGCCGCTTAACAGTTCCTTCCAAGGCGCCGGTGTCCACACTGATCGCCATTTCTACACAAAATACGCACTGAAGCTCCGTCTGCACATAAAGGCAAAAGACAGGGGATGTTAGACAAGTTGGTACAGCATACGAGTGCACATGCAGACGAATAGGGTACCATCTCAGCGAAGAAGTAAAACTTGACCAGCTTTTCCACGCTACCACTTGCCAAACAACTCAAGCAATTACTGTGGAAGTACTCAATAACTTCATCTACCTCTGGAACCTCGTTGAGCGTGTACGATAGCGACGCGCTGCATAAAGAAAAAAAACAAAAATCTCAGCATTCGTTACACACCAAAGTGTGAATAAGAGAACTTACATTTCCGTCGCCGTCGCCCACACCTGCTCGAATTTGCCAGCGTCAATCGCAGGACTCTCCGCCAGGTAGTCGCGCGCTGACATAGTGTCCTCGTCGGCATCATCGTCAACATCATCTTCATCGTCTTCATCATCCAGAGACGTTGCATGTGATGCTGTTCGCGACACCGAGTGCGACCCCGGATACGACGCAGCGTGTGATTTAACAGGCTCGGCCTCTCGTCCATTTTGCGACTGATGCTGCCCAAAATTCTGCGTTTGATCGTGCACATGAGCAGGGTGGTTCGGCTGTGGCAGCGGAGGTGGCCTTGCAGCAAGTTCGTGGGCCTGTTCCGCAAACTGATGAAGCGCACATTTGAGGATATCCATAAAGATGGTTTGGCCATTTCGGTAAAGCAGCGAGTTGACAATCCACTTCAGCGTCACCGACATGTCAGTCAAACCCGGCATGACAGAGATGTCCACCAAGAAGAGCGTTCCTTCGGCCTTCTGTGCACAGAAAGCAGTTTAGCGATATCCTAATAAATGTATACCGGAGAATCAAGAGTACCTGCTCGGCGACAAAAAGCCACTGTTGCTGTCCAGCGACCTTCCTGCTGGACGCGCACATCAACCGGTATGATTCCAAGAACGCCGGTAGGATACGAGGGTCCAGCTCATGGGCATCTACTGTGCCGAGATCAACTGACCACTCCTCGCTGCAAGCACAAACATGTAGTTAGCAATAGAGTTTCTGAATCACAAGGCAAACAACGTACGATTCGTCGTTAGCCGATTCCCACATGTCCTCGAACTCGCTGTCCTCCACCGACGGATATTCTACCAAGAAGTCTTCGGCAGAAATGGAAGAATTTCTCGATGCGGAGTTCGAACTGGGCTGCCCAGATGGTCGATCGGTAGAACTGGTGTGAGAAGCATCGGCCAATGGATCAGAGCCGCCAATAAAACCAAACGCGGATCCATTGGGTTTTGCCGTTTCTTGCGCTGGTTGTCCAATAAAGTTGAAGCCCGACTGTTTCGTACTGATAACGGGAGGCTGCTTTGCTCCATTTCCAACCACCAAATTAACTGGGGGAGCATATCCATTATCCATAGATCTCGAGTCGGATTCGCCATCATGGTCATCGTACTCGCTGCTTGATGGATAATGTGACGTTTGATATCGCGGGTCGCCATGGCCAATTGTCTCTCTGTCATTAATCACCCCAACCGATTCTGTGCGTCCCGGAAACCCATGGCCCGACAAAAACAGCTTCTTTCCTTCGTCGCTTATGGACCGCTCGCGACCTTCGCGGTTGTTTGCAGTGGGTGGACAAGCAGAGCCGACGTCCTCCTCGGTCGAGTCCGCGTCATTAAATTGGGGATTGTCTGGATCCAATCGAACAGCAGCCATTGCTTGAAGGAGCTTTCGGGCATCCGCACGATAAATGTTGTCGTTACGCTGTTGGGAGATATGGGTGAAAATATCCAGATTTTCCTCAAACTCCTCCACACAGAGATTTTGCTTCAACAAAGCCATCGTGGCGACAAACGCGTTGCGATGAACCTATATTCAATGAAAACAACGTCAGTGTCTATGTCAACAAAGTATGAGAGCATACCTCTGCATGCAGCTTACGTGTGTAGCGTAGAACTCATATCTGGCTTGAAGTCGCTCTACCAGCGTGTCAGCAACCCCCTGTATACACGTACACGCACCCCAGTCAGACGCATGAATCGCCGTCTACAAACGGCGTCAAAGCAGTCCCCATCGCACCTGTTTGTCCTCATCACCGAGCTCCAACACACCCGTGATAAACGTCGCCACTTTCTCATCTTTCAGAGTTCCGTAACAAACTGCGTTTACCAATTTAGTCACCGCCGACGAAGCCTTCGGCTTGCTGGGGCTTCGCTTCGGGACCACCGCGCTGATGCTCACGTGCGGAACACGCAACTTGCGTCCCCACGACTTTTTCACTGGCGCACTGTTGCCATTCGAACTCGCTCCCTTTAGGATATATACGCGAACACTCTGTCCAAACTTAACGACGTCGCCATCTGCCCAGCAGCACAACTGTCAGCACCGCGTCCGCTTCTCTACTTTCAGAGGATTTACGCATACCGTGCAGCAAGTAGGGGTCATGTGGAGGGATCTTCTTGCGGTTCACGTACGTCCCATGCCGCGACATGAGGTCGGTTATCTGTTGTACGCAGTAAAATCACATCACACAGCCGAGTCCTTCAGTATAGCATAGCCCGCAAGTATTAGCGATAGCAGTGATGCGTGACGCACGTAGATGCCGCCCTCGTGATCGTGGATCACCGCCGCGTGCTTCCGGGATACCGAGGGGTTGCCCAGCACGTGGTCGCAGCTCTCCTGGTCGCGTCCGAAGAGATTCACGCGCTGCGTGGCCACCATGTACGTGGCGCAGTGACGGTTGTCGCGGAATGCCTCCAGCCGCGCATGCGAATTGGCCTCGATGGGCATGCACGCCCTGCAGTCAACAGACGCAACAGGCAACAAAAGGATTAGCTCGGCTACAACGGCGATTACTGCGCAGGCATTGGGAACGTGGACGTACCAGTCGGGAGGGTGGAAGGCGGCGGTGCTGGAGCAGAGGAATGCGGCACGCCCGGGGGTGTCCATGGCACTCGCTCACCGAGACGCGGCTTGCCTTGTCGGATGCGCAGGGTCCAAGGCAGACTAGACCCGCCTATGCCGCCGACGCTGGATAGCGCAAAAATAACCCTTCCAATCATATTTTCAATCTGCTTCATATATACCAGGATATTGGGGTTTGAATTCCATTACAACTGCTGAAAAACAGCTAAACCCGATATAGCAAAATCTAATATCCTCATCGAGCAACTATTGAGTAATATATAGTTTCACAGTAGATAAGTCGTGTGTCGTCAGGCGAAAAAGGAGTATGTGATTGGCAGAACCTCGCTCCTAACGCTGGTTCAATTGGCTGAAAATTACCAGATAAGTGTGCGTGGCAGGCTGATCACCACTTCAAGTGAAAGTCAAGACAACCCCGAAGGACACGTTGCGCAGGTACATGTACGCAGCGGCACCGTACACGTAACACATGCCATTCACTTCGACTCTACGCCGACTCAAGCTCCATTTCGGCGGGCGCTGCCGCTCCAGCGTATGGTCCGCGGCGCAGACTTGCCTGCAGCTTCTCCAGCAAAGATGCATCTGCACCACGCACGACACGCACAACAAGACGAAAATGCAATGCATGAGAACACGCACAACTTCGAGCAAAGCGTGGGGCAAGCTACAGTACACACGTACCCAACTGCGAATGGAACGGCGAGGCAAGCACGGCGTCCAGCACGGCGAACTTCCACTCGCGGGTTTCCTTGGTCGGCTCCGTGGTGCGATCCATGAGGAACTCGAAGAAGCCGCCGTAAGATAACAGCGCTCGAATACCCCACGGATTGTTCTGCGCTGCCACTGAGCGCAGAACGTGGAATACGGACGTTCGCAGCTCCTCAAATGGCTGCTTCAGCGCGTTCATGAGCAGCACCATCGTTGTCTGCTGCGCGCACTCGACGCCTAGGCTGTTGAACAGGCGCTCGCACATGCTCCATACGCCCGCGTTCTCCGCCGGCACTTGATCGGGCTGCTTAGTGAGTCGCGTGTGCGCACTAAGAACGCGCGCAAGCGAGTGGAAGCAATTAGCCTTCACAGGCAATTTAGTGCTGCTACCAAGCTGAAGCCACATTTGGCAAATGCTTCGATGCTGGAACAAGAGCTGGAGCTCTGCAGTCAACATCGCAAAATCAGTCGCGAGTATTGAAAGGCACAAAGGAACTACTTGGATGCCTACCTTTGTCAGAGGACGACCCAAACGCAGCCAGCGCATCCATTGCGGCGATCTGTTGCAACGAGTCGGTACTTTGTATCTTGCCCTCTACTGTCTCCAGGAAAGCCTTGGACAGAGTGGCGTCGCCCCAACTCCACGAATTGATGTTCAGACTGGCCGCAGTAGCGGAGATCTCACCCACGAGTCGAACTGCGTTGCCTCCAACAAACGGATCTGATCACGGACGATGTTAATATCCACAGTGCACAATAGTAGCCAAACCCAAATCTATCTACAGCTCACCTTCCGTCATTCCTAGCAACGTTTTCAACGCACCTGAAAACATACAAAAAATATTGAGCGGCTGGAAAATCAAATCATCACGGCAGAAGTGCAGGCCTACCCGATTCAAATATATACTGAACACCAATCTTGGTTTGGCAAACCGCCGGCACCAAATCCACGACGTTCATCAAGAAGAGTGGATCATCAGACTTCAGACAGTCCAGAATCTATCCAAACGACGAATTCACTCAGTTAGCTAAACCACACCCAACCTCTTCAATGCTACGCAGAACGCACCAAATCAATCGCCCCCGTGGAAATACCGTACTCCATGTACTCGTCCTTTTGTCCGCAGATCCTTACAATTGCCTCTAGATACCGCATGAACTCAATCGAGTTCTCAGTAGTTTCACTAAGCCACAGCATTCATTAGCAACGCTGGCAAAGATACTCCAGCAAAACGACGTTAAGTCCCACAAACCTGCTCTGGGCCTTGGCCTTTAGTGAGTCTAGCACTGCTCGGTAGATACCGCTGTCAGGAATGCGTGAAAACTATACACACATGCAACATAAAAGTCATTTCAATTTACGTCACAACGAGGGCGGCAAGCCACCAACGCACGCACCATTTCCAACACGGTCGAAGCCTTCGCGGCGACCTCAATGTCCTCGTCAGCAACGACGCTGCATATTTGCTCCAAAACCAGTGGATCCGCCTAGCATCAGCATATATACATTTAGACTCGCCAAGAACTTCACACCTCTCAGCGTCAGCATTGCTCATTTTTCGTCAGCACGTACCACGACCTTGACCTGGTCAAGCGAAGGTTTCCTACCCAGGTGCGCAATGAACTGGTTCACCACCAGCGCTCTCGCCTCTTCCTCAACGTGAGCCAGTCCCACCAGTACGAAGGGCACAATCTGTCGGCAGAATCCAGTGAGTTCAATGCAAAATATTGGCAGGGGAGTTTCAATGCCTTACGTCTGACTGGAAGAAAAGGCTCGTGCCATCGCCCTCGGCGCCCAGCACGCGGTTAATGCAGCTGCACGCTTGCTTCACCTGCTTGAAAAGTTGGGTACCAGATCAGATAACTTGACTATGTGGCTGCTAGGAGCCCCGCTGGGGGTGAGAACGGCGCCGACCTGCTTGACGGATCCGCGGTCGCTGGCGTCCTGCAGACACGCGAAGAGGGTCGCGATTGGGATTTTCGCCAGAAACTCGTGCACGAGAGCGTTCTCTTGTTCGGCCGCATATAGGTGGGCGGAGGTGGCGATGCCCGCCTCCTGGAAGAGCGCCACTTCCTGCCACGCCGCGCTGAGATCCATGCTTGTTCCTTACGAATATGAATATGAAGTGCTATACATAAGACATTCCATATCATCCGATGATAGTATCTCTGTATAGTACATTGATAGTAAAATATAAGGTCGTTCTACTATCGTAGTATAGTAATATTACGTAGTACGTGAAACATCGTATCATATGATATGAGAATTGCCACTTCCTTCAGTAATGTTTTTGAAGTATTAATATGTCGACGAGTTATTTGTGCCTTTCACCGATTTTGGCGGGTGGGCTGTTAATTCATGCGGAATTAGACCCATAAAAGGGCGACCTACCCTTATTTAATGCTAATTCTGCCGATGATTGTGAGCACTTCCCCTAACACCCGCAATCGGCTTTTGCAAGCTTATCGATGGAGATACGGCGGGATAAACACAGAATGGCGGCCAGCAAACCGCCAATCGCCCTGTTTTCCTCTAACTCGGGCTGGATTAGCTTATTCCGCCTCAATTCATGTTCACCATCGCCACCTTAATTCGGTCACGATCAGATAACCTTGAATTAACGATGGAATTAGCTAACCCAAGGCATAATTAAGATCGAGATGGGATTAGAATTATGCCAAAATTATCACGGCAGAATTGGTGAAAGGCACAAATACATGCACATCAAGACTTGTCGCTCGCCCTTGCTGACGGAGATATGTTCATTTTCAACGGTGGGAGACATCTCTATGCGTAGCATTTTACGTACTGATCGGAACGCCTCCCCTTGGAGATGTGGCTCCAACTGCTAACAGTTCGGTTTGCTCACCAGGAAAATCATCATCGGGTATCACGTGACCAGTTTTGGCATGAATTGCTCGAGCTGCGAACAAGCCACCTGCGCCGGTCAACGCAGCCCCGCAGAATCCTACGAAGACCCACATTCCGATCGTCGCACTACTACTTTTCACATACTGGGGCTCCGGAGTCATTAATTCGATATACATGGGAGATACCTTGAGTGATCCAGCCTCTTGGTATGCGAACAATTTCTTCGTAATGGAAGTGTCGTCTAGATCGGGCCTCATGAAGTCGATAGACACAGAAATGCATCTTTCTGACCCGTCAACGCACGATACTCGCGTGTTGTTGACAACATACATAGCCTCCGCGACGGAATCAAGTGACAGTCTGGGATGCACTACCCCATCTAAAGCAATGAAAGCCTTCGTTGTGAGCATTCGATAGAGCTCCGATACTAAGATCTTAGTCGAAAAGGTCGACCCACAAACCGCTTGTCCTTCGCCATCATAGCATCTTATGTTCAACGCAATCCTGTCAAACGCGCACTCGTTTTCTCGTCCACATACCAAACAGCAATTCTTCATTCCAAACGTTGGAGGGCACCAGCAAACATGTCCGGACGAACTATTCAGACACTCACCGCCGTTCAGACAGCTGTACTCCTTGTCACATCCGGTATCATCATCTTGAATGACGATACGAGTGCCCTGGTTAACCACATACGCAATGGAGGATTCGTTCTCGTTCGTACCAACTTTTAAGCCGTCGTACCTTTCATCCTTACTGGTTACCTTATGGAGAAGTATAGGCTGTTTTGCTTTCGGAATAAGCCTCTCATAGTTCAAAGTGAATGGAAATGCCGCATCGTTGATATCGTTTGCAACTGGATAAATATCGACCCATTGAGGTTGGTACCAATTCAATCGGGTGAAAGTCATTTCCAGTGGCGAGGCAGAGAATAAGGTGGGGTCTTTATCGTAGGATATCGTGATAGTGACGTCTTGAAGTGGAGCGGAGTCAAGTGAGACCGAGAAATTTGACTTCGAGGTGCTTTCAGAAACGATAACTTCACTTGTCGATATGGTAACTCCAGGTAAATCATCATCTACCGCAGTGACTTGAATCGATCCAGATGTAGATCGCCATTTCGTTGCACTGTGAAATGGCCACACAGTATCTTGATGGTCACGGACTATGAACTCTGCATCCGAGTACGAAAGCGGCGTCGAAAGATGCACGTTAGAGCGTAGGATTGCGGTATCACCGATAGATTGAGACGGAACCGCGAGGCCTTCTGTATCCGTTGACAGGGAGGTGATATGCATCACAAGCGTTCGATTTCCGAGATATGTGTTATCGTCAACTGCCATAAATGTCAGTTCCTGGCTAACATTCCAGTTGTTTTTGTTAAAGCGCAGTGTTGTTAGGATTCGGAACCGCCTAATATCGTCCGATTCATATTTGGCACCTATCAGATCCGATAGTGGGTCCGACGTATTTGTAGCATCGAATGTGGTAACATCAGCACTGGCAACTTCCACCCTTACCGATATTAGTGTTTCAGCAAGAGGCTCACTTGTCAATTGTATTCCCACGCTGTCGGGCACGCCATATTGATGCATTCGTGACAAGTGGCTGACCTCGGGCGGTACACTATCAGGATTATAGAGGTCCCCTCTCACAGACAAAGGAAATGGTATCGGCTTATACCCAGTCATTGTGACCAAAGGTGCAAGAAGACAGCCCTTCTTCCCATCATATGATTTATCGAATACGATCAAAACACTTCGTACAGTGAAGCTTGACAGTCCACTCATGGTGATGGTTTGAGGACCGCCAGATTTCATCGACACCTGCGTTGTCGCCATTTCAGTCCAATCCTCGGTAATATCCAGAATTTTATCTGATGCGCTAGTGATTGCATCTTCAGAATTCACCCACAACGTGACCTGGCGGATATATTTCGTTCCTGTCAATCCTGGAATTATCAATGAGATAGTGGAGAGGTTTGTTGCTGACTCAAAGCCAGCCATTATCCAGGCACTACCAGCCTCTAGAGGTAAGGCACTGCTGTTTGAAATGCAAGTTTCCCAGGGTGTACCTGACGTCCCAGTGAATACGGTTGTACAAGCTTTACTGGATGTTCTCTGAAGGTCAATTACGAGAGCAGGATCGCTACTGCAGCGGACATATCGTGCCTGAAGCTCAGACAGTTTATAAAATGGAATCGAATTTGGATAGGCATTGCTTCCTTCGATCACGACAAATTCTGACTTCGACAGGGCAACTTTGTTCTCGTCATCCTCTAGTATAAGGAGTTTCTTGACACTAGAATCGTTAAATAGATGACCGTTGCAGGAGTCTTTGCAAAACGAGTTTCCAGCGTAGTCGAAATCAAGCGATTCAGCTGTGTGGGTCATCATCACTTCGCGATCACCTATTGCAACATTGTCGTCTACAGCTTTCACTCGTACCTGCTGAGAGGTTCGCCAAGTGCCAGAAGTGAATAAAAGTTCATGGCGACAAATGCGAGTCGTGTTGTCACATGGTAACGGATTTGCACCTTGCAGGGAAGGCAGGGAAAATTCAATCTGATTTTGCCCGATAAGAGCAGACGCCACGCTGGGCATATACCCTCCAATGGATATTCTTGTGCTCGCAAAAGCTTGTTGGTAAATTTCCACTTCATTCAGAAGAATGCTATTTACACCTTCTATCTGCAGTCGCAAGTATCGCGCTTCTGTAGAAGTCATGTAATCAGCAACAAATCGGTCTTCTCCGTAGTAACCATTAGTTTCTCCATTCACTCGCCACCTATACGTGATTGTTTCCGATTCAGACGCGTCAAAAGATCGCGACAAAGCTGTAAACTGACGAAAGTATGGCGCGCTATCTTTTGTCGAGATGAAGTCCTCGGTTTCATTGTTAGTCTCAGGAAAGGGATTGTCAGACAGAAAGACCCAAAATACTGCAGTGAGTTGATCATCTTCCAGTTCGGTCGCTGGTGCCATTTTCTTGATGGTTATTACGATATCCTCGATGCGTCGGATGCTGTTGAGATCAATTTGCCACCACGGGTATGCATCAATATTCCGAGACATTGCATAAGAAGAGGACACTCCCGAGTTCGATAATGTTTCACCATCAATAGCAGCATCTGCATTGCCTTGTTGGCTCTGGGAGGCTGTGCCGGATAGAGCGAGATTCACGCTACCAGAAGCAAGAATTCGAAGCTGAGGGTGTAAGTCTGCATTACTGTACTCTTTGGAAGCAAAAGTAATTTCGTCCACGCCATCATAAAGGAAAGTAGCTACTGAACGCGAATACACTAAGAAAGATATGCTGTGAGAAACTGAGGATGAGTCTCGCTGTTGCGCTAAGACTCGGTTGACAGCAGCAGTGACATCAATTTCGACCCATCCTGATGACGGCACGACAGTGTTGGTGTCTAGGTCAACTGCTCGACTCTGGTTGACAAGTGTTTCCCCGTCAGATTGCTCGTTAACATTTTCAACTGTTGTTGGGAAAAGGGATAACACTACCGATTCATTTTCGACTAAGGAGCATTCCGGAACAAGCCCAGGATTAATTTCTGTGCACTGTGTTTCAAGCAAAGATTCATCCCAAGTATCCGACGTCTCCACATTAGCAGCAGTAACCCCCGCTACTACTCCCCCCAAACCACCATTTTCTCCACCGGACAAGCGATATAATCGAAAAATCGCCAAGCCTACCTGCGAGCTACCAGTTTGCGTTTGAATAATCGGATAAGTATCAAAGCGAACCACAGCTACAGATTTTACGGACTTTGTGGGTGTGCTCTGGGAGGAATTACTCGCCACAACAAGTGACGGGGAAGCTCCTAAGGGTCTTCGCGAGTCAGCGGAGAAAATAAGAGTGGTGTCCGCGTTTGGGCGAAGTTGAAGCTCAAATGACTCATATTTACCTTCGTCCGGCTGCCAATGCATGGGCTCACTACCCAGCTGTACATCATACCCCACAATTGCATCATCTCCACCATTCTCTTGGGTGGTAGCACGAGCCGCGTTCAATAAGACTACGGCGGGAGGAAATCGCTGCACAAATAGTGTTGCAACTGGCTGGCTACCTTGATCGTACATTGAATCACCGATACTGGTGGAATAAGCCAGTAGTTTGGAGTATTTCACTTCGCTGGAAGCATCAAGACTCGAAGATGCGACAGCTGATACTTTAATGTACTGGATGTCCTTCCATGTAGAAGGTGTGATGTGAATCACGTCAGGATCAACCTGCAGATTGGAATCTGCATCAACCACGAAGGAAATATCTACATTAGCGCGAGGCTCGCTTGAAAGTGCAATTTCAACTGATGCATCATGCCCATTTTCTCGAACGCACACAAAGTCTATCGGCTTGCTACCAACTCGCTGATGACGTACGATTTCAGGAACGATTCTAAGTATTGGTTGGTCATCGTCAAGAATGAACGTCTTAATCGATGATTGTTGTGTAGGAGACGTCAATACACCATCACTATCCTCCCACGGAAAAGCGTGCTCAGCATTTCCTGTATCATATACCCCCCATTTTTGTGTGTAAATTCCAAGCGCAAGTGTGTATCCAGCAGAACCTGATGCTGTCTTCAGAGGAGATTTATACGACGCGTCGTTGCTGGAGGCCGAGATAGAAATTAAGCTGCTGTGAATACCATCAGCGACATCGTCGGGAACTGCTTTGACAGTGATCGTTTGATACTGCTTCCAATTCGCTGATGAAAAGGTCAAGGAGGATGCAGAAATCTTCAGCTCTGATGCGCTAACACCCAATTGAATAGTGACGTCAGATGTTGGTTGCGAGTTCAGACGAACACGAAACATATCGAGCTGTCCAATTTCAGACACCGAAAGGCTCGCTTTCGATACAATCACGGCAGCATCACCGTCGTCGTGAATCGTCACAATTGTACCGACGTTGTCCAGCAATTGATCTGAGTGCGTCTCTAGGGCTAAGAATTCGTCGTGATACCAGCTCCATTCGACAGGATGTTCGTAATCAACCCCAATGTGAGCACCACCGTCCACATTTGTCAGAGCCACCTTAAAAACTTGGTCAGGTGCTTGGAAAAGATCGTTGTCTAGAATAACAATGCCTACAGTTTTCCACGCTTCCTTGTCTAAGAAACTGAGCCTCGTTGTCTGAATGGGTGTATATGCAACCGATTCTTCTGCGGTACATGGGCTAATATGCGTACAGCCTCGAGCCTCAACAACACCATAGTCGTAATCCAGATCGTACTTGGATTTACCCGGCAAAATAATGCCACCGTACGTTGCAACATCGACTCCCACTGCGCCATCGCTATACGTATTCACGTTAGTGGAATCGGGAATACCCAAACGTGTAACATTAACTGTCACTTTTCCGCCGTTCTCCATAACCTCGTAATGTGATAAAGAAAACGACAACGTCCCCGCGTCTCGATCATCAATGATATAAATCCACATATCCGACATATTCCCAATGCTTGCACCACCTTCGACTGAATCCAAGTGAATTTTAATAGATCTTGATTGAGATTGATACTTGTTGTTGTTAAAGATCTTCACTGCAAACGTTTTGCTCACTTCATTTGTCGCCCAGGTAAGCGGTTGAGAGACGCTCAAGTAATCAAACGCCTTACTGCCACCACTGGTGGCGTTGCCGTCTGCGGTTACTGTCGAAACAACAAGGGTGACCGGGACGTAAGAAGCAGATGAAAAGCCAACGCTCCTTTCAATTGACACAACCGCATTTCCACTGTCTTCCCGGCAGAAAATGTACGGAGCTGCGAAGTTAAACTGGCCTGCGTCCCCATCGTCCACAATAAATACAACCACAAGTTGGTTTGCACCGATCGTGGCAGGAGAGGTCACACTGGAAATTTCGAGGTAAAAGTACTCGTTTGCTTCGTAAACGTCATCGTTAATGATATCAATGCTGATATTGCCTTCGAGCTGACTGTCATCAAAGTTCACTTCGTACACGGAATCAGTAAGTTTGAAATTCTTGTTGGCCGTTGCAGTGGCATCCATGGGGTTAGCAAGAGCATATTTCACCACAGCACTCCCACTGGATCCTCCAGTTCGGACAATTTTCACTTGGGCCTTGCCAACGTTCTCATCAAAGGTATAGTTCTGAGCATCAAAGCCAAACGTCCCAGCTAGTGAAAGTGCAGTATAACGAGAAATCCGATCTCAGCACGAAGTTCAAGTATGCGTCAACCTAAGCACACACACTCACCGTCTTCGGCTGCGCGAGTCGTAGTCAGAAGAAGTAGCAGGAATCCGATGCAGCAACGCAGCCGAGTGCTGCTGCGCTTCACTCGCTTCATTCTCGCAACTCGCGAGCGGTCGTTTTATTTTACATTTTTGCTTTTCCACTTCAAGTTGGTGTACTGTACATAACTTCAACTTCTATCGACCATCACTCTTCAGAAAGTGCGTCAGTCTCCAAGCTGCACCACATACAACACGCCGCGCTGCTCGACACCCCCGCCTGCTTCAGCTGTGGTTACACGCAACATGGCAACCTTCTCGCTCGTTCCTGCAGCTCATTCTCACCGCTTTTCGTCCTGACTGGAAGCGTGCGCCTTCGTTGAGCTGGGACAACTCGAGAAAAGGCGACGCACACCGCCAAACAGAACTCGGTCCCCGAGTCAAGGGCAGCCTTTCTCGGCCCCCGAAGAAGGTTTGGGATGAAGGCGGTGAGAGGCAAACGCGTGCTCTCACTCTGAGTTTTCCGCCGTGAGAATACAGACGCCAGCTCTTGCTCTCCGACGTTCCGACTCGGCCGCGTCAAGACCACAACCAGCACCGACCATGGAACAAACCAACAAGGAGCATCAAGCGGCTCACTCACCAGCGTTAACTGCACATGGCGAACAAGATTTGATGTCTGAAGTGACGGAGGCTCAGCAGCGCGGTGATTCCTTACAGCCCAGGACTGGGATGACCCCCAGTGACCACGACAGCTTTCATCCGTGGATCCCATTCCCCCTTGACCAACCCGTTATACCTGAAACACCAGCCTTCACTTACAATGAACGCAGGTATGAAGAATTTCCCGTTGAGAGCATGATTGACGATCATATCACTAACTTGTTTTTACGTTACTCACGTATTTTGCTGTCGTGGAAGACTCGACCCCCTCGAGTGGGTGGAGCTATTACAACACACCAAATGTCTGGATTACGTCAGTCCTGATGTTGATGAATGCATTGAGAGGCAAGGCCGGATGGAAGGCAATCAAGAGCTGGATCTGACAGGCAGAGAATTTATCGACAGTCCAATGATACCGAAGTTGCTGCCACCGCTGAACACCCTCTCAGCGGAGCGCCCAACTATACTAAGGCCAATCAATCGACCCCAGCGTACGTATCCCACGTGGTGCCAACGACTTCATCTAACGATGTACTGTTTCCATTTTCATTTTTTTTGTTGAGAAGGTAACGCGCCAAGGCGTCCTGGTCTTCGAGAGCAGTTTCCCCGCCAGCAGCCACGAACGGAGCAGAGCCAAGCACATTTCCCTCGCAATTACTTGGTCGTCGACGAAAATTTGACAGAAGTAAAGAGATCAACGAGGCGTAACAACTCGAGTGCGAAGTCTGGCAAGGCGGATTCGCTGCCGCGTTCTGCCAGCCGATCTCTCAAGTTTGAAGCCCCTCACAAACCGAAACCGACCATTCGACACAAGCGTGCATCATGGAGCGGCCGATCGGCACGTGCTGCTTCCACCCCCGCCTCGGATCGACGACAGTGCAAGTCGGCGAGAAAGTCAAAAGAGTGCATGATCCCTGGCTGCTCGAAAGGCGCTCGCTCGAGAGGACTGTGCAAGCGCCACGGTGGCGGAAAGCGATGCACTAACCCAGAGTGCACTCGAAGCGACCAAGGAGGAGGATACTGCATAGCACACGGAGGAGGTATATCCATGCTTTGATCTTACTGACTCCGGGCTACAGTTAGTGCAAATTGACGTCATTAAAATGGTCGAGCAGGCAAACGCTGCGCAACTGAAGGATGCAAGAACTCTGCCCAGTCTCGTGGACTTTGCAAGACCCACGGTGGTAAGCCGTGTGTATGTATGAGAAGGACTTCGTGGTGCATGTATCTGATATTGATTTGTTACTGCGCAAGGTGGTAAGCGGTGCCGTGCAGATGGATGCACCAAGAGCAGTCAAGGAGGAGGATACTGCCGCGGTCACGGAGCGGGCAGAGCATCAACGTTGGCCAAGTCGACAGACATCATAATTTAGTTCGCTGCTGCGTGCTGCCTACCGGTAGTTGGCCCATCGAATGTGGGCGTGAATGTTTCGCCGTCAAGTTGTCCCTGCATTTATAATAGCGAGAGTGAGTTTTGAACAAGTTGAAGTCATGATTGGACGAAACCCTGGACCTATGTGATTGGTGTAAGAACATGTGATCCTCTTTGCCGCCAAAACGCAACTCTTTCCCGCCAAGTGCTTGACAAGCCACCGCCACTGTGACTTCGCTTTGTTCCACGACGCAGACAATGGCGACGGCGACGGACCTCCCAATCCAGGTGAGTGACTGTACACCTCCGCGCTGAAGAACATGCATCTCTTACGCTTAACCCCCTTGTCTGGTCTTTCAGTGCGTGAAGGATGTGGTGCTTGAAGTGACGCGCGACAACGGCGAGATCGACCGAAGCACGCTGCAGACCGACCTGGTGCTGCGTAAGGAAGTGGGCAATGCGCGGCTCGTGAGTGGCGATGCGGTGCTGTGGGTGGGCAAGGGCGTTTTGTCTCACAAGGACTCGACGGTGGACTCAAAGCCCACACGCACCGTGCGTGTGGAGAACAACAAGCGCCGCTTTGTGTTCACAGTGGCGTTGGACGCAGCCGGCAAGCAGTTCTACGCTGACCTAAAGGACCAAGTGGACGGCAAGGCTGGCGTGGAGATCCGCAAGAAGAAGCGCAAGATCCGCAAGCAGCTGAGCAAAGTCATGGGCTTCACGCCCGTCAACACACTCAAGAGCCCTCTGAAGAGCCCCCTCAAGATCCGCTCACCGGTGCTCAATAGTCCTGCTAAGAAGCCCCCCATGACGCCCAAACGCAGTCCTCTGGCTGACATTGGAACGCCACAACGGACGCCTCAACTGACGCTCCCACCACCGCTGCCGGTGACTGCGAAAGGGGCTACCTCATCTCTGACCTCGCCGTTACGGTCGCCGTTACGGTCGCCGTTCCGCTCTCCATTCCGCAAGAAAGCGCGGCTCTCACTGAGTCCATCGAGTGGAGGAAAGTCATCTGCCAAAGCTGAGACCACACCATCGCGGTCTCCTGTTCGTGAATGGCTGAGTCCAGTTCGATCGTTGAAGTTGCGTAGTGGACCAACTCCGCCGGATTTGAGGCGATACAGCAGTCACACTCCTCAAAGCCAGACTACGGAGAAAGATGGTGGGTCTGCTGGTAGCTCTGGCGAGAAGAACCGCCGAAAATCGATCACGGGATCGATTAACAAGCGCGTTCGCTCTCTCCAGTTGATGCTTGACGATGACTCGGCTCCGAAAGACTCCGAGGCGCAAGCTCAGCGGAAGATCACATCGCATTTTTTCAAGAAAGACCCATCCAGTACATCTCATCACGAGAACACAGCTCGCGCGTTGGATTTGTCCATGGAATCTGCTGCTACTGATGAGAATGATGACAAGACAGATGCGTCGAATCCAAGTGCGAGCGAGTCACCTCAAGATGGGACTCAAAGAAGTACGCACGGATTACTGAATTTAGGGAATTACTGCTACATGAATGCTATTGTGCAGGCACTAGCGGCTCTTCCTGAATTCGTAAGTGCTGTTCAAGACGAGAACAATCTGTTGAAAATAATCCAGAAACAACCTCAACCGAGTGTGCAGGCCAAGACAATGGAGCAGCTGAAGACCGCTTTCGACAATTGGAGAACCAGCGGTGATACTAAGCATCTTCCGTTGCAGTATGCCCTGGGCCAGCTGCTTCACCTCGTCACCAATGGCAGCGAGACATCGATCAATCCAGAACCGCTCAAGAGTGTGATGGGAAAGAAAAACTCCATCTTTGCCACGTACGTGCTGTTTACTTATGCACCCACACCAACCATTATGGTCTCTCTAACTTCATTATATCATGACTGTTACAGCCACTTTCAGCAAGACGCTCATGAGTTTTTGCTCAACCTTGTGAATGAATACGAGAAAGAGCTTGTGCAAATGGTCCAAGATGTCACGGATAAAATTCAAGCAGAGGCTATATCGTCCCCTCAACCACAAAAAAGCAGTCTGCTAAACTTCTTCCGGACCAACCCCAAATCAAACGAAGCCCAGCCAGGAAAGGATACATCCTCCGATGCAGAACTTGAACTGATTTGCCAGCTGCCTCCTGCGAAGTGTTTTCGAGCGGAACTTTACCGCACCTTGACCTGCCGGAACTGTGGTTACAGTAGAAAGCAGTCTGAAACATTTTATGATTTCTCGTTGGATCTACCTTACTACCCAATTCCAGAGCCGGAACCTACAGCGGAACAAGAGCCTCAAGCATCACCACCACCAGAACGTCAGTGTTTTTGCAACTTGTCTCCTGTGACCACCGGCGACAATAGTGAACGCTTCTATTGCTGTCCAAAATCATCTTGCAGCTATCGAGAAAAAATTGTTGAGACAGAAGAATCAGCAACTTCCCCCGCCAAAGCGGATGTGACGATGAAATCAGTTTTGTCGCCAGAGACTCCTGCGTCCGGTTGGCAAGCACGACCATCACCGATTGAGCTGGAATCATTGATTCAGAAACAGTTTGAGACGGAGATGCTGGAGTTGACTTGTGAGAAATGCAAAGTGGGCAAGGAAGCAGAGTCAGCGTACCAGGTCAAGTCTCTACCGTCGATTCTTGTTTTCCATCTTAAGCGCTTCGAGGTAAATCCTCATAGTGGTGCGCTGTTCAAGCGATGCGATCCGATTGTACCGCCCGCCGGGATTGATCCAACTCGTTCAATCAACAACACTGCTTCATCGGGTAGTGAATCCCACTATGTGCTGAAAGTAAGTATTACCACTTCTGTGGTGCCTGTACATTTTTCTGCTTATTAATGCCCATGTGTGCCACAGAGTGTCATCCATCACCTTGGTAAGAGCGTCGATGAGGGGCATTACGTTGCCGACATTTGTGATGCTGGAGGCCAGTGGATTCGCCGTAATGACACTCATGAATCGATGGTACGTGCTAGTTGCTTTGTCCATGCCGCACCTGGCTTAATGACACAAGTTTTTATGCTCCGTCAGATTTCAGAAGACTACGCTCTACAAGCCTACCGAAGCCAAGAATCATGTTATATGTTTTTCTACGTCAAGTCCGAGAGAAGTGGAGCAGATGAAGGAAAAGAAAACGTACCACTGAATCGTGCATTACCACGCGATGAAAACGACGAAAATTCCAACCAGCAACGAGAACCCTCCAACAACAGCTTGAGAGCTTTCTTGTAGTCACAATGGACAATTGGTACGCACTGTCTGTGTTGATCGGGTATAGTAATATTCTGAATTAAACTACATCGCTCGTCATCTTGCTGTCGCCATCAGTGGAGTAGTAGCAATTATTGATGTCTCGAAAACCCTGCGGATCTTGGCGCCATCTTGGAATGAAACCTTGTACGGCCTGGCAGGTTTCCCTTGTGTGGAAAATGTTCTTGTTGACAAGTACGTCATTCCCACGTCGTGAATCACAACTCGTGAACTTGTAGTGTGGCTGACTGCGGAGAGTAGAACACTCATTTCTACTTCAAGTATGTGCTCTTCATTGCGATATCCCGTTTGGATTCGCAAATGCATCAGGAGATTCTGTCACGGGGATCAAGCGCATCAATACACCTGGAAAGCGCAGAAGAGCGAAAAGGTTAGTAAAACTACAATGCATTCTTTGAGAAGCTCTTTCGTACCAACAGGTAGTGAGAGGGCCCCAAAGCCGAGACAGATAAGCCAGTGCGTAAATGAGATTCCACTCGTTTTTGTAAAATCGCCACCGAACTCGGCAAGTAGCACTTGAACGAATAGCGTGATCACGATGATCACCATGAAAAGCGGGTTGGCCACGATACCATTGAAAACACGCCAGTCGTTATTCGTCCGACGCGCGTTGAACTCGTTGAAAAGCTGACAGAAAACAAAAGTGTTGAAGATGATAGTGTAATGTCGGTAGTCGTAGCCTGCACAGCCTTCGTCTAGGCAATCTGTGGGGTAATCGAGGACTGAAGAATTACTGGAATAATCGTCGCACGACAAACTCCAACAACCATCGCCGCTTGCTGTAACACAAGTATCACAGCTGAGAGTGGGGAAGCTGGATTTGACCGTGTATTCCCATTTGATGCATTCGTTCCCGTCATGGTAGCCAAAGTTCTCCGCACCGTAGATGAGGAGCAAGAAGATGAGGAGTAACTGGAAAATAGACTGCACGATGATGTTCTTCAGTATACATCTTCCTAAGAGCTTCGCAGTTTTCTTGTAAGGACGTCGATCAAGTAGCGCTTCAGTGGGGGCTTCCGTACCCAGAGCAAGCGCACCCATAGTATCCATGATGAGATTTATCCAGAGCATCATAACCGAGTTTAGCGGTGGCTCTTTTCCTGTTACTGCACTGACAAATGTGACGACTAATGCCACAATATTGACAGTTAGCTGGAATTGCAGGAACTTGCGAATATTGTCGTATACACAACGACCCCACAGTACAGCTTTCCGAATCGAAGAAAATTTGTCATCCATAATAATGATATCTGATGCCTCTTTGGCGAGGTCGGTTCCAGTAATTCCCATCGCCATACCAACGTCAGCCGTACGTAGCGCCGGAGCGTCGTTCGTTCCGTCACCAGTCACGCCCACAACTTCTGATCGGTCTTTCAACAAGTTGACAAGGCGGAATTTGTCGTCTGGGGATGATCGAGCTAGCACTTGCAACCGAGGGATAAGCTTGCTCACCTCTTCGACGCTCATTGCTCGAAATACAGGGCCTTCTAGCGCGACGCCGTCTTCGGTCATAATCCCACATTGTCTAGCAATGGCTGATGCTGTGTGAATATTGTCACCTGTGACCATGCGTACCATAATACCAGCGCGCTTGCAGTCCCTGATAGCATCGGTCACATCAGGTCGAAGCGGGTCTTGGATACCGAGAATGGCGTTGACGACTAAATCCTGGTCTGGTGCATCTGTAAGCGATTGCAAGTCGTTTGGCAATTCACCACTTGCAAAATCCCGATGACCAATGCAAATCGTGCGTAGTGCTGACTCTGCCATTTGCCTGATGATATGGTTCAACTCGTCACGTTTTATCGTGGTCAATACCTGAACGTTACCATCTATGTCGATGAACTTGGTTGCTCGCGCCAAAATGACCTCTGCAGCCCCCTTTGAGTATAGGCGATAGCCTCCATCTCCACGTCTGACAATTGCAGCCATAGACTTCTTTTCTGACGAAAATGGAAACAGTCTGTCGCCCCGTGCAACTTGGAATTTCTCTCGGCGGATATCCATAATGGGAAAATTGAGCTTGTTCATCCACAACAGCACCGCACCTTCGGTCTTGTTTCCTTGCACTTGGGCTACACCATTGACATTCTTGAGAAACGCGCTTGTATTTACAGCAATGTTGGCTGCGAGTTCTTCGAGCGCTTTCGCATCCACAGAGAGTTGCGTTCGATTTGCGTCAGTAAACCCGTCCTTGTAAAACTTGCCCAGAACCCACCCTTGCACAACAGTCATTTTGTTTTCCGTGAGTGTTCCTGTCTTATCGGAGCAAATACTTGTAACGTTGCCCATAGTTTCACAGGCCGCCAGTACACGAATGAGGTTATTATCCCGCAGCATTTTCTTGGTGGAGTAAGAAAGCGATATTGTCACTGCAAGCGGTAACCCTTCCGGAATCGCAACCACAATGATCGTGACACCGATCAAAAAGGTGTGCAAAATGTAAGACGGCCAGGAGTATTCCAGCTTCTTTTCAGCTGACGTGGAGTAAATGATAATCATCGCTACGATTGTAGCGATAGAAAACGACATCCCAACATAGCCGATCTGCTTGGCCATTTCTTCCAGCTTTTCCATCAGAGGTGTAGCTTTCTGCTCTCGAACAAGCTTGAACTTGATCTTTCCCCAGCGACTCTCAGCACCAACGGCGATTACAAGGCACTCACCGCGACCACTAGCTACGAGACAGCTCGATAGCAAGAAAGGGTCTTTCTTGACCTTGCTCACATCATCAGGCTCACCGGTAAGGCTGGATTCGTTGCACTTGAGATCGCTGCCGTGTATGAGCACCGCATCTGCAGGTACTTTGTCACCTGTTTCAAGAATGATCACATCGCCTACCGATATTTCTCCAACTGGAACCTGGTCGGGTTTGCCGTCCCGCAGTACTTTTACCAGCACATCGTCATTCTTCGCGCTCAGTGCACGGAACTGCTTTTCCTTTGTGTAGTTGTTGATCGAAGTCACGACAGCAACCAGCGTTACACCAAATAGGATTGCAACCCCCTCACTCCAACCTGTCTCTGGGTGCTCCATGTAGCCCGTAACCATGGATGCAATAGCAGCGATGATCAAGATGATCAGTGTCGTGTCTTGAAAGCTTTCGACGAAAAGCCGAAACAGCCCTTTCATAGGCGCATCTACAAAGACGTTCCGCCCGAACAACTCGCGTCGCACCATGAAGTTTGTGTCAATCTCGCTGCGAGGCAAACCGTGCTCCAAATTCACACACAAAAGGGTCGCCAAAGCTGCTACGCCTCCTATCCGTGTGAGTTCCTCGAGGTTTGCCTCTGTCATTTGGTCCTGATTGAGCTTCCGGATCTCATCAAGTGTGATGCCATAGGGCGACGACGGCGCAACCTTACCAATACTGGATGTAGCACTCGTTGGGTTGTTGCTTCGACGGGACTTCGCTGGTGACGACGGAAGCGGCTGGACCGACGTGAGGTCAGGCATAGTACGAGCAAAGCTATTCGTCACGCACAACGAAGACACGTGATGACCGCGACAAAGTGCTGTACTGTTGGAAGAGGTGCGTGCTCAATTGCGGCTCGGACTCGCTGGAAAAGACGAAAGACGGACCAGAGCTCTAGCGATGTTGCATCTGGCGACCCACTGGTCCAGGTATTGACAGCCAGCGCCAAGAGGAGTGCGTTGTCCTTGCCGTCGTCGTCGTGGCACTGCCAGCCACGCGGAGTTTTCCGTTTTAGCGTCGTGGTGTACGTTTCACCTCGTCCCGGTCGTAGCAGAGGTCCTTCGATATAGATAGCCATCGACTGTAGAAGAGCAAAAATAGTTGCCGTTGTTGAAGTCAACCGTCAAGGCGAGTTGTGACCAATGGGAAGTCAACGTCTTTCCCATTGGCTAAAATGTGACTGTAGACGACCTGCGCAGCACCATTGCTGACTTGAACCTGGTGACGATGCCGCTCTGCGCCGCTTGCTGCGTCACCAAGGGCTTCAACAAGTGCGAACAGCTTCTAGACCCGTCATCTCAAAGTTGCAGTCACTGCTGTACCTAATTTTCCTTGATTTGATGACCAGGTTCCACGGCGGACAGCGCCATTTGCCGCGTCCAGTGTGCAAGGAATGCTTTCGCACGGGAAAGGAACCTGTGGACCTCGGTGGCGAGCCCGAAGCGCTGCTGTACGTGGGGCGGTATTATTTCATGTATGGCGAGTGCCAGGGTTTTGACTGTGAAACTTTTTGCTGTGCTTGTAGCATTCGAACTCCGGGAGACAAGAAAACGGCATCGCTAGCGGATTTCCAGCTGCTGAGTGTCATCGGTCAGGGTGCTTTCGGGAAGGTGGGGAACGACGTTGATGAGACAAGCAAGAAGAATTCGACCACGTTTTTTAACATTTGGATGTGTGTAGGTGCTTCTCGTGCGACACTCTACCACCGGAAAAGTGCACGCGATGAAGGTATTCTTGAAATTGTCACCACAGGGAGAGCTAGTTTTTTTATCTTAACTTGCTATTGGAATTTTTGGGTTACACCAGATCATCAGTAAGCAGTTTGTCATTGATATGGATAGCGTGCACTATATGAAAACCGAGCGCGATGTCATGACCAAGGTTGGATCAACAGGAAAAGGAGATACTATCTACTTTTTCGTACTAACTTTATTTCCACCATTTGTGTCATTGTCAGATCCGCCACCCTTTTGTGATCGGGCTGAATTACGCTTTCCAAACCGAATCCAAGGTAAGATATTTACCGTGGCAGTGTCGTGGTTGGGTATTCTGATGACTACTCTGCGTAGGTTTATCTCGTGATGGAGTACCAATCTGGAGGGGAACTGTTTTCTTATTTGAAAGAGGAAGGCACATTCACCGAGGTACTCGATATACATGTATTATCGTTGTTTGTTTGAAGAGCTGCTCTGACATTTGGCTATTGGATCGTAGGACGCCGTGCGCTTTTATCTGGCTGAAATGATTCTAGCTCTGGAGCACCTCCATGCGCATGGCATTATACACCGGTATGTTACGGTTTACTAAGTGTTCGGGATGAAAAAAAAGGTGGCGCTAAGAAGTGAATTTTGCAAAACTTCTAGTGACTTAAAGCCGGAAAACGTTCTGATCTCAGCCGAAGGCCACATCAAGCTGACTGACTTCGGTTTGGCGAAAGAATACGTTGACGGTCAGGAACTCCTGACAGTATGCGGCACGAAGGAGTACATGGCTCCGGAGATGCTACTTGGCAAAGGATATGACTCGGTAAACATTTCGCAGTACGATGCAGCGGGTTTGGTGGTGCTGACGCTGTTTGCCTGATTACTTTTGCTTTACCAGGCTGTGGACTGGTGGTCTCTTGGCGCTCTTGCATACGAGATGCTGACCGGAAACCCACCATTTAGATCGAAAAATGCTGCAGACCTGCAGAAGAAAATTATTTCGGCCAAGGTTTGTCGCTGTGGTTGATTGGTTGGGCGAGCTAATATTCACCCGATGACGATCTGCCTCGGTGGCTGCATAGGCGCAACTACCGCGATGGCTTTCTGGTGAAGCTCACTCGCTGATCAAGTCACTTTTGGAGCGTAATGTGAGCAAAAGACTTGGTGGTGGGAAGTCGTCTATGTTTGTAATGAAAGGAGTGCAGGCGATTAAACGTCATTCATTTTTCAAGGTACGGGGATCTGAATTCCATTCATTGCGAAGAAACCACGTTAACAGTTCATGTTATTCACGATGAAGAGGGTAGACTGGGAGAAGATGGAGACTCTTCGCGTCCCTCCTCCTAAAGTTCCCAGTGTTACTGACGACGTCGACACAAGCAATTTTGACAAGGAATTTACCTCGATGCCGGCTTCAGATCTCATGTGCGACGCTGTGATTGAGGAACACAACAACCTCTTTCGAGGGTTTTCATTTTGTCGGCAAGACAGCCTTAAGGAGATCATCTCAAACCCGCAGTCTCCGATCAACACGACGCGTCTACCAACTATCGCAAGTCTAGTTATTGACGGAGACGATATCAAGGATATCAACGACGCTATTGCGACAGCAGCCAGTAAGCAGCCGACCATTTTGACCTGAAAGACGGAATTACTGCTCCTTTTTCTCCTTCAGCTTCGTTGCAAGCGTATCGATGGAGTTGAACTGGCGAGTCCAGCGCGTGTTGTAGAGGAACGGGCGCAGGTCGAAGCGGTTGTCATCCGGCGAGTAGTTCTCGGCATGGTAAGACGGGGTCAGAGTGGTCATCTTGTGCCGATTAACCGAGTAATAGAAGAAGAAGCGCTTGACCTTCGTTGCCACGACGGTGGGTGCTAGATGGCTCCACAGGTTCGTAAGCTTGCGGAACATCCAGTACGGGCCACATCGATCGATCTTACGCAGACGACCGAAGAAGCCCAGCTCGTCGTACGTCATACCCATGTCCTCCTCATCAAGCTGGGAATGGTCAGCATCCTCTTCTGCATTTTCGTCGGTGGGACGCAGCTCCGCCGTCGGAGGAGCCTCCTCCACAGTCTGCAGAGCTGGGTAGTTGTACTTGGCGGCAGCCCAGCGAAGCAGTTTCTTCAGATCACCCTTCGATACTGCACCGATAGGGTTCAAGTCACCACTGCTGCAGTCGTACTTGGTCATGTATCCGCGCAGAGCTTCATCAACATTGCCAGAGCTGAGCACGAGGAGGAAACCAGTCTTGGAACGCACCCACGGCAAAAGCTGCGCAAGAAGGTACGCCATCACCATGCGAAGACGCGCCTGGATGTTCTGAAGCGCCAGGTCTTCCTGTAACGTACCCCCGCGCGATAGGTACTGAGGCGTTTTGCCAGTCAGTAGCTCGAAAGTCTTGACTACGGCATCCACCATCATGTCCATGCCCATGTTGAGGTGGTAGCACCCAATCTCGCCGGCAAGCGTCGCAGCGCGCTTCTTAGTGGCGGCCGAGCTGTTCTTCGTGCCCATGTAGGTGGTGTGGAGGACGTGGGAGGCCAGATCTGCAGGCTTCAAAGGCTTGTACTCCTGGCCCGACGTACCCATAATGCGTTGCACGTCCTTGATAACCTGCTCATCGCCCTTGTTGGCGGCCTCAACCACGAGGTGACACATCACACCGACAATACATGCTACAGACGATGAGTCCGCACCTCCAGAAAGAGGCAAGAAGAAGCCACTGCCCCCACTGCGGCGGAGATAATCCCACATCCAGCAGGCAGGTCCCAGAGCAATCTCCTCCTCCGGCACATGGTAGCGGATCTCAATAGCAGACGTGGGGTGGACAAATGAAGCCTCATCGTGGCATAAGCTGAAGTCGACATCGATCTTGGGGATGACCGTGTCAAGAGAGCTAGCCTGCTCACTGCGACTGCTGACGGAGCCGCGGTACGAGCGCACGTCGTCCAAGTCAACAGTAGCCGTGACCACCTCGACGTCCTTGACCGAGAACTGCGATCCCTGGGCAACCACTTGGCCGTTCACGACAATGACAGCGCAGCCATCAAAGTAGAGCCGGCCGCCATCGCAACCTTGCTGGTTGGCGTACAGATACACGCCGCCGCTCTTGGTCGTAGCTCCCCGGATCAGGTCCATGCGCTGGTCCAGCTTGCGCAGCTGGTGGTGCGAGCCCGAGCCGTTGCCGATGATCTCCACTCCCGCCAGACTGAGGTTGATGTGGGGGCTGTCAGGCGTGAAGAGCTCTTCACACGTCTCGGACGCGCACGACGTGTCGAGCGTGGACACGGCGCCGGAGCCGAAGGGAACGTGCACCGCGCCCGTGAGCTTCTGCAGACTGGCGGGCAGCACGAACTTGTCCAGTCCGCGGGACTTGCCCGTCTCGAGGTTGGGCTTCCACGTGGTGAACCAGCGCTTCTCGCGGTAGTTGCCGTCGTCGGCCAGGAAGAGCTTGGGGCGAATGAACACGATGCGCTGGTTGAGGCAGAACACGCGACAGTTGTAGCGCACGCCGTTGTGCATGACGGGCATGCCGATGTCGCACAGGATGTCGTTGGTCACGTCCGAGCGCAGGATGGTCTCCAGCGACTGCCAGCAGTGGTAGAACGTGTCCTGCTCCAGGAAGTGGTCCTCGCAGCCGTAGCCGCACACCTCCAGCTCCGGGCCCACGCGGTAGCGCGCACCGCGCGCCTTGGCCACGCGGATGGACTCAAGAATGCGCTCCAGGTTGCCATCGAAGTCCAGCGCCCACTGGTTCAGGTTGCACGTGGCCACGGTCACCAGCGCGCTCATGATGGCTCGAGGGATCGGGTGCACTTTTCTGTTGTGCGTCGCGTCGATAGCTGTCGGCGATTTGCACACAATTTTAGATACTTACACAGAATTTGTATGCGTATCAAAAATAGGCTATGCATTTGGTGGCCACGAAAACACTATTTTTGATACTCCCACAAAATTTATGTGCGTATCAAAAATATGCTATGCATTTGGTGGTCACACAAATTCTGCTGGTCGCAAGTTGAAGTTGCCCCCGACGCAAAAGCAGCCCCCGGTTGTCTGCTTGTCGATTAGGCGCAGCGCCGCAGTCCCTGGTGGCACGTTGCACATGCTCTGCTTACGGGCCGTAACCCCGCCGTCACTTACGGCGAGGTCGGCTATATTAAAAAGCGAGCTTTGCGGGGCAATGAAGATACGTCTAGATAGAGAACGCAGGGCTCAAGAGCACTTCCACCAAAACAGGCAGGCTACATTGCAGTGCTCCCTCTGACTCACGGCGTTCTCGTCTGCTTGCGGCACTAAGCCTCTTCTCCTGACCGCGAGATCCGGCTCCGCGAGTCGCGGACAGCGACGCACCGCACCCGGCCAGCTGGAGGCAGCGCCCGCAATCTCGGTCGCTGCTTGCCCCGCAAGCGGACAACCGGCGGTCCTGCGGCCCGTAGGATACATGTACACTCCTGGCCAAAAGTATACGTACACCCCTACTTTTACCAATAACTCGGCTTCTAGCCAGAGTTGAAGGCTGTGCGTTGGACATCTTTTGTGGAATACTGTAAGCGCTCGCTGGTTTGTGCTAACGCTGCGGATTTCAGCGTCTGCTGGGTACCTCACATACAAAAAACCACTTTTGGCTGGTGGACAAAATATACGAACAGAAACCACTGAACAACATCCCATACAAATTCCTATATATTTGGCGTGGTATTTTGAATGGCTCGTGGAGATCGCAGGCTAGGACGCATGGGCACCGCTGTTTCGCTCATTTCTTAATTTGATGGGCAAGGGACCGCTGCTGACTGACGAAGAGAAGGGAAGAATCCAAGGGCTGCACGAAGCTGGAGTCGGAGTTCGCGCCATCGCCAAGAAGACGCACCGCTCGCCAGACGCTGTTCTGCGCGTTATTCGACGCTCGGAAAACCCTAAGCGAGGAGAAGCAAGGCTCGGGAGGCCTCAAGTACTGACTGAGAGAGGACGCTGCGGCGCCTTGTTCGTAAGGCTGCGAAGGGAGAGCTTTCCGCGACCCAGCTGAAGGACCAGCTGTCGCTGGACTGCTCGACACGCACGGTTCGGCGCTCCATCTCGGCAGTAGACTGGCTAGTCTACTCCAAGATGGAGAATACGCCGCAGCTGTCGGCGGCGCACAAGACGGCTAGACTTGAATGGGCTAAGGCTATGGTCATCCGACCTGACGACTGGGCGCAGATTATCTTCTCCGACGAGAAGAAGTGGAATCTGGACGGCCCTGATGGCCTCCAGCACTACTGGCGAGATCTGCGCCAGCCGCCCCGCCAAACAAACAGGCGACAAATGGGCGGTGGATCCGTGATGGTGTGCGGTGGCTTCAGTACCGCTGGGAAAACCGAGCTAGCTGTGCTCGTGGGAAGGCAAGCTTCTCAACACTACATCTACACGGTGTCAGAATACTTGCTTCCCTTTGCCCACCTACACTACGGGGTAGATTTCGTGTTCCAGCAGGACAACGCTGCGATACACACCTCCCGGGAGACAACGGCATTTTTTGAGGAGCAAGGCGTGCAAGTGATGGATTGGCCTGCAAGATCGCCCGACCTCAACCCAATCGAAAATCTCTGTGCGATCATGTCCCGGGATGTTTACCGCGTTGGCAGGCAATACGATAGCGTTGCCTCTCTGACGAAAGCCCTGCACACTGCCTGGAACAACATATCCTCGGAGACTATTTCGACGTTGATCAACTCCATGCCTCGCAGGTGCATCGAAGTCATCGAAAGGAAGGGCAACAAGACCCACTACTAGTTACCATCATTCCTGTATCCATAATCAATATAGGAATTTGTATGAGATGTTGTTCAGTGGTTTCTGTTCGTATATTTTGTCCACCAGCCAAAAGTGGTTTTTTGTATGTGAGGTACCCAGCAGACGCTGAAATCCGCAGCGTTAGCACAAACCAGCGAGCGCTTACAGTATTCCACAAAAGATGTCCAACGCACAGTCTTCAACTCTGGCTAGAAGCCGAGTTATTGGTAAAAGTAGGGGTGTACGTATACTTTTGGCCAGGAGTGTACGGGCGCTTGGCGCTTTTGGTCTCCAAGCCACCAAGTTGGTCTCGGAACAAAAATCGAAGGCGGTCTCCATACTGGGGCCCAGTCGAATCGAGTCGAATCGAGTGAAGGCACTCATCATAGCTGTTGCGCTACTAATGTTTATTTTCCACCAATGGAGGCTCTGAACGGGATTGCAGAGCTGTATCACTGGACAAAATTATCTAGCCCGGCCCTTCTGACGATGGGTCTCCAGAGAGACGGTCGCGCGATTTGCTAACAGAGAATGGACGCGTATTGACACTTTCGCCAAGCCCCCGACTGGAGAAAACTCCAAAAAGCGCATACCAGGAGTTTTTTTCTTCAAAAGACGCATACCGCGTCAAAACACGCATACCGGATTCTGATTCCATACTTTCTTTGCCCTTGGGGTCATTTCCAACGCTTAACGAGAAGTAGTCTAAGACGAGCCGGACCCGCAGCGCCGCAACGCGTCGTCCTGCAAGCACTGCAAGCAGCAAGTGCTGTACTACAAGGAGTCGGAACAGGCCATCCGCCACCTCAAGAAGTGCGCGCCCTTCCAGGAGCTGCGGCACCAGTTCGCCTTCGTGTACCCGTTCTCGGACGTGCTGCCGCTCTACAACCAGAAGATCTACGCCAAGGACACCGCCAAGAAGCGCGTCAAGACGGACCCGACCCACGCAAGCGTCAAGGTCAAGCTCAAGGTCAAGCCCAAGCTCAAGCCCAAGCTCAAGCGCGGGCGGAGACCCAGATACAGGCTCAGACGTTGGAAATGACCCCAAGGGCAAAGAAAGTATGGAATCAGAATCTGGTATGCGTGTTTTGACGCGGTATGCGTCTTTTGAAGAAAAAAACTCCTGGTATGCGCTTTTTGGAGTTTTCTCCCCCGACTGAGCCACACAACGTTGCTCCGGCCCTCAGCACAGCGCACCGAGTGAGCCCCGCCGAGGGAGCGACTTGCCGCAACCGGAAACTCTTGCAACGCACAGCACGACGGCCGATGGTAGTGTGCATCCCCGACACGACGCAGAGCGCGGCGGCGTCCTCGAGCGTGTCGAGCGCGACTGACAGCGCCAACCTGTTCGGTCGGCGACTGCTGCAGCTGGCGAGCACGAGCACCAGCGCCAGCTCCAGCGGCAGCTCCGACGGTGACTACGTGCAGCTTGAGAACGAGTTCCCGGGCGCTGTGGCCATCTCCACGATCGTGAACGCGCTGTCCTTGCTGGGCTTCGCCTTCATCCTCACCACGTACCTGCTCTTCCCGCCCGTGCGCAAGCAGCACTCGTCGCTGCTCGTGTGGGTGGCGCTCATGGGCATGCTCTTCCACGGCACCGTGCTGGGCCAGACGTCCGCGAGCTACGGCAACTGCTGCACCACGGCCCCCGTGATCCAGTTGGCGCTGCTCTCGCACGAGCTGTACTTCTTCGCCCTCGCTTTCAACTTCTACTTCACGACCAAGTACCCGTTCCGGTCCTCGCGGTGGCTGAATCCCATCTACCAAGTGGCCGTCTGGGCCATCAGCATCGCGGTGGCCATCGTGGCTTGGCAGCTAGGCACAGGTCGAGTCAGCTCCTACGGCTACTGTTGGTACTCGGCCGAGTACGACGGCGACAGCGACGACGGCGAGTTTATCCTGCTGGAGATCTTCTTCATCCCAGTTTGTGCTGGGTACTGCGTCAGTATCGGCTGGTACATTCTAGCTACCAAGCGGGTCCGACTCACGATGGGCGGGAGTGCCCAAACCCGCACGAATCTGGACTCGATGCGCAGCTTTTTGTTCTGGAGCTTCTCCCTGTGGATGGTCGTGACGATCCCGTACATCCTGCGGCATCGAAACGTAGTGGCTACTAACTCAGCAGCGGAGAAGGCGCTGCGCTTTTTGGGACGAGTGGCAATCGCCTTCTTGGGTACTGGCAGCGCGATACTGTGGACTAAATCGATGGGTATACTGAAAACGTTCAAGCTGTGGCGACAGCGGAACTGGGATGACTACTTCAAAGTGTATGATGCGTCATGGGTTCTGCGTCGCGAGATTTTGTACTTTGCTACCAAGGGTATCCAGCTCGGTGCCAGCAGCGCAAAGGGTATTCCTGAGGATGATAGCATCAACCCGAACGTCGAGTCTATCTTCTCCTTTACGCAGCGGTCGGGGATCTTCCCATGGCAACTGCGACTTGGCGTTGTATCACAAACCCCGAGTGTTTTGTCTTTCGAGCTCGATGGCACCACATCTGACCAGAAAGCTATTTTCCGTGACTTCGAACCGGAGGTCTTTCATGAAATCCGGCGAATGTCCGGTATCTCTCGCGAAAGCTACATTCAATCGTTCAAGGGGAGTACTCGAGAACGATTCAGCGAGGGCAAGAGTGGCTCTTTCCTCTATTACACGGGTGACCAGACCTATATTCTCAAGACATGCACCCCAGCCGAACAGAAGTATCTTCTGTACATTTTGCCTCAGTACATGGCACACCTCCGTCGCAACCCGAACAGTTATCTCTGTCGTTACGTGGGATGTCACGAATTGGTGATGGAGCACCACTCAGTTCTATTTATTGTGTTGACCAACATTTTGAACAACCCAAGCGTGAACATCGATGAGTTGTACGATCTCAAGGGCGCGTGGGTGGGTCGTCACCATGGTGACTCGCCGAGCGGTACGCAGCGTGTGTGTAAGTTTTGTGGTCACGATTTCGTTGTGGGCATGTCCGAGGAGACGTGCTCTCTAAACCCCAATACTGGATTTGGGCACGCTGAGTTCGTTGTGGGAAAAGATCTGAACTGGTCGTGCCGTCGGCTTGGACTTCCAACTGATGTCGCCGAGCAACTCGGCAGTCAGTTGTATGCTGATACAGAATTCTTGCAGCGTATGAACTCGATGGATTACAGCTTGGTTATTGGGTTGAGTCGGCACAAATCCTTTTCGACTTCGAGTGGTGGTGGCGCTGTGCTTTCTCGCAGCGGTGGACCAACTGTGAAAGGAAAGCTGTTTGTCGGCGGCAATAGCAGTGACGAAGCAGGCTACTTGGAGTCGATGAGCCCTAACGGGGCAACCCTGCAAGGCCTCAGCCGCCCTAGGACCAACGTTGCTCCTTTTGCTTCAGATGCATGCGTCGTGAATATGGGCATTATTGACATCTTGACTCCGTGGTCTTTCAAGAAGAGTCTTGAGCGCTGGGTGCGCGTTCGATTGCAATGTCGCGACGCGAAGGGCATTTCGTGCATGAAGCCTATCCCGTACGCTGACCGGTTCCGCCGAAATGTTATCGACACTGTCATCTTTGGTCGGCGCCTAGGCTCCAAAAGACGCATTCCAGAGAAACAGCAAGGGGAGTCGATTATGGTGGACTTTACCAGCTTGTCCATGGACGTAAACTTCTCTATGGACATCACGAACCTGTCAATGGACACGTCGAACCTTTCCATGGAGATACAGAATTACTTTCCAAGTTCCTCCCAAGATCCACCCACACACGCAGCGGGATGATGCCACTGTTGTCGATTGTCCTCGACTACTGGAGACTGACGCAGTAGACCGTGAGCACGCAGGTCATGGTCGCGTTCTCCCATCGAATCGACACGCTGCCTGGAAGTCCAGACGACACAAACAGCATCCTTGGTGTCAGCTCCTACGTCGTCCACCTCGACAAGTCGGTACTCACCATCGCGCTCCGCGTCCCAAAAGCACGACGAGTTGGTGTGGAAGCCGGCATTCCGCTTCTGCAGGATCGAGCAGTTCACTGTCACAGCGTCCCACATGGGCATTCGTTAGCTTGCGTTTGAACTCAATTTGCCCATAACTATTTAACGTCATTGCAACAGCACGTGCAGCATTGACTCCTCCTCCTTTTCATCAAACAGACGCACCAATGTATTTGAATCCTGCTGAGCCGTTGGCCACTCCCTTGAGCTCCTTTAGACACTGCGACGAGATCTCCGTCGTCCACTGGTGCACGTCCGCTGCGTGATAACTGTTTCCATCCAAAACCTTCTCAGGGATCTGTCCACACCCTCACCAATTAGCGTTTCTCTCGTCATGACACCTCTCAATGCCAACGATCGGACCTCCTGGGCGATCTTCTTGACCTCGTCCTGGATCTGGTGGAACTCGTACTGCACCAATGACCACGGCACACAATAGTCAGCTGACTGTACTCCCCTCTTCTTTTGTGCAACACGCGCCGCAGGACACACACCGCAGCGTTCTCCATGCTGATCTTCCGACGCTTACGGGGCCGATCGCAATTCATGCACTCGAGCGTATTCTCACATACAAACGTCAGTATATTCCCGCTAAAGTTCGATCTCATACGCAATTTTGAACCACAGAGAAGGCGGCAAGCTCGCGTCCCGGAGTGTCGTCTTGGCCGTGCTACTAGCGTCCGATCCAGCGCCCCGCGGCCTGAGCAAGTGATATCACCTACTTTGAGTGGTTATTGCGCATCGAACGAACCGGGTACACCGCTTATATCTTCTCTGGGCCCCCCAGGACAGCAGTTTAAAGCATGGCAGTGACGCCGCAGTCGCCCGCGTCCTCGCGGGTTACGACTGCTACCAACGGGTATGAACCTCTGAGCGTGAACGTGAATCGACCAAGCGAACGTGCGGGCGGGTTACGCTTCGCCCAAGACGCAGAGAAGCGCAAGCCCACGGACGAGGAGGACGAACTGCCCAAGCCTGTGGAGATTGTGCCCTGGCGCATGCGCGAACGCATGAAGACGATGGACGTGGCTCTGGTGCTGTGTCTCAACATTGGGACGGACCCTCCGGACGTGGAGAAGTCCGCGCCCTGTGCACGCAAAGAGTGCTGGGTGGACCCGTTCTCCATGCCGGCGAAGAAAGCCATTGAGACGATCGGCAACACGCTGCAGTCGCAGTACGAACGCTGGCAGCCGCGTGCGCGGTACAAGCAGAGTCTGGACCCGACGGTGGAGAAGATCCGAGAGTTGTGTGTGAATCGACGGAGACTGGCCAAGCACGATCGCGTGCTTTTCCACTACAACGGACATGGTGTGCCCCGGCCGACGCAGAATGGAGAGGTGTGGGTGTTCAACAAGAGCTACACGCAGTATATTCCGCTGTTAGTGTATGACCTGCAGTCGTGGGTGGGGACGCCTTCGATCTACGTGTTTGATTGCTCGGCGGCAGGAGTGCTGCTAAGTCATTTCTCGACACCTCCGACAACTCCAGCTCAATCTAATGGACGAAATGCAAGTCCGTCTGCCAATGAGGCGATTGTGCTAGCAGCTTGTGGAGCCGACGAACTACTTTCGATGAACCCGGAGTTATGTGCAGACGTATTTACATCCTGCTTGACGACACCAATTACCGTCGCCTTGCGGTGGTTTATCTCTCAGAACGAGCTGTCGATGGCACATCTTGATGCCAGTTTTATTGAGCGAATTCCTGGGAAGCTGACGGATAGAAAGACCCCACTGGGAGAACTGAATTGGATATTCACCGCTATCACGGATACGATCGCGTGGAATATGTTGCCTCGGGAGTTATTTCAGAAATTGTTCCGACAGGACTTACTTGTGGCGTCGCTGTTTCGAAATTTCCTGCTGGCCGAGCGGATTATGAAGTCTGAAGGTTGCTCTCCGTGCTCGCTACCAGCGTTACCACCAACAAATCATCACTCTCTGTGGCGCTCTTGGGACTTGGCCGCTGAAGTATGCTTGAACCAACTTTACAAGTTGTCAAACCCATACCCGAACGTCGATATGAGTTTTCAGCCTTCGCGATTTTTTGCTGAGCAACTCACAGCCTTTGAGGTGTGGTTGCAGTTTGGCTCGTCGGAAAAAGCACCCCCGCAGCAATTGCCAATGGTACTCCAGGTGCTTTTAAGTCAGGTTCATCGCCTTCGCGCACTCGTGTTGTTGAAAAAGTTCCTTGACTTGGGACCGTGGGCAGTAAATCTTGCGCTTTCTGTTGGAATATTTCCGTATGTGCTCAAACTTCTCCAATCCCCCGCTAGCGAGCTCCGCCAGGTGCTTGTCTTTATTTGGGCAAAAATCTTGGCTTTAGATTCAAGCTGCCAGACGGACCTTGTAAAGGATGATGGTCACTCTTACTTTATATCTCATCTCGCTGCTGGACTTCACAACGGTGGCGGTAATCAGAACGCCTACAGTGCTGCTGGCAACTTAATGCCACCGGAGCAGAAAGTCATGGCCGCCTTCATCATCTCGGTTATCTGCAACGATTATTTGCCTGGCCAAAAGAGCTGTTTGCCGCAGTATTTGCACAAAATTTGCGTCAATCTCCTCCAGGATCCGGACGAAGAGGTGCGCAAATGGGTTTGTCTGTGCATGGCAAAGTTATGGGAAAACTTTGACGATGCTAAGCGAGTAGCGGTCGATGATCAGGTGCCGCGGATGCTAGGCGCGAAGCTTCGTGATGAACGACCCGAAGTACGTGCTGCCGCAGCCTATGCGCTTGGTACATTAGTTGGCTTCCAGTGTGACCCCAACGTGAGCGGAAAGCAGGTTGATCTAAACCGTCTGGAGGAGTTCCTTCGTCAACGTGCACATGACGATATTATAGTAGCTATGGAACTACTACGGGGTTGCCGAGATGGTTCTCCACTCGTCCGTCGGGAAAGTGTACTCGGCTTAGCAAATGTGATTTTGCACAACTATCACCAACCGCGTTTTGAATCCGTAGCAAAACACTTCAAAAACCAGCCTGCGAGTGCGTCAGTTACCTCTCCTACGGGTCAGAGCCCCCCTTCAGGTGGAGTGGATTATCAAAAAGGAGAAGAGATACCGAGCTCGTTGGACAGAGGCAGCGAAACAAATTTCCAAGTTGGTGCGGATGTATTCATTGACGAGCAACTACTCGATGAGATTGGAGAAGACGCAAAATTGTACGCAGAAATTTGGCACGCTCTGAAGGAGATGCAATCGAGAGACCCATTCCCCCATGTAGTAGATGCGGTTAAATCAGTCGTGAGTTTCGTGAATGCCAGCATCTTGGAGTCCGAGCAAGATCAATTGCGAGAGAACAGTCAAACAGGAAGTGCGTTGGCTTCTCCTCCGCGTAGTGCAAACCCCGAGTATCTGCGTCATGAAAGAAATGCAGGCCCGGTGGGACAGCTTCGTCGAGAAGGATCCGTGCCTGGATTGGCCCACATCCAGGCTCAGCAGGGCGAGCTAAGATTTGGTGGTTCCGCCGAAAATTCAAATACTCTTACGTCGACAAACTCTGAGAGAGGCAACATGGTCAGACATCCTGAAACTCACATGCAAATGCCGGCGACAACTGGAAAAGGAATGCGGTCGGCTGTGTCAGTGGGCAACTTCCGTCAGTACCAGGAAAAGTTTCAACAAGGCCCTGGTACCGTACCTTCTGGAGTTGGAGACAGCCACGCGATGCCGCCCGCTGCTCCGGCAAGCACAGTAGGTATGATACAAGGCCAGTATATTGGATCCGATTCTTCGAGTCTTGCTGGGGGATACAGAATGACGAATACTGGTGTTTCAGGTGATTACCCTGTGCACGTACCCCCGTCTATGGAGAAATACGGCCGTCATGAGGATTTCCCGCCTTCACTTGTGTCCACATGCTATGAACGACACAAGACTCACTTCAGTGATCCGATTTTGGAGCCTCTGCGCGAAGACGAGGACCCACTAAGTGAGAAGGGTGCAGAAAGATGGGAGCGTTCTCGACGTTATAATCGAATTAGAGGTGCAGCTCTGAAACTGGCACCTGGGTTTGCTTCTCCTCGGAGTTCCGCGAAGTCACCTGCGATGCAGAGGACCGCTTCAGGTATGCGAGATGCTAGCCCATATAATCCTCCGCTGTACTCACCAATGGAGTATGATGCTACACGCCGTGCAACGACTTTGGGCGAGCAGGAAGAAGTGAAAAACTTCTCCTTGAACCTTCGCCAACGCGCTGTGCTGAATAATGATGCCGAAATGACGTCATTGCTGTTGTTCCATCCATACGAAACAATGCTTCTCGTCGCCGACGAAAAGGACCAGATATCGCTCTACAACTTTGAAGAAACCGAGACGAAGGTGCTCAGCTTCGGAAACAAGAATCCGCCTGGGTAAGTGACTTGCAGAGGCACCTCATGAAATGGTGGAGTGTGGCTAATGCAGTATTTCATGTTTTTGTTGTCCTCAGTTCTAGGCTGACTTCACTTAACTGGATCAACGAAGCAGAAGAAAGCCTCCTGACCTGCGGATCCGATGACGGCGTGATTAAAATTTATCATGGCTTGCACAGCCCACACCCGTCTATTGACAGTCCGAAGCTCCTGTCAGCCTTTGTTGCGGTGCCTGACCTTGTACCAGGAACACGTGGCTCCGGCCTGGTGATGAACTGGCAGCAACAGGCGGGTGCTATGTATGCTGGCGGCAACTCGAGCATGCTTCGTGGGTGGGACTTGCGCCAAGAAAAGTGTACTGTAGCCCTCCCAACTCAAACGGACTCTTGCATCACTAGCATGGCGAGTGATGAAAGTATTCCGGGGATGGTTGTCGCCGGGTTTGGAGACGGCACGTTGCGGATCTTTGACTCGCGAAGCAGACCAGACTATTCAGTCAAGACGATCATGCGGGAACACGCCTCATGGGTGGTGCAGACCCACATTTATGCAGGCCGAAACGAATTGCTCACAGGCTCCGTGACTGGAGAGCTCAAGTTCTGGGACTTGCGGTATCCCAAGAACAGCGTCAAGTCGCTGGAAGCGCATCGATCACCTATGACGGCCCTTGCCGTTCACGACTACGCCCCGATCTTCGCCAGGTGCGTTTTGGAACTATAGGTTGGTTCGTTAACGTGTCTTGATACTTACTGTATTATATTTGCAGTGGCTCGCACAATCAATTCATCAAGGTGTTCCGCAGCGACGGTGAGCAGTTGGCGCTTATCCGCTATCACGAAGGATTTCTGGGCGAACGCATTGGCCCTGTTTCGTGCTTGGCATTCCATCCGCGTCGCCTCTTCCTCGCGGCAGGTGCTACTGACTCTGTGGTTGCTGTCTACTCAAGCGACAATTAAGGGATCATTGAACTGATATTGAAGCAAGCTGCAATCATATTCTGCCTGTATAAAAAACAAAACCATCACTTTCAGGTCTTGTTAGTTGTCAATGGCAACTTGTCATCTGTATCTGGATAACACATCGCATCCAATCGCATCTTCAACTGTTTTTGGCTTACCTACTTCTACGTCCTAGAGAGAAAGAATGCTTACGAAATTGAGCACTACTTAAGTGTCTTCCTTGTTACTGCCAGTTCAGTTGCTGTTCACCGGGAGCTCAGGAGCCGTCGCCGAGAAGCGTTCGCGGTCGTGCTTGACGTTGTAGTCGGTGTTGGGCCCGGCTGGCACAATGCCGAAAGCGTTAAGGTGGGTGTGGGACCCGTAGTAGTGAAGTTTGATGTGCTGCATGTTGACCGATTTGGCAACGGGCGGGAACTGGTAAATCTCACGCGTGTACTGTAAAGGCAAAAAAAACATGGCACCGTTAGATCAATCTCGATAAGGATTGGGAGCAACACAGTGCTTGGTGATCACGTACGTTGAGCAGATTCGGGTAGTCCTTGATCATCTTCTTGTTCGTCTTGAAGTGCACGTGGTAGACCTCGTCAAACCGGATGAGCGTCGTAAACAGACGCACATCAGCCTCAGTCAGGACGTCACCCATAAGGAAACGCTGCTTGGACAGGATGTCTTCCACGCGGTCGAGGCTCTCAAACAGCTTGGTCACAGCCTCATCGTACGCAACCTGCGTTGACGAGAAGCCGCACTTGTACACGCCGTTGTTGATGTCGTTGTAGATCCACTCGTTGATTGCGTTGATGTCGTCACGGAACTCGGCCGGGTACAGGTCCAGCTTGGACGGCACGAGCGCGTTAAACGACGAGTTGAACATGCGGATGATGTCGGATGATTCGTTGGACACGATGGTCTTCTTGACCTTGTCCCACAGCACGGGCACCGTGTAGCGCGTGTTGCCCTCCGAGCACATCTCGTACAGGTCGCGCACGAACTGTGCGTTGTTCACCGTGTCAGGGATGGCGCCCTCCGACGAGTACTGGCCGCGGCCCGACGGTCCGGGTAGCCATGGGGTCTCCTTCGGGTCCGCGAAGGCCCAGCTCATGTGCGTGTCCTCCGGGTCGTTGGGACGCGTGCGCTGGAACACCGGGTGCACCACCGAGAGACCGATGATGTCCTGAAGCCCCTTCAAGTTGAGAGTGATGAGGCAGCGGTGCGCCCACGGGCAGGCCAGCGAGATGTACAGGTGGTAGCGGTGGGCCTCGGCGGGGAACTCGGCGTCGGCGCGGGGCTCGATCCAGTTGCGGAATTTGCTGGGGTCGCGCACAAACGTGCCCTTCTCGGAAACGGCCCACGTGTTCTTAGTGGTCATGGCTTGGAGACTTGGAGGGTCTTGGTTGGGGTTGGTTGGCACTTGCTGCTGAACCGGCGGATTCGAAAGTGAGTGACGTCAATGAAGTGGATCGGAGCCCTATTGACTTGGGTGCAGTTTGCCTAATCAGGCGCAACTGATGAAACTTAAATCTGGTCGCTGATTGGCCGACGCCTGGTGTCGCAAAACTTATTGAAAGCCGAGTGCGTCGAGAATCTGCCATTGCTCGGGTCGAGCAAGTTTATGTTTCCTCCGGATGTGGTCGGTTTGTCTGGCGCTGCGACCGGAGGCGGCATTGTTCTGGCTGGCGGCGCGAGCGAGGCTGGCGCAGGTGGCGTCGTGGAGATTTCTTCAGGCGCGGGTTTGCTGGGCAGCGGTGACGTGAGCTTGACAAGCGGTGCTTCTGCGAGCGGAGACGCATTGAGTGGCTCTGCGACGATCGGGAGCGGCGCGTCGGCGACTCGAGATGTTTTACCAGAGATTGTCTTGGCTTGTGCGACGCAATGACCTTTGTAATTTTATAAAGGAGAGAACACGTCGAGGTGGCCCGTAAACAAAAAAGCTAAAAAAACAAAATTTAGCCCCTAGCACCTTGGATAACTTTTGTCCAAGACAAGACACTGCTGCAATAGAGGTTTATACATGTTATTCTCACCAACTTGCATGTTTCATTGTAGCTTATAGCACACACGGGTTGAGGTGAAGAGTTGTTTCGCAAGATCCCTAAGACTTACAGCTCAAATGCCGTCTCAAGCTATATCTGCCCCCTGTGTAGACCTCCGTGTATGTGGTAGCAAATTCCAGTCGCTTCTTCCATCCTCCTTGTCGCCCTCAACTGTTTCCTCCAACCCGAGATCACCTTCCATATTGGCTTCACACTGCGTCGATTCCAATAGGAGAGATCTTGTCGGGCTAGCCCGCACCTGCAGCAAACAGCAATAGAAGTAACAACAACAGTAACAAGGAAGTCTCCATCGCTGCTCCACTGTAATTATGCGTTAGCACACCTCGTCGCCAGCAACCTCGTGGCCTCTTGCTATCCTTTGTTCTCCTAAAGCTATAGCACGGACTCCATACGCTATGCGTCCGCAACGGCATGCAGAAGAAGTGCTGAAGTTGAAGAGCTGCGAGCGGAAAGCGTCGTACTTAGTGTGGATCCTTAATTACAGAAGTAGCCGCATGGCGAGTTTTGTCGACAAAACTGGACAAAACTCGAGTTTTGGGCAGTATAATACTCCCGTCTCAAACCGGATGAAACTAAACTCACAAAAAAAAGTATATGTCCAAAAATTAGTACAGCATCAATTTCTGTAACGGCACCTCAATGGCAAACGTCTCGGGCTCTTCTCGAACCGATGGACGACTCGGACGCCGACGCGACTTTCACCTCCTTCGCCTCCTCCATTTCGGGCGCCTACAACCGCCGAGCGACCGTGGAGAAGCGCAACAAGAAGCCGGGAAGATCCGCTCTGGTGGTCGCGGTGGACGCTTATCTCGCGGCTCCGAGCGCCGCCACAGCCTCCGATCTGTACAAATCGGCGCGAAAACTCTCCGCGCACAACGAATTCTTCGCGGCAAACCACACGACGCTATGTCTGCAGCTGCTGGACACGTTGGCGGAGCACCTGCTTGCGGTTGTAGCGCCTAGCAAGACGCAAGAAGGTCACGGGGAGGACGAGGACGTGGAGGCGACGCAGTATTCACAGCCGACACAGACCCAGCAGACACCGGAGGACTCGCTGCAATTGCTGGAGCTTTGCTACCTGTTTGCTAGAAAAACCGCCATTGGATATCCGTCCCACGCGCTCTGCAAGTTGTTGCAGTGGCTCGTGGAGAGCGTTTCTGTGGCTGCGCTACGAAATGGATGCGAGAATGATACAGGCCTGAAGCTACAGCTCCTTGTGCTGGCGGAGCTGATCAAGATCAGTGCTGGTGTCCGGATCTATGCTAAGGAGATGAAGAAGATCAAGGATTTTTACCGCTCGCTGACGATTTTGCTCAACAGCACGGAGGACGCCGAGCTTCTCGTGTTCAGTATGGCTATTCTCGCGCGTCTTGTGCTCTCCGAGTCCATGGGCAGCAAACTCTTCAGTGAAAAGAACGTGGATCAGGCGTTTGCGTTGGTGTTCTCGGTGCTCGACGGGTCGTGGCATGACAGTGCTGGGGAGAGTATGTCGGACGCCACTACTATTCTAGATCGGCGTTCCTTGCTCCAACTCGTGAGTATCGACTTGTTGTGTGATCTAGGCGATAGCCAAGAAATCTTGGAGCTCTTAGAAAAGTTTCCGAAGATCGCGCCAACAATCGACAACAGCTTCATGACGATCAATCTGAACGGTGATGCAGAGCAGATTTTGGTTGCTGCCCATTTCCTTTCCTCGATCGTCCAGCTCAGCCACCAGTTTCGGAAAATGCTGATTAAAGGCTTGTCCGATCAAGACGTCCTGTACCGCGTATTGCAAGCTACACTGCATCCTTCCAAGCTGGCGGCGACGACCACCACACAATTGATTTTGAAAGTGATCGGAGACGACATCCGCTCGCTTCGAAGCCTTTTTGACTCATCGACGAACGCAGAGAGGTTGAGTCCTGTGGTCGCTGGAATGATCCGGTGTATCACAGATGCCACCACTGTGGCGCAGGGTGCCGAAGACAACGAGGCACTTAGCAACTCCGATGAGTATCTACACAGCGTGGAGGTGTGTCATTTACTTGCAAAACTGAGTGAATTGCCCGCAATACGGTCCGTGTGCGTTGAAACCACCAGCTTAAACCAGGTGTGTCAAAGTCATGTGCATGGTTTTGATAGTGTTGCTTGTTTAGTATACTAACGCATTGGTATGTGTGGTGTTAGAGTGCAACTTTGATACAAGTAGAGTCTGCTCTTATTAGCTCTGTCGAGCCGCAAGACCTGATACGCTTCCATCCTCAGTTATCAATTCATCTAGTGGTAATGATGGGGTAGCCTAGCGAGTTGTAGTCTGTACCCCTGACATTTGTTGCTGTGTGTGCGTGCATGTGTAGAGTCTCCTCTCAAGTCTTATGTCCGACGAAAACATGACTGATAAAAACAAGCGCACGCTGAGTCAATTTCTCCAGACTCCAGAAGTTGCTACAGTGCTGGGGGCGGCCTTGTTTAACCGCAATGACAAAGATATCGTCGTCGAGACGCTACTGTTACTGACTCAGTCGCTTTTCGCCTCCGGAAACAAACGATTCCATGCTTTTGGACTAGCTGAGGGAATCGTGGGCTTTAGTCAGCGAGTTGGAGACGCTAACGATGGCTTGCAGTCGACAATTGCTTCACTTCAGGCGAATGCTGAAGTTAGTGCAAAAACTGTCGAGAAGGTGCAGGCTGAAATGCAGCAGATGGTACACCTACACGATCAGCTGAAGGCTCAGCAAGACCAGGCTCTGAAGGATATTGGTGCAAAGTTTTCCGAACAAATCCGTCAGAAAGATGATGCAGTCCAGAAAATGCGTGATGCATACGAGGTAAAACTACGAGAGGTTACGATGCAATGCGAAAGTATGGGGCAGCACATGAACAAAAAGATTAGCGCCCTTCAGCAGCGGGAATCCCTACTCCAAGAGAGTCGTGCTAAGCGTGGAATGCTGGAGGATGAAAACAGTGAGCTTAAGCGTAAAGTCCAAGTGCTCGAAATTCGGATCGAGGAAATTGCCCAGACCCATTCAATTGCGATGGAAGAAATGAAACTTCGCGAAAAGGAGTTAGAGGAGCTACGAGAAGAAATCGCAACCATTTCTGGAGACTACACAGCGCAACGGGAAGAACTTGAAGCGGCTCACGACGAGACAAGGGTACTGTGCTGTATGATATTGATCGATAGTGCTACCAGTTTCTTACCGCGTAAACGATTATTTGGTGCAGCGGCTGGAAGATGAGCTAAACGAGCAAAAGCTGTCAAACGAAAATACGTACAAGGAGCTAGTGCTGCTGTCAAAGGCTCACAAAGCTTTGGCCGACGAAAAAAAGAGCATTGAGAGCGAAATAGACACTGTGCGAGATGAAATGGCAAACCTGGAATCGCTGAATATCTCTATCCAATCAAGGTTGCAAGAGAAGAAGGAACTTGCCGATCAGCTGGAGCGAAAGGTATGCATGAACAGGTTTTGTTTCCTTCCTGAAATTGACAAGGATCACAAACGTGTTGAACTTGCGATCAGATGGCACGACTCGATGACGCTGCTACCGTTAGCAGAAATGCATTAGAAGACGAGCGAGAAAAGCGCCGTGCTGTTAGTCGTGATCTCGATGACCTCAGGAAAGCTCATCGCAAGCTTGAAAGCGACATGGCCATGATCGAAATCCAGGCGGCAGAGCATCGCCTTGTGGTCGAATCGAAGGACGAGCACATTCACAAGTGCGAGGAAGAAATCCGCCACTTGGTACGCATATTGCATATTTGTCGTGATGTCTGGCGTGTCTAACTGGGGTAAACTGCCTTAACAGACGAACGAGGTTGGAAAACAAGCGAAACTCCAGGCCTTGATCCACCAGCTGAGCTCTGGTGTTGACAACAACGTCAACATCAGCGATGCGCCGTCATTCCTTGGTCGTGACAAGTAGAGTACTTAGAAGCATTATACTTCGAAGTACATGTAGTATTGCACAATGAACGTTTTGAGCATGATGGAAAGCGGGCTCGCAATATATTTATTTTTCCGGATAATGAGAGTCTAAGAGGCACCGACTGTCTTCGCCGCCGGAGCAACATCGCCCCAAGCGGAGGAGAAATTGTTGCCCTATGCATCTGCCCAGCCAGCCTATAGCTGCGCAAGGGCATTAACATGGGGCTATCCTGCATTCTACACTTAGTTGCGACGACCACGGCCACCACGGCCACCACGACCACCGCGACCTCCACGTCCGCGTTGCATCTGGTTGCGGTTCGAACGCGCCTGCTTGAAGCGCTTGTAGCGGGCCGAACGAGCATCCTCCCAGAACATCTTCTCCTCCTCGCCTTCAACAATACTTGCCTTCGAGATCTTCACGCCGTTAACCTCAAGTCCGCCGTCCGCGAACATCGCTACAACCTCCTTAGCAAGTTCAGCGGTGGTGACACGGAGGAAGCCATCCTTGTCGTTAATCTGGTACTTAATAAACGCCACGCCCTCTCCGTCAACGGCCTTGTCACCAAGCTTCTCGTTGATGGTGTTCTTAATGTCATCACGCGAAACCTCGCCATCCACCTCTTCGAAGTGCACAATCAGACCCTCGTCGTACTGAACGTCAACCTTCAGCTCCTCGTCCATCTCAAGTAGGTGGAAAGAAACCTTCTTGCCACCAAGTTCAGGTTCCGAAAGCGCGGACAGCTTCTCAAACAGAGGGGTCGCCTCAGCAACAGCAACCTTGAACGACGCAGTATCGAGACCATCGTACTCAACATACGGCGACTGGGTAGACGGGTCAATGACGGTAGCGATGAGCTGCTTAATGTCATCCATGCGCGTGCGGTGTCCAATGTTCGAGATGTGGATAACCTTCACATCCTCGCGTTTCCGCTTCTTGTCCGCGTTCTTAGCGTCCTTCGCATGTTCCGGACGACGAGGACGAGCCTTAATGGACTCCTTGTCGGTCACGAGCTCAAAAACAATCTTCTTCTCGTTCACCACAACCGGCGACTCCTCCGACAGCAGCTTCTGCACCTTCTCGGCAAACGCCACCTGCGAGAAAAGCAGGTAGAGCTCGTTGGTCTCCTCGAAGTAACGCACGCGCGCACGCAGCTTAGCGTCATCCTTCCACACTGGCAGCAGCTCGTCCAGGAAGAACGTGACAGGCTTGTTCGGCACGTCCTTGGCCACCAGCATAGCACTAGTGGCCTTGTCGAACTCGACTTTGTCGTCGTTCGAGAGCTTCTGGTAGTCCACCATTGAGATCACATTAGGCACGTGGCCGTTGATGGCAAGCGACGCGGCCGAGTCCACGGCACGCTGCACAGCGTCCTTCTCCTTGATCTCCACGTGGACCACACCGGAAAAGTTGCGGCGGTAGCTCTTGCGGTCAATGTAGAGCAGATCCACGTTGAGCGACTTGAGGCCCTCCTTGATCTCGTCGATGGTGGGCAGCTCCTTGCCCAGACCAGCCAGCACAATGGTGCGCTCAGCCGCGTCATCCTGATCGGGTAGCGGGTTCTTGCGACGGAGCGCGTTCTTGGCCTCGTTCAGCTCCACAACGTCAGAGTCGGCGATGGCGGCCTGCAGCACGGCGCCATCCACGGTGAGAGCCGCCAGCTTCTTGAAGGTGAAGAGAACGCTGAAGGGCACGAAGCCGCCCTCCTGCTTCTTGGTCTCCTCACGCAGGAAGCGGTCGCGACGGAAGTTGCTGTCGGAGAAGTAGAACTCCACTTGCTTCTTGATCTGGGCCTCCAGAGACGCCATGGCTGCTAGTGTCGAGGTGGTGCTTGACTCGGACGGACTGGTACAGGAATGAATGACGAGTTTGTGTGGCCTTTGGCTCTTTGCGAATCGAATGACTGGCCAGCAGAGCTGACCAATGAACAGCCGTCATTTTTTGTAACTTGAGTCAGTAGGTGAAGAGCGGCTGATAACGACGTGAGGTCAAGATGATCAGTACACAAGTTGAACTTGAGTGAATTTGTGCATGCATTCGCTGCTAAATGGTTCCTACTACAGTACCTACCTACGGAGCCCCGCCGCTGTATCTTCTATCTACTACAGCAATCGACGTCCAGCAGAACGGGGCGAGTTCTAAAGTGAAGGTAACTTAGTCCTGGTTGGCGATTACCTCCACCACCATGAATAAAATCGCAGCGTTCGGGACAACACGCATCAAATGCGCCGGTAGGCCGCCGTACAGTCCGCGTCTTCCCTCTTCCTTGTAAATCTTGACAATCGACTGGATCATGGAGCGATACCTGCGATCCAAGACAGGGTTAAGTTAGAACTAGGCCCACACATGCAGGCTAGCACGGCGCGAACGTACTTAAGCTCCTTCGAGCCCAGCGGTGCACGCTGATCTCGCATTCGTGTTCGAACGACCTACAGCAGATAAATCCGTCAGTGATCGAATGCTAGTACAAACAGCAATTTACTCGCCAAGATACGCACCTCGTGGGGATATGTGCACAACGACGCAAGCAGCTTGCACGCGCCAGCCGTAAAAAAGTACTTGAGATTCGTCGGCTCCTCAATGTGATCCTTGCACTCCTCGTACAATGCAAACTGGATCGCGCTTTCCGAGATACCCCAGTACGAGGCCGACAAGCCACGGAAGAATGCTCTCGGGCCTTCCTTCCTGTACATGTCCAAAGCCACCTGACGAACGCTCGAAAACTGCGGCCTGGCCTTTGTTGCAACCGCCGTCTCGACTTCGGCAAAACCCACAGACACTACACTCTGGCGCGTTGCAACGGCAGTAGCAGCCATCGAGTGCGCCGGCATCAGCTGCAAACGCGTCTTGACGACCCAAATGGGACAGCATAAGGTCGCCGAGATTGATCCAGCCCCAGCAGCCGACAAGAAGTTGTATGTACGACCATTCAAGCCATAGTTCGAGAACTTTTCCTTGAACGTCGAGTACGCGCCGAAATAAATCGCGCGCGCCGGCATGACGCCGATGAGCGTGGGCGTGATGCCTCTCCACAGACCAAACACCGACTCTGCACCAACACACACACAACCACCTCATTAGCATCTCTTCTTCATTCTACGAATACAGACACAGCGGCAAACGTACCGGATCTTCCGATCGAGAGCATAACTCCGAACGTCGTCTGGGTGCCAAAGGATCCGCTGCGCCAATGTAACAACCACAGGTCAATCCACTGCACCTCATTCAATAGCCTTAATGCTGCTGGACGCACCTGCCACCACGAATCTGCAGCCGCGTCTTTACCACCTCCAGCGGCGACGTGATGAGCGCGGCCGTCATGCCGCCGACGGCGCCTCCAACGAAGTGCCGGTACGTGAAGTTGCCATTGGGCACGCGTACACTGGTCGCAGCAGCTGGCGGTTGCGTAGTAACCGGAGCCTCCAGCGCCTTGGTCGGCGCTAGCTTTGCCGCCTGCTTGGCCTTCACCGTCACTGGAGCTCCGTCGGTCGTCATGAGCCTCTGACCGCTCGTTGACTTGTGGACGCAAGCTGCTCTCCATCCACCACAGGAATCTGCGACTTGTGGCGTCATGAATTAAACTTGGATTTTGTATGTGTCAAGTTTCAATGCTGATAAACACGCGACGGTACTGTTTTGCTCCGACCAAAAAAAGGGTTCACCCCAAAAAAAGCGGTTCAAACACTCAAAAAAAATTGCGCGCCGGCAAGAAGCAACTGACGTGGGTGTCCATGCCGACGCCGCCGCGCACGCAGATGGCGTCGTACCTGGAGCGCTGGGAGGAGCAGAAGGCGCAGAGCCGTCTTGAGCGTCAGCGAACGCAGCGCCGCCGCAGTAGCGGTGTGGGCGACGAGCTCAGCTTCATCTCGGCCATCGAGCGCGAGACGGCGCAGCACGAACCATACCAGGCCGACGCTGACGTTCTGAGTGGCCAGTATGAGGAGGAGGGTGACGACAGCTTTAACCTCCCGGTGATGGACGCGTTCCCGTCCTCCGAGCTCGCAGAACATGTGCAGGAGCAGCAGAAGATGCCGGCGGACGATGAGTTCGTGGACGCTGGTGCGTTCTGCGCTGCAATTACTGGGGTAAATAGTCTATATAGTGACTGGAGTTGATACTGACTGTAGTATGATCGTCTTGTGTACGTTTATATGAATGAATTAGCTACGTTTCTGAAGAACAATGAGCTGGGTGGAGAGGACAGCTTTTCCGAGGATGTTGGACCGGTTACAGGGGACAATTGGGACCAGGTGGAGTCGAGTGGACGACCCAGTGACTTTTTCGAGAGGAAGTCTCGAAACTTGGACCATGTAAAGCTCTCGTCGCCTAGAAATGTGGACGATCCAATGGTACAGAAGGGCAGCGTTGGCGACTGGTTTGTGTAGGTTCTGAACTATCGCTGACTGTTGTTGTCGCTGCTCAATAGTTAGAAGGTGATATCACGGAAGATGAAGGAGACGACTTAGGACTGTGTACGCCAAAAAAGCTTTCCCCGACTGGTGCAAGACAGGGTGTAGCCATGCACGACCATTTTAACGGTAGTCCTGGGCTTTCAGGATCGGTGCGTGCATTTTTGCATCGTGCAAAGTGGCTTTAAGGATTTTTATTTATGACGATATTTTGTACGGGGTTGTGTAGGGCACAGCAGTTTCGTCGGGCTACGATGTCCACTTTGACAATACGAAGCTTATGTACACGCCGAACTCGTTAAAGTATCTGCAGGTTTGTGAAACAGCACTTTATTGGGGATTAATTGGGCTTGTGCTTACACAATATTTAAAACCTCCAGGAGAAAAGTCGCTTCAGGAGCGCTAGTGAAGTGCGCAACGATAGTGAATCTGACCTAAGCGTTGCAGATCATACTGGCGAGGCGATGGCGGTGACGAAAAAGGCCCCATCGGTGTCAGATCAAGAAATTGAGGCCGATCCATCACCGGAATATGTGGCTAACTTGCAGCGAGGACCCGGAGTCATCAAGGAATCGCTAGATGAAATTGATGCTCTCATAGAAAACTCCATTCGACTTGCATCGGCTCCTCCCGCGAAGGACCCATTAGGCGTCGAATTGTCGGAGGACATGAGAGAGTTTGTTCGTGACTACGAGCGCCCACTGGAATCTATGCTGCCACTGTCACGGACGACAGATAGTTGGGAAGAAGATGCCATGATTGACGATGATACTACATGTAGTCGTCGGAGTCGAGATCTCGATCGTCTTTCTAGTGGCACCGAGACCGGACGACGGGCCACGAGCGGCGTTCGACGAAGCAGGTCCCAAGAGATGCCTGAACTTGACACAATTCGTGAAGTCCCCTGTCCGTCCAACATCAATTCTGCATCCCAAAGCCAGAGGTCAAATGATTCTCGCATTCGGGTTTCAAAAGCACCCCAAATACAAAATGGCCTCGTTTCTCCCACTGATCCCAGTGACCAGGGACGTCGGGCTCGGAAAGCAGACCAATTATCTGTGAAGCGTTTTAGTGGCATCAATTCCGAGCGGTCAGAGGACTTAAAATCCAGAGCGACTTCAGTTACGCTTGATCAATCTTTGGCTGACGTGGCCGCCACCCAAAACCCGTTCCGTGATGAAGCTTATCACCCAGAGACGAATGGCATTGGATATGGGAGCGCCGATGACGACATACACAATGTTGGGGGTTACTACGACAGGCATGGTGATAATGAAAGTTGTGTAAACGGAAAAGCAACGCCGGATCAGTATGCGGCCTCGAAGTCAGGTGAACCGGATCTGAATGGCGCGAGCTTTCATTACAGGGAGAGTACTCCTGTTGTGCTGCGAAGTCTCCCCAAGAAGAAACCCATGGATGATCAACGTCGTGGGATGAATTCCTTCGAGTCGAGATCTACAGCAGTTCAAAAGCAGCCGGCACCCTCCGACAGATTCCTTGATGTGGTACGTCTCAGGTGTATTTCACTGTTACTAAACTCAAAGTCTTATTTACATGCCTCGTATGCCCTGTTTTGCCCAGATGGAGCGCAACACGCTTCATGTGACGATGGAAGCTGCGATGGTAAGGCTGTTGTTGCTTGGACTACCTTGATTAATTATCAGTGCTCTAACTTATATTTATTGATTACACATGTAGATACCACGTCGATGCCGCAGATTCCTGTGCTCAATCGGCGACATCATGACGGAGCAGATAGTCTTCACGAATGGAACGAACTCTGTCGGAAGAATCTGTGTGTCCCTCCTGCCTTTGAGTACTGGATGCCAACAGTTCAGCGTATCTCCGGCAGTGTTGGAGTTAGGGCCGAATGCCTCAAATGCGTTCCACGTTACTTTTAACGCACGGTATGCGGGAGCCGTATCGGGGATCTTCCAGTTCAGGGGTGTTGGCGTCGAATCGTTATTCCATCCATATGAAGTTGTCATTGAAGCCAGCGTGAGGCGGCATTCGGAGCTGGAGGCACCAAGGAGCTCAAGAGCCACTCAATCGTGCAAGGAAACCGATACCAACGAACGTGTCCAGGAACTGCAAGCTAGCGCATCTGGGGATCAAGTGGAAGTTAGCCCCATGTTTATTCGGTTCGATCAAGTCCAAAACAAAAGCGGAGAAATGGTGATCAGGAAGGCCAAGCTTCGGTTAGCCAACAATACAGCCCAGACGTTGGCGTTCAAAGTTCGGGCACTGGAAAATTTGAAGGTTCGTCCAGCCACCGGTATGATCCAACCAGCATCGGAAGTTATCGTGTCAGTGCTGCCGATATCGCAGCCGTTTGTCCAGCAGCGAACGGGAGGTGATGCGAGCAGCAACAATCCGACTTCAAAAGCGAAAGATTGGCTCGGCTCGCTGACAGTTCGAGTCGGTAAACCCTATTTGCGAGAAGTAAGTGTCATTGTTGATCGGCAAGTGATCCAAATACTCCCTCCGTTTGATGAGATCGCCCGATCTCGGCACCAGATTTCTTCACAAACGGACTCTTTTTACTACACAAAGCGCGGAAAGCGGCGAGGCCTATATTTCCATGCCAGAGCAGTGGAATTCGGTTGTTGCAACGTTGGTGAATCACACGAGGTACCAGTGTACATGTGCAATGGATCCAAGACGTCGATGACAGTTTTCTTGCAGGACCTACAAGAACCGTTTTCGTGCGCTTATACAACGACCACAATCGAGCCGCGAAAATTTATCGAAGTGATGGTAACTTTCACGCCTAAGGTTGTAGGGAAAGTTGCTACATCCCTATTCGCCTATTCCGTTACCGACAAGGCCGTTGTGACGCTCGTTGCTCGAGGCATATAGCTCGAATGCAATAAACCACAACGATTGAACAAGTCTATTGTATTCATTTGAGCGGCATTTTTGCGGTGCTACCTACGGGCGCGCCGGCATCGTCTTATACTTTCCATGTTCTGTAAGAAACCCTTCAACATCCGCAAGCACCTCGTCATAGACCGCAACGTCAGCAGGATACACGCGAATCCACCCAGCCCCCGAATCTTGAGACATCTTTTCTACACGGTTCCAGTGGAGGTGCCGCTGTAAATTGATCGAGAGCTCCTGTGCCCCTGCAGCTACTTGCCACGACGAGAAGCCAGCGCGCTGAATGCATGGCGCGAAGTGTTGCGTGAGCACTTCCTCCGTGTCGCGCGTTGAAGGCACCTCCACCACCAAATGCATGAAGAAATACCAGCTTCCTCGAATTGCGTGTCGAATCCCCAGCTTGATGCATTCGAATTGTAGCATCAGGATGAGCCTCTCGTAACGCGGGTCTTCTTGATCCCGCTCCTGAACAGGCCAGCGTACTTGCACCTCCAGCGTGGCGCCCTTCCCCATACGTGAAGCCAGCACTTTCGTTCGCTGATGTGCTGACGGATAGAAAGCTTCAGTCCCAACCTCCATCGCGGCAGCAGCTTTTAAGGATACAGGGAAGAATGTGTCACTTCTCTTCGTGCCAAGTGATATCAACTGTTCGAGAGAAGCCACCGTGGGGTTTAAGGCTGGCGGGGCCGACAGTAAGTCATCTTCGCTTTGAACCAATGCCGGCTCGATACCGATTTCGACGGGATCAATCCTGGAGAGAACCAAGCGGCGAAGATTGGAGGTTACTATCTCGAGTGCTGCAACGCATAGACCATCAGGTGAGAATTTCGAATGACCTTCGTATCCCCCGTTAAGCTTTTGTGATGATAAATCATGTTCGGTTTTCTCCCCTTGCCTCTCAAACTCCACACGAAACTGCGCGAATGAGGAATTCAAGGCATCGTAGACGTCTTGGATCGCACGATTACCGTTTAAGGCAGAGTCGCTTTCTTTTTCTTCGTCCTCCTCGGGTCGAAGACCAGTTTTGTCACGCTTTGTTCCACTTGGAAGCCAACGTGCTAGCACGCTGACCAGCAATCGTTGCGATATCACAAAAAATTCGGGACATATTTCCATCGAGAAAGGTTCTTCTAGCTGCATGAGCTCGAGCTCTCGTTTCCCAGTGAACTCTTCGGTTTTCTGCATTCGTTTCATTTGCCATGCTGAAAGCTCGCTAAGCATATGCATAACAATTAACCCCAACTACAAGTACGGTAACAAACAAGTTAGAGCCTTGCGAATTGATAATTTTGAGCAAACTCCACCCGCTTTAAAAGTACCTGTGATCGGCGTTTAACACAGTCCAAAAACTTCCGTCTTCCTACCAACAAGGTGACAAGAGAAGAAAACGATGTAGGGTTATCACCGGCATCCTACAGCATATTATCACTTTCGTTAGCCACAAATTCAGCGCAAAAATACAGCGAACAATTACTGAGTGCGTACCGTGTATGATGAGTCATTCTCTGGAGCGTGGATCTCTTCTTGCAATATACACAATTTTTCAACGTCACGCTTGTCGAGAAGGGATTTCTGCTCAACCTGCGAGTGGTTTCCGATCATAACACGTTGAATCGCCGTCGCTAGCTCCACCAGAAACAAATGCGTCGAAGACTTAGCATCTTCGGAGAGCTCATCCAGTCGATTCCAGGTTTGCCTATCAATATCGGCTGTCAGTGCGCTAGCTGCCGTATGCGTATTGAGTACGAGGCATGTTGCAAACTGTAGAAGTCCGCATAGGGAACCCGACGCAAGTAGGATTTTCTGTAGAGCCTGAAGCGCGAGATCTCGGACTTCGGGTACTGCCGAAACAGCCGCATCAAATAGCCACTGTTGAATATTTCGTAGCACCACACCAGCGGAAGTATGCACCGAAGCAAATGCTGCCTCCTTGCATGTGATAGACTCAAGCCCAAATGTTTCACCTGTCACCATTAAAATCATGTCAGAACTGGGTCGCATAAGCACGGGTTACGGTTCATAGCCTACCGGCAACATTGGAAGAAAAAATCGTAATTCTGATGGAAGTCACCAGAGTTCCCTACAACCAAACACAAAATAAATGGTTGAATATCCCCAACATAAGAATAACGCAGCTGCCATCACAAACCTTTGGTACGAGTATCCGGGTGTCAGAGGTGCGCTCCATCACAATAGCCACGGCTTCGTACGATATTCCGTCTCTTGAGATACAAATGGAAACGCGTTCAGGTACAAAATCTGTATGCCATGCCAGCTCGATGGATGAGAGCGTGACTGCAGATGCGAATTGACACACGATCCACTCGTCAGATTGGGACAATACATCTGCTGTCTTGCTCGCTGATCTCCAATAGCTCGATCCATTATCTAACACACTGGACAACCCGCCAAAAGCACACAAGTCAGAATCGCTGTTCTATATATCAGCACCACTTGGTAGCGTACTTGGAGATGGCATGCTGGTCGTCAAACGCAGAACTTGAGGTCACTTCCTTCGGAATCACATTCTCCTCTGACAATCGCCGAGGTGGTGACCATTCAGAAAACAACGCGAGAGGCTCGATCTTTCCGAGTATTGTCACAACCTAGTTATTGCAATGATTACTTCGTCAGCACAAAAGTCATGGAAAAGTTCTAACAGCGGCAAATACAGACCTGCCGAAGAGGCCCCACTGCAGCCGGTGAATTCGGGTCAAAAGCGCTAATAACCGCTGCCAGCAATCGAATAGCCACCTTTATAACAACAAAACATCCTTTTAGACATCACTTTCTCTTCGTGTCCATCAGACTCCCTACTTCCTCACCTGATGTAGATGATTCTGTTGAGTGATCAGTTCCAGCTTTCTCGGTCGGTACTGTGGTTTGCCTGTCAGCCTCGGTGCCATTGGACACCTGTAGATCCTCTCCACCACAAACTTCAGTTCGCTCTTAGGCAGTCGTACCGGCACCGCTTGCAGCGGCATGCCTTTCCGAAGACACCCGTCCACATGGGGCATGCTCAGCTGGAAGTTCGCCACCTTCAGAGGCTTCCCACTAGCAGCAGCCAGAGGTTCTCCCGCCGTACGAGTGGTCAGCACCTCTCTGGCTCGCGGGAATATGACGCTCACACAGCGTTCGCAGTTGATGACCGTGTGCTCGATCTCCTCCGTCGTGACAGGGAACCCCTCCATGGCCTGCTGGATCTCCTGCAGCGAGCAGACCCACATGACCACAGTCGTGGTCGCCTTACAGCGACGACAGCCGTCTCGGAACGGCCGGGCGTTGTTGGTAGCGGCTGTGCAGGTGGGGCATTTTGCGTGTAGCTTCCCGTCCGCGTCCGTGAGCGGCTGCGTGTAGAGCGCGCCGTGCACGTCGCAGCCGGGGAACTCCAGGTACTGGCACTCGCTGCACAGGATCACGGCGAACGTACGCAGCATGGATGTGTCCGCATCGTCCACAGGCGTCGAGGTCGTCGCGGAGGGCGGTCCAGCGCTGTTGCTGGTAGCCTCACTGCTGCTGGATACCGTCATGCTTGGCGGCAGCTCTTCGACTGCTTGAAGAAAAGATCCTCTAGAGAAACGGAATCAGATCGGATCCCCTATGGCAAAAGATAATCCTAAGACAAAGCATATCTGAGAAACTGGGATATAGAATGATATTATGCCTCACAGGCGACCGGGGTTGGCTGACCGCCATTTCCAGGAAACGCGCACATCAGGAGCCCGAGCCAAAAGAAGTGGCGCCATGGCCGAGCAGGGGAGCAAGCGCAAGCGCGACGAGAGCCATGAGCGCAAGCTGCCGCTCACCAAGGAGCGCCGCACCAAGGTGCGCCAGGAGCACATGGAGGAGGAGTTCGCCGAGACGTACCACGGGCTCACGGCGCTCTACAAGCTGCTGGAGGTCAAGCACCTGCAGAGCCCCCTGTTCCTGCCGCGCACGCTGAGCTACCGCCTGGACCCGGCGTGGCAGCAGAAGGAAAATAACGAGGTGAAAGCAGAGAAGAAGACGCAGCTGCAGACGGCGCAGGCGGGCGCCAACCTCACGGAGTTCAAGATCGGCATGACGCCCGAAACGATGGAGGCCTTCAAGAGCCAGAAGCAGCGGCCAGGCGTGCTCCTCTCGGTGTTCACAGCCACCGGCAACAAGTTCAATGACAACCAGTTCACGCTGCAGGCAACGTGCTTGATCCCCGTGCCGTTCTCCAAGGACGTACCGCTGCCCAAGCAGTTCTTGCACCCGAGCGCTGATGTCTGCGTGGTGGCCTTCCAGGTGGTGGAGATCAGTGATGTGGGTGAAGAACTTGCAGCCCAGTCTGCGTTTACGTTTGCAGCACCGTCGACAGCGACTACCGTGAGCGGGAAGGACTTGCTGACCACGGCGTCTAACGGTCGCACGCCTCTGTTTGGCAGCATCTTGCGGCTTAACGTGTCGCGACGTCGGGTGGGCTACGTTAGCATTGAGCTGCCGGCTATCGCGTCCTCGGTGCATGGTGGTAAGTAGAGAACATTTGGGTGGTAGTAGACCTTGCTAACGGTTAACTGTTGTAGGCGTCAAGTGTGAGTTCCGTCTTACGTGGGATCCTTTGCCCAAGACGAAGAAAATGCAGCGTCTTGCAAAGATCTGCGATGCGAAGTTGAAGGGGGAGAAAGATGGGGAGAAAACCGAGGAGAGTTTCACGTTGGCAGTCCCGAAACGAGATGTCACGAGCGCGGAGCATAAACCGTCTGCAGGGGTATGTTTGCCTGTGTTTGTATTACATTTGATTTGCGTTGTCGCTAATGCGGATTCATGCTGATGTGATGTATAGGTTTGGTTCCACTTCCTCTACCACTCGATGCTTCGTCGCATGAGCGAAAAACGCTCCGAGTACTCCTGTGCATGGTGTAACATGTTCGCTGGGTCACTCCGTGGTCTTGTAGCTCATCTTGTGTCTTCGCACGACCGCTTCCGCTTCCAAGCCACGGTACGTTTCTTCTTGGAAAAACCTTATCGAAAGCTTGATGAACTGACTTTTTGGTTCACAGGTTGGCCACGACAATATCCCGCACATTTATGTGATGGTGATGCAAGAGCACCAACCCCAGAAAGGAAGCTCTGGTCGCCGCTCAGCTTTTTCTGAGCTTGAAATGTTCCCGAACGAGGAGCCAAGTCGATTTGAGCACCACTTTACGCACCTGTCCGGAAAAAAGTATGGATCGCATGGCTCCCAAGGTGTGGAAGCTGTCGAGGGTCTGATGCAAGAATTCGATGAGATGGAGATCTCCCAAGAGCAGCCGCAGGAGTTTTATGCTCCGCTTCTTCAGCGTCAGTACTTCCACTCCCGAACAGGGGCTGTGGTATTGGACCACGAAAAAGATTATGACAGCGACGATGATGTGGACGAAACTTGGATCACGAAGCAAAGCGAGAGGGTACATATCCATAGTCGGGTGGGCTGGAAATTCTTCATTATGATCTTGTCTAATGCTCATTGACTGCTCGGATTGTAGTTACTGGACGAGTTTGAAGATGTTTCGCTGGAAGAAAAGGAGTTCATGAAGAAGTGGAACCGTCATGTTAAGGAATTCAAGTACGTGTTTGTTCTTTGGTGGATATTAACGTGGACAAGGGGTCACTGACTTTTGCTTCGATGTGTTCACGAGTAGGATCTTGGCGGACTTTATGGTTGCGTCCTCTTGCCGCAAGTTCGCCCGTGACCACGGAAAGTGGCTCTTGGATCACGGACTGCGCCACAACTTCTTGCTCCATTTGCTTAATTTATGGGACAACTCGTTGCTAAACTCGCGCGCGATCATTGACTGCATGTTGATTGTCGATCAGTACAAGGTAAGATATGGTTGGAGCAAGCTTCCGGACCTCAGTGGCTAATTGTTGTAAATGTCTCGTGTCAAGGAACCTGAGGCGGCACCAGAAAGCGACGCGAAAGTGGAAACCCAAGCAAAAGCGGGGCCGGACCAGGCGAAAGGTGAACCGGAGCAGCCGAAAGAGGATGCACAAGCGAGCACAACCCAGTAAACCAACACTATGTAGCAACAGTAGTAGTACGGGACTCGTGCAAGCGGTCTTTATTACTTCTAACGCCCCTGTTTGCAGTAGTGACAGCGTGGCTGGGCTTCCCGACCCGAATTTTTTCGGCAAGCCAGCGTGCTACGCTCGAATACATAAGTGCTTCTCCCTTCTCCCTTCGCCTTCAACATAACCAACACCATCGAGTTTCTGTGGGATCAACCTACTATTTGTAGCAGTCTTCTCTATTGTGGCGGTGCAGGCGCCTTCTCTTCGTCGGAAGACGATGGCGATGGCACACGCTTCTTCGGTTTCGTCCGACGACGACGCGCCTTGTGCTTGCAGTCGTCCGCGTGCTGATGATGACGCTCACCGTCGTCCGAGTCCTCGCCGCTCTCACTGGAGCTCTCACCGAACTCCCTCTTCTTGTGGAAAATGCAGCACTCTGCAACACAGCAAGGCGCGCATGTTGTGAGCCAACGCGTCCAAGGCAACAGAAGGCTCAGATCGGCATTCCGCATAACTTACTGTTGGAACGTCTGCGTCCGAGATGCTCGTTATCCACCACGCTATCGTCGAACGTCACGTGGGGTCGCGGCTGCAGCTCCATGCGGTAGACTGGGGTTGTGCCTGTGGGTGCGGGCGGCGCCACCACCTCCGTGGCTGCCTCCTCACGCGCTGCACTACTCATTGTCCTCCAAGGCAAATTCCCCAATGAATGTCGCAGTCTCTGTCCATTTCGAGCAATACAAACCGTAGTATATTTACATGGCTATACAAGAACTAGTATTGACAGTGTAGCCATCTTGCGAGTTGAAGTGGTTGAAGTACTATCAGGTCAATTGCCGTGGAAATACTCTTGACACTGGCTAGCCTTGGACCAATCGCGCTTGCGCTTGTCGCCACACGCAGCGTACAGCTCGCACATGTGCGTGACGGTGCTGTGGCAGGCCAGCGGGTTGTCTCTTCGGCACTCGATTTCCTGGACCATGCCACCGAGCTCGTCCACCTGTGGCACGATGTCCCTTCGAGGCTTGATAGTCAGCACGTAGTCTCGAATCGACTCGTCATCCACATCAAATCGGCCCCGAGAATAAAGCAAGCCGGGTCCCGAGAACGACACGGCCGGCGTGTGGGTCTTAGCACCGACCATGGCTGCCATCGCGCCGCCGAGACTGTGGCCAGTGAGGACGAGGTGGTCACCACCAACGCGCTTGCGCACAACATTGACGTGGTCTAGCAGCTCGGAGTACACTGGAGGGGGCATGATGGTGCGGAGAAACTTCATTGAAAGCATCTCCACGACAAATTCGGTGGGGAGCTGCTTCAGGAACGGGAAGAAAATGTTGGCAGCCTGCATGACACTCACGCCAAACCAGTAGTGCAGATCTTCGAGAGCGTCGGTTGCTGTTGCAGTACCGCGAACAGCGATAACCGTCATATTGATCGTGGGGAAGTATAATTCAGCCCACACTTGATGGCCTGCATCTTCGTTGTTGCGCGCCACGTACTCCCAGTCGCCGAGTTCCGTGCCATTGAAGCGTTGATTGAACGATTTGACTTGAACTGCAGTATTCCAACCGTAGATAGAATCAGCTATTAGGGCGAAGTCCACGATGTCTAGCGACTGCAAGTCGAGAGCACAGATTGGATACTCGGCGACTTTTGTCCAGTGCCCTGGTGATCGCGTCGAGTGCTTCGCAAATGGAGTTAATGAAGCAGCAAGGGACTCGGTCGTGGGTGGATACACTAAGAAATCACCACCTTGCACGAAAGTACCGATTGCCCACGTCGACGAGAAAAACACGAACGATAAAATCACGAAAAAGGTGATGAAAGACTTGAACGTAAGTCCAAAAATCTGCCAAAACACCACAAAAATAATTAGCAAAGCTGAGCAGTAGTGTAAATAAGCGTATCGTACCTGAGGAAATTTGGCCTGAATTGTGTCGCCAAGAAGAATAAGACAAATCCCCATAATCCCCCAGCCGATGTAAAACGCATAAAACGAGACGATCGCACTGAAAACTACAATTGGCCACAAGATTCGCAGTCGACGCTCATAGGAAAATTTTGCCCATAGGTTCATCTTGTGTATGTGTTCTCCAATCTTGTGTATGCGTTGCTTCCCTTCCAGTGCCTCCTGGGTCTCGTTGGCGTCCCGAGCAGGGTCACACGTGCTTTCAGTTGTCGTTTCTGGTGTCGTATCTGCTGGAACGTATTGTGTTCCATCACCAGAATTTAACAACTGTTTTTCTTCGTTCGAAGCTCCCCCTTCAGAAATTGTTGCTGATCTCCAAGGACAACAAATATCTCGACAGCGACCACCAAACTCAAAAGCCGCTTCCACAAAAGTGAAGAAGCCGGTTTGGAATTGCTCCACTGCACGAAAGCCGATGCTCACCAACCAAAGATGTTCTGCGCGCTTTTCGTTCTCCATCTCCAGTAGCTCTCGCTGCATGTCGCGGTAGCGTCGTCGATAGTTGCTCACATACTCGCGCATCTTGCGATTTCGAGCACTGCAAAAATGGCAAATCATCCACACGCCCAAATAAGTTGCTTGCATGTAGAATCCGCACTGAATGTAGTCCAAGAACGCTGCTAAGGGAGACATGTTCGCGAGTAGTGAGACTATAAAGGTCCACATCGTGATCACTTCGAAAACGAGTGGACATAGCACGTCTGTAATGACAAGCGTCGAAAAGTCCAGAGGTGGACCGTCAAAGTGCGTGGTGTTGAACTTAACGGTTGTGCTGGCAGCCTGAAAGGCGCGCTTCCACCGCGCCGAGGGTGAGGAATTCTCGTCACTGCTGCTGCTGCTGTTACTGCTTCGATGACGAAGGTACCGGCTGCTGCGCTTGTGACCGGATTCCTCTGTCTGTTCTCTCTGGAACAGCAGCTCCAGCTCGTATCTCATTTCATCTTCTGATTCTTTATTCTTGTCGTCGAAAGGGTCATCGGTATAGATGGCACTCAGCAGATACTTCGGCCCCGCGGTGACGCAGCTCACCAAGCGTGCCCAAGCTTCCTGGTCTTCGTCGTCTCCCCGAAACGCGTCGAACCGTTCTCTCTCCAGTCGGTCGTCAGGCATCTCGCGCCAGTGACGCATGTAGTGGATGCAGACACAGAGCGATAGGCGGAAGTTGGCCAGGCTGCCTTCCCTCGAGTCAATGGCATCCAGGAAGAGGCGACTGGACTCCTCAAAGCAGTAGGACAGGAAGATCAGCGCGAACGGCAGGAAGGCCAGCAGCATGATGGCCCGCACTGTGAAGTAGGCGTCTGTGCGCGCGCTGGGCAGGAAGATTGCGAAGAAGATCTCCATGAGGAGCGTGACGCTGAACATGAGGATGCACATCAGGACCAGGAACGAGAAGTAGCCCAGTCTGAACTGGCACAGCGTGCGGTACAGCGTCCACTCGCCGTCTTCGCTTGACAGCTTCTGCAGCTCGGCGCGCCTCCCCGCCTGCGTCGCCATGCGATCGTCGCGGCTCGACCCGGACTCGGAGCTCTCCATACCTGCCTGTACGCGCTCCATGAATGATACTTCTGAAGTGCACAAGATACCCACGCAATGGTGAAATCACCAAATCACAAAGCACCCTTTATTATGACAACGACCAACCCATTTTTAAAATGGGTTAAATAAACATTAAAAGTTACACCTAAAAGTGAGTTTCCATCCCAAACCACCCAAAATTACAAGCACCCACCCACCCATGATTTTAGGACCGGTTTTTTAGCCACTTTCATTTGAGACGGAAAAGCGACTCAAGCCAAGATGATGCGAAAGGTGCTGACGTCCCGGGCGAGTCAGCGCATGCTGCACAGCCGCGCCCTGTCCACAAGCGCGCGGAGCCGTGTCAAGATCATCGGCTCGGACGAGGCTTACACGCAGATTGCTACGGTGCGGGAGATTGGTGACCAGGAGTGCTGGCAGACTGCCTGACTTTGGGCGAGATATCGTCGTTGTCTGTGTCGTAGGAGGGGACAGGCCGCAAGGCGATCGTGTACTTCACGGCCAAGTGGTGCCCGCCCTGCAAGATGATCGGACCCATCTACGACGAGCTGAGGTGGGCGTTCGCTCTAACTGGATCGGCGTTGTCGCGTGTCTGATTTACGCCTTTGTTGATATCATTGCACTGCAATTTGCAGTGCCAACTACGCAGACATTGACTTTGCGAAGCTGGATGTCGACGAGCTGAACGATACGACCTCTAAGGCTGGTGTCCGCGTACGTCTCGCAGTTGCTGTTGTAGGGTCCGGCCCCGTCTCGCGCTGAAATTTTGTTGTTGTTATTGCGTTCGTGTGCTGCAGTCGATGCCTACGTTCTTCTACTTCAAGGACGGCAAGTTCCAGCAGTCGCTCTCGGTACGACATACATCTTCGTAGACGGAAATTCACTTGACTCACTTTGAACGTCGATGTGATTGCAATGATACTGAAGTTTTCCGGCGCGGATGAGGAACTTCTGCGCAACAACGTGAAGCAGCTGAACGACCTGTAAGCTGCAGGTGTGCCTGGAGATATGTGCACCGCTCACAAAAGAAAAGTTTGTGCAGACAAGAAGCTGTATCAAGAAAGATGCGTATGCTTGAATAAAACTCAACGCACTTGCTGCTCGTTCCACTCAAGATACACAGCAAAGGTTTACACCCCGTCAAGACCCAATTGTGTCGCCCGACTACATGTACTGTACATATATACTATTGCTCGGCAATAACTAACGATTATCGGCGAGATTCATGCATCTACTGTAGGAGCGCCATGGTGTGACGACATATAAGGCAAACTCCAGACCAAACCGTTAAAGAATTCTCCAAAACAATGCACTTCAACTGCCAGTTAGACCATTCCAACGACGTAGGCGCCATGTCGCGAGTGACCTCGTCCCGGATGCAAGGACCTCCCTCTATTTCGCTGTCACTCAGTTGGTCATTCCGTCCAAGCACTCAGTTGGCCATTCCGTCCAAGAAGAAGAAGAAGCGTGAGAATTCACCGATAGACTTGGAAACGTGGCCAACTGCTCGAGCCCTCGGCCACCACCACGAAGAAGCGCGACGTGGCGTCGTTCTGGATGACGGCGCCTTTGGCGTACTTGGCCACCTGGAAGCACTTGGCCAGCTCCTGCAGCAGGCGGTCGTCCATCATCTGCATAAAGGTACATTGATGTCACTTAACTCTAGTCGCTAACGACGCCCTATGTCCGTCCTGTAGGTTGCTGCGCCTGCCTAATAGCCGGTCACCGGAGCTGTAGCCGACCCCTAAAGATCGACCACTGGGGCCACCGTGGGGTCCCCTTATGAACGGCAGCTTCTTGAGCGTGTCCGCCATCATCTTGTTGCTGTCCGGGCCGTACTTGGCCGCCGACGCGGCGCCGCCCATCGCCTCCAGATCCTGTCACCGTGCAGACAGACACAGACTTGACAGAGCTGTCCGTCCTTACAGTCACGCTTTGCGCTCTGATCCCCTCCTCCGTTGCCTGCAAATAGCCCGCGGTGGTAAATGTAGCCATCGGGACCACTTCAACGTACCGTCACTCCCATTTCACGTGCGCCACATCAACTTCAGTCTGTGTGCACCACGCCAACATCGTCGCAGCCAACCAAGGCCATCGTCATTGTGTCATTCGTCTCCATCCTCCCCGTGCTTTTATGATGGACGCGCTCGCCGGTGCCGCGCCCGGCAAGGGCCACCGCAAGTCCAAGGCCGGTGCCAAGGTGAACAAGCAGAAGCGCAAGGCCTTCGAGAAGCAGAAGAAGGAGCAGCCGTCGCTGGCCGAGCAGCGCAAGAACCCCAAGGCCTTCGGCGTGGCCAAGGCCGGCCGCGCGCGCAAGACCATCCAGCGCAACCTGGACCGCGCCCACCGCAAGGAGTACGTGCCGCAGCAGAACCGCGCCGAGGAGCTGCCTCCTCCCATCTCGGTGGTGGTCATGGGCCCACCCGGCAGCGGCAAGAGCACCGTCATCCGCTCGCTGGTCAAGCGCTACACGCGCCACAACCTGGTGGAGGTCAACGGCCCCGTGACGGTCGTGAGCGGCAAGGACCGCCGCATCACGTTCTTCGAGTGCCCCAACGACCTCAACGCCATGCTGGACCTGGCCAAGATCGCGGACCTCGTGCTGCTGCTCGTGGACGCGAGCTTCGGCTTCGAGATGGAGACGTTCGAGTTCCTCAACGTGCTGCAGGTCGTGGGCTTCCCCAAGGTCATGGGCATCTTGACCCACCTGGACAGCTTCAAGAAGAACAAGAGCCTGCGCAAGACCAAGAAGCGCCTCAAGGCGCGCTTCTGGACCGAGATCTACCAGGGCGCCAAGCTCTTCTACTTCTCCGGCATCTCGGCCAACAAGTACCCCAAGGGAGAGATCCAGAACCTGTCGCTGTACATCTCCAGGATGAAGTTCCGACCTCTGACGTGGAGGAACTCGCACCCGTACATGCTCGCGGACCGCTTCGAGGACGTCACGGCGCCCGATGACGTCCAGCGCAACCCGCTCGTGGACCGACGCGTGACGCTGTATGGATACCTGCGCGGCACGCACCTGAAACCGGACATGAAGATGCACATTGCAGGTGCCGGAGACTTTTACATGGACAGCGTGACTGCGATGCCCGACCCGTGCAACATTCCATCGAGCAAGAGGGCTGCGGACGGCACGGTCAAGAAGAAACACTTGACCCAGAAGGACACGCTGCTCTACGCGCCCATGTCGGATGTGGGCAACATTATGTACGACAAGGACGCCATGTACATCAACCTGAGTCAGCTGAATTACACGAACCCGGACACGGGTGACGTCGTGCCGGATGAGCAGGACGCGGATGGAGTTGACACTAGCGGCAGGAGCGGCATGCGCATTGGTCTGGGCGGCGAAGGCGTGGAGATGGTGCAGAGCATGCAGAAGATGGATGTCGGTCTGGACGAGAGGTTGCAGGGTGCCAGCCTTTCACTGTTCAAGAACACGGCTGCCATCCGTGCCGATGAAGTCGACAGCGATGAGGAAGAAGACAGTGATGACGATGATGACGATGACGACGAGGACGAAGACGGAAAGCCGAACGTCGGTAAACCGAAGGAGGCCATTGTGCGTGATAGCTCCGGACGTATGCGTCGCCGCGCTGTGTTTGAAGAAAGCGAGGAGACCCCTGAGACCACCAAGAATGGCGCTGACTCGGACTCTAACGATGACGACAGTGACGATGAAGATGGCGAGGAAGAGGTCACTGAGGAGCAGTCGCAGCTGCGATGGAAGGAGAACATGGTGTCACGCGCTGCTGCAAACTTCCTGGAACGCGAACAGGCCGATGTGAATCTGATGGAGCTCGTGTATGGCGAGCGTCAGAAGCTTCACATGACCGAGCGCGACCTTGAGAATGAGGAAGACGCGCAAAGTGGTAAGCGCGCGCTGAAGGACGACAGCGACGACGATGATGACTTTTTCAAACTGAAGCGCAAGTCGAACGCCTCTGGAGAATCCTCGTCAGCGTCCGAAAAGTACAACACTATCAATGCTATGGACTGCTCTCGTCTGCACCTGGGCACAGATGACATGAGTGATTGGACGATGCCGGATGTGCTCGAAGGCATCCGCAACCGTTTTGTGACTGGATCGTGGAAGCGCGTTAACAAAAAGAGCGGCGACGACGAGGATGAGGACGTTGACGATGGCGATGCAGACCCCACGAACGATGACGACATGGATGGTTCCTTTGAAGATTTGGAGACTGGCGAGGTCCACAAGGGCGCTGATGAAGCTGACAGCGATGATAACAGCAATGATGGCAGCGATGATGAGGAAGATGAGCAGGAGGAGACGGACGAGCAGATCCGCGAGCGTCTCCGTGCGCAAAAGTCGGCTAAGAAGGTGGTCGTGGACGACGATGACGTCGAAGTTGGAGGTCAGAGGAAGAATAAAGACGATGAGGACGAAGAGCTGACGGAGGTCATGGTGGAGGCTAAGCGGCTCCGCGAAGAGCAGGCTATGCGTAACGCTGAGGAGTTCGGTGACGAAGGTGAGGACATGCGTCTCCAGCTGGAGGGGTTCCGCAATGGTCTCTACGTTCGTATCGAGTTTTCGGGTGTGACTGCTGAGTTTGCTCGCTACTACGACCCGAAGAACCCGATCGTTGTGGGCGGTCTGCCGAACATGGAAGACACGCTGGGTCTCGTGCGCATGCGTTTCAAGAAGCACCGTTGGCACAAGAAGATCCTCAAGACAAACGACCCACTGGTCTTTTCGATCGGTTGGCGCCGATTCCAGAGTCTGCCTGTGTACTCGATTGAAGACACGAACGAGCATCACCGGTACTTGAAGTACACGCCGGAGCACATGCATTGTCATGCCACCATCTTCGGCCCGATGTGCCCTCCTAACACAGGTGTGGTGGCCTTCCAGACGCTGTCAAACAACGCCGAAGGCTTCCGTGTGAGCGGCACTGGCGTCGTGCTGGAGCTGGACCACAAGTTTAATGTGGTGAAGAAGCTCAAGCTCATTGGTACGCCCAGCAAGATTCACAAGAACACGGCGTTTATCAAGGGCATGTTCAACACGGAGCTGGAAGTTGCCAAGTTCGAGGGTGCCAGCGTTCGCACTGTGAGTGGCGTGCGTGGCCGCATCAAGAAGGCGCTTCGTGGTGAGAAGGGCGACTTCCGTGCGACCTTCGAGGACAAGATTCTGAAGAGTGACCTGGTCTTCTGCCGCACGTGGGTGCCTGTGGAGCCCAAGCAGCTGTACAACCCGGTGACGTCTTTGCTTACGAACGTGAAGGGGTCCACCAAGAAGAGCGCTATGGGGCTCATGAAGACCACGTACGAGCTGCGCAAGGAGCAGAAGCTGGCGGTACCGGTGAACCCGAACTCGTTGTACAAGCCGATCGTGCGCAAGGAGCGGACGTTCTCGGCGTTGAAGGTGCCCAAGAAGCTGCAGGCCAACCTACCGTTCGCCAGTAAACCCAAGGAGGACAAGAAGAAGGCCGGCAAGGGCTACTTGGCGAGCCGCGCAGTGGTGCTCGAGCCGGAGGAGAAGAAGAAGTACGGCTTCATGCTTCGTGTGAACACTGTGCGTCGTGATCGGGAGGCGACTCGCAAGGAGAACCAGAGCAGGCGTAATGCTGAGAATCTGAAGCGCAAACAGCGCGAAGAGAAACAGTTCGAAGGGGCTCACAAAGCGGAGAAGAAGGCCAAGCATCGTGCCGAGGGCAAGGAGGCTGCTTACCGCGCTCAAAAGGCAGCGAGGGGCTAAGTGCAACGTATCGGTGTATCTATGAGAGCTGCAGCTCAATCATAGACCAACAACATTTTTTTTACTTCAATGAGTTTTAGACTCCTTTTATCGTGCAAGCATGGCCAACCTTTTCATCGCAGCTTCTTCACAATAGTCCTGCACCTATAATTCGGCACCGGCATAAATTTTCCGTTCGTCATACCGGTGCTGATGACCGACACCAGCCTCCAAGACGCCGGCATTGTCAACGATACGTGAAGAATCAAGACGACCGATCGGTGACACGAATGCGCACTCGCCTATAGGCTGACCAGCCTCGTGCCCCCTTTCGATAGTGCGTGTTCGCCTTCCCCAACGACGCTAACATCGTTTTTCAGCCCCACGATATTTTTTCACCTCCCTGAGGAGGTCCCTCCCTCCCATATCTGATCGGTGAATAAAAAAGATCTTCCGGCCGTTACAGTTGCAGGCGCGACACTGCCCAACTTGCCAAGCGCCGCTCACTCTTCACCGCCCCTCGCTTCAGGCCTCCTGTGCTTCCGATCCAACTCAGATCCATGGCCGACAAGGACCAGCACCCCACGGGTTACGGGGCCATCCCAAGCCACGAGCATCTGGGCATCGGCGCCAGCACGCCGCCTCTGAGTCCGCTCATGCTGCACGTGGACAAGAACACGAATGCGCTCAAGGGCTGGGAGTTCCCCGGCTGGGGCGACAACCTCTCCGCCGTGGCGAGCGAGAGCGAGCTCAATGAGATCCAGGCGCATCAGTCCGTGGACCACACCAAGCTGTCGGAGTGGCTGGCCACTGCCATCTGCGGGAACGACATCCTGTCCAGCTGCCTGTACGTGTCGGGCCTCGTGGCCTCCAAGGCCGGCAAGCTGGCGCCCTTGGCTCTTGCCATCGTGGCAGGCATCTTGTACCTGTACCGGTTCATCTACGGGGAGGTGCTAAACGCCGTGCCGCTCAACGGAGGCTCGTACAACGTCCTGCTCAACACTACGTCCAAGCGCGTGGCTGCCATGGCGGCATCGCTCGCGATCTTGTCGTACATTGCAACGGGTGTTGTCTCCGGCACGTCGGCGTGCAACTACTTGGCGTCGCACGTACCGTCGCTGGAGATCGTGCCGGCTACGATCGGACTGCTCTTCATCTTCGCGGCGCTGAGTCTCATCGGCATCACGGAGAGCGCAGTCGTGGCACTCGTGATATTCGTAGCTCACGCTGCCACACTTACAGTGCTTTGCGTGCTGTCTGCCGTTTACGTCTGGAACGATGGCTTCCAGACCCTCCACGCAAACTTCAGCACGGACTTCCCGGACATCAACTTGGCAGGAGACATCATGTCGGGCAACTTCCTGACGGCCATATTCTTTGGCACGTCTACTGCCATGCTTGGAATCTCCGGTTTCGAGACGTCGTCGCAGTTTGTGGAAGAGCAGGCTGAAGGTGTTTTCCCCAAGACACTGCGGGTAAGTAGATCTGATTGCGCGTGATCTTCTGAACATGTCGGTGGCTAATATCTGTGGTGTGTGCTTAATGTAGAATATGTGGTGGGGAGTTGCCATCTTCAATCCGATGATCTCTTTGCTATCGCTCGGTGTGTTGCCTCTGGATGGGCCTGGAGGAATTGTGGACAAAAAGAACACCGTGTTGGCGGAAATGGGACTGAAAGTTGCGGGCGAAAACATGCAGCTAGTGGTGGCATTGGATGCGTTCATCGTGCTCTCTGGTGCTGTTCTGACTGCATACGTGGGCGTTGTTGGTCTCGTGCGTCGACTCGCAAGCGACCGGGTGGTGCCGGAATTCCTGCTTCACGTGAATAAGACACGCGGAACGAACCACTTCATCATCATCGGCTACTTCCTGGTGGCGACGAGTTTGGTGCTGATCTTGCACGGCGACACGGAGACACTATCGGGCGTGTACACGTACGCCTTCCTAGGGCTCATGACGCTGTTCGGCATCGGTTGCATGCTGCTCAAGTTCAAGCGAGCTGAAATCCCGCGCTCGGTGATCGCGCCCTGGTGGAGCTGCGTCTTGGGCGTGTCGATGGTGGTCACAACTTTCATGGGGAACCTGCTAGGCGATCCAACGATCCTCACGTATTTCTCGCTCTACTTTATCGCGGTGCTGTCGCTGGTATACATCATGTTCGAGCGAACCTTCCTGCTGCGGATGTGCCTGTACTGTATGCGGCAGTTATGTCCGTCTCAACGCAGCATCGACGAGGATGAGACCCACTCGCTCCGCACGGGCGCCCGCGGCGGTCAGACCATCGCTCGGTTCATCCGCGAAATCAACGAGCCGGCCGTGTTCTTCTTCTGCAAGACGCCGAACCTGAACATCATCAACAAGGCCATCCTGTACGTGCGCACCAACGAGCAGACGCACACGCTGTATATCGTGCACTGCCACCCGCGGGGCACGCCCGTACCTGAGGGCTTCAAGGAGACGGTGTCCATGTTCGACCACGTGTACCTCAAGATCAAGCTCAACTTCCTCAGCGTCGAGGGCCCGTTCGGACCCGCCATGGTCGAGTGGGTCTCGCGCAAGTACAGCCAGCCCAAGAACCTCATGTTCATCAAGCAGCCCAACCACGATTTCGCCCACACCATCGCGTCACTCGGCGGCGTGCGGGTGATCACCGGGTAAGTGTGGATAGGCATAAGAACAACTTCAACTTGAATTGCTGATCTACTACAACTACAAAATACACTTTAGATGGAGCATTCCGTGTCCGCCAGGACCACCAAAACGTTCACAACATGACGTACGCACGCTGCGAAACGCCAAGCGGCCTAAGTCCAGCGCGCATTAGTTCTGGCGTTGCACTATGTGAAAAGTCAGCGCTCGCTCTCGCTATATCGTTCCGCTGGTCCTGCCAAACCAACCGGTATCCGTTCATATTACACCCCAATAATGCTCGGCATCTCTTGGAGAGGGCATGAACCATGTTGCGACTAGTGCTAGGTGATGCAAGCAATACAAGGTCATAGTGATCTCTCTGTTTGTAAGTTATGTTGCGATAGATAAGAACTGTACACTGCAAGCGCCGCCTTCGATGCCGGCGGGCTTGGCTGGATGGAGGCCTAACGGAGCGCACGAACAGCTCTACTCGGGGATCGTCTCGAGTCTCGGCAGACACTTGGGCTTCCGCTGCACAGAGAAGCGCGCTTCTGCTTCCTCGAGCTTCTTTACACGCTTGGCGGCTGACGACAAGTGGACCTTTCGCGAGCGCGGTCGGCCCTCGGTGCGATGCGGGCGCCCGCCCCCCGAGAAGCTGCCGCGAGTGAAGTTCAGCAGCTCGTTGCGAGCAAGTCCAGGGTCCGAATGGCGCGACGTGGCCATGCTCGGCACTTGCTTGTACGCCGAGCGCTCCGATTCGGATTTCGATGGCGTGTCGTTCCAAGAGTGCGTGCGAGTGCGCCGCTCCTTCGAGTAGGCCAGCAAGTTTGGCATCGTGCTGCGGCTGACCGCGAGGCCGCTCGCTTCCGGCTGCTGGTTGTTCTCCTCCTCTTGTCTAGGGTCTTTCGTCGTCGTCGTCACTACTGGCACGGGCTCCTCCACCTGAGGCTGCAACTGACCTGCCTTTGAATCAGTTGCCCATTGCTCGCTGCTGTTGCTAGTCCACTCCTCCGTGCAGCTCCGTACGGTCTCGTCGCGGTAGTCCGAGTAGCTGCTCAGGCGGTCGGAGCGGCTCACCATTGATGAAGAACGGTGCGCCAGCCCGCCGCCTAAGAACATGCGCTTCTCGTCCACAGAAGACTTGCTGCTTCGGTCGGCGCCCGCCTCACTCATGTCGACGTTCAAGTACGTGTAGCGCATGTCGTTGACCATGAGGAACTTGTCCATGAGCAGGCGCGTTTGACACGTCATGCTCTCTCGACACGTGCGCGCATGCTTGGCGACAGCGTCCAGGAAGGCGTTGAGCCCGATGCGGCGAGCCTCGAGCGTCTTCTCGCGCAGATTGCCGAAGAGGCGGCGGTGCGGGAAGAGCACGAAGCACGTGCGCTTGGACATGATGGCGCAGTGCGCGCACATGTCGCCGCGCTTGATGGCACCCTCGAGCGCGAGCCGGAAGTTGCGGAACTCCGAGTAGCGCCGGTAGACCGTCCAGTTGAGGCCCGGCGAGCGCTCGTCCGACACGCGCACGAGGTACTGCGTGTACGTGTGTGCACCCGAAGCCGAGGGTTTGGAGACGTGCGCGATGGAGGTGTGCAGCACGCTCTGCGGCGTCTCGGTGAGGACGCTCTGCATGACCATGGCCGCCGCTCCGGCTGGTGGTGGTGCTTCAGCCTATTGTGTCTGTCACCACGCCGGAAAAAGGGGAACTGGCGAGGCAGAGACGCCGTGCGCCCGGGCAACTTGAACTAGGTGGTGCTGCGGCGGCGACTTGACTTCCACCAGCAGAGCCGTTCCACTGCCGCGGTGATTTTGCTAATGCCTGCTGTGAGCTGTATTCGGCCAGATGTCTGTAAAAAGACGGTTCACGTACGAAACTTCTTTAGGTCTTCCTCTGGCACCGAATATATGTACTGTAGCTGGCTTTTCTGCCTGTCACGTACATTCTGTTTTCTAAGCACGCAAGTTCTGAGACTAGATAAACTGATGTATTGCATGTATTATCTTGTTCAATAGTTCTAGGTTCACTGCACGTCCATCACCCATGGGCTTCAACCTGCAACCTGCATGTAGTACATGCCATGTACCACGAGCCAAGGATGGACTTCAGGCGCATGCGCGAGTATTTTTAGAGAGATCTTTTACCGGTGGAGCAAGTTGGCCGGAGCGCGCTGTCACCACTGCTTTATGAAGCCGTGCTTGGGCGCCGCGTTATCTGTGAAGGCGCCTCCAGCCACACGTCTGCTGCAAAGCCTCGAGGCACGAGCAGCTTCATGCTCTTCACGAAGGTACAACACCAAACTGGATGGGGTGTAACTTCCGGGTACGGATATATCCACCGGATATCGGTATGGCAGTGTGTAAGGCCGGTATGAAAACGCTCTCGGTCCGGTACCATTATCACGACAGTTGCACTATGTATCCTGACGTACGTGGCTAAAAAAGGACATAAATATATTACTCTCGGTAAAATAAAAATCTCAAAATTTAGAGTCACCGACGAGTGGCTCAGCACAATCCAAAAGAAGGAGGAGCCGAGAAGCGGGCGAGGTCGACAGCGACGGTCAGGATACCGCTACAGCACGGCACCAAGACCCCGCTGGCTTCAGGTGAGGTGGGTTAACCCTGCCTAGCGTATGGCGACACGTGGCATCGATGTTTAAATCCCTGATACACCGCTATAAATCGATGTTTATCCATAGAAGACAGCCAGCGACCCCCTCCACACGCAGAAGCCAGTACTAGACGCATAGCAGGACGATGGCGCCGAAGATCCAGCTACGAAGATGGTAAAGACGATGAAGACGACGGAATCCCTCTTGACCATGCGCAAAAGGAGAATTCGCTCAAGCTGCAGAGCTGTCAGTCTCTGCGGGTAATCCGGTACATGATCAGCGCACTATGGTACTGGACGATCATAAATCCGATACAACAGCGGCGAGTGAAGTCAAAATAAATCCGGTACAACCATTGTGAATAGTGTACCGGATCCGGTGGATCGTGGGGAGAATGTGTCCATTCTGACCTGCGGCAAAGGTACGTTGGAGATGATACAACCGTTGCTGCGCATGAAGCATGTATTGATGGAGGCTTTCGTTCATTGACGATAGCGAGGCATTGTATGCTGCTCTGACGACTCCCAACGTGGAGCTCCATTTCAGTTGCCGCCTATATGCACGTCGTATAGCGCAGCATTGCAAAACAATACCCGGTCGAGCTCGAGATCTCTAAGAAGCATTATAATCTCTTCAGAATTCTTGTTGACTCTGTCAGTTTACGTTATCGATTATCTTCTAAAATAGGTAGCCTTGCCCTTGTTACTATTTGACTCGCGAGTGAGAATGGCAACTAATACAATACAAGTAAAACAACGGGTATTCGTTGTGGCTAATGGATGTTGTTTCCTTGGAGTCAACGGCATTGATACACACGTGGCCTCAAAAGTGCTGCAAGATGGAAAAACAGTACTGTTTACTTATCTATCCGCACTGGTGCTTGCGCAACACCATTAGTGACAGCGTGTAAGGAATTGGAGGGGATGTAGTAGCATTTATTAATATATCTTTGTGAGTTAAAATCCTTGCTTTATTGAAGTATGACGCCTACGGACATCTTGAAAATAACATGTCGTTTTGGTACAGCAATCAAAGATTTGGTACAACACACACAACTTCTGTACAACCTTCGATTTTCAGAATTTAGAAAAAGACTTCCTCGTAAACTACGTCGCTTCACGACAAACCCCGTGAAAAACGATGTCATCTCGTAATTTATCTCTGGTTCTTTTATCACAACCATATGGTGATTATGATAGGGTTAGGAGCTGTAGAAATAATCATTTTTTGTCCGGTGGATGCATCACCGTCCGTAACTTCCTGCCTTGTCAGCACCGGGAAAATTGCGTTCGCGGGGCCCCACCCGCGCCAGCGCCAGCGCCATCACCGTGAACGGGCTTCCTGTTTATTGCTCCTGGAGCGCTGTTTATTGCTCCTGGAGCGGGGATAGCCCACTGTATTTTTTCGCTAAGCTTAGCCCTCCGGCTGACACGCCCCACCAACCGCTGTTCCGCGGCAGCTCTAACATTCAGAGTACCCGATCATCGGGCCGATGGGGGCGCGACACTCGCACTAAGTCGCCTCCACAATTGCTAGCGAGCGGACGTGGCACTGCCACCGCGTGAAGGAAAGCGAGGTTCAACTTGATTCTCGTTCTCAACAGTCACGGCAACATGCTTGTTGCCCTCCCATTGGGAGTCCCAAGGAGTCCTGGGTACAAGCGTGATCAGCTCGCGCTGAGAATCTAAGTGAGATCCGACGCCGCGGATCTCACAGTGTCCGTGCTCACACTGTGAGCACGGCTCTTTCCCTATCCGCCCCGCTACATCATGTACGATGTACAGTATCCTAGTAAGCTTACATGTACACTTGACCAGCATTGTCGGCGGGTGGTCTCGGGGCACTGATGGTGGGGAAGGCTTATGACGGCTAAGCTTGGTTGACTCCGTCTGCTATCACCTCGTGCGGACTGAAATCGTAGAGGATATGAGAAATGCCTCCGACTCGAGTGATCACTGCACATTGAACTGCTTCTCGATCAGCGCGGTCTAAATAAACGTCAAGTACCGGTAGATGAAGGCATCTGCATGTACTCTATGAGCCCACGATTGCTGCAAGAACTTGATAAATGGCAGCTGACACTGGGTGTGTGTCGGCTGGCTGTGGGCACATACTGAAGTATCAAGCAAGGCAGCTCCACGAGACACCCTGCGCTCATGGTATTCATGCCATGCACTAAGCTGAATACTTTCACGGCGACGTAAGGCTGATACACCAAGCGAATAGGTGGCCAGCGAGAGTAAAATGCGGTCGTGAGTTTTTCCGAGGCACTTTCCATAATACTAGGACAGGGCTGAATACCAAGGCACGTGCTTCACCCTGAGCATAACTTGATCAACACTTATAACGTGTCCGAGCTTCATTTCTTATCGTTCTTTGATAAGGTCTTCCACGTCATGCAACAAGCCTCGGTGGCATAATTCAGCTAGAGCAAACCACCTCACGTTTTCACACAATCTCATTTCTCCGTTGCTGCACTGGGAGTCGCTTCGGCTTCAGCAGCGGAGGCATCCGGAATGATCTCCTCCAAGCGCTCTAAAGCTGTCGCCTGCACCGCATACAGCCTTTTTTCATCTTCCACTGCTTCCTGAAACTCTCCAACGATTTTCAGCAGCAGGTCCTTCTTAATGTTCACAGTGGCAAACACCTGCGCGGCATCATATCCTGCATCACGGCACGAAATGTACGCGGCCGCGTACGCTACCATGAACGGAGGGTACAAGATGATGATGTCTGTGCGGTATGAGTATTGCACCAGTTGCCTGTCGGATCATTGCAAACGTATAATATGTCGGAATCAACTCAGCAGAGTGTATCAAACCAGGGTGTACAAGACTCCTTACCATGCAAGTTGAAGACACTCCTCGTGGATGTCAAACTCATCCAGAAACCTACAAACCAGAAAGCGTCATGAGTGCGAATAGAAAAAAAAACACAAGCGGCTAGCGTACTGGAGAAGCGACGGGAACGGGTGGTGCAAGATCAAGTCAAATTGCAGCGCCTCGATAACGTAGAACTCGCACTCGAGGATATCCTTGTCCTGGAAAGTGTACATGGACTCATCTTCATCGACACTAGCTGATCAAGTTCGCAAACGAACACAATAACAAGTAGTAAGTATCATCTGCGCTTGCGTTAGCTGTACAGTCACAGTCACGTAGGCATACTCGTGGTGTAATGATGTAGAACGGAGGCTACAGTCGTGAGCGAGAGCTGACTCTCTTCCACCTTGGAAGCGAGAAAGAACACCGTCCCGACGACCAAGTGTGGATCAAAGTTCACGAAGCTTTGCCTGGATCCATGCAACAACAGCACAATTCAAGTGTTAGGTGACAACTTTTGTCTGCGTACACTGACACAATTATTAGCTCACGTCTGGTAGAACCGCCGATAGAAGATGATTGCTGTATAAATAATGATCTGGCGGACACGCAGGCGGGGTCCAATCTCCTCCAGCACTGCGTCGAGCACCGGAAACGACACGCTGTCAGCTCTGCTCTACCCTTAACGTAGACAAACTCTAATCTAGCCACAACAGGATAGTCTAGACCGATTTATTCGCCTTAATACTCACGCGAGATGTTGGCCAGGTGGATGCTGTCGATCTCGTCGTCCGTCAGGTGCTTGCGGTCCAGCGGGTTCCTCTTGCGCAGATCAGACTTGGTCACGTCCTTCATCCAGTACAGACTTTGTCCAAGTAGACACACAGACGTCAGCTCCGAGCGTCTAGAACGCGTGTAGATCCACGTACTAGTGAGTCGAGTGCCAGAAGTTCATGCCCATGTTGGCCCTACAGTAGCTAGTGCTTGCTTGAATGGAAATTGCCTAATGTACAGGTGGATGCTAACTGGTTTAAACTGCAATATTTACACCAATCGTAATGCACTTGATGATGATAGAAACGGAGTATTTATCTACTCGCTATTTGTTATAACGGAAACGGACAGAGCTCAAAGGATGTTGAACTCAGTTCCGAGCCATTCCCCGATCGGCGGCGCGGAAGACAAGCGGCTCGGGAGAAGAAACCCACTGCGCTGGCGATGGTCGCGCCCCTTCACTCACTGCTGTTACTACCGGCTCTCCTGGCTGCCTTCGTGCATGCTGAGAAGCCCCCACTGAGCTACAGATACGCAGACACGCTGCGCGATGCGCTGGAAGTGGATCCGCGCCCCATCGTCCACTACGAAGACAACGTCTGGGACGCAACCCGGGACGACCCCGCTGAGTTCCTGCACGGCTTTGCTCAAGACAAAACGACTGCGGATCTGGGCGGCGTTGAATTGACTGCAACGCCGCCGCTGCTGAGGGATGGTGAGGATCTGGTGATCTCCTGGAGCGGCGTGAAGCGTCCCCACCAGACGGACTTCCTAGGTCTCAGCTGCGGTCCCAAGGCACATGACAAGGACTTTCTCGTGAAGATTGGCATCACGGAGGCCAATGGACCTGGTGCGGACGGCCCTACGCTGCCCAACTCCATCCGCTTCTCGTCGCTCTACATGATGCGCTGCAACTATACCGTCGAGTACTTCAACTTCCAGCCTAAAGGCAACGTCTTCGCCCCCCTTGCCAAGCTGGAAGTTGGCATGATGGAGGCCTTTACTGTTCCCAAGCACGGCCACATTGCATTCACGGAAAATGTGGACGAGATATCGGTGATGTTCAACTCGGCCTCCCGCGAGACGCCCGTGGTCAAGTACGGCCTCGATCCTGATGCTTTGCATCAGCGGGCAGAGGGCAAGTTCAAGACGTACACGGCTGCTCATCTCTGTAGCCGACCCGCGAATCTTACGAGTCAGCAATGGTTCCGTGACCCAGGCAACATGCACAGGGTCGTCTTAAAGGGTCTGAAGCTCGGAACGCGCTACTTTTACAAGTTTGGCAGTGAAAAGGACGGTTGGAGCACGGTACGCTCGTTCCTGAGTCGGCCGGATGACTCTGTGAAGATCGCCAAGTTCATTGCGTACGCGGATATGGGCGTTGATCCTGCACCTGCGGCGACATCAACGGCCGTCCGTTCGTATCAAGACGTGATGGACGGCTACGACAGCTTCCTTTTGCATTTTGGCGACATCAGCTATGCCCGCGGCCACGCGCATATGTGGGACGAGTTCTTCCACGTTATCGAGCCTTACGCGACCAGAGTCCCATACATGGTTAGCATCGGCAATCATGAGTATGACTACACGACGGGAGGTGCTAACGACCCCAGCGGAGCTACAGGAACGGATGGCCGAATGGACTTCCACCCAGAGTGGGCCAACTACGGTGAGGACTCGTCCGGCGAATGCTCCGTGCCGATGTATTACCGCTGGGAAGCCCCAGCTAACGGCAACGGTATCTATTGGTATTCCTTCGACTACGGTGGTGTCCACGTTATCCAGATATCGTCGGAGCACGATTGGCGTCGTGGGTCGAAGCAATATAAGTGGTTGGAGAACGACCTGAGCAATGTGGATCGGAAGAAGACGCCGTGGGTCGTGCTAACGTCACACCGGATGATGTACACGACACAGATGGGTGAGGAAGCCGACTACAAGGTAGCCCAACATTTCCGCGATGAAGTTGAAGACTTGCTATGGCTGCACAAGGTGAACCTGATGCTTGTAGGACACCAGCACTCTTACGAGCGCAGTTGCGCAGTACGCAATGGCAAGTGCACCAAGGACGGACAGGGACCCGTCCATATTGTGATTGGCTCCGCAGGCGCTGGTTTGGAAAAGCGAGACTTCTCGAGCAAATTGGGCGAGTGGAGTGTTAGTCATCTGAACGATTGGGGCTACTTGCGCATTGAATCGACCGAACAGTCGATGAGCGTGCAGTTTATCCTGAATCGCAATGGCGTCGTCTACGACGAAGTCACTCTCACTCCGTGGAACTAAGTGCACGCTACGCCACTCGACGGCGCGGCTTCGTGGCGAAACTACATGTATATCCTGACAATCTACTACTACTACATGTAAGTTCATTTCTCACTCGAGTAGGAGGAAGCCGCAACACTGCGGCAGATTGCGCCGTCACACAGGGAAAATGATCAAGTACTAAGTTGAAATTACGGTCTTCGCGTCCGTCAGTCAGCTAGTCTGCCTGCTCGCTGCCGTCTACAAATCCCGGTCTACGACTTCATCATCGTCGCCCTCGGTTGCCTTCGAAAACTTCGAGTTCTCTTCCTCGTCCTCGTCTAAGATCTTGGCGAACTTGGCATCCTGGTCCTCGTCATCCTCGTCCTCATCCTTGAGGAGATCCTCGAGGTCCGGCACCTTGACACCGTCAATGTTGTCCTGGTCCTTCTGCGACATATCACTCAGAAGCTTGCCGCTGTAAATATCGTCCGTGAACTGCTTGGTCAGCTCCATGTAGTCGTCGAAGTCCGTGGGCTGGTTCTTCACCCAGACGCAGAAGCATGCGAAAGCGACAAGTCCAACGATACGGTAAATACGCTCCGACGGGTCTGTGGAGCGCAGCGAGTAGAGCGGCACGAACGAGTCGGCGACCGACAGGTTGTCGTCGAAGATGTTGGGCAGCAGCCAGTACTCGTAACCGACCATCCAGAGCATGAAGAAGATGAAGAGACGCACCACCACGAAGACGGCGATGAAGATAAGGAAGGTGACGGACATGTACCACAGCGCGACCTTGGCCCACTGCGGCCAGATGGGGAAGCACGTAATCGTGAGGAAGCCAATGATTAGCAGCGCCGTCATGATGTTACGGAGGGTCTTGGAGCCCTCGTACATCCACGTGTAGTATCCGTCGGGGGAGAAGTCCTGCTTGGGGGTGGGCTTCAGCAGCTTCTTGTTCTTGGAGTCCCGCTCCGAGCGGTGGATGTACTCGTTCTGCACCAGCGCGCGACCGACTGAGTAGACGTCCTCCTTGGTCTTGATCTCCGGGAAGTACTTCTTCGCCATGGGGCTGGCCAGCAGGAACGTGGCCAGGCGGTCACCGCGGAAGTACTCGACTCGCTTGCCGAGCTCCACAGCGTGACGCGAGGGCATGCCCTTTCGTCCGCGCAGCAGGTCTCCCATCTTGCGGATGCCCTTCTCCGTCTCCCAAGGCATTTCCGTCGTCTACAAAGAGGGAAATGTGTCAGTCTCCGTGTCCTGGGGGGCGTATCTCATTGCTGGAGCCTGATACGGCCGCAGCAGAAGGTGGGAGCGCGTACCGTGGACGTGGCTTCCGTCTTGGTGGTGTCTTCGGCGCTCATAATGCTCTAAGCTTGCTGGTGATGACGCTCGATCCAACGCGTGGCCTGTTCGATAATGAAGGCAGACTGCAGCCGACTTGCCCCCGTAAGCAGCAACCGTCTGTTATGTGGCCAATCACAACCCCTCAATCGGCAACTAGTGACGTGTCCGACAAGCTTGTGTGTGGTTACACCAGTTGTGGACAACATAACGACCAATTAATTGCCACTTCCAATTCCGCCTTCAACGAAATCCAATTCACAATAATATTGGGGGCTCCGAGCCAAACTTCGACGCACGCGCCCCAAGCCAGATAGATGAGCGTCTCCGGTATTGTGCGCCCACGCTTCGTGTACTCGGGGGCGGGCTCCACGCTGCAGTTTTCCCTTGACCTTGCGCCCACTGTCGCCTCCGAACCCTCCGCTGATGGCGTAGCGCTGGAGGGGCGGCTGCAGGACGCGTACTTCGTGTCGCCCGCCTCGCACATCGGGCGCGTCGTGACGGGCGTCGTGTTCGTGGCCGAGCAGAGCCGCGTGAGCCGCGCGTTCGCTGCAGGTGCCGGCGCCACCGACCGCTTTGGTCTCACGACCATTTCCTTCGCCGACAAGCTGGCGGAGCAGGGCTACAAGGTGCTGGTGCTGGATCTGTTCCAGGAGGGCAAGACGGCATCGACCACACAGGAGCACGTGGCCATCGTGCAGCAGGCGGCACTGTACCTCAAGCAGAAGCACGATATTCAACGTGTGGGGCTCTGCGGGGTGGGGGCGGGAGCGGATCTGGCGATCAAGGTGGCGATGGAGCGGTCCGCGGCGATGGACTGCGTCGTCGCCATGTGCCCCAAGGGTCTCGTGCCCTGGAAACCTATTGGAGAGGGCGAGAGTATAGATGCAGCAGAGACCACGCCGCCTATTCTTCCGTTGCTGCTGCAGCTGGGAGAGAAATCGCCCTACGCTGGATCCGAAGCGGTACGTGTGTGGTGTGGAGGACGTGGGCTCGGAGATACAAGCGGCTGACAGTTATTTGTTGTTGGATTTCTTTGGTTGCTGCAGTATCAGACGCTGCTGAGCTCGTGCGCGGCTAACCCGCAGGCTGCTACGGCACTCAAGGCGTCGCTGTTTGTGAATCAACAGAGCGGCTTTGCGTTCTCCAACATCACGGATGAAGACGCCGCTACGCAGGCAATCGCGGAGATTCTGGACTGGCTCGTGCAGCACCTGCATCGCTTCCAGGTGGCTGCAGCTACCAGCGATACTGACCCGTGGTGGCCCCAAGGTCGCAACGGACCATTCTTCAATGTGGGTTTGCGCACATGGCAGGAATCGCGGACCACCTGGCTTACGGCCACGCAGACTCGGTGCGTAGTTGTTTACTTGGGCGAGAGATTGCTGTACCTTTCATATTAATTTTAATGTTTGTATTTGTTTTATATTGCAGTCCTCCTCGCCCGCCACCAGTACCTGCTCATTTGCTATTCGACGGCTTATCATCCGTGCGCCGGACCTTCGATCTGCCGCAGCGCATGCGCCTTGGCGACGTGATTGAATTGTTTGCCGAGATATGGGACGTGCAGCAATAGCCGCTGAGTTCCCAGTGAAATCTACGAAGCCAAGACCAGTTATCCAGACAACTTGTCAATCCACACGTATCAGTAGCTCCATCTACGTGTGCTCTCATGCTTACTCGCATTTTTCTGAATATCGAGCAAACAAATCCTGCAAGCGTCAGGTAAGATTGGTGCTACAAAGGTATTTTTTATCATTCGGCTTTCTATAAATTTAGAGGTGGCTTGGCGAGGTGTCGGGACGTGAAAATGGCTATACTTGGCAGGAAACGACAAACTGAGCTCACCTCTGCGGTAGCTGCAATTGGGAAGTTCGGTCGCCTTCCATCGCGGTGGCCGAGATCTCAGTGAAGCGAGTTGGTAGTGAACACCGCATCGATGAGCGGCAGGGTTCAAGAAGAGCCAGGAGGTGGGCCTGAAACATCGTCACCTGAAGGAAAGTTGCTCGGTGATGATGCCGGACTGGAGGCTACATCGCTGGAGGCGTTGGAGAACGATTTCCAGGAAGTACTAGCCGAGCTGGAAGGAGATAAAAGCTTGGAGCGATTTCGACTTGAGTACGAGAAATTACATCGAGCGCTGAAGAAGTCCAATGGACAAGAAAAGAAGCTTATCAAGAAGTGCCGTGAACTGAACGCGGAGATCATCAACAATGCTGCCAAGGTGCAGACAGCGCTTAAGCTCTCACAGGAGGATCAGGCCAGCATTGCTTCGTTGAAGAAGGAGATGGAGAAGGCTTGGAAAATGGTTGATGCATCACACGAGAAAGAGCTACGCGCCAAAGAGACCATTCAGCAACTCAAGGACGAAATCGTCAACCTCGGTCGGCTCGTAGAGCAAGGCACGGGGTTAAGTGCTGGTCAAGAGAGTATGTTGAAGGAGGTCATGCGAGCTAAGGAGGAGCTTATGCGTGCTAACGAGGAGCACGAGACCAACGCCAAGAAAGATCACGAGCGGATACAAGAGTTACATCGCCGTCTTAGTGAAATGGACACCCTGGCAGCTTCCCAAAAAAGTGATATTCAAACTCTGAAGGATCAACTTGCCATGAAGGCTGCAGAACAGGAGCGCGAGATGCGGCGGAAAGAGCGCCTAGATAAGGAGATCAAGGATGTGAAGAGTAAGTTGGAAAAGAAGACTACGGAGCAGACTCAAGGAGCGACTGAGCTCATCCGCTTGCAGACGCAGGTTGGTGGACTTGAGAAACAACTCGCCGAGGCACGAGGTACAATGGACAAGTATGTTCGAGACTACGAGACGCTCTTCGGGCGTACCCAAAAACTTACGGACCTGCTGAACGAGCAAAGTGATAAGACGATGCAACTCGAAGTGGAGCGACGCAACCTCGAAAATGAGCTGAAGGCCCGGCAGGATGAAATTCACCGAGTGAAGCTCGAGAAGGGCACGGTAGAACGCAAACTGGACAAGGAGAAGCGGCTGCTCCAACAGCTCGAAGAAAAGCTTGAAGGCGAGCACACTGCGAAACTGGTGCTGCAAACTCAAATCAAGAGTATGCAGCACGACTTAGATCTGGACAAAGTCAACGAGGACCATGCACGTACGGAACTTGAGGCGTTGGAGCGCGAAAAATCCATGCAAGTAAAGCAAACGCTAAAGGCTGAGGGTAAGGTCCGTCGCGCGCAGGATGAAATCAAGACCAACGAACGCGTAGCCAAGAACCTGGAGCAAGAGTTAGCAGGATTCAAGCTTGAAGCATCGAAACAGCGTAAGCTCATCTACCAGCTTGAGAAGGAACGGGAGAAGTATGGCATGGAGGCTGCGGAGCAGCGTAAGCTGTACTTACAGGCGGAAGAAGAGGTCAAGTTGAAAGAGATGCGGAATCACGACTTACAGAAGAAGGTGCACGAAGGTGAGACCAAGCTGAAGCAGCAGCAGCAGCTTTACGAGGCTGTTCGCAGTGAACGCAATCTCTATAGCAAGAACCTCATTGAGTCGCAAGATGAAATCGCCGAGATGAAGCGGAAGTTTAAGATTCTCACACACCAGATCGAGCAGCTAAAGGAAGAGGTTGCTGCCAAGGATGTGGCGCTGGTAAAGGAGCATTTTGACCACCAAAAGGTTGAGAAACAAAAAGAACAACACAAGAGCGAACTTGCTCGCTTGCGCGCACTCCTGGCTGCGAATGAGGAGACTATCAACAACCAGGACGCCGAGGTGCGGAAACTCAGCACCCTGATACGTCGGATGGATGATGAGGCTTTGGAGCAGCGTAAAGAATATGACCAGGTCATAAACGAGCGTGACATTCTAGGAACGCAACTTATCCGACGAAATGACGAGCTAGCACTTCTGTACGAGAAGCTCAAGATCCAGCAGTCTACTCTGAGCAAAGGTGAAGCTCAGTACCAGGAGCGATTGCAAGATATTCGAGTGTTAAAGCTGAAGGTGATAGACCTCAAGCGCGAACTGTACATCGCCAAGCACCAAGTTGGCCAAGCTGACGAGCTCAAGCGTGAAGTATACCATCTTCAGCGAGAGCTACTGCAGGAGAAGACAAAAGTGAAGGCGTTGTCTGAAGAACTAGAGAACCCTATGAATGTACATCGGTGGCGCAAGCTTGAAGGAAGTGATCCAGCGACATACGAGCTACTGCAGAAAATTCAAACACTACAGAAACGACTTATCCAGAAGACAGAGGAGGTCGTAGAGAAGGAGCTCGTCAACCAAGAGAAAGAGAAACTATATCAAGAGCTCAAGGCAATTTTGGCTCGACAGCCTGGACCTGAAGTTGCAGAGCAGCTCAGCTGGTATCAACAGGTCGTACGAGAGAAAGAAAAGCAGTTGAAGAGCTTGCTCAGTGAGCAAAACATGTTTCAGGCCAAGGAACATGAACTGAAGTTTGAGATCGAGCGCCTAGCACGAGAATTGCACGAATTCAAGCGCAAATACTACAAGAAGAAACTGGAAGCAAAGATGAAGGACAAGCAGCCTATCGTACTACCTTCACGAAACCAGCAACAGTCCCAGCAAACGCAACTACCAAACATCCCAAACAATAACAGTAGTAAAGGCGTTAGCCGACCGAGTCCTGCTGAGGCGCAGCGTCAACTTGCGATCGCCTCGGCAAACCGTTTTGTCGGCGGTGGCTTTAGTCTCAATCAATAACACAGTACATTCATTCAAGTATTCTGCTGCAGCGTTGCATCGTCCACTCATGTGAAGGCATGCATGGCTTAAAACAATGAAATTAACGTGTATTGTGGTCTCGAAGTTGCTTGAAGGCTTCCGCGCCACTCTACAGCTCGTCCTTCTCAACAGATTCTTCAGATTCCTCGACAGTCTCGGCATCGTCCGATTGCGGGAGTTCAATCTCCTCTGGCTCGTCCAAATCGTCAGCTTCCGCCTCCTCCTCGTCTACTTCCTCCTCTTCCTCCGGAACCTCGATCTCAGGCTCCAACTCCAGGCTTTCAATGCCCATGCTACTCTTCATGATGCGGTGCACACGAGCCGAGAAGTCGTTGGTGTCGGCCATGTCAAAGCCCGAGTTAACCAGCGCCGTGTCGTAAAGCAGCCAGGCGAGATCCTTCGTCTCCTCCTTCTCCGCGTCGCTCACCATCAGGTCGTTCAGCTTGGAAACAATAGGGTGGCGGGGGTTGAGCTCCAGGATCGCGGATCCAGTACCGTACATCGGCGAGTTCTTCTCTCCACTCGCAAAAGTCTGGGCCTTCATGATGCGCTGCATGTTAGCCGAGTAGCCCCACTGAGATGTCACCATGACGGCAGGCGAGTCCACCACACGCTGCGACATCGTCACACGAGAAATCTTGTCTCCGTACAGCGTCTTCAGAGCCGTCGTGAGCGCCACGTACTTGTCCGCGTACAGCTGATCACGCTTTTGCATGAGCGACTCGTCCTCATCGCCGAACTTGATGCCCTCCTTGGTGATCGACACCAGCTTCTTGCCGTCGAACTCCGACATGTGAGATACCATGTACTCATCCAGAGCGTCGACGAAGTAAAGTACCTCGAGGCCCTTTGCACGCATCTTTTCCATGAATGGAGACTTCTCGCAGGCCTCAGCGTTTTCGGCAGCAATGTAGTAAATGGTGTCTTGCCAGTCCTTCATACGGTCAACGTACTGCTCCAGCGAGGTCCACTTGCCATCGCTCTGGCTCGTGACGAAGCGCAGTAGTTTCACCAACTTACCACGGTTGCCTGCATCGTCCATCACGCCAAGCTTGATATTCTTGCCAAACTCCTCCCAGAACTTGTTGTACGCAGCATTTCCATCCTCCTCCTCCTCTTCTCCAACCTCTTCAGTGCTCTCCTCAGACTTCTTCTTGGTGTCAACATCAGACTCAGCATCGGCCGAGGTGTCCACCACCTCATCGTCCTCGTCGTCTTCTCCATCGTCTTCGTCCTTTTCAGACAGCTTACGCAGCATTTCGAGTACCTTGCGAACCAGCTTCTTGCGAATCACGCGCAAGATCTTGTTCTCCTGCAGCGTTTCACGAGAAACGTTGATGGGCAGGTCGTCCGAGTCCACGACACCGGCGATGAAGTTCAGGTAGCGCGGCAGGAAGTCATCGAAGTCATCTGTGATGAGAACCTTACGGACGTAGAGCTTAATGTCCGCCTTCTTGTTCTCGAAACGCGTGTACAGGTCACGAGGAGCTTGGCCAGGCACGTACAGGATCGACTTGAACTCGATCTCACCCTCCGCCTGGAAATGGATCCACGTCAACGGGTCCGTGATGTCCGTCTTCTGTAGGGAGTGGTAGAAGCTCTCGTACTCTTCGTCACTGATGTCGTCCTTGGAGCGCGTCCAGATGGCCTTCACCTCGTTCACACGCTCCCAGTTCCACACAGTGCGAGTTTCCGTGCGTGTCATGGGAGCCTTCGCCCCTGCGTCTTCCTCTACAGCCTCGAGCTCTTCATCATCCTCGCTGGTCTTCTCAGCGTCCTTCTCTTCATCTTCTGCAGCCTCCTCAACGTCCGCAGGTTCCTCTTCCACCTCGTACGTCTCAGTGGAGCTCGCGTTCACGTAGATAGGGAAGTTGATGAACTCGCTGTAGTGACCGACGAGGCTCTTGAGCTTGTCCTGGTCCTGGAACTCGGTGGCATCCGACTTCAAGAACAGCGTGATCTCGGTACCACGGCCCAGCGTGTCACCGCGCGGGTCCTTGGTGATCGTGAAGGACGCGTTGGCATCCGACTCCCAGATGTACTGGTCGTCGTCGTTGTTCTTGCTCACGACGCGCACGCGGTCGGCCACAAGGTAGACTGAGTAGAAACCCACACCGAACTGGCCAATGAGGCTGCTGTCGTCGGAGCCAGCCTGCATGGCCTCGACAAAGTTGGCGGTGCCGGACTTAGCAACCGTGCCCAGATTGTTGACCAGGTCGTCCTTGGTCATGCCCACACCCGTGTCGCGGATGGTGAGCGTGTGCGCTTCCTTGTCGAAGCTGATGCGGATCTCCAGGTCGCGCAGCTTGCCCAGCAGCTCGTTGTTGGACAGCGCCAGAAAGCGGATCTTGTCCAGCGCGTCTGAGGCGTTAGAGATCAGCTCGCGCAGGAAGATCTCCTTGGTGCGGTACAGCGAGTTGATGAGGATGTCCATGAGGCGCGAGACTTCGGCTTGGAACGCGAACGTCTCGCCGCCACTCATGGGCTCGTCGTCCAGGTCGTCCACTAGCAGGCTCGGCGTGCTTCTTCTGCGCGTACACCGAGCAACGGAGAGAACATGTTAGTGACAGTGAGAGAAGCGCGCAAGCACGACGCGTATGGACGCACCCCAGCACGTCCTCCGAGCCCGTGGACACTTCGGCGCGGACGCTGCCCGTGGACATCGCGCTGTAGCACAGAGCTACAGTCACGAGCAGCAGCAGTAGCGACGAGCGGCGAGTTCCCTTCATCGCGGTCGATCGACGGTCTCGACTTTGGATCTTGGTGGCAAAAATCGCAATGATGCTCGCGACGGATTTGATGCGGTCGGCCGGTCGGGCGGTCGGTCGGGATGAAAACAATGAACAGCCGATGCAAGCGATCTTTCCATCGATCGGTTCAGAGGCTCCATAGTTGAGGTAGCAGAGTCCCGTGCAGAACTTATTTTATGGATTTTACCGTGCTGAGCCTGTATGGAGCTCGCGGTTCGTATGGATTGAAGCGGTTCGCTTGCCACGTGTGAGCCGCGAACGCAAATTCTAGAATTCCCTTCCAATCTAATACGACCTATCGTAATCTGATTACGGAGGGAAATGGACGTGATTGGCTAGTCACCAACTGCAGCGTAACTGCCGCAGTCGTGCTCAGAGTGTGAGACCACGACAACGACAACGACGATGAAAGCGGCCATGATGACCATCGCAGCGGCGGCGTTGTTTCTCCCTGCAGCACTAGGATGGACCGACAGGTAGCATATATAACCCAACGCTGCATTAGTTGAAGTGTTGCTAAAGACGCAAGGTGTTGTCGATGTTGCTGCCAGGTGGGACCACTCCAAGCGCTTCAATGCCGCAGGACATGGTCAGCTGGACTGCGAGGGCGAGAGCCAGCCTGCGTCTTGCTGCAGTGTGTGATCACTTTATCTACAATGTCATTAAGGTTTTGAGGCAGCTGGAGTGACACTGTTGATGTGCTGCTTGCTCTGTTGAATGGCAGTCTGCAAGTCGATCGTGTTTGAGATCGAAACGCAGCTGAACAACACGCAGGTCAGCGACACATTCTGAGTCTGGTAGAGTGAAACAATACGAACGATGACGACATCTCAAATACTGTTTTTATGGCTTGCAGAATGACCACGAGATGGATGTCGTGTTCCGCATCAGTGAGGAAAAGAAGCAGATCAAGTATTCGCGCAGTGAGGTATGCTCACGAGCTTCATTTGCGCATCTTTATATACTTCTTGAAGTACTTCAGGCAGTAAGCTTGTTTGACCCCGATGGTGCTGCTGTGCTACGTGCGGTATTCTTGACAGGCTCGCATTCTCGAGGTTCTGGATGACGTGTGCGAGCAAGTCCCTCTCGAGCTTCCGGACAGCAACCACAAGGCCAAGCGAATGCTCAGTGCTGCAGTATGTATTGCGAAATAGTTGGCCAGCTCGGTTGCGACTATAGTAGTTTTCTGACGAACATTTTTGCGTTTGTATCACTATAGTGCAGCGACTTCGTCGGCGAGTACGAGGACGAGCTCACTCGTTCCTTTTTCGATGATTTTACACCGGCAAAGGAGCGGTTGTGTGTCAGTACACTGCAAGGTAATCCTGCTGAGGTTTTCCTCGCATCCAATAAGCATGTAGTCAGCGTACTAACTTGTGGCTTCGGACAGTCTGCCCTCGACCCGATAAAACGTCGAAATTCGAGGAACTCTAAGTCTGCCGCGTTACATTCTGCCTCTGTCGCACCGAGGAATCTGATTAGAGCGACCACCAACAGGCGAAATGAGTGAAACTCGTGCATAAGCTTAGTGTTGTTGCAGCATTATTGGCAGTTTAAAGGCAAGACAATGCTACGCACATATCGTTCACGCCTGGCTTCTCTATCCGAGCAAATTTGGATCGGACACCAATTCTTCAGCCCAGAGCCTCTTGGGCAGACTCCTCATCGCCATCCTCGCCCCAGCACGACGGCTTACCCTTCCGCCATCGCTCCTCCAGCTTACCCATCGTGCACTCGAACAGAGGCTTGTGGATCTTGCGGTTGACGATGTTATGCTGCTCGCACAGCCACATGGAAAACGTCGTGCGCGACTCCACACTACACAAATCCAAAGTTTACATTAGACGCCACATAATAAACACAAAATAACAACAAATACCCCAGCTTACCGAGGTGGTGACTTGGCAATCTCCTCCTGGAAATCGTCAGCACAGTGCACGCACGGGTACATGAGTGCGAGCGCCTCAATAAACGTCTTGGCCTTGGCCTGGTACTCCGGCGACGGCTTATCCGGGTAGTAAATACCCATTGAGTGGAGCTGCAGTCGTGTGCACAACCACTCAGTGTTGGTTAGTTAACTAGACGTTGATGCTAGCGCTGGATATGCCCACGCACCAGTCCCCAAGTGGCATTGCCCAGCTCCTGGCGATCTAGCGGACAGTCCGTGGCTGGCTTGGACTGCGCAGCTGTCTTCTTGGCTTTCTTGCCCATGGAGCTCTTGAAGAAGTCCATCTTGTCGGCGCACGCCGGTTCCACGCAGTTCGGGTCGCTCTTGGTCGCCACCATCGCAATCCGCACAGAATGGCAGCGACATTGACACGGGCTCAGTCAGCAAACAGCCAATCAGCGTGAATACTGATCGAGAATCAGATGAATCAGAAAATGTTTTGTCAAAAGAAAGTAATTGCTGCACCCAGCTGGAAAAGGAGGGGGTGAACGCCACATAAAACGACCATCGGAGGCGAGCGGTTGCGAGGTCGCGTAGCCGCAGCAAACCCGCGCGGGGTGCCCGCGAAGCAGGGCCGCGCGGTATTTGCGGAGGCGGGCCCAGCGCCGAGCATTCCAGCGAGCCGAGCACAGGTGAGAGAATCTTTTCCTCGCAGGAGCGCAGCGACTGCCTCTGCGAAGCAAAGCAGAAGACCACGATGACATCGGTCCCCGGGAAAGGCGGGTTGAAGACAGGTGTGAGACAATCAATACAAACAGTAAGTTTAACCGTAAAATGTGACGCGGCGAGTTGGTTGTGGCTTGTCAAAACTAAAAAAATCCACTGATATGATCTGATTGGCTAAAATATGTGATGTGTTGCTTCTGAGTCGAGAACTTTCCAAAAGGAAAAGATGGCGAAGGTAAAGCTGCGCTGTGGAGTGTACGGCGAAGGGAGCGTCTTCTCCGTCGAGATCGAGCGGAATGCAGATGTGGAGGCGCTGCAGGAGGCTATTGCTCGTATATTGAGCACCAAGGAGCAAACTGTTCCCTCAAGGTTGCTGACTCTGTACTTGGCGAGGAAGAACGGCGCGTGGTTGACGGACGACGATAGTTTGGATGTCATCTTGCGGGGAGATGTCGACACGCAGTGTAAGAAAATACGTTCGTCTTTGAAACTCACCGGGTACTTTGATGAGAGTTTCGATACCAAAGACGGAGAGATTCACGTGTTGGTGAAACTCTCACCTCAACAACAAGCTGGGGGGACGATGATTGACCACGGCTGGACAGCCACGTGGTTGAAAGAGTTCCGCAAAACTTGGCTCCCCCCACATCAGCTGCCTCGTTTGGGAGAGCTCGCAGGTTTTCTTGAAAACGAACTACCGGAAAAAATCACGTTGCATCAAGATATTTACAACACCTGGATCAGCAAGATGACCTCCCCATCTACTGAGCTGATGGCGAAGTTATTCAAAACAGACGACTTGAAGCAGTGTGTCAATTTCGTGTTCCGGCTTGGAAGTCGTATTGTGTATGCTACGGATCCTGGTGACACTGAGACTTCGTTCATCTCGTTTTGGGACGACTTGATTCGCACCGTTTTGAACTTCGTGCTGCACAAAATCGGTAAAAGCGACCGGAATTCAAGCCGATCTGCATCAACAGGATCAAATCGTCCCGATTACCTTTTCATTGTGGATTCTGTGTGTGTCTTTCGCGGTGAGGAAAAGGCTCCTGGACAGCCGATAGAGACGCCACGACGCGAGTTATTTGAGAAGCTTATTTGGAGCTACGGTGACGCTCCTTATTTGTTCGGATACGCAGCCGTTGGTTATGAAGCCAGATTGTATGCTATCACTCGTGTGCACACTGGCCTGGACGCAATTGAGTTGGGAGTATATGATCTGAAACATTTGGAAGGACGTTTTCTTTTGCTGCTGGCAATTTTCAACGTCGCACGACTGTTGCAAAGTGTTGCAAGTTTGTGCCCGGATAGCGCTCGAGAAGAATACAAGAAGCTGTACCGTGATCTTGGAGTCGAAGTATTACTCGAACCATCCTGTGTTGTCAAGACTTTTCCAAAAGCGCTATTTCAACGAGCAAAGGATCATGCTGAAGCAGTATACAAGGTGTTGGAAGAGCACGACATTCCGAACGTTGATCGACTGGATCTTGCAGACCAGAAAGCAATGCGTTTAATATTCAAGCCACGTGGCCAAGAAAACCCCCCAGCAAATCTTGTGGAATTGTTTCACGCGTTAGCAAATGTGTTGCAAGCATTGGTGAAACTGCATGCTGCTTCGTGGATGCATCGGGATATTCGATGGCCAAATGTTATCAAGAGTCGCAATGGCGACAATTCGTGGTTTCTGATTGATTTCATGGATGCCGCGCAAAGTCCACAGGTTTCACCAAGCGGCCAACACCTGAGTAAAGCCGAACACGCCCCCGAGATCTTCTGCGATGGTAGTCACACCACTGCTGTGGACGTGTGGAGTGTTGGGCAGTTGATCCGATCGTGTCCACCTGAAGTCTACAGGAGTTGGTATGACACGGGGAGAGAGAGGACACAATTCCTAGAGCTGCTGATGGATGACGATCCGTCGAGAAGACCCACTGCAGTTGCTGCCCTCGATCGAGTCCGTCAGCTTGAGAACGAATACTTGAAACGGAAAAAACGGTATGAACGGAAGAAAAAGCAGAGGCGGATGTAGCGAGAACCATTTTGGATGCGAATCCAGAACCGCGTTTCGAACCGGTTCCAAAACGATAGGTATGAAGGTGGCCGCGCAAGACGTACATCGGCAAATACGACAGGTTGTTCAACTACGAGGCGGGAGTGATGATCGAGATGAAGCGCGTTGTAGATCGACAAGTTAGCCGAGATGGTCTATCACGTAACAAGGTGTGTCCATGGAAATATCTTCATCTACTCTTTTTCTAGCTGCTCAGGCACTAGCTATTCTACAGCTTCACCTGCTCAGAGAGGTAGTAAAACGCGTGGTTGCCATGGACGACAAGGGCGAGGACGCTACGACACTCGTTCTGCTGGTGACCGTCTGTGCGGCTTCCCAAAATTTCTGCATTTTGGCCCAAAATGCACGACAATCGGTATCAAGAATCAGACGATTCAGATCAGAAAAAGTCAGCGGCCGGCCGGCCGGCCGACTTCAACTTCAGAAACGGTTTGGTGGACGTCGCTTCACTTCCTCGATCGTGGCAGGAAATGGCGAGGTCACCGACACGCTCCCCGCCCAAGTCGCCTCTCAATCGAGGCTTCGATGCATTGTGTGTTGTGTATGTTGCGAGTTGTAGTTGTCTTTCGCTTCTGACGTTTTTGTGCTGCTGCTGTAGCATCAATTCGAATGTTACGACGGTGAACTCACGGGAAGGCACGCAGCTCGCCGAGGCTACGCCGCAACTTGACACCCCGCAGCGAATTGATGCCCCCGAGAGCGTAGGTGATTTGTGCTCCCACTAACACTTGATATGCACGAACATTGAAGCTGATTTGGTGCTTGTCGACCCACCAGATCAAAACACCAGCAAGAGACTTTCCTCAGACACGGGAGGAGCGCATTCAGAAGACTGTATTCTCGCCTCATGCAACTGCACTGCGCAAGTTAAAGACACAAATTCGCTCGTCGTTTGACAACGGAGTAGAGGTGGAGGCCAAGCTAAGCTGCTGCTCATCGCAAAAGTTGAAGGACCGTGGTCGCGCTGTGTCGGCCAAATTCATCAAAGAGTATTCCATGTTGGCGGAATCAAGCAAACGTGCGGGACGTCATGATGCCGAGTGCACTGCCTACTTATGGTACGCCTGTATATTTCGTAGGATTTCTCGATCTGAAACGTAACACTACAGTGGTGCATCTGTACTTAGTCTCGGCATTCTCCACGACAACGTTGAGGACTACTCCAAGGCCATCGACTGCTACCTACTGGCACTTTCAATTAGTGAAAGCACGGAAAACAAACTGTTTATGGGGTTGGCTGCCAACTGCATAGGCGTCAACCACCAGCTCCTCTCATCTTCAACGAAAGATTACAGCTACACGGGCAAGTTCGTGGACCCCCAAAACAAAAGCCTGCAGAATGCACTTGTGTACCATCAGAAACACCTCGAGGTCGCTGATGATGCCGGCAAGTTCGTGGCTTACTTGAACCTGGGACTTACGTTTAGCTCCCTTGACCGACCCAACGAAGCTGCTCATTACTACCAGGAGGCACTTCGGTTAGCTATCCAGCTTAACAGCACGTACGGCCAAAGTCTTGCAGTCGGCAACCTTGGACTGCTAGCAAGTCGCCAGAGCGACCTCGACACTGCTGTCGCGTGCATGAACCAACACTTACAACTTATCCAGTCAGTCAACGATCGTCCTGCAGAGACCTTCGCGTGGATTCATCTCGGACATCTTGCAAGCCGGCGAGCCGAATACGAAAAGGCGGAGCGTGCATTCGACCAAGCCCATCGCTTAGCACAGGAACTGGGAGATGTCGGCACCGTGAAGCAGTGCAGCTGCTACTTAGGAGTCGCCCGAGCGCGCCTGCAAATGCAGGGTTACGTACGCCAGCTCACAGGTTCGTTGTTGCCTCCGACTATGAGCTGAGGATAACTAACACCCACTTCAAAACAAGATACCGTGTGGATGATAAACTTGCTTCTTCTCGTATCGTTGGTGCTGTGCGGTAACTATTCCAGCTGTGCTCTTGGTGGCGCTTACAACCTTTGCACCACATACTACTCCTTCATCTCGATCATCTTGATGACCCCGTCACGGTTCGAATTCTTATCGTTTGAAGACTTGTCGCCAACGTAGGCCAGCAGGTTTTTTCTTGGATGCCAGCACAAGTATTGCAGGTTGTTTTGAAGTTGAAGGTCCACGACCTTCTCACTGCTTTCCACGTCAACTACGATCAAGCTGGGGTCATCCATGCCGATCGCAATGTACTTGCCGTCGTAGCTAAACCGGACAGACCTAATGCTTGATCTGCGGTTTCAGAACAGTGGTTGTGAGAAAAATCGACTCTGTTCGAAACAGGGAATGAGGTTACGTACGTTGTGACCACAAACGTTTTAACGCAGTACAACTCCTCCAAGTCCCAAACGCTAACAAGTGAGTCGAGGCCACCCAGAGCCAAGTATCTGCCATTCAAGCACAACGGTGTCCATTAACAAGTGTTGAAAAGTGTCATGGGTATATCACACACACAATTCGTACCTTCCAGATGGGTGAAAGTCCAAGCAGAGACAGCTTCCTGCGTGTGCCATGGCCTATTCACAGCCGCACACACGCCATGAGTACGATCACTTTATTTTTTGCTGCATCTACGCCGGTCTTACCTTGTGCGCGCTTTCGAGATTGGGGTTGCCCTTCTTTTCAGCAACAATCCGCATGATTTCAAAGGTTCCAAAGCCAGCGGCGTGGCCTGCCGCCACGAAGAGGAAGCCGCTTTTGCTGAACTGCATCTCAAAGGCCTCAAAAGGGTTCACAACACGCCGCACCACGCGCGCTTTGCGCGTGTCGATGAGTGTGATGCAGTCCAAGTTGTTCACCCCGACGTACTTGGCGTCATGGCTATAGGCGATGTTGACGGCATCGCTGGGCAGCGAAACGCTGTTGACGATACGGCCGGTCTTGGCATCCCAGAAGCGCACCGTCTTGTCGGAGCCTGTGCTAGCCAAACGGTGCGGCGTCGTGGGGTCCCAGGCCAGTGACAGGATCGAGTCCGAGTGACCGCGCAGATCCAGCAGCTCTCGTCCCTAATGGGCATTAAAATGGGTGGGTATTAGCACGAAAATGGGTCAGTGATGACAAGCTCGAAGGGCTCTTTACGTACGGTGACTGGGTCCCAGATGCGGATACTGCGGTCGTTAGAGCCCGACGCCAGCATGGAGCCATCGCAGTTGAATCCCAGCGCATAGACCTTGCGCGAATGGCCGTCCAGCTCCGGCAGCTGCACGTACGCCCCCGCCTTGCCGCGCGCTGCACTCTCGCTTTGCAGCGCCATGATTGATCGTCGTCCGCTCAGTAAATAAGGTGAATCTGGTGTGGCACGTATCGTCTTTGCCAATAGCTCTAACAATTATAGACAGGGTGATACATCCACTTAAAGAGTTCAACCAGAATACTTTCCATAAGCAATAGACACTGATAGGCTAAGAGCAAATATCGGATACCACGGGTTGTACCAGTCGCAGCATGTACAGTGCAACGTCGTCACACCGATATTTGAACCCTTCGAGCGGCCGGCAGCATGGCACACCGACCGGGCCGAGGCGGAGACGTGCCCATTCTGGAGGCCGATCGTCTGGACCGATCATCCTCCGTTTCGGTGGACACCACGCACCCGCATCCCCACTTCGATGGGACGTCAAGCACCCCGCGCCGCAACGTCATGCTGCGTGATGCTGCCACGGGCTACTCTGGCCGCTTGATGGACGCCTACAAGCAGAAAGACCGCGTGTTGGCCACAGCCGAGGGCCGAGAGGAGGAGCTTCACGCCTACAGCGAGGCGTCCGGCAAGTGGCGCTTCTACCGCACGCTGTGCCAAGTCCGCTTCGGCTACCTGTCGTTCCTGGTGGTCATGATGGTGCTCATGTTCTCCTTCACGTTGCTGATGGAGATTTTCTTCGCCATCTTCCTGCCGAGTGCCAAGTACGACGAGTACTACAGCGTGCGAGCTGTGATCTCGCTGGTACTTCTGCCCGTGGTGCTGTTCTTCCTGTCGTACATCTTCGAGGAGGCTTCGAGACTCTTCCTGGATGCACTCAACAAGTCTGACGGCTCGCTGCCGAACTTCCGGTTGGCTTTGGCCGTGGTTATCCACTACATTCGCCATCGCACGGAGCTGGTGGAGCCGGAAGAACCGGATGATGAACCAGCTGATGACGGTGCCGCTGGTGATGGTGGCGACGAGCTGCGAAGAAGTCGGACGAGTGTAGTTCCTGGTGGGATACTGCATTCGAGGGGGCCACTATTGCTGACTGCCAAGGACGACCCGTTCTTGGATGATGACAAGGAGGAGGAGGACGTAGCGTGGGAGCGCAAGAAGGCAGAAGACGAGAGGAAGCAGGCAGCTGCGGAGGCGGCTGAATCTCGTGCTGCAAGACTTGCACCTGTGGATGAAGAGGACCCAAAAACCAGAGCACGAAACCGTTGGAAGCGGATTCGAGCTGCGGTGAAGACCACATTGCTCATCAAGAAGGTTAAGGATGAAGGCCCAGCCATCGACCTGTCTACCTTTGTCCTCGTGGACATTGTGTGTCCAGTGCTGTTCGAAGTTGTGACGGCAGCTTCAATGGTTTTAAAGTTTGCGACGTCTTGGTCAATGTCAGACGCGTTCTTGGCATATGTGCAGATGGGGTTTTGGTTTGTTGGTGGGTACCTGGTGCTGTGGATGATAGCACATTTCTGGAGCAGCCGAAATAAGAAGATGCGTGTCATTGTTAGCAATTACCGTCGTCGGAGACGTATCATGCGCCGCGCGGTGAGCGCTCTTGAGCGTAAAAAGCGTGCGGAACACTTATGGCTATTGGATGTAGGCTTCCGCTTCATCCATCACGTGGGAGTCGCGCTGCATCCCACGTTCTGTTTCAACAAAGCAAACAAAGACAGAAAAAAGCGTGTGAAGGCTCCTGCAGATGAGGTCACCATTCCGATCGCAACATCTGAATATATATCGTCAACTACTGCTCGTGCTGGGGTAGAAGCTGGTGCGGATGCAGGACGACCCGACGCTACGACCGTGTATGCCTCACGCCTCCAGCAAATTCAAGAATTTCGAGCTTGGGTACATTCGCGCAACCCATGGCACAATTTATCGCTGAATGTCCGTGCTGTGATCTTGCTCGCGTTGGTGATTGGGTCTGCTTTACTATCATTGGAGTCATTTTTTATTGGTTGGCCCATCATGGGCGCGTGTCTGATTGCCCTGAGCTCGGTGACCCAAAAGCGGTTTCCTCAGATCTTCGGCCGCGCATTCCGGAAATTCATTTCGGCATTTGTGTTTGTGTCGCTTATTTTCTTTTCTTCCTCGCTCATTATTGGTACGTTTGTATCTGCTGGTGCGTTCAAGCTCGGTGCATTCGACAATTCGACTGCGCTGGTGTCAAGTGAACTGGAAACTACCCATGGTGTATCGGATTCAGTCACTGTTAACGGCAAGTTGATTACTTTTGATGACACGTCTGAATACGCAGCTTGTAGCATTAGCTACCAAGGGCTTTCCGTGCTTGACTTGGCGTTGATGGCCGATGCTGTGTATGGCATCACCACCGAGATTCAAAAATCTGCGCTTGTAAATCGTTTTAACGGAACCGAGCTGGAGAACTGGAAATATGTCGCGCGTAACAATGAAAGCACCGACGGGCAACAGTGGATGGAAATTTACTTCCCGACCATCAACATGACGGTGATCACTGTGCGGGGTACAGCCTCCGCCACCGATGCACTCGAGGATTTGCACTTCTGGTTTGGCATTTGCATTATGCAGGCTGCAAATGTTTTTGTGCCGTTCCTGAAACAGCTTCCTCATGCTTTCGTGGTGAACATGTTGTCAATGCGGCTTATTGCAAGCGTGATGCCATCGCCAGTGTTCACAGACTTGCTGAATCACGCCGTGGATACTCGTGCTCGTGTTGGAAACAACCTTGTGATCACAGGACACAGCCTTGGAGGTGCTATTGCCGCCATGATTGGTGCCAAGACAAAGACAAGTGCTGTATCATTTTCTGGGCCCGGGTTGTTGTATTCGCTGGGCCGCTTTGGCATAACCTCTCGGGACGTTCGCGACTATGTGCTGACTATGAAACCTAGGAAGGACATTGTTCCTCAGGTGGACGAACTGGGTGGGTTAGTGCAGGAAATTCGCTGCAAGAAGTCGTCTCCCATGGGTTGCCACAGCACGAGTACGCATCTGTGCGAGCTGTATTTCTCTTGCGGTGACCCTCGGCAACGCAACTGGGCGACGAACCAGCAATGTATCGCATACGACAAGCTAGCGTCGGATGACAACGACGACGATGAGTAAGTTCCCCGACAGCGAGCAATGAACGTAGAAGTAGCCTGTGGCAACAAGTAAGGGCAGCAGTAATATTGAGAGTATAAGCTGGATAAAACACGTGCCGTGCACTTGTCGACTGATGTAGCGAGACCTTGGTCTGTGGTCAACCCTTGCGGGACGACGGAACCAATGTTTGCGTCCGTGTAGCGACAGTTTATCCGTTGCCAGCAGCTGACACCTGCACGTATAAACCACAACCGGCATATATTAACAAAAACACCCAGGTGAACGCACAAGCAGAAGCTCCATCTTACCCGAGGCACGTCGTGGTGTTCCGTGAGACTGCCGAGATACTGGTTGAGCTCCTCGATGCGCTCTCGGTACGTCTTGGACGCCGCCTTCTCGATCGCTTCTTGTTCCTGGTACCAGCACGCCACCACCACAGCGTTAGCATAAATGTTCTAGCTTTAACTAATTGGAGCAGGCAGCAGCGTCTTTCTCGTTGACAGACGCACCCTCTTCTTCTGGTGCTTGGCGTGGCGACGTTGTGCCGGGGTCATGTCGTCCATGTCAACCTGCGCGTCATCGCTCTCGCCTCGATCAACGCGCTGCTTTTGTTCTTCTTCTTCACGACGCTTCGAGCTCTTCTTCTTGCTCTTCTTGTGCTTGTGCTTGGACGCCACCTTGAGCTTGCTGCCGTTCTTGAGCTTGAGCTTCCCTCGCTTGACGTTCTCCATACTTGGCTAAACTATACTGTACTGAATTTAGTTTTTCTCGTAGCCTTTGTGTACCAAACACCACATTCGTTTTAAATTCATTTTCACTGTGGCACGAATGGAGCCCGAGGCACCTCCGCCGACGCAGGCGCCAATGGAGCCCGAGGCACCTGCGCCGACTCAAGCGCCGGCCTCGTCACCGGCCGAACCGCCTACGACGGGGACCAATACCACAGCTAGGGGGAAGAAACGCGCCAATGCCACAGCTAAGGGGAAGAAACGCCGGAGGGAGCGCTTCTCCTTTCCGAAGGGCATCGACATGAAGAGATACTATGCCAAGAAACCTGGAAAGGAGCGCATAAATTACGTTAAGAGGTTCAGGGCGAGTCAGAGGGCGAAGCCCCAGGAAGCTCAGCAACCCAGGGAGACCGTCGTACAGCCCATCGTGCGCCGGCCATGGGTCACGCCTCAGATGGATGAAGCTGCCCAAACAATCGCAGCGGAATCCCAGGAGCTCGAAGAAAGAACCAAGAAGCCGAAGCCGAAGGTCAAGCGTCAAGGAAATTGGCCCAAGGGCATCAACACGACAAAATACGTCAAACTGGGACCCGAAGAACGCCATGAGTATGCGAACCAGTTAAGGAGGGAGCAAGGACTGGCCACGAAATCGCGAAGGAAAGTCGTGGTGCCGGGGAAATTCGCGTTGCCCGATGGCATCAATATGAAGAGGTTCTTATCCAAGAAACCCGGTCGAGAGCGCATGGAGTACTTGGCCAGGTACATCAGGCGGCACAATATTGATCTGGAAGCTACTCGTGTGCGTTCGAGGGCGAAACCTCCCGTGCCCGTCGGGCGCAGGCCTGAGCCTCGGTCCCATCCGCGGTGCGGTTGCTCCAGCTCTGAAGCTTGTGCTTCCTGCAGCAGGTGTATGGAACTCCACTGTATCTGTGGATTAACCGTACGCCAGCGTCGTGCTTTGTGCCAGGAGTCTCGCGCATGTAGCTGCATTCTTTTCGATCCGATGGCGCGCTGCAAACTTTGTCATGGCTGTCGACAGCCGCAAGGGTTCAGCCATTGTCGCTGTGTTCTCCACCAAAAATTGCTATGGACGAAAAGACATCCTGAACTTGAAACGAAGCTGACGGAAGAAGAAGAAGAGGCTGTGTGCAATTGCTTCGTTCTTGCGAAGCGACATGGAGGTGCTACTGCTACAAAGAAAAAGGAGGAGAAAGCTCTGGAGGAAATTGAGCGCGTGCGACGCATTAAGAGGGCTACTGGCTTTCCGTCGAGCGACAACATTTATCGTAGCAAGAAGATCGCGACGTTTCTTGGTGATGAAGGTCTGGAAGTTGATTGGGATGATGGAGTGGACGATGGACCAGGCACAGAAATTCTGGCACCCAGTACTGAAAGCATGATTCCGCGACCAATGATTAGGAAAATGATTGATCCCTATTTCCATCCTGCGCCTTATCACGAACTGCATCGCTCAGACGGAAATTCGCTGCTGGAGTCTATTGAGCCACGGAGTGGGCGCGTTAGCCGACGAAACATGTCCGCGGTAAGTGTTTGTGCACGCAATTGGTGCTCAAAAACTCATCATTGACTAAACAACTAATGGTGTGTTTGCTTGTGATATCAGTTATCGAGTGCAGCGATGCTAGGCGAAATTTATCGTGGATTGGAGAACTTCGCCTATGAAGTTGGTACGTTTTACTGGGTATCAGAAGCAATGTTATGCCTATACGGTAGATGATTTTGATTTCTTTTGTGCAATGAATGTACAATGGTGATGTTATCCAGACCGGAACGCGACGATGCCATCCGACGTACGTATAAGACGCAGTTAGATATATCATTGGCGAATGACGCAGTTCTAATTTGTTTGTATACGGCTACAGGATCTGCTGGACTTTATGCTTTATATGGCGAGTATCAAGGCATCGAATGTGGGGGAGCTCATCGGAACATTTGAAGACTCAGCTGCCATCGCCAGTAGTATTGTTATTGAGGAATACATGGCTCAGCTGGTCGAAGATACTGCGGTGAAACAACAATCGTTGTGCCCTCCGACAAAAGCAAGCGTTCAAGCTTTCACGAAGGAGCTTCTTAACGGCTTCAACTGGCGGTTCTTCCAGTCTTATTTTCCATTAGATACATTGGAAAAAGTCGATACACTATCGGAGAAGATAACAGCCATGATATTTGACGAGTTTGTATCGACGCAGCCGCGAGATTTTGATCCGGAGACGAACAGAGGCGACCTGGAGAAATGGATCCGAAGCGCAGTCACCATTCCCTTTTTCATCTCATCTGGTGCCATCCGGAAAGGACAAAGTTTTGAGGTGGCACGGACTACATCCAAACAAAGTGTTGAAGTGGTGGGGGCTACATCCAAGCAGAGTGTTGAAACGGTACAGAGTGCATCCCAGAAGAGAACTGGGGAAACGCAAACTCAAACGGAGGAGGAACGAAGCGATGATGTAAGGGCAGTGCAGCCCTCTCCTTGTATCCGTTTGTCAGTGAAGGCCAACCCCGTGCATGGCAATCCCGCGTACAAGTTACATTTTGCAACGACACTAGAGGACGGGCACTGTATCAAGGCTTCTATTGGTGGATTAGACAGCAAGGTTAAGGCGAATGCTACGATCACGCAACTCTCGAAAACTCTGGAGCATCATGACAAGAGAAGTAAGGGTATGCTAAGGGAACCATACTCTCCGCCCCCGGTACCAGGCCCTCGGCCGGCTCCTCGACCTCTCCCCCCACAGGACCCGAACGATCCGTATGATAGTCTGTTTGCACAGGCGCACGAACAGCTTAATCTCTACCGACAGCAGAAGTGGGAGTCATCCTTCGCGGAGTATTCCAGCTGGAAAATAGCGACGGCACAAGGCCTGGAGTGGGTTCCAGAACGGAATCGAAAGAGAAAGCGGAAGAGCGCTGAATCACCACAAGAGGATGCGAACAAGAAGCAGAGAATGGATTGAAAAAAAAAGTTTTAAAGGGCTTAGCTGTTGTCCAGCATCGCACTGCAAGCACCCATTGCCTTCGCGCATTTTCATGAGCCAAAACCTGGAACACCCTGATCTGATCAGCGACAAATATATACCTATATCCGGATTTGAAATGGATCTTCTCTTTCTAAGCTCGGTTGGTCCATGCCGCTCGTCGGCGTTGAAGTACGAGACTGCTGAAACGGATCCAGCCATACAGCGCGTTATTTTTGCTGAAGTTGCGTTCTAAAAACGATCTACTGAGTGGCAGCAGCGCTATGGATCGTAACTTGCTTTGGCTTTCGTTTGTCCAAGTCACGGAAGGAGGTGGCTGCAGCCATGAACAAGTACGAAGTGCTCGGCGTGATTGGAGAGGGCGCTTATGGCGTAGTGCTAAAGTGTCACAACAAAGAGACCAACGAGACGGTGGCTATCAAAAAGTTCAAAGAGAACGAGGACGACGACCCCATGGTGCGCAAGACGACGTTGCGTGAAGTGAAGATGCTGCGCTTTCTTAAACACGGCAACATCGTTGCTCTGAAGGAGGCGTTCCGCCGAAAAGGTCGATTGTACCTTGTGTTCGAGTATGTCGAGAAGAATCTCTTGGAGGTGTTGGAGGACAAGCCAAACGGCGTCGACAGCGACCTCGTGCGCTCCTATATCTTTCAGTTGTGTTGTGCAATTCATTACTGCCACACGAATAATGTGGTGCACCGCGACATCAAGCCTGAGAATTTGCTCGTAAACACGTCCAATGGTGAGCACTCACTGCGTTTGTGTGATTTTGGTTTTGCACGTTCAGTTCCTAGCAATGGGAATGTTTGTGACTTGACTGAATACGTTGCAACACGATGGTACCGAGCTCCAGAATTATTGCTTGGCGATACCAAATACTCCAGGTCTGTGGATATATGGGCTATCGGGTGCATTATGGGTGAACTCATCGAAGGTCAGCCCATGTTTCCTGGAGAAAGTGAAATAGATCAGCTATACTTGATCCAGAAAATGCTCGGCCCACTGCAAAAACGACACATGGAATTGTTTGCAACAAACCCTCGTTTCTCTGGGTTGAAAATCCCGGAAGTGAAAGTCCCTGAAACATTATCTCGGCGATATTGCGGACGCGTGTCCAAGAAAGCTATTAGTTTTTTGGAGGGGGCAATTCAGTTATGCCCCGAGGATCGATTCTCGAGTGAAGAATGTCTAAGACACCCGTACTTCGATGGACTGTCCTATGCGACCTCAGTGGAACTGAGCGGCACCAATTGTTTGTTGACGGCCACAACAAACACGGCCTCCGAGTTCAAGCCTTTACAACTCAATTTTAGCGAGAAGCTAACAGGATCCACAACAATGGACGAGGATATAAGTTCTGGAGCTTCTCGTTGGACTTCGGAGCCGCATGAAACAGGGCGTAGCAAGTGCTGGATGTCCAGTCGTGGGGTGCCAAAAGCAGAGGAGAAAAATCCACCGCTTTCAAAAGAAAAGCGTCGATCAGGAAGCAGACGAAGTCGAAAGGATGAAAGAGGTGCAAGCGGGCACTCGACGAGCAGTAGCAGTTTAAGGAAGATGACAGACTCGATAGAAGACATTTCAGGTATATCAGTATCCGCGTTATGGCAGCCAAGCGAATGTGCAGCCCCCAAGGACGATGATGGTGGGTCAATGAGCACACTAAGTGGGCGCCGCAAGACCCGTAAGAAAGGTGGAAACCACCTTCCGAAGCCTACAAGTGGTGGAGGTAGCAAAAAGAAGACGCCGTACGGTGGTGACACTGCGCCCTCGACAAACGTTGGGCACCCTTCGGGTGTTGGTATCGCTATGGTCCGACCAGTATCACGACAAGTCTTGCTATCACAGCAAACTTTGCCGCGATACCTGCCGCAGCTAGGTGGTGGCTTACACGATGGTATCGGTGACTTGCCAAGCTCGGTAGGGATTTCCTCCACTTCTACCGGATGTAGCCCAGCAGGCAACATTAGCTACAGTGCTAAGAGTGTAGCAGGCGACGAAGATGAAGAAAGTGGGCTGGCCAGTGTCTATAACTACCCGGTTTATTCACGGTCCTCTTACACGAGGAAGTCGTCCAAGAAGCTCCGAGAACGCACCCTGGATGCGCAGGAGTTACTGGAGTTCAACTGAGGAATACTTGCAGTGTGATCATAGCTCCCAAGTCGTGTTAGTACGTACTTTTGTCAATCAAACCATTAGACGATTTCGATTTTCAACTCTCATGTGGTGTTCATCGACTTGACATCAAAGCCGCTCCGTTTCCTCAACCCAGCACCCGGAATTTTGTCGTGTCAACATGCTGCCTTCAACATGTACCATCGTTTCCGCCGGGAAGCCGAGTGCATTTCCATGCAGCCAAGAATCTTGCTGCCCCGGACTGGTGCTGCGGAGTCAAGCAGTAACAACCGAAAAGCTGAATGTGGTTTCGCCTTATATCGATCCTCTGGCGTTGCTATTGAGCTCGGCCGCCACCTATCGATGCCACCGTTATGCTAGCGCTTCCTACATGCACGTGATCAAGCAAGCACTTCAAAGTAAGTCACTCTGCAGCAGAATGCAATACAGATACATGTATGTCGCGCGAGCTTTTTGAGTCACACAAGTCGCAGATCCCGTTTCTACCCCCAATATTGTGAAGTCAACACAACACGCCAAAGCCGCTCGCTGTTGAAGCCCAACATTTCCAGTTCAACCGTGTCGCGCACAAGTCCCCTGCCCGTCGACTGCCTGTCATGCCGTCCCTCCTTGACGCCGAACGCAGCGGCAGCCCCGTTCCCCCACGCGAGCTCGCCTACGTGCTGCACAAGAGCAAGAGCAACGTGGAGAAGCTCGAGCGCCTGGAACAGTTGCTGGTTCAAGACCCCGTTTTCAACCATGAGAAGATGAACTACCTGACTCGAGGCGAGCAATACAAGCGCGCCATGCAGATGTCGGCTAGGGTGGAGATCATCGCGCGCCGTAACAAGCTCAGTGAAGAAGACACGGAGCAGTTGCGGCTGGTCTTCCAGGGCATCACGAGCTGCTCGGCGTCCACGACGCTGCACACGCTCATGTTCATCAAGAACTTGGGACTGCTCTTCACGGACGAGCAGCAGACTCAGTGGATGGACATGGCCAAGCAGTGGCGCATGATCGGATGCTACGCCCAGACGGAGCTTGGCCACGGATCCAACGTGCGCGGACTCGAGACCACCGCCACGTACATCCCCGCCACCGACGAGTTCGAGATCCACTCGCCCACTCTCACGTCCATGAAGTGGTGGCCGGGAGCGTTGGCTCGCACGGCCAACTTCGGAGTGGTGTACACGAGGCTGTTGCTCGGGGGCAAGGACTACGGCGTGCACAACTTCATGGTGCAGCTGCGTGACCTGGAGACGCACGACGCGATGACAGGGGTGACGTTGGGTGACGTTGGTCCGAAGATCGGCTTCAACAACGTGGATAACGGCTACTGCAAGTTCAACCGAGTTCGCATTCCGCGTCAAAATATGGGAATGAGATTCGCGACGGTCACTCGTGAGGGAGAGTACGTCAAGAACTCGGGCGTTCCTCAGGAAGTGCTGTACTTTACGATGCTTCAGACACGTATGGTGTTTATCCGCTCGGCCGGTATCAACCTGGCAAAGGCGTGCACGATCACTATTCGCTACTCGGCTGTTCGCCAGCAGGGCTACGATGCCAACAACCCGAAGTCCAAGCAGGAGCTGAGTGTGTTGGACTACCAGACACAGCAGTACCGCTTGTTCCCGTTGCTTGCTGCAGCCTATGCTTTTGTGCTGACGGGTAGGATATTCGCCGAATCCTGTGATTTTCATGAAATGGCTGCGTTTCTCATGATGGTTTTCTGTTGTTGTGATCATAGGCAACCGCGTTGATGAGTTTGCGGCTTCACTGTCAGAGCAGACAAAGCGCGGAGATATGCGTCTACTCACTGTGGGTCACGTCATGAGCTGCGGACTCAAGGTTCTTATGACGGATCTTGCCACTGCCGGCATCGAAACGGCTCGTCGGGTACGTGATGTCTCCACTGATGATTGCACTTACCATAGCTAAGTGTTGTTTTGCACTTCTCAGGCTTGTGGTGGTCACGGCTACCTGCTTTCGAGTGGTAAGCTAGCATTGCATTTTGACTATCAGACCTCTTACTCTTGCAGAGTTCTCACGATAATAATATTGTCGTTGTTACCGTATGCAGGATTGCCGGTTCGTATTACACGCCTCACACAATGTTCAAGGCAAAAAAACGTATATTGACTGAGTACTGTGTCATTTTCTACTTGTATAGATTTTGTTGGGCGACGCCGTGCAGACTGTCACTACGGAAGGCGACAATTTGGTGCTTTCGGTGCAGGTTCGTGCTGCTAATGGTATCTCATGCTAGGGTTGGATCCCATAAACTAACACAACTACTGTGTACTTCTATGTATTTGAACTTGAAGACTGCTCGGGCTCTGCTGAAGATTTTGACCTTGTACCAGAAGACGGGCAAGGTGCCTGAGCCTATGGCTTTCCTGGCAAACATTGACAAGTTGCCGAATGCTACGCCTCGTACGAAGCAGCAGTGGCTTGATCCTCAGAGTTACGTGGCTGCTTTTGAGCACCGTTTTCTCTACCAGCTTCGCTCCTATGTGAAGAAAATCTCAACGGAGGCTTCTGTCACTGCCGGCTTGCAGAACAACTCGATGGACACGCTGAAGCTGACTAACTCGTACGCCAGTTTGGTGATTGTCAAGACCTTCGCCGAGGCCGTTCAAGCCCCATCAACGCTGACTTCTGAGTTCCTGTCGTCACCGGCAATTCTGAACGTTGTGCGCCTGCTCTGCCACTTGTTCGCTCTAACGCAGCTGGAAGCCACCGCTGGAGAGTTTATGGAGAGCGGATGCGTCTTCCCCAGCGAGATGCCGATCATCCGAGCCAACATTAAAGAGCTGCTCGCGCTTATCCGCTCGCATGCCGTGACGCTGGTGGACGGCTTCAACTTCTCGGATCACACGCTGAACTCGACGCTTGGACGCTACGACGGGAACGTGTACGAGGCTCTGTATGAGTCTGCGCAACACGACCCGTTGAACCACTCGTCGGACAAGGTGGCGTTGCACGAGTTGTTGCGTCCGATCCGCGACGAGCTTTCTCAATCGCGGCTGTAAGAGTAGCAAAGGCGCTAGGCTGTTGGTTGAACGTGCTGTAAGAGGCATGCAACAGCCTGAACTTTTGTATGACACGTTGCGTTTTTGACAAATGAAGCCATTTATCTTTTATGAACGAGAAAGATTTCTCAGTGATGATCGTAGATTTCTTGATCGTGGATTTCTCGAAATCTACGATCGGAAGTTGCGGTTGCTTTCATCGAAGCGCAGATTGTCATCTCTCTACGAGTTTTTGACGCTCAGGTCGTAGATGATCGATCAACTTCAACATGTTCGGCATCACGTCCAAGCCGCAGTGACAAACTTCAACTATCACGTGCGTGTCGAGTAAACAGCCCCAGCCCACCACCACCTCAAAGCTTGGAGCTCATTCCTGAATTTGCGCAGTGATTTGCACCCCTTCGACACCCATCTGAAAATGACGTCGCCGTTGGATGCTGAGCGTCGCAAGAGTCGCGTGTCTTCGAGGGAGCTGGCTAACGTGCTGCACCAGAGCAAAAGCAACGTGGAGAAGCTCGAGTGGCTGGAGCAGTTGCTGGTTCAAGACCCTGTTTTCAACCATGAGAAGATGTACTACCTGACTCGAGGCGAGCAATACAAGCGCGCCACGCAGATGGCTGGCCGCGCGGAGATCATCGCTCACCGCAACAAGCTCAGTGAAGAAGACACGGCACTACTGCATGTGGTCCTTCAGGGCTTTACGAGTTGTCCATCTTCGACGGCACTGCATACCGGGATGTTCTTTAAGAACTTAGGACTGCTCTTCACGGACGAGCAACAAGCTAAATGGATGAAGATGGCCAAGCAGTGGCGCATGATCGGATGCTACGCCCAGACGGAGCTTGGCCACGGATCCAACGTGCGCGGACTCGAGACCACCGCCACGTACATCCCCGCCACCGACGAGTTCGAGATCCACTCGCCCACTCTCACGTCCATGAAGTGGTGGCCGGGAGCGTTGGCTCGCACGGCCAACTTCGGAGTGGTGTATGCGAGACTGTTGCTCGGGGGCAAGGACTACGGCGTGCACAACTTCATGGTGCAGCTGCGTGACCTGGAGACGCACGACGCGATGGCAGGGGTGACGTTGGGCGACATTGGTCCGAAGATCGGCTTCAACAACGTGGACAACGGATACTGCACATTCGACCACGTGCGCATTCCACGTGAACAAATGGGCATGCGCGTTGCTACTGTTACTCGTGAGGGCAAGTACATGAAGAACTCTGGGGTCCCTCAAGAAGTGCTGTACTTCACCATGCTGCAGACCCGCATGACGTACATTCGGTCGTGTGGCCTTGCATTGGCGAAGGCGAGCACGATCACTATTCGTTACTCGGCTGTTCGTCAGCAAGGCTACGATGCCAACAATCCCGACTCCAAGGAAGAACTGAGTGTGTTGGATTACCAGACGCAGCAGTATCGTTTGTTCCCGTTGCTTGCAGCGGCGTATGCCATTACGCTGACGGGTAAGCACCTTTCTAGTGGAAGTTGGCGATAGAGGGTTAGATTCGCTCACAACCGGTGATGTTTGTTTGTGTAGGCAACCAAGTGGATACTTTTTCGCTGCAGCTAGCGGATCAGATCAAGCACAGTGATTTGAGCATGCTGGTTGTTGGACATGCAATGAGCTGTGGCCTCAAAGTGCTGACGTCGGAAATGGCATGCAACGGCATTGAGACTTGCCGCAGGGTACGTGACCGGAGGGGCTTGGTCGAATTTATCCTTTTGTTGAGATTCCGACAACGTTTGCTGTCATCATTTAGGCATGTGGCGGACACGGTTACCTGCTATCTAGCGGCCTGTCGGTCCTACTCGGCGACATCCTTCAAACGGTGACCGCTGAAGGTGAAAACTTTGTTCTCTGCCAGCAGGTGAGTACATTCATTCGTTTGTTCTGGTAACACCAGTCGAGCCCACTGACACGTAACACCCACCTTTATGACCAGACTGCGCGCGCGCTGCTGAAAGTGCATGGCCAATTCCAATCTAGTGGACGCCTTCCTGCAGCGATGCAGTTTATTGCAAACATCGGAAAGCCGATGCGTGCGCAACCTAGGGGCAAGGACCAATGGCTTGAACTCGAGACGTACACCGACGTTTTCCAGCAGCGCTTCCTGTTTTCGCTTCGCGGTCTGGTGGCCAAGGTTGCATCCGAGCCATCCATCGCCGCCGGTATCCAGAACAACTCGATGCACTGCTACAAGTTGGCAAACGCTTACACGTATCTCGTCTTGGTGAACAACTTCGTGGAGGCTGTTCGCTCTTCCTCGACTCTGACGAAGGAAAATCTGCCGGTGCTTCAGCTCCTTTGCAGACTTTTCGCGCTCACGCAACTGGAAACCACCGCTGGAGAGTTTATGGAGAGCGGATGCGTCTTCCCCAGCGAGATGCCGATCATCCGAGCCAACATTGAAGAGCTGCTCGCGCTTATCCGCCCGCATGCTGTGACGCTGGTGGACGGCTTCAACTTCTCAGATCACGCGCTCAACTCGACGCTTGGACGCTACGACGGGAACGTGTACGAGGCTCTGTATGAGTCTGCGCAGCACGACCCGTTGAACCACTCGTCGGACAAGGTGGCGTTGCACGAGTTGTTGCGTCCGATCCGTGACGAAATAGCGCGAGAGTCTAGCGCCAACTCACGCCTTTGATCAAAGCAGGGGATCGAAGTGAAGGGGTAAGTTGTTTGTGGAAGTATAACCTCCCGTCAGGGTGCCTTTGGATGCATAACGGCATGTGGTCTAAGTACTACGTAGTAAGTGTTGTTTTTGCATGTCCTGAGCCCGCATGGTCTTTCAAGTTGAAAGGCGAGTTGAAAGTTTCAACTCGCTCAGGTGTGCACACGTGCAGTGAATCGACAATAAATGCCGTGAGAGTTACTACTAATACGATGCTGCAGCGCGAAACCCTCGCGTTCGCTTGCTCCAACGTTTGTTCAACAAAGCACATGAGCGGCATATCGATACATGTATGAAACAATTAATGATTGTGTAGTATTTTTAAAAGTATTCCCGAGGTAATTAATTGAATAATTGTATCAACGTTATTAAAATAGTGATATTGCAATATTATTGCTTTAGCGTTAGAAACGGTACCAGTCAATCTAACGCTTATAAGGGGATTCTATTTGACGTCTGGAAAACAAACTTCCCGCCATAATCCAAACAGTCTTAAAAATGGCAGATAATCGGCGTCTAGCGCTGGAGCGATGGCGCGAGGAGAAGCGCCGCCAGACGGAGCTACAGGTGCAGCAGGCCACCAATGCTGCCCGGCCCGCGCGTCGGGTGCTGGCCCACAGGTGCAAAAAGCGACCAGAATCAGTCCTTCCAAGTGTGACAATACTAAGCTTAACGTGAAAATCTGCTATTGCTACATGTACAATACCAGTAAAATCACTCGAGGGGCTCCGGTACGCACGAAGGTGGCCCCTAAACAACGCGAGATGCCGCCTCCATCGAAGTCAGCAGCTCCACGCCGCGTGTCGGATGAACCTGCGGGTCTCGTGCCGATCCGGGAGCTGGAGATGTCGGACGAGACGCATGAGCAGCCGATTTATGACACTCTCCGGACCCCGGCGTCCAAGGCAAATAGCAGCACTGCTGCTGACTCGGAGGACGATAGCACTGACGTTTTGTCGGCCAAACAGCGCAAAAAGCGGCGGAAAAGTTACATTTCTCCAGCATCCAACGCTCCATCGTTGGCTGGTGGGGCGCAGCGAGTGATGACACCCACGCGGCTGCTGCAGCATGAATATGATGACGGCGGGATGGATGGAGACTTGGAGGGTGTGACGCCAGAGATTGTACCGGGGCCTAGACGAGTGAGTGTGCTGGCATCAAGACAGAGGAAAAGTAACGAAAGTGTAGCTACGTCGGAACAGGCAGTGACACCACACAATACAGCACGGGAGCTGCTAGAAGCTAGCGTGAAAGAGGAAGAAATTGCATCCTCTCGAGAGACGATCTCGTTAGGAGGTATTGGCACAGCACTTCGTGTTCCCCACTCGGATTCAAGCCCGAAGTCGTCCGACTCCTTTCTGTTGTTGACGGGAGAAAAGCAAGACCCTTTGTCGCTGCGTACTAAGACCATAGATGAACATCAGACGGCGGATACTAAAGTGTGGACTGAGAGGAAGCTGGATTTACCGGGCCGAGTTCCTGTGGACCCAGCGCAGAAACTAGCGAGAAGCAGTATTGAACGAAGGACATCTCGAAAGAGCGTTTCAGGTCGCATGTCACTTGATGACTCCAAGCCAGTCCAATCTCTCAGCGAAAGGCTGAATAGAAACTCAAAATTTAAAATGGACGACTTCATAGTGACGAAGAATTTGGGTCAAGGCAAGTTCGGAAACGTGTACATGGCGAAGGAGAAATGCACGAACACTACTGTTGCTCTGAAGGTAGGCTAGCCGCTTGAAGTTCATGTGATTATATTTTCTGACGCCATTGTTTTTACAGGTTTTATTTAAGTCTCCTCTGACGCGTGACGGCGGCGCTAACAACTTGAAGCGCGAGGCTGAAATCCAAGTGCGCCTTCGCCACCCGAATATTCTCTACATGCACGGCTACTTCTACGACGACTCGTGCGTCTATCTCGTGCTTGAATACGCGCCCTGCGGGGAGCTCTATAAAGAGTTAGCCAAAGAAAAGTACTTTGCGGATGCTGTAGCTGCGCGTTACGTGGCCCAAGTGATTGAAGCACTGAAGCATTGCCACAGCTGCGACGTGATTCATCGAGATATCAAGGTAAGCTCAATCAGCTCGGCTTGGTATCTTTGATATGCCAGCACTAACGACATAATCATGATTTACAGCCTGAAAATCTTCTACTTGGGCGCAACCAGACCATAAAGCTTGCTGATTTCGGGTGGTCAGTACATGCACCAAAGCCGTACAACCACCGTACGACATTTTGCGGGACTCCGCATTATCTCAGCCCAGAAATGGTGATGGGAGAGTCTTACGACTATCGGACAGACTCGTGGAGCCTCGGCGTACTTACGTATGAACTGCTAGTCGGCTCAACGCCGTTCTGCTGCGAGAACCAAGCGGAGATGTATAAGAAAATTGGACTCGTCGACTACCATTTTCCACCAAGTCCACCAGTTTCTGAGGCCGCCAAGAGCTTTATTGCTGGGCTGCTCAAGCGGAATCCTAGGGATCGAATGAGCCTGACAAATGCAGCCAAACACCCGTGGATCCAAAATTATGCCGCGAACTAACTTTTTAAAATACATACAGTACGGTTAGCTACGTGCATTGCTAACAACCAGTTGATTGATCAAACCAAGCGATACTTGTCGTTCATATAAACGACCAAAGCATCGAATTGCAGCTATGAAAACATAGAAGTACACAGATAATTAGAACTGGTTGTTTCGGTGGATTGAAAACGCAATACAGAAGTCACTTACGTTTGCAAGGATTTCCATGATCTGGTCGACTGGTAAAGTAGGAAAGGCAAAACGTAGGTCTGCTACCGAGCATCCAGCATCACGTTTCGCCTGTAATTGTTTGAGGATTAATTCTGACGTACGAAAAAAGGTCGAGAAGTTAGATGAACCACGCGTCAACCCGAGACCAAATGCACACATACCGCTCCATTCTTCCTGTGATTTGGGTGTAGATGAAGTTGACATGGGTACGGCCAGCTGAAAGACAACGAGTCCGTAATTCTCCTCTTCCTTGCTAAAGAAATGACGATAGTGGCGCTCCGCCGCGTTGAAAGTACCTGCTCCTACGAAGGAGCTTTGAGGTAGCAGAGCATTCATATTTTCGGCTTCCAGAACGGATTGCAATCGCGAGTATTTGCGAACCGCTACGACCGTAGTTAACGTTTTCCCGTTAATCGTAATCCGGTCATTCACGCGAATGATAGAGTAAGGAGCAACGTTTAATCTGTGCAACAAAATACGAATGAGCTGATAAACATCCTCATGCTGACAACAATCTATCCACGAACCGTATCTCAAGCGACTTCGCTCCCTGTTCGACCAGCTTTTGGTCTCTCTCAGGAAGTGCAAACTGATAGTCTGCAGGAGGTATGCTGGCCTCCTGATGAAAAGCACCGGCATTGCCCTGCTCCCATGGCTTCTCGATAAGAGTCGTCAATTGATTCGAGTTTTGGCCGAGTGTATGCTGCTGGCCATTAGCAGCACTCTGTTCAGAGATCACCACTTCATTGTTGTTGCCTAGAGATGGGAAGGCAAGTAGCACAAGCGCAGCAGGTGGAGAAGAATGACGAGCCGCGTAGTCGTTTTTGTATCTAGAGCAACATGTAGGCAGGCATACATACTACGTAGTGAGCACCACTGAAGCAGACAACCCAACCCCCAACACGTACAGGTGCATAATCTCGAGCATCCTTAGCGTCTCAGTGTTGCTGTCCTGCACTTCGTGAACGCTGTAAATAAATCAATGATTCAGAATCAAATCCAAATTCCCATCTTCAAAATCATAATAAATGACCCCCCCATAGCTACTTACAGTGTTGCATTTATCCAGCGTCGACTGCGCGTCATTTCCGAAGGCGGCATCGGCTCCTCGATGCTCCCCACGCACTCAACCTGATATCGGAGGAGGTCCCATTAGACCCAAAATATATTTTCAATCGAAACAAAATGCTTCTCTACCAATGCCCCAAGCTGCAAGTCCTGGGTGTCAATTCGATTTCCACTTGGTAGGAGCTTCACGTCCATCAACCCTGTTCCATCGTCTAAACCCAATCATTTTTCAATTAGGTACTCAATCGTCGAAATGCAACCTAATATTATCCCCCAACTAACCAAGCTTCAGCTGCGCGTCGGTCCGCTTCACCAGCACCCCCACCACTTGAACACGATTGAAGCTCACATGGCCCACTCGGTAGCCGCGAGTACGAGCGTCGTAGGCCACTGCTGAATTGTGCAGCTGCCCGATACAGAGCCGAAGTGCACACTTGGTCTCCATTTGGAAAATGACCCAATATACATTCGAGATCACAATTGTACACAAAACGTACTCACCCAGACTTTTTCTAAAAGTCTGGGTGAGTACATGTACTACACGTTTGTTCTAAGCTTGCCAAATGGACACTATCAAGTTGAAAGTTTCAACTATTATTCTGTGAAGCGTAAAATGAACTAAATGCATTCTCGACAAATACCTTTCAGTTTCCTATATTTCGAGCGTCGTGAAGTTGGATAGAGGGCCAACTCGGCCATCCGTACCCCAGCTGGCCACCCCAGCGACGCCCACGAAGTACGTCATGTTTGGCTCCAGATTTGAAATGACCACCGAGGTATCCACACCACGATAGACCTCCACGCGGTTAAGCCGAAGGGAGTACGCTTCAACAGCTTCTTCGGACCCCAATGGTTCCCACACGACAGTCGCCCCAGATGAAGATACATTGGTTGTGTTCGGGGCGTTTTCGGGAACAGCAATCGTCATGTATGTGGCTGTCATGAATGCACACGTGTTTTAGATAGTTGCCGAATCCTTTCACAAATCCAAATTTACGTACGTATCGTGTCGAGATAGGAGTACCAGCCCCACCGAGCATAACCCTGCACAAAGCAGCCCAAACCAATTGCCTGCGAAAATGCTGCTGCTGGAGTTGGGAAAGCCGTAATGGGAATGATGAATGCCCCGAGCATGGTGTGGTGTAAGTGGAATGACGTTGATGGAAACAGCGCCCACGACACGAGCACCGATGTGACCATTACCACATACATCACAACGCATTTCTTCCATGTGCCGGCACGATATAAGCTCCGGGAGAGAGTGAAGACCAAAAAGACCGCCCCAATGCCGACAATAGTGAAAACAACGTATGTGCCGGCATTAGCGTTCACTTCCTCAAAACCGCCAAGGTCGACATTAAGCCATGGGATGTACCCGATGAGGTTCATGTTGATCATAGCGTGGTATGGTATAATGTAGCAAAATACCCACATCACAACTCGCCTCTTCAACGATAGCGTTTTCCATCCTCGAAAGGTTCTGGATGCTGCCATTCGATACGCCACACTGCTTGCTGCCAGCAGAACCATCACCTCGCCGTAAGAATCTATCGAGATGCCAGCGTAGTTTTGGCTCGAGGGTTGTCCGACCAGGCGAACTTAGAAGAAGACCCATGCTACCAGCGAGTAGAACATTATGACAGGACGTACGCGTGGCAGCAAGCCAAAACCTGTCACGGTGATAAACCCCACGCTGAGAATCCACCACGAAAGATCACTGCAGTGGGTACTGAATGCTTCTTTGAACTCGATCGTTTTAGGAAACCATGACAGGAACTCGGTCGTCGTCACTCCATTTGCTGTAGACGAGTAAAAGGCATTTGCAGCTCCTGGAATCGCGTTAAGGGTCGGAAGAAGTTTTCGTCAAAATGAAACACAGAGGGTACGAGTACTTACCAGCAAATCGATAAAAGGCGCAGCCACCGTTGGGTCCGACAACTCCAGCGTGGACAGCTGCTCGACAGATTCTTGAATCCGCTCTGCATCACAGAAGAACACATAGCCTTCCAGCCGTAGAATTGATTGTTGAGCATGAAGCAATACCTGTACGGGCTAGAACCATAAACTGCAAGTGATGATGATTGATCTTGAGTGGGAATCAAAGTGAATTAGTCATAATCTGAGTTCAGTGGTGACAGCAAAGAGGCATACTTAAGTACCTAAAGTGCAGCGCGTGGGGCATCGGAAGGCAGTCCAGTCGGATTCAAATGGGCGGCAGTCCACACCCCATAAACCACACGATGTTCCGAAGCCCCACGAGCGGCAGCTCAGAAATGCTGGTGCGCTTCCGTCCTCCATTGACGCAGCAAAGAAGCTCAAGTACACCAGAAGTACTAGGAGTGCCAACGAAATAGAGAAGTAGACCAGCACAAGCAGATTCACCGAAAGCCACGCAAAGATAGCATCCTTCAAGATGATAGTTTTCACGGGGGCGAGCTGCACATTTTGCACGCTTGCACGACTTTCGTCTTCCAAAGACTGTTGGGAGTGATCTTGACTTGCAGAAACTTTTCTTTCCGAGCGTGAGCGGAACCGAGTGCCAAGCGGACGAACATCTGGTATCCGTCTCATTGCAACTTTGCCAAAGAGCAAATGAGTCTATGGAAGCACGACGAATCATAAGAACAGCCATCTAAAAAAGAAGCGCTTGACAGGTGCGTCTAAAATGAAGAAGGAGGTTGGGCTCATGTATACTTCAAGCCGTCGAGGATAAATTTGAGCTTTAACGGTGAATTGACTCACTACTAGTTCAGCACGGCCTCCAACAGCGCCTGTGTCGCTTCAGCAGCTTCGCGCACGTCAGGATCTCCTTCCGTCTCAGCACGAGCCAGAGGACGGACGATCTCTAGAATTCTTTCGGTGGTACTAGGATCGTTCAGTCGCGGCACGATTAATCCAAGAGTACGAAGCGCGCGGAAGCGCAGATTTGCTGTCGTGGATGTGCACTGCTCCACCACCGTGTCGATCATGCCTCGTAACTTATCCATCTGCTGCAGCTCAGGAGCTAGAAGCTCCACTGCTAGCAAACCCGTGAGCCGCCCGTGGAACGTGGACTGAAGGCATACTGACACACGAGGCACGCACTTTTCAGCAACCCACTCACTACCTAACGACTTCCCCAGTGAGGGAAGCTTATCACACACCACTGCACGGACTTCGTGGACCGCGTCGCCCAAGAGCTCCAAGCACGCATCAGCAAAGTCTCCAGGAAGTGGTGCGCCATCATCACGCTCAGCCCACGCAGCCACGCAATGAACAAACTTTACGCGCACTCGCCATTGTATCGAGGTACGCAGAGCCTGAATGGCCGGGAAAATCATGGCGGTCACAGAATCTGACGAAATATCACAGTAGCGAGCCATCTCTTCTAAGAGAGACGCGCGGACAGTAGGATCTTGACTTTCATCCAGGAACTGCGTGAAAATCGGCACCAACTCGTCGTAATAGTTGCTTCCGATGAACTGCAGCGAACGCCCAACCGATTGCGCTAAGGACAGTCTCACGGCCACTGAGACGTCAGTTGAAAGCGCGTACGTCGCGGGCAGTATGCTGCGTACAAACTTGATTTGTGCACCAACTGCAAGTTCGGATGCCTCACCGTTTGCTTTTGAGGACTTATCAGCAGCACTCAAATTTGAGTCTTGTGCGATATCTCGGAGTGCCTCACCTAGAAGGAAAGAACCTTCAGCACATGCGCGACGCACCTCTACAGTTGGATCACCGACCATTGACACAAAATGATCGACAAAGACGTCCGTGTACTCCGCACCAAATGCTCGGCAAAACGCAGGCAAAGTGCGGGCGGTTTCCAGCCGCACTTGCCAGGACGAGTCTGACGTGTACGTATTCACCATAGGCACCATCTGACAGTACAACAGTCGCAGCGCCTGGTCAGCCTCCTCCTGTGACTTGTTTTCGTCTTCAAGTAGTAGGCGTCGTAGAGTAGTGGCTAGCGTGATGCAACCTTTTACAGCGAATATACGAACAATGTCATGGCTATCTGCCGTCGACTTCTCCAGCAATTGAACAGTCCAACTGGCCACGGAAGAGCCGCCTGCAGCTGCCAAGTCCCCGATGACAGACGTTACAGCGCGACGCACCAACGGGTTATCGTCGTTGCACATCCGGTCGAGCATACCACGGAGCTGAACGCGCACATCCCCGCGCACATCCGGATAAACCATCGACAGAAGTGCAACCGGTACAATTCTAGCCGTTGGGCTCGAGCTGACGCTGAGTCGCGCGAACATTGGCACCAGCAGTTTATCCACATCTTCATCAGGCAAGGACAAGATGAGCATCTTGAGCGCGTTTACCATGACGTCCCATGTGGCATGGTTCTCAATAATCGACAAACTTTCAAGTACATGGAGCACCACCGCCAGTAAGAGTTCGTAGCGATGACGTCTGCAAGATCGGTCATCAACATTCGAATCGGGTTCCTTCGATTCCACATATTGCTGCATCCGTGCCGCGCGCACTGCGAGCCAGCCGAGGAATTGAATAGTCCGAATAACAGTGCTTTCACCTTTATCATCATAGTCGTGGATGGACGCAAACAGGTTCAGCAAGAAGCGGCGCTCAGCACACATTTCGCCAGCGCGTTCCTCTTCCATCGTCTCAATATTCTCCAATAGCGCAGCATCCCATGCCTCGTTTGCCGGTAATAATCTCTCTAACGGATTCGGGTATTGGGGATCCACAGTCGGGGGATGATACTCCTCTGTGCTGAGGTACTGGAAGAGAGCCTTGGTCACAAGTTTTGGGAATGATAGCACACCCTGGTGAATCTTCAGTTGAAACACACGGAAGGACATTCGATCCTGTTCAGGAATTGGACGCTCTGTTTTCTGTTGACGAATATTCATCGACAGCTGTCTACGTAGAGCCTTGTATTCGTCAGGAGGGACAATGACCAATTGCAGCTGAAGCGGTCGCGAAGCTGTCTCAATCAAACGCAGCGTCTCCTTGTGAGTCAAGTGGGTGACTCGCTCGCCATTCAAACCTACGAGCCAGCTCGAACGCTTCACATTTGCTCGCTCTGCAGCACCTCCAGACTTGATATCCACAACAATCGTTCTCTCTAGGATATTCTCGACTGTGAGCCCAAGAGGTCCCGCAGGAATAGATGCTGCGTACGGTTTATTCGCACCCATAACAGTCGATATAGGCTGTTCTGGATCCCAATCGAAGCCAATAACGCCACGGAAGTCGCTAACAATTCGGTCTTCAGTCAAAAAGGTGTTTACTGCGCGATCCAAGCTGAATTCTGAATTCAGAAGCAGATCCACCAGGACTTTAAACTCCACTGCCGAAGGCCCTGCTACGGCATCTTGCATGGATTCCACAGCCTGGCACAAAACTTGAAGACCGTACTTCGGCTGAACGGGGGTCTTAGCAGCCGCCTCACCATCCGCCGAAGTCATTACAATGTCACCATCACCATCTCGTGGTGGTGATGCAGTTGGTACAGTAGAAGGCACTCCGTTGGATTTTAGAGTGGATTGCTGAGAAGTGTGCGAGTCTGATGCACGACGGAAGCGAAGTGCTGAAGGAACAAGGACACGCTGAACAAAATCAACAATAGTTAGTTAATGCACATACATGTGTATGGTGAGCAATCGTGGGGAAAGCTTACCTCCTTCGACAATTGCTGTACTACAGCAGCACAGTTCTCCTCGTTCAATACCGTTTCGCGGAATGAGAGCAAAACATCCGACTTCTGAATACCGGCAAGTGCGGCCGGTCCACCCGGTTGGACTTGCTGCACGACAGCGCGTCCAAAAACATTTCCAATCTGCCAGCGAAAATTGCTGCTCGACATCACCACTTCATACGTTCCGGGGCCATTCAGCTCCTCTTCCGTCTGCGCCTTCTCATTAGCAGCAAAGTTTGTCTCTTCAGTGGTCCGTGTATCTTTCGCGGTTGGCGATACCAGAGGTGTCAACTGATGGGACTCGATCGACGTCAGTGCCGACGGAATTTGCGGCATCGCAGCGGAAGACTCCGCCGGCATCTGAGGAGTTTTCACTGCTCCCGACAGCGGTGAAACGGTCCTGGACGAGCCAGCCGGTGACAGTGGGGATGGAGGAGGACGGGTCGTCCCGTTCTCAGCTGCACTGCTCTTTGGCGTCGGGGGCAGCGGCGTCTTGGCCGCCGTCGCAGCTTCGTCCTCGTCGTCGCTGCCTTCGTCGAACTCGGCGTCCGCCCCGTTCTCCGAAAAATAAACTTCCACCGCCTTCTGCAGGTTGTTGTCGGTGCGACGCAGCAGGTCCAGGATGACGTCGCGCTGGACCTCTCCGCCCAGCAGTCCACTGAGCTCCTCGGCCTTGGGGGGCCATTCGACGTCGTCTTCGATGGCCAGCGCCTTCCGAGGCAGCGCGGGCGTCTCGGCCCACGCCATGTCGTCGCCGTCCTCCTCGTCGGAGCCCTCGACGTCGTTGACCTTGAGCTCGGCCGCGCCGTTGGTGGCCTCCGACTGGAAGTACAAGTCCACGGCCTTGTTCGGGTCGTTGCCCGCCTGCTGCAGCAGCGCCAGGATGCGCTCGCGGGCCACGTCGCGGGGCGCGATGATGGCGCGGATCGCGCTCACCAGCGCGTCCTGCTGGGCCTCCATACTAAGGGGGAGTTGTTATCTGTCTGCCGCCGTTTCAGCAGCGTCAGTCCGATCCCGGGATAATGGCGGAGAGCCGCTCTTTTACCTGCCGGAGAGGCGGAAGAGGACGGGGGCGAGAGGAGGAGGAAGCGCAGACAGACAGACAGCGCTGTACGGAGACTGTACGCTGCTCTCCCTGTGGCTGGAGGGGACGAGCTACTGTAGCCGAGCGGCGAGCCCCGGAGCTGGTCGCTGCTGGCCTTTTTCTTTGTTTGAAGGGGGAAATTCCGGCAGCGGAAGGTTGTGGCGTGGTGTACATCATATTTGTGTGTAATACGTCCACTTGTGTGTGTACATATATTTGATGTGTGATACATGAGGATCGTGCTTTTCGTTGCTCTGCATTGAAAAGTCTACAAACAGCAATAATAGTGGTTATCACGGTTGGGAAGTAAGTAAGTACGACCGTCCAATCAAATCGTTTCTTCGCCTCTTAACCGTGAGCGCCTCATTCTGCGACACGGAAGGCAACTTATTTTCACCAGCTCACCAGTCATTGTCGAAGCACAGCCATGACACGGAGCGAGAGGGCTATCGCGCTTGAGTGGCTAGAGGCTGCAATGGTAGTGAACGAGGTTGCCGGCGGGGCCGAGGGGGACGAGGAAGCGATGCTCCACAAGGCTATAAGAAACAACCGCTACTTGACGCGTGGGTCGGTAGAGAAGACGGGCAAGTGGGATAAACGCCGAGTCGAGAGGGCGGATTCACTGCGCGCAAAGCGAGACCAGCGTATGCATCAAGAGACCTTCGTAATTCTGCTGGGACGACTTCGTGATCATCCTGTTTTTCACAGAACCCCAGGCAAACAGGAGCAAGCCCCGGCGCAGCTCCAGCTGGAGGTTTTCCTGTATTCGCTTCAACCGCTGACAATTGATCAAGTCGCGCAGCATTTCGGCATCGCTGAAGGTAATTCTCAGAGTTATTCCTTGTTGCTAGTCGCTAATTTACTAAGACTATGTGTGCTTAGGCTCTGTGTATAAATACAGTTCAAGGGCAATTGAAGCTATCCTGTCTCTTGAAGACGACTTTCTCTCGTGGCCTTCAGTATCGAGGAAGACCAACGTACAGAAGTACTTTGAGGGTATGTTGGGCTTCCCCTCATGCTTGGGTTGCGTTGATGGGACCACGTTTAAGCTGTTGTATGCCCCGTCAACTAACCCTGAATGCTACTTTTCTCGGAAGTCTAACTACTGCATTGGGGCACAAATATTTTGCGACCACCGCCGCCGCATTACTTTCTATCAGGTAATATGATGTGATATTTGAATTTGAACTCTGCCGATTATTTGAGCGAACTACTGATATTTCTGACAGGTTGGCGTGCCTGGGTCACTTCACGACACGCGATCCATGAGTTTGACGCGTGTAGCTACAGAGCCTACAGCCTTTTTCAAACCGGGCGAGTATGTACTCGGGGACAGCGCTTATGGATGCAAGTTTCCATTCATAGTGACGCCCTACAAGATGCCTTCAAGCTCTATTCCAAGAAATCGTACGTTCAATTGGCTACTGGCCAAACAGAGAATTATTGTGGAGCATACAATAGGAATGATCAAGGCACGCTTTCCAGTTTTGAGTTGTCTTCGCGACAAAATCAAAGACGACGATGACCTGCAATTTGTTTGCAAAATAATTGTGTGCTGCTTTATTTTGCACAACTTGTGCATCGCGCTATCAGATGATTCATTTGCTATCGACAAACCTGCTGTCATTGCCGAAGAAGAAGACGATGACCACGAATGCTCCGAGGACAGTAGTGAGGACCTGCGAGTGTGTGTCCAGGAGTTAGTTCTTCAGCGTAACTGTTTTGCATAAAATCAAATATAAAAACAAAACTTGAAGAACATGTTTTTTTATAATGGGAGAGTCTAAGAGTGCTTGGCGAGTTCGAGCTCTAACTGCTTGTGTTGCAGGGCGATCTGCTGGGAAAGCAGTTTAAATTGCTGATCCATCTTCTTCTCTTTCAGCCTCAGCTCGTCCTTATACAGAGCGAAGTGCTCTTGCTTTAGCGCCAGTTCTCGCTCTCGGTACTACATGTCTGCCTTGTGGCGATTGGCCGATTCCCTTTCGCGATCTTCGCGAAGGCGGTCCAGCATTCGAGCCACCGGAGGAGGGCTTCGCAATGATTCTACCTTGGAGGTGGACCCCGGCGTCCCATCAGCGTCCTTGGAAGTGCTCGCGGCTTTAAGTTCCTGTGTCCCAGCCTTATAGGATACCGACGAAGAGGATGATGCACTCCGCTCAGTCCCACCCTGAAGGTTGAACTCAGTTCGGCCTGGCTCCATTATCACCGGGGGCACAATATTATGCTGGGCTCCAAAAATCTCGTCCATTTGGTAGAAGTACTTGCATTTTTTGGCTAGCAGCTCTGGGATAATGAAATGTTACATATAAATAAGACAAATGAGCAGTGCAGTGTAGTGCCGCGCAATTTAGTTACCTTTGATGCTGGACGGGTCGCTTTCTTTCACGCCAAACCCGGAGCGGCTCAGCTTTGCCTTGTAGTCCTTGTAAGCACTTTCTAGCTCGATACACTTGGACTTCACTTGCGTAGCCGTTTTGGTCTTCAAAGAGGTACTAGCACTCGCATAAAACTTAGTCTTTACTCCCGTCGTGTATTCTCGAAAGTTGCCACCGATGATTTCTATCAGGGTGTACTCTTCCCCCTCCGACCAGCGTTTGTTTCCCATACCGATGAAGAAACTGTGGGGAATGACGCAGTATCGAAAGCGACGCAGCCATCCGTTGCGTTCATCTATTTCTACCAATACAATCAAACTTACTCTTCAGTAAAATAACCAATCAAATTAAGGATGCAGACTTACTTTCAAACTTCCTTGGCTTTGGAAGGAAGTATTGATAAGTATCGAAGGTTTGATGTGATTGGTCGATAAAACTTTTTACTTACTTACTTACCAACCGTGACAACCACTATAATGGCGGGAAGCTTGTCCTCGGTCTTGGTGCGTGTGCTGAGGACGCCACGCCCTGGTGATGCCTGTTACTGACCGCTGTTCTCGTTGTTCTGCCACTGACAGGGCGAAGAACTGCGCAACAAGGTGCAGAGCGCCAAGATCCTGGTGGTGGGCGCCGGAGGCATCGGCTGTGAGCTGCTCAAGAACCTCGTGCTCAGCGGCTTCGTGGACATCCACCTGATCGACCTGGACACCATCGACGTGTCCAACCTGAACCGCCAGTTCCTCTTCCGCTCGAAGCACGTGGGTCAGTCCAAGGCGCTCGTGGCGCGCGAGATCGCCATGGGGTTCAACCCGCAGGCCAAGATCACGGCGCGCCACGGCAACATCAAGAGCAGCCAGTTCGACATCGACTACTTCCAGCAGTTCGCGCTCGTACTTAACGCGCTGGACAATGTGGACGCGCGCAAGCACGTGAACCGCCTGTGTCTGGCCACCAACACGCCGGTCATTGAGAGCGGCACCACGGGCTACCTGGGTCAAGTCATGGTCATCAAGAAGGGTGAGACGGCGTGCTACGAGTGCACGCCCAAGGTCACCCAGAAGCAGTACCCGATATGCACCATCCGCAGCACGCCGGAGAAGATGGTGCACTGCATTGTGTGGGCCAAGGAGTGCTACAAGCTGCTGTTCGGCAAGATGGAGGACTCGATGCTGTGGGAGGACCCCGCGAATGAGGACAAGTCGGCTTTCATGGACCTCGTCACGCGCTCGCCCGACATGAAGCTCGACGATGTGAGCAAGCTGCAGGAGTACGCGTGCGGCGTCTTCCGCGGCCTTTTCGATCTTGAGATCAAGAAGAGATTGGAGATGAAGACGTACAAGGCAGCTGCCAAGCGCCCCAGTCCGCTGGTACTGGAGGAGATCGTAGGTGCGGATATCGTACAGGCGATCAACATTAACGACGCGGCTGCCAAGAAGCAAGCAGACAACGGGAAGGTCTGGAGTGATCGCGACGTGTGGAGCGTCTCGGAATGCGTGACGCGCTTTGTCTCGTGCATCGTCCGAATCCTGAACAGCGAGCAGGCACGTGTCAACCTCGGCAGTTATGAATTCGACAAGGACGACGCCACTGCTATGGAGTTTGTGACTGCGGCTGCAAATCTGCGCGCCTCTGTGTTCTCTATTTCAATGGAGTCGCTGTACAGCTGCAAGGGCATCGCCGGTAACATTATCCCAGCCATCGCCACCACGAACGCCATCGTGGCGGGATTCCAGGTGCTGGAAGCTTTCCGTATTCTCCAGGCCGCCAAACCCATTGGCGAGGCATGCAAATACACGAACTGCAACCGTTCGTGGAACGCACGTGGCGTGTTGCTTCAGCCGGCCACTCTTGATAAGCCGAACCCGCAATGCTACGTGTGCTCGAAGCACACGGTGGAGTTGGCTGTCGACACCAACCGCATGCTGCTGCGTGACCTGGTCGAGCAAGTGCTGAAGAAGAAGCTGGGTGTGAACGAGCCCACAATTTCGATTGGCGCCAACACGATCTACGAAGAAGGCGAGGACGCCGAGACGAGTCTGGCTGTGAACCTGGAGAAGAAGCTCGCGGATCTCCCGGGCAAGGGCATCCACCACGAAACCACGGTGTCCGTCGAGGATTTCTCGCAGGACTTCCGCTGCAACATCCGCGTGCTGCATCGTGACGAGAAGGAGTTCGGCGAGGAGGCCACGGAGCTCTTCGCGCTGGGCGGCGACATCGCCGAGTTGGCCGCGGATCTGAAAGAGGAGGAGGCCAAGCAAGCTGCGCTCAAATTGGCCGCCGCCTCGGGTCAAGACCAGGATGAGGAAGATGATGACGACTTTGAAGTGGTGGAGCCGGTGGACGCGCCCGTGCACAAGCGCAGCAGACAAGAGGACGCAGCTGAAGACGCGACTGCCAAAAAGGTCAAGTCGGACGTAGTGCTGCTCTAGATTTTTGAGCTTCGTACTTAGTCGTCTTCACTTCAAACTTCCAGTTGAATCTTGAAAGTAACGCTTAAGTGAGTTGCCATAAAGTAACGATGTGAGGTAACAATCTGCTCAGCGATCAAGTCGAAAAGAGACCGCGCAACCGGTAGGAAGCGGTCGCGCCCTCGTAGCGGCTACGTCGACGAGAACGAGCGCCGCTCTGGATGGGAGGCATGAGCAGCGCACAGATCCAGGAACACGCGTCAAGCGCTGCCCAGGAGGAGCTCGGGAGGGTGCACAGCCCTCAGGCGTCGAGCACAGTGACTCCGGCGCTGCAGATGCAGAAGCAGCAGCATGATGCGCAGCACCGCCAGGCCAATGACGAGTACGTTATGGTGGACTCGTGGGGAAGTCCCAGCCCCAAGAAGAAGCGTCGACGAACTGAGAGCGTCGAGGCGGAGTGTGATCTGGAGGAGAATGAAGTCGCTGCCGGTGCGGAGCAGCAGAAAAGTACTGCAGAAGAGAAGAAGGAGGAGAAAGGAGAAGATGCGGAGGAGAATGGACGTATGAATGAGGAGAAAGAGACAGCGCAGGATCAGGCAGACGCACGTGAGGTTGTGGCGAATGGATCGGCGAAAGAAGGACAGGTGGTAGATGACGGACAAGTGTCGGGCGACGAGAAACAGCCAGAGAGTGAAGGTGTTGATGCGGTGGAGAAGCAGCAGGAAGTGGGTGATGAGCCTAATGTCGAGGACGCGGCGAGGAGCGGCCAAGCGCAATCCACGAGCTCGACGCCTGTACGCGTACCTTCACCTGCCGTTCATATCTCTGGAGTTGATATGGTGTTCCCAGAGGACGAGGTGCCGATTGAACTTTGCCCCTTTTCGAGCGATGGAAGCGTGGACCCACCGCATCTCGAGTCTCCACCTCGCAGATCGAATAGTACAGAGGAAGCACCCCATGAAGCTCCAGCAGCGACGGTAACGACACCTGCTGCAGCCCCAGTAGTTGATACCGCACCGTCAACACCGGCGTCGGTGACAGCAGAGGAGTCAACGGTGCCGACTGCGGTGAACAGCACCACAGGGAGGCGAAAGCGAAGGAAGAAATTGATTTATTCGGTGCCTCGAAGCAAAGCGACGACTGGTGCGAAGCAGGAACAAAAGAGTGCACCCGTGTCGCCTTTGTTGGAGGAAAAGCTCAGTATCGCTGTGAACGGACACGAAGCTGAGATCGGAGTCGCCGGCGACTCGGATGGATCTGCACCTCCGTCACCTGTGTATCCTGATGCAGACGCCTCGCATCTTTATCCTTCCACGCCTGAAGGTGAGCCATGGCGATGGGAGGATGTTGACCCATATTTTGACCCCCTAGCGCAGAATGACCTAGACAACTTAGTTCGATGGCGCAAGGAAAATGCTGATTTTATTGCTGCGAACCCATATGAATGGCGCGGCAAATCGGGTATGGAAAGTAAACGTGCAGTATTAGAGGCCATGCTTGCGGATGCTTCAGACGCTTCGACCGCTCACGTGGAGTTTCCTGTTCGTCGCGGGCGTAATTACCGTGGCGTGTGGGAAGAGACGGATTTTCTTGAGCAGCAGAAACGCGATATCTCAACAGGAGAAAGTAACCTCAAAAGTCAAGTGGTGAACATGAAAAAGAAGCGTAAGGGCGGCGACGTCGATGCGGAAGGCTCGTTATTAGAATCGCATCGCGATCTGGTTTATGGATACGACGATGATCTATTCCAGGACTTTATGCATCGTCTGGAGAATCGAGTGAAGGCTTGTCAATCGAACTCGCCCCCATCTACACCACCAACACCTCCTATGAGACGACAACATAGCGCTAATGCGAAAGCGGATGAGACCGTATCGGATGCAACTGAACAGAAAGCTGTATTTGATGAAGAAGTTCTGCCGAGCTTTCCAATTCATCAGTTGCACCCGGCATCCCTTGGGCTTTGGAAGCTCCGCAAAAACCAGGAACCTGACTATACAGTGGTCCATCCTGCATCTGTGAATCGTTCCCAGGCACGAGCTCGTTGGAAAGAGGAAATGAAGCAACACCACAAACAGCAGTATGAACTCCAACTTCAGCGGACTGATGAATTTGGTGACCCAAGTGATGGGGATGACGAAGGTACCGGAGATGATGCGCTAGATCTACTTCGTGCTACAATTTCAAACAGCGAGGTTACTGGTGGACTACCGTCATTTGGCGATTGTGTGGAAGAGGATGAAATCTCACAAGCGCTTGCAGCTTCCATGAGTAAATTGATCCCGCTGTCCATATACAATTGGCGGACTGCTCAGCTCGTGCTTGAAAGGGCTGCGTGCAGCATTCAATGTGCACCGATTCTCGAAGGTGAAGCTGCAGCTGCAAGAGAACTGGAGGGCGTCTTCCTGCAATTGTGTCCTCCTGAAGACACTAATGTACATGTAGATGTTGCTGTGCTTCCTGGCTCCGGTCCTACGCGCCAACCTCGACCGTCCCAGATAAACAGTGTTCCGCACGACTTGATTGCGTATAGTCTACGCCACGACATCGCTGATAACTGTTCCCTTGCCGTGGCAGCTTCGGTGGAGTTTGCTCTTGGATTGGGTGTAGGCGATGTGGTGGATGTACTGGATCGGAATGGTTGCTGGAACTATGGCGAAATCGTGGAGATTTACTCGGAAGACAAGATGGGACTCGCAAAGTTCGTGCTATTGCGCTTTTCGCTGTGGTCTGAAGACACCGTCGAATGGATAGCAGCCAGCGAAGGACGCATATTACCACGAGGTGTCGCCGACGGCACACGTCCATGCTCGGTTGGTCCTACCCGTGCCCACCGCGCTCGTGTTAGTTATGACCAAAGTCTTGCGAGGGAGCTGGAGCGGTCTTTCCCTCAGCGACAAGCCAAGCAATCAACAGCTGTGTCAAACATGCTGGTGCGACGACAGCACAATGTTGTGATTCCAAGTTCGATCGATCAGCAAAAGACACCGCAGAAGCGCAAACGAAAGAGGCCGGCCAAATCCACGACTGTGACTCCACCACAAACTTAAAATTGGATCAAGCTGTCGAAAACATATAGTCTGCGTATAACGACATGCAATGCGATAAAATATTCCACCGACTTTCGTCAAGACAAGATCGAGATACAGCTAAGAAACGAAAGAACCAATCGATAAAGGTCGGTGCGCAATGAACATCTAATTTAGCTCCTAGTCTTTGTATTTTTAGGGTGGTCTATGGAGTCAAGTGTCAAGTCTCCGAGGTAGCGTTCTGAAGCACTGCAGAAACCATGCCGGCACCCTTGCAGCGCAACAACTTTCGCTGTCCACCTGATGGCTCAAAATCACCGCAAGCTACGGCATCAATGTCTGCAGGTGTCGCTGCCATGGGGGGTACAGGAAGTCCTGGAAAATATCACACTGAGTTCCCTGCACGGCAACGCAAACGCCTACAGGTTGGATCAACGAATTTGTCAAAGAGCAACTCTATTGCAGAGGTTAATGGGCTATCCAGTCCTGGATCCTCGGAGTCAAATGTCCCTGCTGCTGTTGATCGAATCGGAGAAACGAACGTCGCTGCGATGAAAGCTACCCTTGTGTCGCCGCAATGCCGAAGTCCCTCAAACTACAGGTCTAATGCTTCAGAAAAGGTGACACCTCTCGTTCTGCGGACTGAGGTTCGGCGGTTGAGTGCTCTGACCCCATCTAACAGCAGTAGGAGCACCGATGAACGTCGTGATGGTAGTATCACACCGAAGCAAGCTTCCAACACCATTGCACACGAGGCAACTGAACTGCCAGGGCTACAGTCCGGAGGCAACAATGCTCACGAAGCCATATCTTCCAGACGGTCAGCTATTAATCACTACTTAGCTCATGAAAGCGATACCTCCAGAACTCGCACTTCCCTTGAGAAGGAAAAGGTAGCACTGGCGAACAATCGTGCCAAGCTGTACGATGTGTTTATCGAGAAATATGGTTCCGTGCGTGCTGTCTTCCGAGCTTTTGATAATGATGGCAATGGAATGATTTCGGCGCAATGCTTTCATGACATGGTGGAGGCTGCTGAGTTGGACTTGGCCCCTGAAGAAACGCGAGCTCTCTACAGAACCGCCGACATCAACGGCGACAATACTGTGGCATTTCACGAGTTTGTACAAATGTTCTGTCCAAGTGCTACTACAGCTGATCCCACCGCCCCAGCAATTAGTGCATATAGTCCCGTGAAGGACCCGTTTGGACCAACACGAGATCCAAGTTCGTCGGTGGCGATAAAATATCGTACTCCCTTGGAGCTGTCGCCCCGTTCCCGAAGACGTATGAAACAACTGCGCAAACAGGTGACCGATGAGCTTCGCCGAAAACACGGGTTAGCAATTGGTGTGCGTGGTGGAAAACCCGAACAACTGCTCGCGTACGCCTTCAAAAATGTGGATTCAGATAACGACGGCTTTCTGTCGTATAGCGAGGTTGAACATGCATTGGGGCGTGGATTTTTGCAAATGGAAGACGTTATCCCAGCGGTCGAAATGCGAGAGATGTTGCAGCTGATGGATCGAAATGGTGATGAACAGATCAGTCTACGGGAGTTTGTGCACTATTTTGCTGTTGGGGAGCGGGAGGTGGCCACCGACCTGATAGATAACGCGCGCAAGAAGGAGCTCGTAGCCTTGCACGCCAAGCGTACGGTGGAATTGACGCCCCGTGATATCGTCGACCCGTTATTTGCCGAGCGGAAGAACGCTGTACTTCAGCAAGAAGACCCCCGCCCACATACGAAAGAAGTTACTCCTGGTACTTGTCTTCCAGAGGGGCTATGTAAGCGAACTGCTGCAATCATCAATGCTGTTAGAGGGGCTGCATCTCCAGCTCAAATCTTGAGCGGTGAATTTGATAGGGAAAGCAAAAGAGCGCTTCCAACTTCGACTTCGTCCCTACAACTCGAGATTGACCGCCGTCCCGCAACATCATGCGGTACTGGTGGTCCAGCCGTTGTAGTGTTGTCCCCAGTCTCTCCTGACCGATTTTATCATCGACGTCGTGAGCGCACGGACTGGACCCGTGTTGGAGGCAATGGAATAGGCCCCGATACCGGAATGTATCAATCTACGCAGGAGCGCTTTCAAACAACAACCGGTGAGGCGTACAGTCCTTTGTATCGCGCACCGCCATCCGCTAAGGGAGACAGCGACGACTCGTTTCTTATGATGAGAGCTGGTAGACCTTCGACAACAATCGAGGAGGATGCACGCCGTGCACGACGCAAAGCGAGATACGAACGAACGCAAGCTCTTGTACAAGAATTTGACAATGTGCACGCTCAGGAGGAACGATTGAAGGACTGGAAGTCACGAGCCAACGTGCGCAAAGTCGCGGGTGAGCGATTCTGCTACCTTGACAGATTGCAAGATAGGGAGCAGCGGGTGGCATCTCGCGAGGACCGCATGCAACGCCGTCATGGCGGTGCTAGCTTTCTCAGAATGTGGGCAGGCAGTGCCGATTCTCAGTTTAATCAACCCCCAGGGTGATGATTTTGGCGGTTGTACTAACGTTATATGCCGGCAACAAGCAAATATAAAGTAGATACTTCATTTACATGTACCATAGAGAAAAAAATTCTTGACATGGCCGCTACTACACTGTATTGATCAGTACCATTAGTCAGGAGAGCGTTCACTAGACGATGCGCTGCTCATCCCGAGAACTCCTCAACAAGTTCCGACGAGTTGGGGCTCTTGATGCGGCGCACCCACTTCCCAGTGACCAGGTCCTGGCGGAATTCGGCTGTTCTGTAGGTGAACGGGAAGTTCGTACGCAGGAATCGCGCGTCCTCATAGATCTCATGGATTTCTTCGCCTACTTCGAAGTTGGTGAGCGCTGCCAGCTCGCTTGTTTAATAGCGCATGCAAACATGACACTCGGTAAGAAAATCGATCCACTAGCAAAAACGTTACTTCGATATACGTACGTGAAATAGTCCTTCTGACGAGCTCCAAGCTGGTGCAGCTTCCGCGCGCCATCCTTAAGGGTTCCGACGTAGGCGTAAAAGTCTTCGTACATCTCTTCCTTTGATGGAAGGAGCGCCGATCTACCGAACACGCGCGCAACCCTTCGAGCTTGAAGCTGGAAGCAGAGGAACGGCAAGTTGCTGAACGGCAGGCCAATGAAGGCAGCCGTGGGGTCCTCAATGGCGAACAACTGCTTGTAGACAGGGGCTACAGCGGTTCCGTTCGTTGTGCACCCCAGCAAGTCAGCAGCAACCTCGTCGCTCATGCTGTTAGATTGGACGAACGCCTGGGGGAACAACAACTCGGACGGGAACAAGTCCTTAACGGTGTACAGGTAGCCTGTGCAGTGCATAATCTCGTCAGGCGACGAGATCGACGACCCATCCGTGAACACCACCGAGCTGTCGTCAGCAATATGGTCAATGGCAGGTTTAAGCACGCGCTTGTCTTGCGGATCAATAGCATTCGGATCGTAGTCGAGAGTTGCAACGAACACCGACGCACCACTTCGGGCAAGCTCAAGGGAAATATCTTGGCCCGATGGCCCCCGTCCAATGACCACAACACGCTACAGCAATGCACACAAATATAAATGCCAGAGCAATGCTACACAATGAAATACGTGTACATACCTTGCCCTTGTAAGGCTCCGGCGTGCGGTATGCTCGAGAGTGGGACACAATCCCTTTGAAGTGTTCAATGCCATTGATCGGAGCCAGCGAGGGCCTGGAGAAATGACCATTGCACACCACCACACGATCGAAGTTTTCTTCGTAGTCTCCCTTTTCCTTGGACGACACGCCGATCTTCCACTGGTCGGAGACCTTCGACAGACTCGTGACCGACGAGTTCAGGCGTACAATGTTGTCCACTTCGAAGTGCTTCGAGTAGTTCTGGAGGTACGTGAGCACGTCATTGTGGGAAGGGAAGCTAGGTACCCCCTCTTGGAACGGGAACTCCTTCAGCTGCATGATGGCCGTCGGTAGGTTTGTGTGCAGTGACTGCAGTGCCAACGAAGAAGCAGAGATCAGATACAGCCTGCTTTGTTAGCACCCCCGTGTAAAACCTTTACCACCAGCTAGAGCGCACCTTGTAAAGCACAGATGATGGGGCGTCGGCAGCCTCGTCGTACTTCCACACACCGCCCACATTGCCAGCCTTCTCGAACACAACCACCTCGTGCCCCACGTCGCGCAGACACTTAGCCGTGACTGGTCAAACAGAACAACAGAAATTAGTGCATGCCACTGATAGCAACAAACACAGTGCAAATTACGCTGGCCACGTACTGATGCCGGCTGCGCCGCCGCCGACGATTCCCACGCGAACACTCTGCGCCTTGACAGACATCGCGCCAAACTGAAGTGGGGTCTGACTCAGGAATCTAGACTACATGTAGCGATGTGGGGGTCTGACTCAGGAATCTAGCCAATCCAAAGTCTCGGCTGGCAAACGTCAAGGGCACTGAATTGACACGACACAGTAAGTGTCTGTCCAAATCGCCGCCGTTTCATAAGTTCAGAACGTGTCTCGACGAAGGACCAGCCGATTCTGACCAGCATGGGAGAGGAGGACACTCTGCCGGACCAGTCTCCGTTCCCGCCGCTGCAATTGACATTCGAGGAGCAGCAGCACTGCCACGATCTCAGTCTGCAATTGCTCGAGCGCACACTGCACAGCTACGATGAGCGTCTGGCTGGAGTCACGCCCAGACACCACGCGAGTCTCGACAGCGCGCGCTGGAAGCTGCAGAAGACGCAGCACAACGCGTCGCTGTATTCCGAGCGTGTTCGCCACATTCGAACCGACCTCCACCTCCCCGATGACAATTGGCAAGACCCGACTGTTCTTCTGATGGTGGGGACCATCCCAGCGCCACTGGACGAGGTCATGTACGGCATGTCGATCCCCACCTTTGAAGCGCTAAAAGTTCGCGTGTCTACGCTCGGAGACCAAGAAGTCGGCGGTGCCATGCTCGCTAGACTCGTTGGACCAACCGAAGACCAACCATTTCAGAGCTTGTCCGTCATGTACATGGCGAGTCAATTGCCGTGGCTGGTGAGCAAGGTAGTGAGACCGAGAGACTTCGTGTTGCTGTCGGCGACCGGAGTCATTACGACGAAAGATGGAGAACGCATCGGATACGACTTGTTGCAACCGGCACCGCTGCTGGAGTGTCCGCCCTTGCCAAAGCCCATGATCCGCGGGAAGTTCATGTTCGGCGCGTTATATCGAGAGCTGGAAAACGGGAATGTGGACGTGTACATCCAGCAGTATGTGGAATCGCTGGGCAACCTCATGGAATCCTTCATCATCAGCTCGACGTGGCAGTCGCTTCTCGGATTCTTGAGATCTCCGATACTGTCTGAGCTCAAGAAGTTGCAGTGGTGTATCGCCAACATGAAAAGCGCGCGTCGCCGAGGAATCGCGAATGAGTTGTCCGGGTATTCGCTGAACTGCTCCCTGTGTTCCGTAGCATTTGGACGCTCGGCTCGTAGTCGACACAGTGATCAGCGCAATTGTGTGTTGTGTTTGGCGCCAGTGTGTTCAAACTGTCGTGAGGAACGAGTCTTCAAGATACTGGATCGACACCCCAAAAAGAGGCACATGACGATCAGGAAGAAGCAAGTTTTTATCTGTCGGCCGTGTCTGGATTTCGTGCACAGCCAGAAACCCGCCGATATTGCGCGGTATAACACTATGGAGCAGCTTACTCCATCCTCTGTTTCCACTGGAGTTTCCAGTGACAACGCATTCGTCCCGTGTGGCTTGCTCTATGGCGATTCGCAGCCTTCGTGGTCTCCAGCACGTTCCTTGTCAATGTCAAGTGAGTCATTTGAGTCGTTTGGCTGGGATGCTGATCCGTAGATAAGCGATGAACTAACGAAAACAAAGCTTTTGGAACGCTTTCCTTTTGTGCATAAGCTGCAGGAAGGCATGGCCGTTCCGCTAGCTGGGCAAGATTTTTTTTTCGTGGAGTATGTCGTTACGTTCATTACACGATTATGCAAAGTACTTCTACATGCAGAAGCAGACACAAGCCGTTTCGTTGCTTTATCCCGGTTCGTATGCGTGCAAATATCGAAATTTCTAGCTGAAAATCTTGACGAGGTCGTCGGCATTGCCATCGCTGGGTTTGTGACGACGGACCCACTTTCCGGTGACCGGGTCCTGGCTGAAGTCGGCCGAGCGGAAATCGTGCGGGAAATTCACACGGAGGTAGGCGGCGTCCTCATACATCTCGTGGATGTTCTCATCGACAATGGTGCCGGAACGAGCTCCAAGTTCCCTGGATATGCAAAACAAGTCAAATTGTCAGTTCAAGTACCGGTAGCACAACATAGTCAAGCCAAAATGGTCTAACTCACGTGAAGTAGTCCTTCTGCAGGCCATTCAAAGAGTGCAGCTTGCGGGCTGGGCCCTCAATCTTTCGGAGAGCATCGTAAAAGTCCTCGTACATCGTCTCCTTTGACGGAAGCGGCGATGTACCATTAAACACTCGTGCAACCCACTTGGACTGGAGCTCAAAACACAGGAACGGCAGGTTCGAGAACGGCAGACCGATGAATACAGCAGTAGGGTCTTCAATGGCAAAGACGTGCCTGTACACGGGGGCCACTGCAGCTCCAGCTGATACCGTTTCTCCCAAGTCCTTTGCGACCTCGTCGCTCACACTGTTCGGAGCCACCGCAGTCTGAGGGAACAGAAGCTCGGACGGGAAAAGGTCGTTTACCGTGTACAGATAGCCCGTACAGTGCATGATCTCATCTGGTGCAGCGATCGAGGAGCCATCCGTGAACACAACCGTGCCATTCTCAGCGATGTGATCAATTGTAGGCTTGAGAACGCGCTTGTCGTTCTTGTCAACAATGCTCGGGTCGTAGTCAAGAGAAGCAACGTACACTTCCTTCGCACCACTCCCCACCAGCTCCAGCGAGATGTCTTGGCCCGATGGCCCGCGGCCAATGACAAGCACACGCTTGTTCTGGTATGGCTCCGGGGTGCGGTACGAGCGCGCGTGCGATACAACACCTGAGAAGTTCTCGATGCCCTTGATCGGTGCCTGGAATGCCTGGTTGAAATGGCCATTTGCCACCACAAGGCGGTCGAACTCCTCATCGTACGCTCCCTTCTCTTTCGACTCCACACTGATCTTCCAGTGCTCTCCCACCTTCGACACACTCGTCACCTTTGTGTCCGTGCGGACGAACTCGGCAGCACCGAAGTGCTTGGCGTAGTTCTGAAGGTACTCCAGCACGTCGACGTGCGACGGATAGCTCGGAAGACCCGCCTGGAAGTGGAAGTCCTTCAGTTGCATAATAGACGTCGGGAGGTTTGTGTGCAGCGACTGAAACACAGCAAAGGGCATTGCAGTTGCTGTCAGCACCGTTACCAAAACCAACAAAACCAATTCCAGCGTGCACCTTGTAAAGCACTGAGGATGGTGCATCGGCAGCGTCATCGTACTTCCAGATGCCTCCCAGGTGTGAGCTCTTCTCGAACACCACGACGTCATGACCAGCCTCTCTCAAGGTTTTGGCTGCGACTGCCAAAACAAAGCAGACAACATCGAGTGAGACGGGGATCAACATCTGCTCCGAGGTTGAAGTGGAGAAAGGTACTGATACCAGCGGCGCCACCGCCGATGATACCCACGCGTACGCTCTGAATCGAGTTATGCACCATTGCTCCAAATTGAAAATGAAGCTGCATTACTCGGATCGATCCGCCGACGAGTTCCCAGACGACGTACCGTCACATCCCTCTCGTCCACTGGGAAACGGTGTGGACCCCCCCATCCTGTCTGCACAGCAACAAAGACAAGGTGGACCTACGGCTCGAAGCTGCTTGCGCATTTGGCGATGCTTATGGGCTCTCGCTTTGCCTTGCCTGGGCTCGATGTGCCTGGATAAGCTTCATCGCAATTGATGCATCGATCAGGGGTGGATTGGCGCAGGCACTGCCAGTGGCAGCGAAATTTGACAACCATGAGCTGAAGTTACTTCCGCTCCGTGAAGTTACACTACGGCTCAGATTCCAGCGCGAATGCAAAGCGTGTTCCCGTCCTCCCCATCGCCTGCGCACTGCAGCGCGTGACGCGAAGGCTGTATCACCGCAAAAGCGCGAAGCGAGCGGCCAATGGTCTCACCGACGCCAAAAGCGTCACAGCAACCTCCGTTATCACCACATCGGGGCTGCATTGCCTCGAGTCGAGGCGCTCGATGAGCGTTCTGATCAACTTTCGTACATTGCTGATGTCCGAATGGAGAACACTTCAGAAAAAAAGTAATAAGGCTAATCATAGTATGATAGCGTCCAAAACATCGATCCTCGGGAAGATATTCGTGACACCTTCGCAGCTGAATGCAAACTTCGAGCAGCATTCAAAATAGCCTCAGCCTCAGCCATGATGAAAACTGTGTTCGTTTCGCGTTGCATTGGTGAACTTGACCGGACTTGGTAGCTGTCATTGTCAGTGTGAGCTAAAAACTCCGGTGCAGCGTGGCCTCTCGAGACATGAGGGCTGTCCGCAACTTGGACAGCAGCCTGGTGATGCTGAGAGGCCCGCATCTCGGCGGGCGGAGCGGCTTCCCGATCTCGGCCCGGCAGCTGCTGTTCCTCATGTGGATGAGCATCGGGGTGGCCCCACTGCTGCTCCAGGCGAGGAGCTACGTGCGATACGTGACCCCACACAAGATTTCAAAGAGTTTGCTGCCCCTGGAGGCAGATGTGCATGAGACTGCCGATCTACTTGACAACTGCCCAGTTGAAGGCCTTTTCGTCGCTGGGATCTGGTGGAACGTCACGCCTCTCTATTATTTCCAAGCTCAAGATGGCAAACTTTGCCATTTCGTCGTGCCCCAGTACAACATCCACGGCAACTACTTTCTCGGGAATAAACCCACAAATGCGTCGTCGACTACACCGTCAAGCTGCGCGAATGCTAGCTACCCGTTCAAACACTACTTTTACCACGGCAGCATTGGCTATTTTGCGTTCTATGAGGAGGCAAGAGGGACCTACTGTACTATCGACAGAACTGCGTATGTGCTGGTAGGAGGCCTGGGGACGTATGACTCCAACGGGGCTCAACTTGCGTATGATCGAGGTAGCACCGAGTATCGGGAATCGTACTGGTATGGCATCAGTGGCTCTGTTTGGATAGCGTATCGGATCTTGATGCTCAGGAAGAGCTACATATCGTGTAAACGCTACGGCAAAAGATGCGATCGCATGTGTGAAAGACTTCGCCTAAATGACGCTGTGGTGTACATTCAAGAGAGTATGAGGCTTTCAGCATACGATGCCAGGAACTACCATCGACTCGCACTATTGTACCTGCTAGTGGAAGGGCTTATGGGTGATTTGTTCCTGCTTATTGCGCAGGATGGAATGATCGGACGCTTGCAGTATATTTCGCTGGGCTACAACTTATCTGGCGTGATGTCAATGCTGTTTGAAATACTGGAAACTATGCGCTGGCTTGACGAGCGACTGCGATGTCTGTTAAAGAGACTTTTGTTCAACTATGAAACGATGCTTCTTGGCGAGTGCGTTTGCGCCGGTGCGATGCAGCACTACCTTACCGCGTTGAACCGCTCAAAAGGTTTCAAGCACTCCCAGCCCACCGCAACATTTGTCTCGCCTTACGTATGGAGCTTAGTCGGCCATGGTGTCATTGTTCTCGGCTGCGTGCTAGTTTTGGTATCCGTACGATCTCTTGGGGCAATTATCTACATGCGATGGCGATACGGTTGCTTTGCGGTGCTCACCACCGTGTGCTGCGTAGAAACTACTCTGGGAATACGCGGCAAACTAGTTGTATTAGGCGGATACTCCTATGAGAACGCGAAGTTGTACTATAAGGTCGCAACTTTGAAAGCGTTTGGAATGATGAAGATGATGGAGGAAGACGGACACGAATTTTTGGTGCTACACAAGCTCTACTGGGTTGCGATCCCTCGGCGGGATCTGTTCGTAATTGGAGCTGTTCATGGGACGCAAGTTCAACCATGCCCAGAACGGTTTTGTACTGGAGTTGTGACCTCATTTACCCAGGTACTAGGCGGGCCTGTCGGTGGAACGAGTACCAGACGCTGGCTTCGCGGTGCCTTTGATAACAGGGTGGACTTGGAGCCAGCAAATATCAAAATTGCAATTCCTCGCGCGGTGTCTTCAATACAAGTGGATTGTCCCCAATTACCATCTCCTGTGAAAGTTAACGTAAGTCGACCAGCCGTACTTGAGTCATTACGATCATAATATGTTGATGAGTGCCATAAGCATTTTTTTATTTTTTATTTTTACTGCTGGAAGTGCGTGCAAGTTTGGCTTGAGGTCTTTTAGGTAACCGATCGGCTTGCCATGAAGGGCGACCAGAAAGAGGGACACCATGCAGTTCGCGGATACGGGAAAAATACTTACTTCTTCTGGTGTGGATGTGCGTCAGACTATTGCCTACGTTATTACAGCTACGTGGCTTCGTGGTGCTCGTGACTCCGTACAAAATTTCGTTCCACCTGATAGACCCAGCTAGCTCAACCAGAGTGTTCGTTGATCTGAGCAAACTGTGCCCCGTCAAAGAGTTCCACATTGCTTATGTCTACTGGAACCATGCCGACTCATTACTTCACTTTGGAAAAGAGTCGACTTGTAGTACTTTGCTATCGGCTGGTGCTCGATTTTTCCTGAGCGCGATGTTGGTAGTGCTATTAATTAGCTTCTTTATCATATTTTGGGTGGAAGTGGTAGTGCGCGAAACTATCCCCGGACTGCCGGTAAGAAGCTCATGTGTGTGCTTACCTTCACAGCTTCTCTAACGTATGATCTAATCCTTTGCAGACGACTCCATGTCCTCAACAAGCCGAGAGCCGTGCTTCTTTGTCAGCCGCTCCGTCAGCATTTCCTTGAAATCATTCATGATAGCATTCTCGCGTTGTTGCTTCTCTTCGAAGTTAATCAGTGCCAGTGCACGCTTCTCTTCGGCCGTGTACACCTGGTTTTCCTTTCGGATGCGGACTGCATTCATACGCTTGTGGCGACTACCACTCATGACGTAGCCTAGGTTCTCCAAGTTGTCGATTTCCTCACCGTTCCATCCCACTTCACCACGACGTGGAATACGCATATTCTTCTGCACAAACTGTGCGATAGCAGCACCTTCACCTGGGAGAAGTGCTTTGCCATAGTTCAGCGACGAAGCAGCAGTCTCCTCAGCTGCTGGGAGTGGCTTTGGTCCAATCTCCTCATCACTGTCGTTGGCGTGTCGAGTCCCTTGCACCGCTTCCTTAAATTTGACCGCTTCTCGTTTCTCATCGTCCACGTCACTCATGCTGTCACGACTCTCGATGCTTTGCTTGCGAGCTCTTTCCTTCCTCTCAGAAGCGACCGAACCATCGGAGTCACTGCCACTGGCACTTTTGCTACGTGAACGTCGACGGCGTTTGCGTCTACTTTTGCTCTCCTTCTTGAGTTTCTTGCTCTTCTTCGAGCTCTTCTTCTTGGACTTGCGTTTGCTCTTCTTTCGGCGACGTCTTTCCTCCTCACTGTCCGAGCTTGACACGTCCGACTCCGACGATCTCGACCTGGATCTGGATCGACTAGACCTCGATCTAGATCTAGATCTAGACGGTGACTTGGATCTCGACCTGGATCTGGACCTCGATGGGGACGGCGTGGTCTCCCGTTTCTTCTCCTTCTTGATCTTCTTCTTCATGGGCGGGGGGCTCGGGATGTTTGCCCAGATGCTGAAGTCCTTAGCGTCCCGCTGCCTCTTCCTCTCCTCGAAGAAGTCATCGGTCTGGTCGTTGCTGTATCTGCCTCCTCTGCTCTTGAAGCCGCCGCCACTGGAGCCTCTTGAGGGGCCATAGCGACCCATTGGCTCCCTGTCCCCGCCGCGCACATTCGACGAGCTTTGGCGTCCTCGACGTGGGGAACGAGAGCGAGAACGGGGACGTCGACTGCTGCTACGGCTGCGACGCCGTCTTGAGTCTCTGTGCGCACTGCGGCTTCGGCTGCGACTGCGTCGAGATGACGGAGTCCGATACCGACGGCGAGGACTCGTGCTGCGCCCCATGCTGCGAATGGTGTGGTACAATGTGATACAATTGTGGTGGCCACCATTTCGGACTTAACAGAGTGGTGTTCTCTGGATATTTTGTATCCAGAGTTTAGGTGGGTTCGTGAACCGTCGACTATCCTGTGTAAACGCATATATGGTTATATTGGTAATTTCTGATACGTATCCTTATTATGATTCTACATACTAAAAGATCGTAATAACTTATGTACTTTAAGATCCGATGCAAACGAGAGTGGATGTTGACCCAACCGGTAAAGAACGACATTCGCGCGACATGCAACTAAAGCGACATTCGTGCGACTGATACCTGAAGCAACATTCGCGTGACGTTTGCACGATTTGTGACGCTTTTAGGAGCAATATAATTTGTTATACCGGTATTAAAATAACAGTTAAAACTATTAGTCTCCCAGAGGTACATTATGACATCGCGGCTCTAGATTCAGATAATCAACTGCTGCTGTTATTGCTGTATTCCCATGGCCACTCGCGGCTCTAGTTTCGACTAATCAATTACCACCTGCCGCTATCACTGCAGTACTATCAGGTGCCGAATGAACTCATGCTGCTGCCGCAACCGCTTAGTTGCCGCACGAAATCAGTGAGCTCGCGGGCGGGTCTCTGGGTTAATGGGCTTCGGACAAAGTAAAAAAAACAGAAAAAAACTATCTCGGAAAACTGTGGGTACTTACTCCATGTAGTTTCTACACTAGAGTCAAATTGTAGCTACTGTAGCTTCTAGATTTAGCCGGAATTCACAATAATACTATTCTGTGATAGTAAATTACTGTAATCAATATCCAGAGCTTTCCGGGCAACGCACGGCATTAGTACCGTAAGTGATCAAATCTTGGCTATTTACAGACATGATCAGGTGAAGCGTTTGGCCGGAACCCGGGGTCCCAGCCTGCCCCGCCAGCTGGAAAAACTACCGATATTACTACGTATCTTGGTATTGAAAAATGTATTAGGTATAAATTGGTTAACTATTTCCTTGTTATTTGCTGCGCTGAAGAATTGTAACATCGATTAGTCTTCACCTTCTTTCTTTTCTTGGGGCGACTGAGTTTTCTCTTGTGTTTTGAAGATGTCGCCTCAGCTGCTGTTGGTTTATGCGTAGCTGCATTAGCTGGAGCGTTGGCAACTGAGTCAGGAACCGAGGGATACTCCTGCGGAATCGAAAACTATTTGCAGAGAGCGACTTTATTTTTTTCTCGGACAGGACCTCAGTAGTTGTTCGCGGCGGGCGGAGGCTTCCCAAATAGTATTTGGCAAATACTTCGAGCTGCAGGTCCAAACATCTCGTGAAAAACCGCTTTAGGAATCGAGCTCAACCAAAAATAAATAATCCCTCTGAGTCTCAGTTTTATTTGCGGGAACCCGGGGTCCGGCCAAACGCTTCAGGTGCTGATTGCTACCACGCGAGCATGGCCTGGATGGCGTCAATCCGGGCGAAATACTCCTTGGTGACCTTGTTCGCGATGGCCTTGCGGAGCTGCTTAACCTCGTCGTCGCCGCGAATGTCGTCCAAAAACGACAGTACGGCCTCGAACTCGTGCTCGATACTTTGGGAAGTGGCGAGCGCTTTTGACCTGGTGAGCTGCGGCACTTTCCGTGCGGACTTCTTCGGCTTAGCAACAGGCTCCGAAACTTGTTCGCCGCGCTCTTCTTTCTCCAGCCGCTCCAGCTCTTCGTCCACGTCGTACGAGTCCCACTTCGTCTTGAGCTTGTTGCCCTGCGAGTCGAAGTGGTAGTCTGCAGTAGTACAGCACAGCAACCATTAGCGAAAGAACCACAAGAGAAACCCTTCCTCATCAACCTGACGCTAAGTAGACAACAGCACATTCCAGACTCACATGAGTTCAACGTCGAGTTGGCAGCCAGGTCCTCCTCCTCTTCCCCAGCCTCGCCGGCGGCCTTCTTGGCTTCGTACTCCACCAGCTCCTTCGCCTGAGTCTCCAAGTGCATTAAACGCACATCAACCTCCGTCGCAATGAGCTCCACCTTCCTCAGCAGCTTAATGGACTCGCGACGCTCCTTCAGCTCACTGAGTCCATGCAGACCACACGTCGACACCAAGAGCTCCGTTAGCAGCCACCACAAGCCAAAACCACCAAGCATACACACCAGCAAACACCTCGCTAGAATTCAACAGTAACCACTCACATGTGTCGCTGGTACTGCCAATATGCAAGCGGCACGGCCGCCAGCGCCGCGGTCGCCGCTGCCACTTGCCACGCTCGACTCGACATCGTGTCAATTGACTTGCCACAAGTGACAAGCCACGTGATTCGGAAATAGTCGCGAGTGTCCGAATTTCTATCCTGGAGAGAAACGCGTTTCTAAAGGCCCTGAGCTCCTGCGCATAATGGGCAAGAAGACGAACTGGACTACGACTGAGAATGAATTGCTCTGTCGCGCGTGGCTGGGTGCTAGCGACCTGCAGCTCCACGGAGAGGAGCAGAAGGCCGCCAACTTTTGGAGTGTAGTGCACGAGCTGTTCCACCAGGAGGTCGAGACGGCAGTGGAGCGGCCGCTTAATGGGGTCAAGGTCCGCTGGACCCGCATCAATCGCGAGTCACAGAAGTTCGCGGCCATTTTCAATGAGCTGCAGAGCAAGGGCATGAAGCACGCGGAGGAGAGCGGCGGGGACTCGGGAGATGCCGCAGCCGTGGCGCTGCTCACGGAGCAGCAGTGGATCGACGAGGCGAAGGACATCTACCTCCGCATCTACAACTCCAAGTTCACCTTCGAAGGCTGCTGGAAACTGCTGCGCTACTCGACCAAGTGGATGCAGCTCTTCGCCAACGGCAACAGCAACCCGGTGCTCGCCATGAACGCGCTAGCTGCCGCTAACGCTACAGCGGCGGCAGCAGCGGCTCCTCCGTCGACCACCAGCAGTGAGCACGATGTTGTGACACCGGACAATAGCAGCAGTCCTCCTTCTGCTGCGATGTCAGCTCCTCCACCTCCTCTGTCAAGTGAAACGACGCCGTCAACAGTGGCTGCAGCGGCAGCAGTGGCTTCCGCAGCACAGGACGGCACGTTCATCGTCCATCCTAGTCACAAACGGCGAGCAGATGCATCTCTGGAGTCGTTCGCACACCTCCCAAGTCACCAGCAGATGCACCTTCAAGGACTAACGAGTACGTTGGTTGAGGAACTGAGACGACAGAACGATCTTATGGAGGACCAAAACGCCATCGCGCTACTCAAATTGGACGGCGAGATGGTCACGGACGGCGAAGCCCGACACGTCTTCCAGCTGCTTCGGACTCGGTACCTAAAGAAAGTGCGCACAAGTCACGGATACAGCAACAACGGCAGGACCAGCACCTTGGTGTAGTTAGGACATCTTCCATCGTGGCTCCATGCCATGTAGTGCCATGTCAACACGTACATCTGATTCTCTACATCTGATTCCAGTTTCGTATCCAAACCGTCGACACCCACCAAATAGAAATGGAGTCGTTGACACAGTCCAACGACTTCACAGCCGCCGTGGCGGCTACCCGGCAGTACTGGGGCTCGGAGCATGAGCACAATGACGCTGAACTGTTTGCCAGAGCTAGATGCCAATGGGAAGACGCGAAGGGCGAAGACACGGCGACCAGGGAGTTCGTGCTGCAGGTGGTGGCCTGTCGACTGGAGGAGCAACTTCTGCTGTGGCTACTGCAGTTCCACGCATCCGATGCTGCGGAGCGTATGCAAACGCTGTTCGAGGTGTGCTCGGATTCGTATTTTACGGCGGAAGGGCTGGAGCTGCTGTCGCCGGTGTTGGATACGTTATTGACGGCGGCTGTGTCCCGAGCTGCGGCTTGTGACCGAAGCGCCGAGAACCGGAAGCGACGAATCGCGGAGATGGTGGAGAAAGTGAATTCGAGTGCGCTTATGAGCAGCGAGGTCCGTAGTGTCGTACGAGCGTTGGTTGTGGCGAACGAGGATGGCGGAGCTTGGAAACAATTCCTGGATCTGCCTAGCGAGCTGGAGACTCGGCTGTTCAATTCACGAAGTGGTCGAGCTTTCTTGGATGAAGTTCAACAGGTCGTAACATTACAGCAAGTTGAAATGAATGCGGCATTTGGGGAATGTGAACGCTGCGATAGTTTGGAAACTGAAATGCAAATGCCTACTGCGGACGTTTTGTGGACTCTCGCCGAGAAGCTAGTGGAGATGGTAACAGCTCAGGCAGAAACAGAAAAGGATGCACAAACCTTGAGCAGTGCAGGTTTCGACACCACTGGCACTTCACTCGTTGTGGAAAATGTGACGGACTTGGAGGAATATTTGGAAGCGAAGGAATCTGTTACCGCCACGGGGCTCGTGGTTCAAGAAGTTATGGCTAGCCGCGACGACGAAAATCTTTCCGCCATTGAGCAGCTCTCGGAAACTTACTCCTCGTTAAATGGAGAGCCGGTGATTTCGAGTGGCTTGCTAGAGAAGGTTTTTGATGAGATGTCAGCAGTGACAAACTTGGACATTCTTTCGGTCCACGCCTCATTTCTCATCAGTTTGCAAATGCGAGCACGACACTGCTTTGTTGATCGCAACGAATCTGCGAAAGCAGAGTTTGAGCGCCGGATTAGGCGAGCCTTCAATCGCCTTACAGGCAAAGTGCGAGATTTGGATCATGCTGCGTCGCTAATTGCGTTGGCTGCTTTTCGCCCTAGCCAAGTCATTCAACAATTTGTCAGAGGTGCTCGAACGGATGTACTTCATCATAAACTGTACTTGAAAGTACTGCGTGAATCTCCTCTGCTACTGGATTGGAACGAAGCATCTGAGGGTGGCACAACCTTCCTTGAGTATGAATTGCAGCAGAATCTGGTTGAGCTGTCGACCAAGCAGAGTTGTTTCGACAGAGAAAGCCAGAACATGATTTCATTCCTCCTATCCCTTGTTGGGCTCTCCAACGGCGCCTTTTCAAAGCACGAGAAGCCCTTGATGACAATCACCAACCTACTTAGTGGAGTGTTGAATCCTCTATACTCCATTCTTTCAAGTGGAGGACGTACGACCCACAGCATGGAAATGCAGCTGAATTTGTATTCACTGATCCAGCAGTTGCTGCAAGCATTTGTGACGGCGGGTGCTGGCTCTAGAATTGATTCCGCCGTTGTGGAAAGCTCGTTCGGCTATATTTTACTGGCTCTGCACACTACTGAATCTCGTGGTCCAGGAATTAACATTTTGATTCGCGAAAGATTGCTTCTGCAGCTAAAAAACATCATGGAGTTAATGGACGAACCAGCGACAATCACTACACGGGGGTGGTTGAATACCCCGCTCAATCCGTCGGTATGGACACTTTTGGGTCTGTTCAACAACGAGTTGGGGAGCGACAAATTATGCACGGGCCTAGAAGACGTGACCGTAGTAGAAGCTTACTTGCAGGCTAGCCCAGAAGAAAAACGCATTGCACCCGTGCGGCTGCTAAACGTGATCTCTGCTGTCCAAGTACTGCTCTGGGGGTTGCTCTGGGATTCGGTACTGGCAGTAAGTGCGTCAGTGGAATCTACTAAGACTGAAACGTGGAGTCTATTAGACATCGTAGCCGAATATGAATTTCCCCAGCCAAGTTCAGCAGCGCAAACCGTGAAGGGAAGTCTCTTGATTCAATCCGCGGTCGCGGAGATGATGCTCGAATGCGGGAGTGTTATCTTCCAGGCCCTATACACAAGCATTATTCCGTATCTGCTGGAGTATGAGTCAATTGAAGCAAATACCTTACCTGAAGAGATTATTATTATTCCGGAATGGACCGCCGAGAAATTACCGAAGCAACCGGAATTTGATCTGCAACTATCGTGCAGGTTGCAGTCCACTCACTCGGCAATGCGTTACGTTGCAAAATGTTGGGGGATTTCGTGTGCTGCCAGCACCCACCTAGCAACTGCATCAAACCCTCTTTTGGTGGAATCTCTCAGCCATGTGCTATCAGCGCTCGATCAGGCTACAACGTCATCCGAGAAATCGCTGTCATGCTCGCTATTTTGCATTCAATGGTTGTGCTTGCTTGCTTCTGCTGCCTACGAGTTGCGTTTGGACGCAATATCAACATGGTCTACCGTTCGAACTCAGACGGAGCTTTCGTTGTTACGGCTGCTGAACCAGTTAAGCCAACTCAGAGGAGCGCAGACAGAGAGTAGAGAAGCACATTTCAGCCAGTATTTTGTCGCAGCTTGGCTGGCTTACCTGCCTGCTGGTCAATTCGAACAAGCTTTCAACTTTCTAGCAAGTAGAAGAAACAACTAAGTCCGTATTCAACACGACAGCGCTGCGATTTTGCTCATGTTAGCTGGAAGTCAGCTCTCTCAGGATTCAATGTGCACTGATCTAGGCACACATTTCGTCCACAATGTGGTTAGAAAGGATGTGGTGAGGGTCCACTTCGTCACGCGCCTTCTTGAACTTGTCGAGCGGGTATCTCTTTTTCAGGCGATCACGGATCTTCTTGCGTTCGGCAGCGTCGGCGGGCCACTCGATCTTCGCCCAGTGCTCTGTCGCTCCATACGGCTCCATAAAGTCGCTGTACATGGCGTAGAACTCCATGAAGCGGTTTTTAATCGCCGTGCGAACCTTCTTCTCCGCCGTGGGCAAGTACAAGATTACACCCACCCAAGAGAAAATCTGATCCGGGTTGGGAGAAGACGCAGGGCTCATCAAAGAAGTACTACGAGCTGTCCATCGCTGCTCGATCGGCGAGTGAGCTGGGATGTCCTCAGCGTCAATGCGCTTAAGCAGCTTCTCCATAAAATCAAGCTCAAGCGTTCCGGCGCACGGGAACGAGACCTCCTCCACGAGCTGCTGGCCACCACAGTCGAAGCCAATGATGTCGTCCGAGTACGCCACCCGGTAGCCTTCGCTGAGCTTCCAGAACTGCTTCTCCACCTCGTTCACACGAATGACGTGGTTCTTGTCCAGCGGGTTGATCTCAAGCAGTTTGTCGCGCATCTTTGTGAAGCTCCAGTCAAGATAGTCGGGCTCCGGATTACCCTTTGTCAGCTCCAAGTACAGCTTCCGGGGAGCCTCCATGCGGACGTCGTCGCTGTTCTGCACCGGTGGGAATCGCTTCTCGTTCAGAGGTTCATCTTCTTGAGCACGACGACACTGCACCACCACAACCGAGTCCGTGTACGGGATCCACATGTAGCGCAGGTGCTGGTACTCGACCAGCCAGCGGTTGTGGTTCGGTCGGATCTCGTCCAGCGTCATCACGGTGGTCTTCTCGATCAGCTTGTGCATGGGCACACACTGCAGCGTCACCTTGGTGACCACACCGAGCGCTCCAAGACCGCATTTCGCCAGCTCGAACAGTTCCGGGTTCTGCGTGGCACTCAACGTCATCTTGCCCTTGGCCGGGGTCTCGATTTCCATCTCGACAATTTGGTCGTCGATGGGCGGGATCCCCGCTCCCGTTCCGTGGCAGCCAGCCTGGCAGATGCCGCCCACCTGCTGGTCACGGATCGACGCCACATTCTGCATGGTCATGCCGTAAGCGCGCAGCTTGTCCAGCAGCTCTCCGACAATGACGCCGGTCTCCACCGTCACCTGCAGCTTCTCCTTGTCCACCTTGAGGATCTTGTCGAGCAGCGCCATAGTCATCAGCGCCTCGTTGGAGTCCGACTTGCCTGCGACCTTGCCCGAGAAGCCCAGACCGTTGGGCGACACGCCGGCGCCCATGCATCGCAGCTTCTGCTTCTTGGTGTGGTACTGCTTGAGCAGCTTCTCCACCTCGTCGACCGTCTCCGGCACGTAGAAGTTCTTCGGGCGGCACTCGTGCGTGGCCGACCAGTTGACGAACTCGTGGTGGTCCTCCTCCACCGTCTGCTTCTTCTCGGCCTGCGCAGCGTCCGAGAGGCCCGCGGAGACGCCCACGGCAGCCACCGCAACGCCGGCAGCTGCGAAGGCCGCTACAGACCTGAAAGATTCCCGCGAAGAGGAAGAGCTCTGCTGACCAGCGCGCGCAGAGTGCAGGCCGGCCGCCTGCACGGTGCGACGGTTGTTCTTCACGGACGCAGCAAGGGCGCGGCGCGCCAGCATCGTCGTCGGTCTCAGCATTGACACGTAGCGATCCAGAGGGCAAGTGGCAAAGGAAGTTGAATTGAAAGTTGAGGAATGTGGGGCTGTGATGAAACGTGATCATAAATTTCGTGGTTCTGAACGAATCAGAATCGTCAGAAAGTCACGTGAGATCGGCTACTTTCCTGAAAATCAGCCTACCGACGCTGGACACGTACACTACGCTACTGGAAGATCGCAAAAGCGGCTTGCTGCCTTGCATGTGATGGGAAGCGAAGCTATCCGGTGGGGGTGATCGATCCTTTACACGGGGCAGTTGGTCTGGATGAACTTGACTGCCGCATGCCAGGCCTTCATTACGGCCGCCTTGGTGGCGTCATTGCTCATGTCGCCGCGGTGCACCCAGCCGTGGTTCTGGTCGGCGAAGAGCAGCACATCCGACTTGGGGCCGATGTCAGCGCGCGCCTTCAAGATCTTGTGCACGCTGCCGTCGGGCTTGACGAAGTCCGGATCGTCACCGGCGGCCATGAGCAGCTGCGGCACCTTGACGTTCTCCGCGAGCTTGTCGACGGCGCCGTCGCCCTTGAGCATGTTCTCCACAATCCACGTAGGGTGGAAGGACACGTGGCCCAGCACGACCGGGTCGGCCTGCGCGGTCTGAGTGGCGCCCACCCACGAGCCCCAGCACATGCCGTAGCTGATGACGCGCTCGACGCCCGCCTCGCCCTTGAGGTAGTTGACTGCGTCCTGGATGCGCGGGGCGAAGTCCTCCGCGAACGTGTACTTCTTGAACCAGTCCACCAGGCCATTCGTGTCGCTCAGGTAGTCGCCGTTCGTGAGGTCCACGACCACCACAGTGTAGCCGAGCTTGCCCAGCATGTCGGCGTCGGCCTTGGTGCGGCCGCTGTCCAGGCCGTAGATGTCCGGGTACGCGATGACGCCGGCCTTGGAGGTGGCGGGGCCCGTCACGTAGATGTTGGTGTTGCCGGCCTTCTTCAGCACGCCGATGTGGGCGGCCGGGTCGCGCGCGGGCTCAGCGGTCACGGGGCAGCAGCTCATGGTGCAGGTTGTTCCTCTTAGTCGCGTCTAAGCGGATCCGGGAATGACACGCTGAAGGATTTGACAATCTCTCGGTCTGGTGGTGTGATTGGGCGCCGCCCAAATTCAGAAAATCCACGTCTACCCATTGGGCAGATGCAGATTTTCTAATTTAAATTACTTGACTTCTAATTTGTATGCGACAAAAGCCAAATTTCTGAACCTGAATGAGATTGCGGCTTCAACTTCCACTGCAACCGCCCGGAGGAGTGATGATCATGGGCGCCGCTCTGAGCAAGGGACCGACACGCTCGTCTGCGGCGCCCGCAGTGACGACCAAGGGCGTCTTCGCGCCGTCTTCGCCCTCCAACTCGCGCGTGGTGGTCCCCGCTCTGACCGACGAGCAGCTGGACCTCGAGGAAGAGCTGCAGGCCAAGAGGTCGGGCCTTGAAGTTTACCATGTATAGGCTATCATGTATACTAATCCTGGACCTATTTACTTGCCACGTAGAGAGGAGGAGGCTGCAGAGAAGCAGAAGACGGCGGTGGCACATGTCGTGGAGAACCTCTTCCCGTACGCGCCAGTGACGGTGCAGACGCAAAAGTATCCGAGCTCCAGCCCCAAAGCTGGTCAGGCATATCTCTGGATCACTGTAGATGAGGCAGAGATCAAACGAAGAGGAGGAGGGGCCAGTGCCGTGCGCTACCCTGTAGGTGTAGCGGTTGATAGCGATGGCAACGTGTTCGTATCGGAGGCTGGCAGCACTCCGAAGGCGAATGCGAACGATTCCCAAATTCCGTACAAGATCTCAGCAGAAAACATTATGGACTTTGCTGCTAATAAGAAAGCGCCTCCGATCATAAAGCCACCTAAGCTGGTGGAAACGCAACAAACGGAGCTAGTTGTGAAATGGAAAAAGTCGATGGATTCGACTGTCGATCGGTATGAGGTGCAGTATCGAAAAGCAGACAGCGTCAACAACACGTGGGCAGGCCTTGCAGTAGTGACCGCCTGCAAACATGTCAGTTTGAGCGGTATCAAATGCCACACGCCTTTTGAATTTCGAGTTCGCGCGCGAAATCCGGGGGGATGGAATGAGTATAGCGATGAAAGTGAGATTTTCTGGACTTTACCGGGCCCACCAGACCTCCCACGGCAGCCTATTGCCGGCGCAGTCTCCAATACGTATGCAAGTATCTTCTGGTTCCCAGTCGAAGCAAATGGGGCCCCACCAGTAATTTATTCTCTTGAGATACGAGAAAGTGGTTTGGGCCAGCAGTCATCGTTTGTTCAGGTCTATGAGGGGCCCGGGACTGGGTTTGTAGTTGGAGACCTCTGTCCCAAAACCGTCTACACTTTTCGACTTCAGGCATCAAACATTGTTGGTGCTACTGGGTTCGTTGAAAGTAAATCCGTGAAAACTATGGCGTACGGGAAACCCGAAATTGTGGAGCTAACGAGTGCCGAGAAGACTGCAGCGTATGATCGCTGGGTGCAGTGCTGGGACCCAAAAACAGAGCAAGTGTTTTACTTTAACAAGTTCACAAGTCAGCGCGTTACGGAAGAACCTCCAGAGCTAGCGGTTGTTCGAGAAGAAAAAGGCTTGGTAAATGTTGAAGAAACCGCTGATATGATTTTCAGACGAAAACGATTTCGATTTCATCGCGATCTGCGTCAAAACATGCATGGACTCAATTTTGGCAGCATACTGAAGATTGAGCTTCAGCGAGAATCAATATTTGAGGGAACGATGAAATACTTTCAGCCTTTAACGAAGAATGATCTGGTTTCCAAGCCCAAGATTTCATTTCAAAACGAGCCAGGAATTGATTCAGGTGGACTCTCTAAAGATTGGTTTCTGCAAGTATCAAAGCTTTCCACCGACAGAAGTCGACGGTTGTTTAAGCTCTGCGACGAGGGTATGTTTGCCATCGATCTCACGTCGTCACAAATACCGAACGTTGCACAGCAGTACAAATTCCTCGGCAAATTCATGGCGAAAGCAATATTTGACAGGCAAACACTGGATTTGCCCTTGTGTGACGTATTTTACAAGCGTTTACTGCAATTATCTACAGGTATAGATGATCTCCACCAAATGGACTCGCAATATCACAAGTCACTGGTGTGGATGCTTGAAAACGATATTACCGATATAATTGATGAAACGTTTAGTGTGGAGATGGAGGGTGCTGGGAAGAAACTCGTGGTCGTAGATCTAAAAGAGAATGGCAGGGATATCCCAGTCACTGATGTCAATAAGATAGAGTATGTGGATTTAGTGGTCCAGTGGCGTACGCAGTTTGGTGCCCAAGTTCAAATGGACGCTTTAGTTCAGGGTTTTACTACGCTGATCCCTCTATCTGCGATTAAAGTGTTTGATATGGCGGAATTGAGAATGCTAGTGAACGGTAAACCAACTATCGACGTGGAAGAGCTAAGGTCGTGCACAGTATTTCAGGGTGGCTATGACGAGCACGCACAAGTAGTGCTCTGGTTGTGGCAGGCTTTGCGTGAGTTCACAATTGAACTTCGTGGTCAGTTTCTGAAGTTTATGACTGGAACAAACAAGATTCCGCTTGACGGCTTCGAGCCTCCGCTGAACTTGACAAAGTCAGACCTTGACCCGCAGGCACTGCCACGGACGCATACCTGTTTCAACCAGCTAGTGCTTCCTGAGTACACCAGCTACGAAACGCTCGTCGAGAAAGTGACGTTTGCGATTACAAATGCGGAGGGCTTCGAGCTCTCTTGAATTAAAGTTGCTGACGACAAAAGAAGGCAAAAGATTGTCGATTATCTGTTCTACACCAGCAACAGTTCAATTCCCACCGCTCAGCTAAAGTCGATTCCCTGGGCAAGAGGAAGCTCCTTACTATAGTTGATAGTGCAGGTCGACCGGCGCATGTACTGCTTCCAAGCATCGCTGCCCGACTCACGGCCGCCACCAGTTTCCTTTTCGCCGCCGAAAGCGCCGCCAATCTCGGCACCACTGGGTCCGATGTTAATGTTCACAATGCCACAGTCCGATCCCAATGGACCCGTCCACTTGAAAATAGCGGCTTGGTTTTTCGTGAACAGCGACGAAGATAGACCTTGAGGAACAGCATTGTTCTTTTCAATCGCCTCCTCCAGAGTCTTGAACTTCAGAGCGTACAGGATCGGCGCAAAAATTTCTTTCTGTTAACACGGAGCACATCCAATGTTGAACCCAGTGAGTCAATCTACAACCAAGTCAATCACCAAGATCAAGTACGTCGTACCTGAACAATCTCAGCATCGTGAGCAATAGAAACGATTGTTGGCTCCACAAAGTGGCCTTCGCCTTCGATCTTCTTGCCGCCGGTCAGAATCTGCACAAACAGCAGCAAATTTGTAAGAACTCATTTTCATCGTGTTTCCTTCGTGGCTACAAGTACACCGGTAGACTCACTTTTCCACCCTGCTTCTTGATAGAGTCGATGCCATCCAGGTATTTTTTCACAGCCTGGGTGTTGTGCAGCGGACCGCACAAAATACCATCCTCCAGTGGATCACCGATCTTCACGTTCTGGTATGCCGACACCAGGCGGCTAAGGAATTCGTCGTGGATATCCTCGTGGAGAAAGAGACGACGCAGCGAGGTGCACCGCTGGCCAGCCGTTCCGACTGCCGAGAACAATGTGGCTCGCAGCGCCATCTCCAGATCCGCATCCTTGTCCACGATCATCGCGTTGTTGCCCCCCAACTCAAGGATGGTCTTACCGAAACGCGATGACACCACCTCGTTCACATGACGACCCACCTTGGTCGAGCCCGTGAATGAAATGAGTTCCATGCACTTGTCATGCAGCATCGTTTCGCCCACTTCAGCGCCACTACCACAGATCAACGAGGCGATCGCGCCGGGGTGGCCATTGCGCTCCAGCACGTCCGCAATGATCTTGGTGCACGCCACTGATGTAAGCGACAGCGACTCAGATGGCTTCCAGATCTGTGTGTTGCCGCACACCAGACTCAATGCAGCATTCCAGAACAGCACCGCGCAGGGGAAGTTGAAGGCTGTGACGATGCCTACGTGGCCCTTGAGCGGGTTGTAGCGCTCCATCATGAAGTGGCCCGGGCGCTCCGAAGGGATCACCGAGCCATTGAGCGTGCGACTGAGACCCACAGCGAAGTCGCAAATGTCAATAGCTTCCTGCACCTCGCCGACACCCTGTCACATAGCATACAACAAGCGTCAGATACTATACCTTCCCATGCAGACAGCACCAATGGCCTACCTCTACGTAGATCTTGCCCATTTCGAGCGAGATGAGCTTGCCGAGAGCGTCACGCTTGCTACGCAGCTCCTCTCCGATCTGGCGCACGATTTCTCCGCGTGCAGGGGCCGGAAGGTCGCACCACTGGGGGTTGGCGTCGTCCATGGCCGCCACCACCTTCTGGTAGTCCGCCTTGTTGCCTGCGCGGACGCTGGCGATGGGCTGGCCGTTCACGGGGCTCACGGACGTGTACACTTCGCCGCTACCGAACCACTTGCCGTTGTACACGCCGTGGTTCTCGTCCTTGAGGCCGAGCTCCTCCAGGAACGGGAACTGCGCCAGACGGCCGGACGCCACGGACATGTGACGGCGGGCCAGTTGCGTCAGCAGACGCGCCGACTGGGAGTGCTTTCCACGGACGAGGCTCAACATGAATTAAGACGACGACAAAGGGCTTGTTGCGGACGATGGCGAATTCGATTGTGTGGATCTCGAAAGGGAACTGCTTGAAGTTCGCTTTGCTATGTGGCGTACATAAATTCGTCGGGATGATAACTTCGACGTCCAATCCGCTGTTTACCCCTGCGTCAACCAGCTGCATTCAGTCCACTGACACTGACGTGGCCTGGCAATCGCTTAGCGTTACCGGTAGTCGACGAGCCGCAATGCAATGATGTACTGCAAGTAGCAGCAGCGAATCAACTGTTAAAATGACAAGGAGCAAGGCCGCTGGACGTGGTTTATTGAGCATTAAATGCAATTTTGTGCACGTGTCTACTACTTCGAAGTACCTGCCAGCCTACTTAAGGTCCCTGGAAGGTCTGCTTCTCGAAGAGATGCAGCGTGAGCGTGGATAGGAAGGCCGGGAACGACCGACATGCCGTCAGGTAGGCAAACACGCGCTGGTTGATCTGCGAGCAGAACTCGCTGTCCAACAGCTCCAACGATCCGTTGGCCTCCATGCGCACGAGCAGCTCATCGTCATCGTGCTCGGCGTAGACAGAGCGCAGACGCAGCAGCTCCATCCCGTTGCTCTTCTTCAGGTCCACCTTGTAGCCCGTCAGCAAGTAGACAGCTTCTCGGTACTGCCGGATTTGATCGCCAAACACCTGCAAACATAGCAGCAGTACCATCAAATTTTTAAAATGAAATCGGCAAGAAGAAAAGCGAATACGCGTACCTGCTTCAGGCGCTGGTTCAGTTTTTTTAGACCCTCCACCGTATCATATGAAGTCGTCGTCGTTAGCCTGTCTTCCGCGGGGGCACTTGGAGTCTGCACAATCAGCCGCAATTCATGAGGTTAAACACTGCAGCGGTAGAACTCGTGCAGGTGCGAAAACGTACCTCAGTATCTTCACCATCTGTGAGTCTGTTGAGTCTTGCCCGCAGCGCTTCATTTTCCTGGCGCAGTTTTTCAATGTCGCTCGTCTTGGTTTTGCTTTGGAGCAGCTCTCGTGTTGGGTTCACAGCTAGATGAACAATTTTTGTGGTCTCCACATTGAACTCCCCTCTTCCAAGCCGCTTCTCAAAAATAGCAAGCTCCATCTCGGTCTTTTCAAGATGTTTGGTAAGGTTTCCATTTTCTTGTTTCGAATCTGCCAGGGCCTTCTCCAGCCGATCAATACGAGCTTCGTACCTCTTAACAGCAGCGGGTGTTGCCATGACATTCTGAGCGGATTCCAACCCCTTAATCAACTCTTGGGATTGCTTCAGGGAAGACTCCAGCAGTGCAATGCGCTTTGCGGGCATTTCATTAGCCTCTTGGTCGTCAAGATCTTTGCCATAACTCTCCAGGATCTCTACCAGCTCGGCATTCACCTTTCGTAAATGCGTGGCCACATTGATCGACCCGTTCATCTTCTCTTGAATCTCAGCCAGCTGCATTTCAAGTTTTGAACAATTGTTTCCAGACGTGATCAAGTCGCTTTGATGCTTTTCACACTGCTTCTCTAGTCGACGACGTTGAATGTCCACAGTGCTCTTTTGTTCGAAGAGGATTTCGAAGGCGTTTTGGCGTGCTTTGTACACTTCCAACACCGCTGCCGCTGGCCTGGTCTTAAGATCTTCCAGCGACACTCCACCTATGAGTAAACAAACTGCGTTTAGACTCCACTCCGTCATGGATAAAATGCACATACAACTAATCGTACTCGTTGCTTCCTTCACAATCGGCTCAAAGTAGTCGTAGAATTGCTTGTGAGCCTCTTCCACAAGCATAGCACTCTCCTGCAAGAGCATCATCCGTTAGTTCAAGCCGACACAACAACGTCTGAACTCATCTTCTAACGAGGGACATACAATGCGCTTGAGGGACTGAGCGTTGCGCTCTTCACTCTGCAGTAGCTTTTGGGTGGTCTGGTACAGTTTTTCCTGCAGGATAGATGACGACCTGGAAGCCTCGATCAAATCCACCAACTGTAATACACACCGCGTGGATTAGAGGTTTACTCAGTTGTGAAGTAAGCAGGGTGTGTACTCACCTCGGCCTTAAGCTTGCGCTCAGCCGACTGAAGCTGCATGATCTGTTCGTTCAGCTCGCGAACATCACGCGCACTGTCGAGTGTTTCCTGCGCGCCAAGCAAGCTGGAAGCTGCGTGTTCAGCTTCCATACTCTTCTGCTTGAGTTGGGATTCTAGCAAACGAATCTTTGATTCAAGGATATTGTCCTCGCTCTGAGGAACATGAAAACGAATAAATACACAGCAAGCATGAAACTAGACATTGCCGACGTGTACTAACCTGAGATGAAGTCGACGACGAGTCTTGGGCAGCTTCCAGCTCGTCCTTCAGGAGCTCAATCTGTCACCCCGCGTATTAACAGAAGCTAGTCAGTTACACTCGTTTACTCAATTTTCTTCAGCGCTATCGCACCTTCATTGCAGATTGCCGAGAATGTGTCCGCAGTTGGCTGGTCGCTTCGAGTGCCTTCTCCTTCCACTCGTTCAGCTTGCCCTCGACAAGTTCCAGCTGAGATTCCAGCTCCACCACTTTCTTCTCCAGCTGCAGCTTCTCCGCTGAGAATTCATTCGTCGCATTCTTCAGCTCCTTGAGCGTCTCTTCCTCCTCAGTCACAGCGAACTTTAGCTGACGGCGTAGTTGGTCCAACTGTACGTCTCGCTCCTTCAGTTCGATCTGGTGTCGCTGCGAGTTGGTCTCCAGCTGGATACGGAGCATGTCCACCTCGCGCTTTAGCTGATCACTCTACCAAATACGCCACACAACTGCAATCAGCCTCGATAGCCCGCCAGCTGTCAATATCCATTAGTGTCTCACCTTGGAGACTGCGAGGCTCTCAATCTCGAGTCTCTGGCGCTTGTTCTTCCGCGCGCTTTCGCTCTCTTCCACCTGCTTCGCTGTGTAATTTCAACAGCCCAACAGCTCATCAGCCCTCCGTCTCCTGCACTGGACTGTATCATAGTCGTCTCGTCCGCACCTTCCCTCCGCTCTTTCTCCAGCTCTCGCACGCGCTCCTGGAGCTGCCGCACATACTCGGGCGAGAAGCTGCTGCTGCTCTTGGACAGCGTGTTCATGTCGTCCAGGAAGCTGTCGCTTGACCCGCCTTTGGACTACGAACGCAAGAGATGAAAAGGTTGCGAGGCGTTGTGTACAGCGTTAGGCTTCAACTATAAGGAGGAAGTTGAAACTTCGTGCACACCTTCACAGAGCTGCTGTCGTCCACGTAAAACACTTGCAACGGGTCCTTTGGGATCGGAGAGCACAGGAGCGACGAAGACAGCGCCTTCCGCTTACCTTCGGCCATCCCCCTTCGAGCGCGCCAAATTGTGTGTCGTTTGTGTGTCAATGAATAAATTCTCTGAAATTTATTTCAGAGCCAAGGAGGGATCCGAGTGGACGTCTTATTCTTCGAAAACACTATGACCTGGTAATGTATGGGTGATAGATGGTATTAGTTTATAGAGGTTTAGTGGGAAAACCATGTAAGTACTCTACAGTTACTTTCATGAATCATAATACCCTCTGAATATGATAAATTACTGGGATGTTGCTTGTAACGTCCACCTCGCGTAGGTACGAGGTTTGAAGGTTGCGCGAAGGGATCACCCGCCCACAAGAAATCTTCCTCCATTTGGAGTACTTCTTAAATACCTACACGTGCAGCCATATCATAGACTAATTTATTACTTCGAAGTAATAAATATTGGCTAGTTTTACTAAGATAGCAAGTACTGATAAGGTATGCTGTTCCTTCGTTCACGCGGTGCGTCCATCCACCAAAGTGCATTTAGAACTGGTTTGGGACTATACCTGCATTTGAAATACAGGCGACTAGCACGATGCAGATGGTGCTCTCTCGATCAATGGTATGAACACGAATCACATCTTATCGATGTGGTAAATTGAGCTTTTAGTATTGTCAAACGAAAAAAAGACGTTTTAATGTACGAAGAAATGTAAAACCACTGGTGGTGGTAGAGAGAAAATTTAGTGTAATGGACTAAGCCGTGCAGTTACCCGGAACAGCTCTGGATTTAGAAGTTTTTTGTGTCTTACTATGAAGTGCTACGTAGTACATTGTATTCAACGACGACAGTCGTGATGATGATGGGGGTACAAGCAATCTAGAGTGCTTCTATCAGTGTCCCGCCCAGGTTCTGGATAAATCCAGAGAACAACAAACAATACAACTTTCTAAATTTCAGAGCTTTTTCGTGCGAAGCGCGACTTTGTCTAATTTTATTAAAATATTATAATATAATTATATTATTATATTATAACACATGTATTAAAATTACTACTTAAGCGTATTACTTTTAATATAGTTTTTCTCGATTTTACAGTAACTTACTTTTCCTGGAAGTGTATAGCCCAGCCCAACAAGGATTAATTCCATGGGACGTAACTGATACTTCTCTGGCCCACGTAGGGTACTCCACTAACATGTTAGTTGAATTTACTAGACACTAACTAACAGTTAGTCAAAACTATACATGTTAGTACTGTATAGTAGGAGAATGTATTGATTAAACTATGCTATAATGATATCTACTCAGTTTTGGCCCTCTACGTCGATCTCCAAACTTGTTCTGCTGTGCTATTCTTTAATTGAGTCCATAACAATGCTCGATCTAAGTTTGTTTGTGAAGAGTCTTTATTCGTTTCAACACAGCCGACGAGAAATTCACTATAACCCATTTCCAAAACTAATGGGGTGATTGGTACCATTCACTAAAAGTAAACTTATTTCTGGTGATTCCTAGCAGGTTTTAGCTGTCACAAGTCCAACACGCTGGAATGCATTGGTATATGAGCCGAGTCTTGAAAAGGTATCGGTGCCTTCGCAAATCATTATTTTTACTCTATGTGCTACTGACATGTTAGCTAGAAAAAGTAGGCACTAACTAACAGTTAGCTAACATGTATAGTAAATAACACGTTAGTGTTAGGGAGTACTCTAGGCCCACGTAAGAAACAACACTCCAGTTTTCTTGCCATTACTTTTTCAAAACAAATTGCTCGGAGACGCGCAATACCTTAAACGAAAGCTGAGGTGTTGCCTCATCTTATGATTGGTCTGCAGAAACAAAAGAGAAAATGCGTTTTGTTTCAATTCATTTTTTGACGCCGTTAGGTTTTTTGTCGGAGTGGCGTCAAAAATTAGCGATATTAAATTTAAAAATATCATCGTAATCGTGAAATAATGCGCTACACGTATGTTTACCCCACGATTCTCTGGATCCAATTGGGGATGAGATATAAGGCATACCGTTTTGAGGTTTTATTAAGTGATTTTCTTGGCCATTTTCTTTTGTCCAATCACAAGATGCTATACCTGATTATACCCAATCATATGTGCGGCGTGGACCACACAAAACTGAGGTTTAATACCGAGTGTTGTTTCTTAAGTGGGCCAGAGTATACCGGTGCACTACCGGTGGCTAAGGATTAAAGGATTAATTCTGGGCAGTTTGGTACCGATATACCGGTACACTACCGGAGGCTAAAGGGTGTCCCCAAAAGGATCAGTTGCTTGGGCAGTTTGGTACCGATATACCGGTACACTCCCGGAGGCTAAAGGGTGTCCCCAAAAGGATCAATTGCGTGGGCAGTTTGGCACCGATATACTGGTACACTACCGGAGGCTAAAGGGGGTCCCCAAAAGGATTAATTGCGTGGGCAGTTAGGTACCGATATACCGATGGCTAATCGGGATCCCAAAGTTTTCTTAGCATTAAATACCAAAGGGGCGAGGCGAGGACATGAGCGACGTGGCGGCGGTGTGTCCAGCCTTTCTCACTCCCTGTATTAACCCCTTACTTCCCGGGTCTATTCATGAGGGTATATTTTACCCCGTCCCATATTCAAGTATATATATTTTTGTATGCAACACCGTTGAAGTACGGATTTTGAAGTGGAGGTTCGGGGTGTGTACGAGGATAGACACGTGACCATAGTAAAGACACATACAACATACAGCTGCCTTATGTAAGCAAAAAGAGCCCGCGATGTCGCTTATGATTGAGGAATCAACATAACCAGTGTCCCGGTTATTTGGTTGTCCATTTTTTCCTCGTTGCACACGTCCAGCAAAGATGAGCTCACACGTTTTAGCCAATAGCACGAAGAAGATGAATAACGTTTCATTTGATTGCTAGCTACAAAGATGCCTACTAGACAAAACAATCGCTTACTCCTCAGCCACCACCACTCGAGCCTCATCGCCACTTACATTTCCGGCGCTGACACCGCCACCACCGACACCTTCGATACCATTTTAGTGCCTGACGCTTTGCTTCTTGCCTGGCCGCGACGCCAGTAGTTTTGCGCGCTACCTGTGACCCTGCACCAATTCAAGGGGGTAGCGTTCCCGTGTTCTAGACGAAGTGCCCGATTCAACAGTCCGTATCTACCCTTCCGTCGCGTGGAACGTTGCGCATATATTTGCTTCGTCATTGTAGGACTTGTCAGCTAAACTCTGTAATGAATGAATATATATGCAACGTCTAGCGTTTGTTCTAGTTATATTATCGTGGGCAAATGGACTTTGTAAACTTATGATGGCATTTGTAGAATGCTGGCGCCGCTTCACGGCTTGTGCTTCATCACCCGGTTCGTGGTTCTCTGCTATCTATGATGCCTATTTACACCGACCTCTTCCAAAGTTCGCGGCGGCGATGCTGCTTGTGGCAAATAGTGAGACCCCTAGCAGAGGTTGGTTTCTGTAACAAGTAAAAGTAGAAGATAGTGCCTATGATGTATTATACTACATAACCTGGCAAAGCTCTTTGTTTACGTTGAAAATATCCAACATAAGCACTTAGGCCAAAAAACGTGTTTGGAGCTGCAATCGCCATTGTATCAGCAAGCGCCGTATCAATGATTACAATGGCGATTGCAGCTCCAAACACGCCCCCTTACTTACCCCCAGCTTCCTCTTCGCATCCGCCATGTTCTTCACCCCCACCTTGCCGTTCGCCTTCGCTCTCGCTTTTGCATCGTAGCCTTTGACTTCGCCGTGCTTCTCACCACCATCGTGCCGTTCGCCTCACCGCGTCGTTCGCCACCACCGCGCCCTTCACCTCTGCCGTATCCATCTCCTCCGCCGTGTCATTCGCCCCCCCTCTCTCGCCTCCACCATGCTCTTCAGCACCGCCGTGTCGCTCGCCTCCAGTGTGCGCTTCAGCTCCGCTGTGTGATTCCCCCCCCGTATTCATCACCTCCGCTGCATCCTTCTCCCCCGCGGTGTCCATCTCCTCCGCCGTGTCCCGCCACCCTGCCGCATCCGTGCCCTTTGCCATGTATTTATCCTTGCCGTGTCCATCTCCTCCGCCTCGCCCTTCTCCGCCGCCGTGCCGGTCGACTCCACCGTGCCTTTCGCCTCCGCCGCGCGGTTTATCCCCGCCGTGTTCTTTATAGCCGCCGTGTCAAATACATTTGTTATGTTCATCACCTCCGTCGTAACCTTCTCATATGTCTTGTCCATCGCCTCCATCGCTTCCGCCGTGCCGTTCATGACCGCCGTATCGCCGCGCAGGTTGCATCTACTTGTTGTCTTACTGTCTTTTTGGAGAATGACGGGCTGCTGGCTGCGCGCCACACGTACTTAGTGGGTGAGTTGTTCCGTTCTTTGCCCTCTGCAACTGTATCCCATGAACTGCAAACCTAAGCCTGTGCATTCGGCCGTTTTACACTCAAAATGTTATCTTAGTTTTATTATATCGGTACATGGACACTTGTCCAATACAAAATCCAAGTATAAACACCTCTTATGTAGTACCGTACTACATATCATAGATGCTGCGACGGGAAGTGAATTAGGGAATACACCTCTTATGTAGTACCGTACAACATACGGGAACTAAGGGGTTAAGTTCATTCCCGGGCAGATGCTGCGGCTGCGAAGTAGGCGCAGGAGATGCCCGTGGTCAGCACTAAAAACAAAAGGACTTTGTAGGGTAGAAAGAAAGTGTATGTGTGTGCCAACGGAAGCAAGTTAGGATAGGGAGGCTCCTGCCCCCCCCCAGAAGAAGATGTGCAATGACAAAGAGAAAAGATTTGAGTTGACTGAAAGAAGTTTTGAGGCTAGATTGAAGACACTTGACTAAGCCAGCTTCGGCAGCCGTGAATAAAGCTTAGTCTACAATTTACCAACGTAGAGCATGCGCGAGCCTGACTGTGTTGTTGTTGGCATCTAGGTTTGTACTCCGATAGATAACTATATAATTATCTAACGTCGTAATTCAAAAATCCTATCCCAGCCTTCGCGAAGCCCTAGTTGGGGCGAAGCCCCCCTATAATCATGTCTCTCCGATTTACTTGTTTGTGTGTGTGGTACATCAATCTGTTTTACTCTGTGATTTAGGTTTTACCAAGAGGCATTTTGGAAAGGGGAAATTGCTAATCGGTACCAACTCCGAGTGGGAATTTGCTAATCAGTACCATTGATGCTCTACAAGTGTTCATCAGCTCAGTAGCACTTTTGATTTCGACCAGGTCGGCGATAGTCTCGCGCATGGAGAACAGTAGCAGTTCTCGCTCGTGTGCAGCAGCTCCGAGGTGCAGCAGGTGCACCACCAGAAGCTGCCGGACATGTGCGCACGCCGCGAGCTCACAGACGTCGTGCTGCTACTGGAGCCCGAGCCCGGCCGGGAGACACATGAGGACCCGATGTCAAGTCGTATTCCCAGTAGATCCGCCCCTCTCTCCGCTAGTCGGCATCGATAACCATAGGACGAGCCGCAGCCCCATGAGCGAAGTGAAGACCGAGCGCTCAAGGTTTCCTCTGCCCTGATCAAGGCCGAATGGGATTCCACCTGCAGGCCAACAGTAACGGACACGGCAATGGTAAGGGGCAACGACGGCTTTACCACCGTCAGCAGCGCCGCTGCCACCTCGTCCGAGAACCCCACGCTCACGGCGCTCATGGACGGCATCGTCATCAGCAGCATGAGGGAGGCATGGACACAAGGTCGGAGGGCACGATGCCCGCGGTCCTCTCGGACGCGCCCGCCGGCTGGGCCTACGACCGGTTCGAGCTCACGGAGAGCAGCAACGTGCGCAATCGCGCGATCAAGCAGCACATCTCCAGTCGGGAGATCCGCGACCACGGCGAGGAGGCGCTCAACGACTCATCGACCACGTGCACGTCCAGGAGCTGCTTTTCGCGGAGCAGCCCCCCCGCTCGAGTTCGAGCGTATGGCGCAACTACATCTCCCCCTCGCCAGCTCACAAGGTGCACTTCATCGCCTAGGTTTCACAGCTCATTGCCAAGTACAGTTACGATCTCAAGATCCGGCTGGCCGACGTGACCAAGATCGAGAGCTCGCACATGATCGACCCGTCCTGGAACTCGGGCTTCAAGCGCTTCTTCTCGCAGCACAGCATCTTCTGGTTCCGCTCGGACCTCCCCCTGAGCACCGAGTTGAGCCGTGACGCCACGGATCCGAGTGCGTGGCTCGATGGGCACTGCAGCAGCGCCGACGTGTTCGCTGCTATTGCGTCATCTCCGTCATTGCGCTCACCGAAGAGCCCAAGTCCTGCTCAGCTGATAGGATTCTGCTGTAACTATCTGTCTGTAGGACCGTGCGAGGGTGCGAACAAGAGCCCACGGATGCGGTGCAAGACGGCGGCAAAGAAAACATTATGTTGGTGTTCTGAGTTTAATGCATTTAATGCAATGCGTATGTACTTTAGGTACCTGTTCGACTGATCACCTAGCTCTTTGTTCACGGAGTGCTTGCCGACGCGCACAGGTTCGGATGTTGTGACCTCTACGCCCGCACTCAGAGCATACAATTGGAGATGCTTCGGGGTCAATTTCACCGCGGCTTCGAAGTCGACTCTGATTGCGAGGCCTGCCAGCGGATCTGTAGCTCGGAGGTGGTAGTGTTACTTCGTCTCGCATTGCCGAATTGATGTCAACAGGCGTAAGTGAGTTCAGGAACACGGAGTGTAAACAGGCATAGCGATAATATGGCGCCACCGTATCTTCCACCGAACGCTTCAATGCTTGTAGTGCAGCGCAGCCATGTACACATGGGTACTGGTATTCGACCCAAAGACCACAAGAACAGTGATTCGCAGCAAAGTTAACAACTCAGAAAGATCCATCTTTGCGCTGCACCTCGCAATGCGTTGGCGACTGTGTCACAACAAGACGCTTTTGGCCTGCGGTTTTGTTTGTTGTGATTTGGCGGCGCAACCGGGAACAAATGTCCGTCGCATCTCCGCGGCTATACTTGAGGCGAAGGTCGTTCATTTTCGCGATTACCTTCTGAGTGATACCCACAAAGACTTGTAAGTGAGTTGCTTTCCGGAGATCTAAACTAATGCTCATGGCTTCCGCAGCGAGTGAAGTGACAATTCCATATCGCGGAACGAGAAACGAAGCCGTTATCCACACCGACGACCCAATATCTTCAATGTACTTGCATGCATCCTCATCTGTGCTCCTAATTTCATCTGAAATCTCTTGAACACGACCTGCGTCCGCCGCTTTGGCTAGCTCGATCACTAAGCCGTTGAAGTGTGTTTTGAATTTGGATATGACATTGCGCTTGATATGTTCGGCGCAATGAGAATGACGCGCCCCGGGAAAAATAGAGCGGACAGCAGGAGCGATCCCCTTGTCGCGATCACTTATGAAAAATAGATCGGGGAGCTGACCCATGCAAGGAACACCACGCAAGAGGTGCGAGAGAAGCCAGGACCAATCTTGGCCGTTTTCCCCAGCCGAATTGCAAATAGCGACTCCAATAATCAGGATATCGTGTCTTCCCGTCATTGTCGATGCCACGTAGAGAGTTCCTTTGTTCGTCCTTTAAGATGACAAGCATCAACAGCAATGACAGGAAGGCAATATTTCAATGCCTCTTCAAATACACCATAAATCAAACACATTCGTCGAAAAGCGTTGTCCTCGTCACGTTCCAAAGCAGTGACTGTACCTGGGTTTTCTGCAGCTAACAGACTCAGCCAGCTGCCAATATACTGGTAGCTCTGCTGGTTGTGGTGAACCGTTCCGCTGTGAACGGACTGTAGTGCCCGCCATGCGGCATGATAGTTAATGGAGAGACCATGATCCTGAAGTGCCCTTGCTTTCACCGTAGCAGGGGTTGCTGTACTAGCACCGTACCGAACGCAGTCTCTGGCGATTCGCACTAGAAACGCATCGCTGACCAATGAGGGCTGTCGATCTCACTGATTCGAATGCTCTACCAGGACAACAGAGTATCGATTGACAAACGTTGTGATTGTCATGGTGTGTGTAGTAGACTACCCGGATGCACGAATCATGGTCGGGCAACGAACTTGTGATGTACACTCCACTTTCAGGTAGTTCGTACGATTTATCGGCTTTCGATGACTAAAACCGTCCTCAACACAGTATTCTTCAACTCGCCGACGGAGAGCAGCTACACTGTCGAACTCCATACCAACTGCAAGTCGCTCTTCAGTATCGTCTTCACTTGTCGCCATTGCAGCTTCACCCAAACGCCTCTTAAACCGAAATGGGAGAAGAACATATTGTTAGCATGTAGCGAGCAGACTTGTTTTTAAATGGCTTCATTTGAGTTTCGTAACGGCTTCGCTTGCTATGACTGTACTACTAGGCTGCAACCACCACCTGCACAGTGGGTACGTCGACGCTTGATCTCCAAGGCCATCATGGAGGTCACGTACTCGGTCAGGTGTTCGTTCTGCTCAACATTCTCGACATCCCCATCGTCGCCGGCCAGCAGCGCGTCCTTCTACTGCTTCACGGGCTTCTGCTTCTCGAAGAGTGGCATGCCCCCGCCCATGATGGCCACCTTGGAGAGCTGTGCTGCCTGCACAAGCCCCATCTTCTTGCCAATTGTGTCAGTGTCCCCCGATTTAGCATGCCGTCCTTGTCCTCCGTGGTCGCCACACCACCGTATTCCTCCTCATCCGATGTACCGCCGTAGCCACCCGCGGCAGCGTTGACTGCGGTAGGTGCGTCTTATAGGCCGCGTCGGCCGCGCCGCCGCCACAGGAATAGTGCACCCGCGGCCTGCAGCACCTGGCCCGCCTGGTCACACTCCTCCGGGTCACTGCCGGCGCCGGGCAGCGTTCGCCATGCGCGAGACAATCGCAGCCTACCCGACCTGGTCGAAATCAAAAGTGCTACTGAGCTGGTGAACACTTGTAAAGCAGCAATGGTACTGATTAGCAAATTCCCACACAGAGATGATACCGATTAGCAATTTCCAATAAATTTTAGAATGCTGTCTTAGGTGGGGCGATATAATGTCATTTTGGGATGATATTTGCATTTTAGAGCGAAATCACGCCCTCGAACACGTCAAAGCCAAAGTGCCATTATCCCTCGAAAATGGCGTCATAATCGCACTTTCAAAATTCAGGGGGGACTGAATTTACAGCGCCATTTTCACCTAGGTCTTTAACAGCAAGTCGACATTATCTAGACCGCTAATATAAAGAGTAGTTTCCCCTGATTTTAATATTCGAATATCTTCAATGGTTCATTTTCGATTCAAGCGGCAACCCCCAAGCAGCCGACCAAGCTACAGCGCCATGACGAACGGCGAAAACCAAGTTAGTGGCGCTAGTGCGACCACGAGAGCGTCCTGGAACGAGATGGAGGAGTTCGACCTCTTGGATAAGTATCTTACTGCGAGGAACGATCGTTCTCTTGCGACTGACAAAGGGATCAAGCTCAAGGGCTGACAAATATAGCGGCGGACTTGAACAGCAAGCACCGCCGATCCCTGGACAAAGGTACCTGAACACGTGTGCGTGTGATAGTACTGGTGTTGACGCTAACGCTAGTGGTGGTGCATAGTGTTCTCGTATTTGCAGGACAATACAAGCCCAAGTACACCAGGCTCATACAGCCTGTACAAGTACATCACCGGCCTAAGTGGTGCCGGTGTACTGGAAAACCTACGCTGGATGACGACGTGTGGGAGCAGCTGATGACATCCAAGCCGAAGCAGAGAAGCAAAATCGCGGCGATCCGAGAGCATGGGTTCCCGCATGCTACCGTGTGCTGTTTAATTGCGGGTATGTGTTTTGCAATACCTTGGTTTGGTCGAGCTGAACTGATACTAGTATTTCATTCTATGAATTTTGCAGGCGACACTCGCGCTACTGGGGAGCATGCGACCACGGTGTCAGCGCTAGCAGAGGCTTTATGCCACAAAGCCACCGACGACAACCTTGAAGACGAAGATGTCGATGAAACCAGTGCCCCCGCCGAGCGCAGCAGCGGCACCTCGCCCATCAGGAGCACAAAAAAGCCACAAACAGCGTGTGGACAAGGTCAAGCGCATTGGTGGAGGCGCGCTTAAGAACAACAGGGGCCAGAAGAAGAAGAAACCTGCTGATGACATCACCAAGGCACTGACGTCGTTGATGCGAACGACGAAGTCGTACATGAAGATGAAGATGGGCGCCCACAAGTCGCAGCTCCAGGACATCAACAAAGTGAACGAGCCGAACCCGGACAAGGATACATCCGACCTGCAGGCCTGGGTCTGAATGCTCATCGTCAACGAGCAACAGTTGCCAATTCGCTCAACAACCAACTAATCTGCACCACATCACAAGAATAATTAAATAGTCGAAGTATTGGGGAAGCAGAAAAAACTGCATGCATGTAGCACACGTAACGCAAGCCAAATTCATTAGTCGCAATCTTTGAGATTACTCGGTCGTGTCTGAGCTAACATCGGAGTATCCATCCTCCGATGCCATCATTTCGTCGCTGTTGTCTGAATCGAAGTCGCTGTCGGCTGACATCGCGCTATCGCTATCCAGTAGCTCGTCAAGCTCATAGCTTTTATCACTGCCATCAAGGCTACTGGTTATGCTGCTTTCGTCATCACTGCTCGTTTCGCTGATCATCTCGACGTCCAATGCACCATCAGCAGACCACTTTAAAAGTGAAAAAAGCAGAATTTTGCCACCTTTTCCACTTTTGGGTGAACAGTGAAGGTGGAAGAATTCTGGTCACCTGTTGTGTGATTCCATGGCTCTCTGCTCTCGAGATCAGCACTAAGGCACCACCTCCACCAATTTAAGCTTTGTTCAAGAGCTGTCCCAATCCAGATGTAAAACGTATGCATACCGTCCTACCAATTTAAAGCTGCGATGCCGACTTCATTCTAGCTTTTGCTCGTTACCGGTATACCCCAAACGTCTCGAGAAAGAAGCCAAGCACATGATCGTTCGGGCGTGGTGCGGTTTACACCAACTGGACTTAAAGATGCAGGCAGTGTTTGAGCAAGCCCTCAATGAGACTTACCTATCGAAACTCACCGCACTTATTGGCTTTTTGAGGCGTCAACAGAACCTGATCGCCGACATGTGAACGACATGCCCAAAAGTTGCAAGTACTAGGTGGTTATCGATGTATTCCGTCACGGATTGGCTGTGCAAAAATGGGTTTCGGGTTCGGGCGTACCTGACAGAGAAAGAAGCAGAGTGTTCACCAAACCTGGTGTGGTGAATTTTTCTCTTCACTCTACGTGAGCTAGCTTGCCAGGCCAACGCTGTGTTTGTCTCCTTACAGGGTCTGTCCACCTTGGTCAAACAACAAGAGGATCGCTTCGGAGGTCTTGTCAAGCGGCTCCTCAACATCAGTGGAGCAATTGGTCCAATTAATGAAGACACAATTGAAGGCCTCAACACTAGCCAATACGAAATCACAGGGAGCTTCGTGATGTCACACGCTGCAGCTGAGAAGTACGTGAACAATCTCGATCTGTGGGTATGCGAAGGTCTGAAGTCTCTTAGTGAAGGTCAACGAACTATGGTGGTCAGAGCGGTAGCCCGAATGTACTTGCTTGCTATCTCAAGCATTCAAGCTCTCGCCGAAACAAGTCAGAGCAGCCCACGAGTTTCTCCAAAAGAGCTAGTTTCAAGCTCGGTGGTTGACCTCGCAACGATAATTGATACTCATCGTGAGCGAGTCCTCTTGGCGTTTGGAGATGACGGGATTGATAAGATTGGGCGAGAATTCAAGTTACTTCGACTAGAATACATCAGCGACAAGCCGATTGGACAAGGTATTGACAGTATCGACCATCGCCTCGCAAGCTTTGACCAGATGTGGGACCTTGGCGACGCTGTTATGAGGTTCCCGACACTAGCCCGTTTTTGCGGTGGTATTGCGAGCGTATTTCCGAATACTGCCTCAGTTGAGGCCGACTTCTCATTGATCGGGTGCGAGAAATCTGACAGGCGAACGTCACTTACAGATGTAGCACTTGAGGGTATTCTGCACTGCAAACAGTGGCAACGTCTTGCTCCTCAAGGTTTGTAGATGCACATCACTTGTAGTTAATATATGCATGTCACTTTTTCCACTTCCTGGCGTGAAAACGCTCCACTTCTAAGCTAAAGCTGGACAAATTGACAATTGCCACTTTTAAAGTGGTCTGACCATCAGTCGCCCTGCACTCTTCGTACGCTGTCCACATTGCTGCTGACATCCACTCCCGCCAAGTCGTTCCGTTGTGGAAGTAAAAAGGAATCGAATCTTCGGTCTCGTTGACAACTTGATCCAGCTCACGTTCTTGCACAGTGTCGCGAAAATCTTCGGCCATATCTGAGCTGCTGAACCGCCTTAGGCAGTTGTGCACGCACGGGCATGCAAATATCAATGCTTTGATGTTGATGCGTTCGTAGTCCATACACGAACGATGGACTCCAAACCTACGTTTCAAAACACCGATAACCCGTTCGACCACATTTCTTGCCTTTGCGTGGCGCAGATTCTAGAGCTCCATTCCATTTTGCGGTCTTCCTGACGACTTTGCCCACTCCTTGAGGTGGTAGCGCACGCTTCGATACGGCGTCAATACCTTCTTGCTTAATCCGTAACCTGCATCGGCTAGCACGTAAAAGTCATCGGGGATGGTCTCGAGTAAATGGCTCCATTGTAACACCATTGAGTCATGGACACTTCCTTCCGCACCCACGTAAGCGTAGCACACGTTCATGTTCCAATCGCACGCTATTAGCGCATTAGTCGTCATGAACCCCTTGTGGCTCCGGAATCGTTTTATGTCATCACACGGTACCGGCACACGAAAATGAGTGCCGTCAATAGCACACAGCGCTTGATCAAAATAAAGGTGACTCTGTATGAACTCATCTGGAACGGTGGTTGGCATCGTAATGAGATGCTTAAGCGCCTTCACAACCGTATACAAACCAATGTGAAATCTTGGCGCGGCCAAGATTGGTTGTTTCTTGGGAGAGCGTGCACGACGGTTAGGAAACCACCACACAGGTAGCTTAGGAAACCGCCACACATACAACGCCCGCTCAGAACCCAAAGACGAGTGCAAGCCAGCGCAGCACCTCAGCGCAGCCGTCACACAGCAATTCGCCTCCTAGCAAGCAAGCAAGAAACGAAGAACAAACAACCAACCTCTCCGCTCGCGCCTCTTGATGCCGGCCTTCGCCCTGCCTGCGTCCCCAAGCTCTTCACCGGTAGCGGCTTCGTCACCACCCCCGACGCAACAACCCGCCGTGGCACCGCCGGCCACCTCGCCAGCCACGGCCTCGATCCCACCGGCAGCAACACCTACGCAGCCTGCGCCAACCGTCGGTAGTGGAGAGGACGCTGCCCGGCCCCCTCTCGCAGGAGGCCTGACACATCGGGCCAGCAAGCGGTTGCAGAAGCGCAAGGCGGACGTGGCGGCACGCTCCGCCGAGCGCAAATCCAAACTGGCCCGCTCGGCTCCACCCCCATCGGGCTTTAGCTTGGAGGCTTTGCTGGCGGCCCCTCCCGTCCTGGCTGCGGCACCGGCAGTGCGGACCAAAGCAGCCGGGAAGCAAAAGGCGGGATCAGCATCACGTGCAGCACGTAAACCGACGCAACCTACAGGCCCAGCGACCTCGGACGCAGCCACCGGTGGCGGCAGCGGTGGGGCACCGACGCTGGTGTCAGGCGCAAAAGCCCCCGACCGACACCGGCGTGTGGCAACAGCATCTCCTTCACCGGCTCGCCACACCGTCATCTATCTCGACAGTCCAATGCCGCCCGTCTCTGGCGCGTCCGGAGTGACCCTCGCGCGCACGGCTTTCCCTCCTATGCCCAACGCATCACGCGATGGTGACACAGAAGAGAACTTCGACTTGGCATCGTTTCTCGAATCGACCTCTGCACCCCCTCCAGGCGGCGCCACTCGGCCGTCCGACGCGGGCTACTTGCACACCCAGCCTGCACAAACAACGGCGGATGAGGCCGCGGCGCGCCTTATCGCTCAGGTGGGCTCGTTGAGCGAGATTGTCTTAGCGCTACGCGACCAGCTGGCAACATCAACAGTACCAACTCGTTCGTCCATGCCCGCATCCACCCCCCACATGCTAGCGGTGGGTGCTGCAGCAGCCGGGACTTCGTGGACCTTACCTGCAGCAGGCATGCACGCTCTCCCCCCAGCCCGTCTTCGCAAACTACGTGCTTCGAGTTTCCCAGCGACTGGAAATCGCAGCAGGAGTGACTACGCACCTCACCCAACGCATGTGCTGGCCGCTCACCGTAGTATAGCTAGCCTGTACCGGCAGGATGGTACGTTCACCCAACCAACGGACACGGTGATCGGTTTTCGGTCTGCACCTGATATCCCATTTGACATAACGATCCCAACCGCATCGGCCCTGTACTGCGTGCGACTTGGTTCACAAGGCCTTTCCCTACCCCATTTTCGACCCCTCTCTGACGATGAGCGCCTCACACGCAGCTCCAACAATGCAAACTTCTCGCTGGATTTCAGCACTGCACTCCAACCCCCGCAAGCTCCGACGAGCTGCACTAGCAACGACGACATCCTACTGGCGCTCAGCGGCCTGAGTGCCTTCGCCAATGCGTTTTGGTACACTCACATGAATCGGCTGCTCGATCGCATTCGCCGATTCGTCTCGGACAATCAGACGGCTGACCCCGGCAACACGCCGATGCGGGTCAAGCGCACGCTACAGTATGCCAATCTGTACATAGACAGGACCGCCGGCCACCTGTCTGATGATTCGGCGCGACTTCTGCACCGCCACAGACGCCATCGAGTATCGATCTCTCGATTGGCTACTGGCACTGCAGAGCCTACCAGCACCACGTGCAGAACCCACCACCCAGGGTCACCCAGCTTCGGCCGGACCAAACCGCCGCATGAACACGAACCACGCCACGGGCATACCGGAGCACATCCGCCAGCTTGTGCCACGCCGACCAGATGGCAAAGAGCCTTGCCTCCGGTTCTTTGGAGGAGAGATGTGCTTCGGTGGCTCGCGCGAGAGATGTGCCAACTCTTACCGCACTCACAGCTGGGAGGGGCACTTGCCGAGGGAACTACAGTCATACATTAACAAGCAGTACGGCTCCAACCGCCGTGGCCAGCACGGCCCTCGCGAAGGCGCCCGCCGTACGTGAAGGTGCCGAGGCGCGGCTGGCTCACCAGCGCTTTGGGTTTCAACCACTCCGCAGACTAATGACACCAATAACCCACATGCATTACTCTCTAGCGAGTTCCTTGAGCCATCGACGTCTATCTCACAATCATCACCATTCGCACTATCTATACCGCTTGACAGAACGGCCTCATACAGGCACTCCACGACCCTAGCAGCATTACCCACGTCTCGGTCCCCAATACAAAGGTTCACTATCTGCATTACCGCCATCTCCGACAGCGCCCCGCGTCGATCACACACACACCAAACATCGCACACTGGCATGTTAGACATCTCTACCTCGCATCAGCCCACGCAGTGGACCAACGACAGCCATAGACGAGGCACACGCCCTGTTTCTGGGGTCCTGCCCGGTCCTCCACCACAACCCATCACACCACCGACTTCAATATCGGTGCCCGATCAACACGCTGCCTCGCGCACCGGGCCAGTCCGCCGCCGAGTGCCTGTGCCCGCCATTTGCGGCACCACCACTAGTCACGTCTGTGATAACCCAATCCTATTGCCCCGGGCAGCCAGACTACTACTACCCTCCGCCGATGCCGTAACCCGAGCCAAACACCAGGGCTGGCAGCGCGGGCAGATCTGGGACACGGCCAAACTACGAAGCATCACATGTGCCCTTGCTGCCACTGGCATCGATCTGCCAGCACGCAAATTTCCATCCTTCCACGGTACTACGATCAACCCACAGTACACACTAAACATGCCGCTCCAGTCGGCCCTATCCGAGCACGTCCGCCGATCGGGCATCTCCCTACCCGATCTTATCGATTTATATCGCGGCCAGAGCCCATCCGATAACCGGCCTAGCAAACACATCATACCGTCGCACATCGAACGATCCTGCCAAACCTTTGACAAATTGCCTCAGCTCTTAGCTGTTGCACACGAAGGAATACGGGTGACACTATCGTCGCCACTTCCGACGCAACCGTCCTCCCCGCCAAATAACCCTTCTGCACGCACCCGACTCAATGTACTACGGAAAAACATTCGGAAGGAACAAAACATGGGCCGTTGTTTGGTCCTAGACCTCGACATTGTACAATACTGGCCGGAACTTTTCTTAGTCCCTTTGGGGTCGTCGGTAAAGGCGACGGTGACCCTAGAACCTCTGGATGCGTCATACACGACCTCTCATTTCCAGAAATGGACTCGGTAAGCAGCCACACCGATTACACTTCCGTACCCGACGCGGAATACGAACATTGCGCCGCCATTGCCCAGGAAATTTTAGCACAAACATCCCGCTTCACATCTAGCCCTATCAATATCCTTCTCGGGGATGTTGCCGCCGCTTTTAGAAACTTGGGCATCCACAGCCACTCCGCCCACATGTTTGCCGGTACAATACCGGAAGACAACGCCTTAGTTATCGACCTGTCAGCCTGTTTTGGATGGACCGGATCACCCGGATTTTATGGCCTGGCTGGTGGTGCCATCGCCCATATCCACGGCAGCACAACCAACAAGTTGTACCCCGACGGGTTCTTCAACTACCATTGGGTCGACGATCACGTGTGCATCTCCGCAGACATAGGGAGTAGCTGCACCGATGTTGAACAATCCCTCCGCCGGGCGATGATAACAATTCTCGGGCCTAATGCCGTCAACGACGAAAAGTTCACTACCTGGAGTACAAGACAAAAAGTCCTCGGTATTGTCTTCGACACGAAAGACAATGCCGCCGGCCAAAATTCTTAAGGCTGCTACACTGGTAACAGCAGCCTTCCAAGCTTCATCCCTCAGCCGAACCCACTATCGCTCACTGCTGGGCTGCCTCCGCCACGTAGCCACGTGCATCCGCCCAGCTCGGCCATTCTTACAGCGGCTTCGCAAAGCGGAGTCCCACCTCCACCGTTGGTCGTCGGTCCCCATAACGGAACCAATGCGTCAAGACCTTGCCTGGTGGATCCACATTCTTCGTTCCCCACAGCTCAACGGGGTGCCTCTTGAGTATTTCCATGCTCACCCTCCCGCCGACATAAGCATCGAAATGGACGCATCCGACACAAGCTTATGTGCCCTGGAACGGCGTCGGATGCGCGTACTCACCTACCAGTTTTCACACTCGGAAAGGTCCCTCATCACGAACTTCAATATCGATCACAGCAACGGTTTTGACATAAACTACCGCGAGCTACTCTCGTGTGCATTTTCAGTTCATACATGGGCCAGTACGTGGCGCGCTGACTTTTCGCCACGTCCCCGCTGCACACCAATACATGTACACTTCCGTATAGACAACACTTCGGCCGTGGCATGGCAATCGAAGATTTCGTCCTCCAACACACACGCACAAACAATTATCCGACTATTGGGTTACTGGGAAGTGGCCTTCGGCCTACGGTTTTCATCGTCGCACATTGCGGGCACAGACAACGTTATAGCAGACGCCGGATCCCGACTTACCGGAAACCCTGGTGCTATCACAACATTTGCTGATCTAACTCATTCATGGACACATGTTCAACCTCAACTGGACATCAACCGCCTCGAGCAGGTCTGGCTCGGTATCTGCGCGAACACTCCGTGGCAGACTCTACATTCGCCAAATACGAGCGAGCCTTCACCGTCTGGCAAACCTTCACGTCTCGCCGAGGCGTCAATATATGGCTTGATGGCGTTGCACCCTCGGCCCAGCACCAGCACATCTCCGACTTCGTCCCGAACGGCTTTCAACACGGCTACGGCTCAAATCGCCGGGTCCGGAGCTCCACAATTCTGAATTTGCTCATGGGGATCCGGCACTTCTTCCTAGCCTCTGGACGACACTTTCCGGCGGACCACCCACAGACCCGCATGCTCCTGAAGGGCATCGGCAGACTCGACAACCCCCCCCCAACTCGCAAGGCTCCAGTGTCGATCAGCCATCTGGAAGCATGTTTTACGTCCCTCAACATGCATCCCCCTTCGGACTAAGCTCTGTGGAGGGAGGGGGGGGGTACTGTGTATGTCCTTCTTTTTCCTCCTCCGGAGGTCGGAGATCACCGCCACAAGCAACGGCAAATTCCGGTGGTTCGTGCTAAGAGCAGCAGACGTGGTGACACTCGACCACACAGGCAGAACTACACTGGATGCATCCACAGCCACAACCGTGCATATTCGCCTACGCGGCTCCAAGACAAACCAATCGGGCCAAGCGACCGCGCGGATGCTGCAGCGGTCGGGGCACCAATTCCTGTGCCCCGTACTCGGGGCGATTCTCCTACTGCGGGCTAGGCAAACCCAACCTACCGAGTTGCCCGTCGCCACATCCGTGTCTGAGTGTGGGACGGCCCAGTCCATCTCGGCACGAATGGTTGCAAACGCCGTCCAGGATGCCGCTCTGCGCACCGGGAGCGACCCCCATGCATACAGCACTCACTCGCTGCGCTCAGGCGGTGCAACAAACATGTATCGAGCTGGCATCGACGCTCTTACGATACAGTTTCACGGGCGCTGGGCATCCGATACCTTCAAGATCTACACGCGACTCTGCGCGGAGTCAGTGGCCACTGCCACCTCAAGGATGGTCAGCGGGGAAAATCGTCAATAACCTTACAGTAACGGCTCCAAGCCGCCTGTTGGGGGGGGGGGCTCAGCTACAGTCCAACTTGGACACTTGCTGCAGCCAGCTCACGGAGCCGCCACTGAATACATTCGACGATTTCCCCCACACTTGCAACCGTGCACGCGGATAGGTAGGAAAGGTGAAATCTTGGCGCGGCCAAGATTGGTTGTTTTTTGGGAGAGCGTGCACGACGGTTAGGAAACCACCACACAGGTAGCTTAGGAAACCGCCACACATACAACGCCCGCTCAGAACCCAAAGACGAGCGCAAGCCAGCGCAGCCGTCACACAGCGATTCGCCTCCAAGCAAGCAAGCAAGAAACGAACCACCCACCTCACCCCACAGACTAGGATTCCATTATATTACTAAGTTAGGGCTCAGCTACTGTCCAACTTGGACACTTGCTGCAGCCGGCCCACGGAGCCGCCACTGAATACATTCGACGATTTCCCCCACACTTGCAACCGTGCACGCGGATAGGTAAGAAAGGAGGCGGTACTTATGCACCGTCGAGTACGCTAAGTCGAACAGCACCTCTTGGGATCTGCACGTCGCGTCTGTTCCGATCCAGTTCAGAGCAACGGCAAGTCGACTGCACAAGGATCTATCACTAGACGAAGACTACAAGTTACCAAGTCGAGTCCGGGTTGGCGGAATGGGGAGGGGCTTTGCATCATGCTTCGGCGCCTGGCATACCCCGGACGATACGGAGACCTCGCCGTCATGTTTGACAGGTCGCCCGCTGCACTGTTCCTCATATTTTGCTATATGGTGGATCTCATGCACACTAAGTATGGTGGCTTGCTCGCCCTCGAGTGTGGACTCTTAGACGCTTCGCGCTGCGCTGTTTATGCGAGGGCTGTGGCCACACGTGCCAGTCCAATTACGAGATGCATCGGCTTCATTGATGGTACCGTACGTGGCATCGCTCGCCCAGCACGAAACCAGCGGCAGTGCTATAACGGGCACAAGCACAAGCATGCACTGAAGTACCAAGGCGTTATGGCTCCAGATGATATTTTCATCGACATCTATGGACCTGTAGCGGGTCGCCGTCATGACATCTATCTTCTACGTGAAAGCCATCTCCTTACGCGCCTCAGTGCTGTTCGCGGAGGTGCTTTCTGCGTTTACGGCGATCCGGCGTATCCAATCGGACGACACTACAAGTGGGGTACAAGGACTCGCGGCTGTCGCGAGACCAAGAAGTCTTTAACGGTACCGTGAATGCCGACCGTGTTGCTGTCGAGTGGGGCTTCGGTGGCAAGACGGTGGCCGTACGTGGACATGATGGTCGCCTCTAAGCTGTTACTCTCCCCTGTCGGAAAGTATTACTTGGTGGCAGCCCTTCTGAAGAACCTCAGAAACTGTACTAGCCCAAACCAAATTAGTCGATTCTTTGGTGTTACCCCGCCTCAGAGGTCGCAAACGGCCAGCCACAGCCGTACGGATTATTTTTGGCCGTGGCCGCGGACAACCGCGGACAGCCGAAATATCGCACTGGTGAGATCACGGATAGTCACGGCTGCCCGGTTGAAATCCAAGGCCGGCTACGGCTAACCGACGCATCAAGGCACAGCACTATATACATAACTTAGAGGCGTTGACAGGGTCCACAGGCAACGCATTTGGAGTCAAACGAAGCATAATATGCTTCGTTTAATATTATTAAAGTCCATCGGTACTAAACAATATCCTTCCTGGTCGCGAGGTCGAACGTAGAAGCCATGTAGGAAAGCTACTCAAAGCCTAGAGGTTAAAGAAAAATACATATGTTTCACGGTTAACCGAAATCGAGATGGCGGCCAGCCATGGCTGCCCGAAATATATCTACGGAGGTCCACGGATGCCCGAATCGGATCCTCGACATGGTACGGCCGGATACGGACAGCCTGTTTTCAGAGTTTGCGACCTCTGCCCCGCCTACACTAGAAGAATACGTAGCGCTTGTAACTTCTACTGAGGAAGTCGAGACGTGAATGCGCGTAACACGTCAACAAACACCATGCGTTCTTCTTTTTCTAATGACAACCGATCTCGCTCAAGTGCCAGGTGTTTCTCCTCATTAGCTACCTTTCGGAGATCGAGAGCTCGTGAGAACTCGCCTTGTTCCTTGACGTGCGCCATCAACTCCGTAAACGAGTCGTACTTATTATTTCGCTTTCCCATGCCGTTCATCGCCTCTTTGCGCATCGCATCGGCGCGCTCGTTCTTCAGTTGCTTGGCCTCTTTCTCCTGCATCTTCTCGTCGCGGAGGGCTTCAGCGTCCTCAGACAGCTCCCGCACATTTGCGAGTAGGTCGTCCCGCTCCGTATGCTCCTCCTCGATGCCACTGGCAGCTGCACTCTTCGCCAGATTGGCCTTGTACTCGGTGAGTAGCAGCGTGAAGCGCTCACGGCAGCGCCGAGCATCGACATCTAGCACCAGCGCCGCAGCACCTGTTACCCAGGCGGCGGTTTTGCTCCCGCGCTCTACTTGAAATGGGTTGACAGCTAGAATCTCCTTCAACAGCGCGTCGTCGTCGGCGTCGTCGAAGCGCACTTATGCCTTGTGCTTCTTGGGGGGCGAGGGGACTCCATTCTTGCTTGGTTGTTGGCTGACTGGCTACTTGATTACTGCTAACAGGACGGGACTGCAGGCGCCGCTAACAACCAACGGCTACGCTGATATACAGTGTACATACGTCTGACCGGATATGTATACACTAGTATACGACGTTTGGTCACCAGTGAAGCAACGGGTAATCCGTGCCCTTCACATTGCCACCAGCAAGGTACGAACGGGTATGTCCTGTCTCTGGTAAGCCAAGAACCAAATGTGGGCTCTATACGTTCGTTTGCTTCTTGCTGAACCACTCTAATAGGACGCTGTAGACTACACGGACGCGACCCAGCGGCACAGTGCCGACGGTACTGTGGTGGTGGGCATCGCCATAGTACCGGCCTGATTTCACGAAGGACTGCAGCTGCGACAGGTTCCAGGCGACGAGGCGGTTTGAGATGCTGTAGTACAGTATTTGTACCCGAACCAGGACGGCGGCTAGGCAGCATAGCACCGGCGGTCTGAACTATGTGGTGTCGTGCAGCCCAGACGACGTCGATGCTCACTTCTTTACGGTGACAAGCACAGGTAGCTTCGAGGCCATGGAGGTGCCGGAGGTGTACATTGACCTTCCGGCTGACGACGTGGCGACGTACCCGGACGCAAAATTCGCCGCCATCGCGCTGGTCGGCTTCGCGAACGTGGAGCTGGAGGCCGACGCCAGCACGACCGTGAACATCGGCATCCGCGAGAAGTACCTGAGCTTCTACAACGTGAATACGACAAGCTAGTAGTTGACCGAGTGATATCGCCCCATGTACATCCGCAAGAATGTGGAAGACGCGATGTTCAGCGGCCACGTGCAGATTTAAGGCGGGGAGCAACAAGCCCCAGTTTGAGTGGCTATGAGCCAAGCAGTGGCAACAATATAGTGTAAATTGTGGTTTAAAAATGGTAGATGGTGCAGTGTCATCTACCCATCGTAGTGCCCAGGAGCCCTCGGCAGCTTTCATTCGGTACGGTTTTAGTATGCGGTGGCTGGGCTTACAAACAAGTGCTTTGATGCAAGTGCCCACGGCACCGCAAAATATTTGTATGTTCTGGCCTCTTTAAATGTGGGAAATAACCCGATTTTTTACACTTTACCAACCTTAACGTTCCCAGCCAACCCATCAATAAAAACGTCGATCAACACCCTTATCTTAGCCAGCGCTCCTAAACTGCAGCGGTTGTTTTGTGCATTGTATTGCTGTCACTCAATACTGCAGCAAATATTTTGTCCATTACGCGCCAGCGGATTTAAGGTCTCGCTACTCTACTTGGACAGCAAGTAGCACATCTTCTGAGCAACAATTTATTGAGTCGGGTTTCCAGGTCAGGTCGATTCCTGCAGTTAATGTTTTAGCTGTTAACATCAAGCGACTACGTGGTTAGAGGTTCGTATGTAGTTCTGATGCACGTGCGTTTATAAGAGACCGCGGTAAATGGCAATATACGTCTTATTACAGCACATTGACTACAACCTTCGCTTACACTGCCACGTGGAATATAATGTTTTGGTCATTGGTTGAGAACGAGACCAGTATCGACACTCGCTGGCATATTTTTCACTCGAGGGAATTCTGCCCGTGAAGCAATTTGAACGTATAATTTCACTAGAGACTCAAGAAGAGTTGGCAACTCCATATGATGCAATCATTGTCATACATTTATCTTACTATTTGTATTATCCCGCACCATACCACAATTAAGTTGCCATCTCAGCCCACCATTAAGCTAATCATGGTGATTTCCCGAAAAACCACGATTAAAGAAGCCGGTATATGTTTGATCGGCGCCTCGCTCACGGAAATGTGACGAGGCAACAGCCACGGTCGTGCCTGGTTCTCAGTTCAAGCGTGTTTGCGCTTACGCCACATGCCCTATTTCATGGTTTCCCGCAGAGATGGGATGAGCTCATTGACTCGCAAATATTGTTCAATGATTTGCGGAAGATTTGTAGTAATACTGTGGCCAAGTGAAAGGGGGCAAAATGCCCCCTTTCATAGGCTAACATATTGGACTTGTATAGTATTGTATAAGTAAGAGAAATCCACGCGTTCACGAAAGGGTTAAATACAAAAAATGCATTTCTGACAGTTAAATACAGGTTTAATGCTGTTAATTACCGTTAAATATTCGGGCAAATGGTCTGAAATTGTGCAATAAATTAAGTCGGCGTTTGCGAATTTTCAATGCTATACAAACAAAGAGATCGACCAACCCTCTGCTGCGGCAACCTGTAGCAGGAGGCATACAGCAGGTTCACGTGTGGACTGGCACAAACAACCGCTCTTCAACGTCAAAGACCATAGTGTCTAGCCGCAGGTCATGGCACAGTCCAAGTTTAAGGCGAATGCGTTTCAGATATCGCCCTAAATGCTGATCAAGATGCGCGAGGAAACGAAGACATTTTGATGAAGTCTTCATCGGCGAGGGGGTAGCGAGCGTCGCCATCACGGTGGCAGCTGACTGGTCATTACATGTAGTAGTGCGAGGCTACGAGGGGCGCCGTCGCCGCTGATACAACTTGTACATGTAGCTCAATTACAAACCGTTAAATACGGATTAAGTACTTCCGTCCGATCGTACACAAGTCTTCAGACTACTGTATGTGAGTGATTCACTCATTAAATGTATGCAAAATAAGTTGTAGGTATTCCCAGCTTCGCCTCTAGGAATTAGGCGAAATAATACACAAGAACGTCGGGCGAGTTTGGTGACGAATCAAATGATATGTTTTGCTGGTTTAGTTTGCAGTAAATAATGTGTGTCTACTTGTTTTTGGCTGTTAGCAGAAACGTCAGATTCAAAATGATACACGAGCAGTTGGAAGCACATGGCGACACAGCAGGTGGGAAATCAGGGCAGAAAAACCAATAAACAGTAGGTTATAATGAGACGTCAATCATTGTAGGAGAAATATTTAATACTCAAAATTAAACGTAAAATTCAATTCTGGTCGATAGGCACTTCTTAACATCGGAACTTGTACACACCGCCTTGCAAAGTAGCATGCATGAGCGCATAGCTCTTCACCGCGACCTTGAAAAACTCACATGTTGCTAGCACTCCGCAAGCGACGCATCATCCTCTAGTACGTCCAAGACACAACGCCAACGTGGGTGCTGGAACTCCTAAAGCCTGCCAACGTATACTGTGATGGCACAACTTAAGCTGGTCGTGCCCTCTGTAGGGAAGTCTAGAACAAGACTCTGTAGTCTCTACGGAGCCCAAACTTGGGTGGATCCCTCGTGTCTTACCTGCCCCGGGTTAGGGGCAGTCCATGAAGAGGGTGGATCCAGCAATGCTTTATACTAAGGGGCGTGGACGAAGTCCGCAACGCACTACAGTCCGGATACCGTACGTAGATGACAACAACTAGTTGTCCGGTTCGATGGCTGACTTGGGCCGTTTGAACGAACGGGCATGAACAGCCTGGCGTTGGCGCTGCTCCAGCTCTTCGCGACCTGTAGGTAAATCCATCATAAATGAGTAGCGCATTAAAAAACAACCCGCAACATTCAATATATATTGAAATGGGATTCGCACGGCGTTGTAGCTTCTGCGCTTTCACGCTTTGAGCGTGTGCGGCCCGTTGCTGCTGAGCTGCAGTAGCTGAGGGAGCTGACGGGCTGTTGTCTGGGCTTGCTTCCTGGACATACAGCGAATCGTGACGCGAAGATGTGCCATCGGCACTAGCAACACACGAAACACTTGATTAATTATCAGCCGTCGCACTGCCCCCGTGGTCGCGATCTGCTAAGATTAACAGTAAGATTACACACGACCCCCATAAGAAACACATTAGACTGTACAGTACCCTTAGCTCGATCAGATAAGTTGGATATCGCAACGGCCGATCCCGGGCTCTCTTTGTTTTACATAGCAACGTGCCAAGCTCAATTAGAGATCGACATCAACCCCACCGTCGTTTGGTCACTGCACTCACCTTTGACGGAGCATTTCTTGCTTCCGCTCCCCGTCGTCGTCGCCATCTTTCCAACTGACGTCGAACATTGAAGGCGTCGCCCAAGACTGTGGAGATACACAGATTTAGGCGTTGCCCCTTCAAGTAGCACTTAACTCGTGGTGCTCCACTAGTATTAATATAATTCCGCTTGCTTTCGGCCCTCAGCAACCACGTAAATGATTTGCCACCGACAAGACACTCTCGTGTAACAATGGTTTTACTCCTCCCCCGCACTCACGCTGTATGTGCATACATGTGGTGAAAAGGTACGAAATGGCCATTTTCCACATATGTAGTATATACAACATGTTAAAGGTATTGCTTGAGACTGCACAGGGCTAGGTTGAGAACTCGCACATAAGCTCAACAATTTTTCAAGAGATAGCATAGCCACTTCAAAGTTTTGCAGTGATTGCAAATTGCAAAATCGAGTTTAAAGGCCCCCGCCACGCATCCCCTCGCATTCAATATATAGATTCGTATGCGCTGACTTAGCAAGAACCCGCAGCGCGTTCTAACACACTACAGAGAATGAGAAGGACGAGGAGGGTGGCGAGGATGAGGAGTGATATGGCGATGGCGGCCTTAGATGGTCTAGAGAGGTAGTGAGTGCAGTAGAATGAGACTCTTGTGAATATGCGGTGGATAGTGAGTAAGGCTAGGGCGTTTAGTGTCTTATGATCAGTTCAGCTAACCTGATTCAATACATTTTGTTGCAATCAATGATGACTTTATGCATAGCCGAGCAGTTTTGTTTGCACTCCATCCAGATCCAATAAACAGGACATTTAACTACCGTCTTACCCCGCATAAAGCACCTGAGCATAATAATAAAAACCAGCTTTCTAAAAAGCCATATAAATCCCTCAAACACAACGCATAGCCAATCATAAGGACGCTCGCAAACGAAGGAAGGGTTTTGAAAACTAAAGCCTCAACCAATGCATATACAGACTCTCGAATTAATGGGTAGGACAACTACGCTCCAGCCATTGCTCTTAAGCGGTCGGTCGTCGTTTAGCGTTCATCTCCTCTCTTTCAAAAGCACCCCTTACCAGCAACACTACTGTCCCAGACCACCTTTCCCTCCTATCATGCCCAGCTCACGTCGTAGTTACAGCATCACGGATAAGCTCTCCATTCTCGTCGAGTATAAAACCGGCGTCCAAGGCCAGGGCTTCGACGCGCTTGGACGCCGACACGGAGTCGTCAGCACCATTCGAGGCTGGTGGGCCATACGGGTGGAGCTGACGGCCGCTACGCGCGATCGCCGAGTTGCAACGCGAACTACTAGACGCCTTAATGGCGGTGAGCGCTGCCTGGCCCACAGCGAACTGGAGGAGCGGCTGTACGAGTGGGTTGCCCGATCGGAACGGCAACGGATTGCGGGTTAAAGACTCGTACATCCGACTGCAAGCTGCCAACATCTACCGCGAGCTCCACGGCGATGAGGCCGTCGGCTTCGAGGCCTCTTCAGGCTAACTGGCGCGCTTTAAAACGCGCAGAAACTTGGTGTCGCGCCGACAGACAACGACACGGTTGCTACCGGCGGACGCACCTGCCATTTGCCAGCGCTTTATCCAGCAAATCCAGCACCTGACCACCAAGCACAGAATCCAACCAAGGAACATCATTACTATGGACCAAGTTCCTCGCTTCTTCGAGACAGAACGCAAGTCAACAATCACTACCCGCGGTTCTCGGGAGGTCCTCTTGCGATAGGGTAGCTCGAGCCTCAAGCGCTTCACCGCCACGGTCAATATCACGGCAGATGATGAGGTCCTAAAGCCGCATGTCCTGTTCTCCAAGTTCAAGAACAAACCCAAGTGCCCGCCTGGTGGACGTGAAAAGGACTGGTATGTGGAACGACGACCACCTCCTTTCCCATGCGGAGACGGTGGTATGTGGGAGAAAGGATACTATACTGAGAGCCCGTTCTCTACCTGATCGACTCGTACGGCTGCCATGTAATGCTGTCGTACTCGAAGCGCCTGGAGCGCTACAATGTGTTTGTGCTCCTGGTACCGCCGAGCCTCACCAACCTGTTGCAGCCATTGGATATTGCTATTAACAGGAGCTACCAAGAGTTCTACCGGACGAAATACGACGCGTACATTGGCTTGGCACTCCGCGACCCAAGCCTCCAAACCAAGGCGGGCAATCCCAAGGTGCCTCGCTACGACACCGTTGCCCACTGGACATTTGACTGGATCGACTCCAAGTCCGCTGCTGATGCCAAGAAGGCCTTCGCGCTTTGTGGCATTGGGGCTAAATATGCCTTTTCGATGGATAAGCTACCCCCCCCCCCTCAAGGACATTCTCAGCCCCGACTTCGACGTGAATGAGTGGCATATTGCGTACCAGCATCTCGTGAACGACGAAGCCGGGAGCTGGTTCTCATGTCTTCGCCGGATTGGTACACCCCCGAACGGGAGAGAAGCAGCTTGTTCTGCTGCCTCTCGTACGGCCTGGACATGTCGTCCCATGAGTATGCGTCTATGCTGACAACCTACATGGCGACACTGGGCTACTCGACGCAAAATACCTCGCGTCTGTGAGAGACGGGCACGTCGATCCTGCCGAGCTAGAGATCTATGCAGCGTCCAAGATACACGACTGGAACATTGTCCTGAAAACAGTGGATGATCACGACAAACTTCACGTACTCCGCTGAAAATGCGGCGAAGGACGTTTACCTTGTACGAGGGGGTGGGTACTTCGCTGTTCAGGTTGACGAATATCTTGTGTAAGTAACAGATAGAAAACATGTTAGCATCTGATTTTTCTACCATGTTTCAATTGACAAGCGTTGCATACCTTTTTGTGCGAGGAATTAACGAGTTTTGACTCGCGACATGCCCTCTTCCCGTATTGGGCCCTCAATTGACACGAACGGGATCGATTCATGCTCTAGCTACTCGCTAATCCATGCCCTAACCAGTTGACCCGTCAGCCTATTGACTACTAGGGTCTTAGCGCTAATAATAGTATATGTCTTGGAGGTGCCCGTCTTCTAAGTTTGGCGAGTTTGTTCGATACATAGTGCTAAGGCACTTTAAACAAATACAACACTCAGTGCGTGCTAAATTTTAATTGTACGCTTATGCGCTTTATGCGGGGTAAGACGGTAGTGTGATATACATCCTGTGAGAGCTCTTGTTGTAATGGTCGGTGTATTTGACTACATGTGGGTGTATAACGCTGCAATAGGCTGTACATGGGAGGGCTACAGATCATGCGTTCTTCTCACAGTACAAAGTTGGGCGTCGCAATTACGAATGCCAATACAAATTGCAAGTGTAGTTTTTTCTTAAGATGTAGTATAGACAACATGTGGTAACACGGCCAGGGGGCCAAAAACCCCGTGAGTGCGGGGGGGGGGGGTAAGTGCACGATCCGACAGCACCATAGTACCACAACCGCTCAAGCACCGACTTGACCAGCAAATGCTCTTGAAGTATAGTCCTCACGTCCTCGTCCTCTTGATCTCGTTTCTATTCCAAGAGTGTGCACCTTCACGCGCTCTGATCTGTAACAAACCTCAAGTCCACGTTGGAGAGGGTCACCGTCCAGTCACTTTCGAAGTTTCCGGCGTGACCTCAAGGACTCCCAGCTCGCTCAGACCAAGCCCACCTCCCCTACTCGTGCTTCGTTTGCTGTGCGCGTTAGACGGCGCGACACCTCGCTCTATCGAGTGCACGGATGACTCGCACTAGAAACAGCTGCATGATCAACTGGAGGGCGTGTGCCTCGCCGTTCTGTAGCCAGGCTTGCTAGCCAGAAAAAAGCCACCCAGGGCTCCGCCTCTGTCAAGAGATGGCACGTATGGTTGATTAAGGACCGCTTGGGGGCGACGGTTGCTCCAGATACTCGGTACCTGGTGGAGTACGTCGTCGCCCCCGGTACGACACAACACTCCTACAAGCCACGTTGGCTGCTCGAGGAGGACGGCTTCGCCGACTACTCACAGCTCATCGACGACCTCAAAGACTATGGGGGGCCTATGGCTTTCGCTGAATATGTTCTCTCTCGGCCTGACCAATTTGCCCAGATCTGGGGATGGTCGCTGCATGTTTCACGCATTGGATCGCGCCATTGCGGCTCTAAGAATTCCGCTGTGGCCGTCAGCGAGCGATGTGGATGCCTTTTACGATGCCGAGTCAGCTAAGGGCAAGCCGATACCCACCGCTGGAGTTGTGTGGTCAACAGTGTGGAAGTTCGTCTGTTAACAAAACAGAGCAGCTCGATCAAAGGGATTAACGGAAATCTGCGAAGACACGCTCGCAGTGAACCAAGTGCAAGTTCGACTTACAGGTGTGACTACTTGCATTGGTATGGACTATCTACTGCCGGTCCACGGAGACCACTTTTGTGCAGGGACACTACCAGGAGGTCTCATGCGTTTGCCCTGCATATGACTACCACCGGCTGCTTCGCCTCTGACGATCAAGTGACTCAAGCGCTCTTTCTTGACTTTGCAGAGCCCTGGTTGGCGGGGCTGCGCTTCGTGTTGTCGCGTCATGATTCGCTAGTCGATTGACCTGTTCGTCAATCAGGTTATATTTATAATAACATACCATCCTATTTCGGTTTTTGCACATCTCCGCCTGTGACCCATATTGCATATATATTAAGTGCATAGTCATGTATTTTTATCAAGTTGTTGGTTGCAGTTGCTTCAGCAAAATAAAAACCATGGTCTTTTTGAAAATTGGATTGTACCTAATTGTTTGCTCCCGAGTCGAAACTGCGCACTCTGGCTCGGAGGTATATTAAAATTCGAACTGATATTTCATGTATCCTGACACAGCCCCCCATGCCCAAGATGAGATGTCTTCTGTCCTAACGCGGATCATGGATAACGTTGATGCTCTCAGAGTCCGTCGGTCGAATCGTATGAGTGCTGAGCCTACAGCAACATCCTCTACTTCTGGTGGAGAGACCCGGCCTCTGCAGGAATCCAAATTGGCCCGGCATCGAGCCGAACGATGCCCTGTGTGTCGGCATGCAGCTCCAGGTCCTGTGGACGTTCGGCACCCTGCTGACAAGTGAGCACCTCAGACATCGTCGGCCACTTGAACTCGTCGTTGAGCGTGGGCGAGTACTCGTACGGAATTGTGCGAACGGCACATATTTTCGGCAAACTAGAGCCCCAGCGAGAAAGTAAATCCGCCCAAACGTTTTCATCACCCGCGATGTCGCAAATGTCATAGTCGTAAGCCAGGAGTAAAAGCGCCCAACGTTGGAGTTTGTCAGCAGTGTACTTCGGTACGGCAGATAACACACTGGTTGGGTTGAAAATGAACCTCAGATTGCGGTGATCTGTGTAGAGCGTGAATCCTCCTGGTCGATGCAACAGATAGTCAGCGCGCTGGCAGGTGGCAATGATGGAGTACGCCTCCTTCTCGACAATTGCCCACGACCGGGCCGCTCCCGAAAACGTTCTACGAGAAACATTAAAGGTTCGTGGTGTTGTTCGGAGAACATGGGCGCCGTGTGATCTTGCGGAATCTGAGTGATAATTGCTCCCCAGTGTGATTCACTTGCATCAGTAAAAACTGAGAGACGGTAGTCCGGCTTGACATGAGCCAGCTCGACAGCATTTCCCAGGGCTTGTTTGCAAGCTTGTAGGCAAGTCGTGTGAACGTCCGTCCAGCCAACATCGGTCAGCTTCACGTGAGTGACCTGACGGCGAGTGCGTCCACCGGCAGCCTTGTAGACCACCTCCATAAGATCAACGAGTGGCTGAGTGAGCTTGTTGTGGCCAGGAATGGACATCCTCATCCACCCGAGTGCACACGCGAACTGCTGGAGATCTTGACCTGTCACCGGAGCGCTTAAGGCCTGAAGGGCTGAGATCCGGCCAGGATCGTGGCGAGCACCATTCTTCGACACCACGCGTCCGCACCATCGGGCTTCTCTGAGGTAGAACGAGCACTTGGATGGGTTCAATTTCAAGCCCTTTGTAGCACACACCTTTAAGACACCCCGCAGGAGCTTGAGCAATCCCTCCTCGGACTTGGCGTAACCGAGTAAGTCATCCAGCCAAATCAGCAACCCGTTATAGAGAAATTCCTCGAACATCTCCTGCACGGTGGCATGCAGTAGGCGACACTGTCGGAGCCGCCCATAAGCACCCGAGTGGGCGTAAAAATGCCCATGTCCGTCAGAAACGAAAACAGCTCCTGGCACTCGAGCGACAAAAGGAATTGCCAGTATCCCTTGAAAAAGTCCAAAAGAAAATACAGCTCTGAGTCCGTAAGGTAATCCATGATGACCTCGTGAATTGGCATCGGCCAAATCATCCGCAGGGTTTGAGCGTTCACCTGGCGGGCATCTACTGTCATACGAAAATCCCCTGGCTCCACTTTCTTGACGATCAAAGGCGGCGAGCACCACTTGCTGTGAGGATTGCGGATGCAGAGTCCTGCATCAATCAGTTCTTGAACGTGTTTCTTCATAAATGCTCGGTGCTCTGGAGCGTAGCGGCGAGCCTTACAGCGCACAGGTACTGCGTCCGGCTTCAAGGTTACCTTGTGAGGGGGCATGTCAACGGGTGGGTCTCGACCGAGCTTGATCCTGAAGACGTCGCGATATTCAGACAGCAGCTCCGCTAACTTCGCTCGAAATTCAGCACTGCAGCCCAGGTTTGCGGCTTCGTCGAGCTTTCCTTCGAGAATACTCCACTCAAGCGCACGCGCCTCCTCACGGTCCTGAGTAACATCGATATCGGGGAAGCAACGCTGCTCCTCGTCCGGCTGTAGCTCCTTCTCCTCAGGCGTAGGCTCAGGATGAATGGTTGTAGCAGCCGCGTATGCCAATACGCTGCGCACGCCGGGTGGCGCCACGTCTTCGTCCATGTCATAAACGTCTCTGACGCTCCGTGCTTGGTCCAAAAGCGCTTGAGCATTATACCCCAGCCGCTCCATGACACCTTCACTAAGCAAGATATCGCCCATTCCTGGTGGAAGACCGTCTGATGCGACCCAGCAGGTAAGGTTCTTGAGCGTTAATCCTCCATTAATTGTGTCGAAACGGAGGTCCAACTTGACTTCCTGCTTGAGAACCATCGGTGCAGCAGCGATTCCCTTGATGGACTCCCATTGCTGGAGGTCTCGGCACTGCAACCACTGACCCTTCGCTCTGAGCTCCTGTAGCAGGTGAGGTGTTACTACCGATATTTCGGCTCCGCTGTCAGGTTTCGCCCAAGCTGCTAACACACCGTTCACCCGACATGCTAGCGAACCAGTCTTCTGGCCAGCACTGTCCTCAGGCATGGTTTGTACCGGCTGGTCCGTGACGAGTACAACGGCACCCACTGGTTTGGGCGTCTTGCGATTCTTGTCGTACAGCTCCTTCGCTTCTGTCGCACTTGCCAGTGGGCACTGAAACACACCGTGAGTCAAGTCGCCACACTTGAAGCACTTGCGCGGCTGGCCCGGAGTAGACGACTTCTTAGCGCCTTGAAGCTTGGTGCCGGCGCTGCCAGGGCCCGATCCCACTGAGCTCAGCTTAGGTCCAGGCGCCACTGCTGCTGCTCCAGCCCTCGGCGACTGGAATCGCGCGCTGTTGCGTGACGCATTGCTTGGCTTTGACTGCTGGTGGGCCTGGCTTCCGTCAGCGCCTGTTGTCCGCTGGATTGCCGACTCGAAGATCAGGAATGCAGACACCCGCGACCTGAGCCAATCCAAGAATACCTTGACGGATTTCTTGGTCGACTTGTGCATAGTGCGCTTCAACTCCGTTATGACCGTCTGCTTGAGCGCGGGCGGTTTCAGCGCCGCACACAGAAATTCTACCGCCATCTTGGGCTCTTCGAGCGGGAAGTCGTCCATATCCTGGGCATCCAGGATTTCATTGAAGTCGGTCACTAGCTTCATCACTCGGGACTCAGCGTCTGGAAGCGTAGTGCTCATGGACAAAGAACGCATGACTTGTGCGAGTCGTGCGTGATCCTGAACTTCCGGGCGCCTAGCCGCTAAAATGTACGCCTTCCAGTCTTCCTCAGTAATTTCTGACTCGGGCTTTCCCAGCTCGTACATGCAGATACGAATCAGCGTCCGGTGCTCAATACAGGCACTCAGGGGCATCACAAACACTCGCCCATACGCCCCCTGGTTCAGGGCCGTTACTCGTCGCTTGTAGATCAGGTAACTGTCCATGAAAGCCTTCTTCTCTTTCTTCGTGGAGCCGCGGTACACAGGAGGCACGGGCATGTTCGAACCCGTGGCCACCGTGATTGTCGGTTCATTTCGATTCTCACTAGCGTCTCCGCCGACCATGGGCTCGTCACCGTCGCGCTCGCGACCGCCCTGGCCTGTACTCCTAGCGAACCATCCCCAGCGACTTTGCCCACGGGGGGAGAGAACCTCTTCCTTCAAATCCTCGATCTGGCGACCTTGATGTCCAACTGTTTCTGCGGCCTCCCGCATCAACTGGTACTGTTGCACCAGAGCCTTCTGCTGCTCCTCCAGCTGTGCGCTTAGAGCAGCTTGCTTGGTGTTCAGCTCCACTTGGTTCTCGTACTGCTGTTGCAGATACTCTGTCGTCTTCGCAGCCAGAGCTTCCTGTTGCTGCTGGAACCGGTTGAGTTGCTCAAGGGTTAGTTGCTGGACAACCTCCGCCTTCTTGGCCACTTGCTCGACCTTCTGCTCAGACTCCGTTTGGAGGCTTCGTGCCAGCGACGACTCGAACGTTCTTGTCTGACGCTGCGCCACGACCACGTCTTCCACTCTCACTCGAGGTGAAATCAGCGCCTCCATAGCCAGGTCACGGCTCCCGTGGTCTGGACTGCTCATCGCTTCCGCTTCGCAGCGCGAGGTGAGCTAAAGAATTCTTTGTTGTTTTCGCACTTGTGAGAAGTAAAGCAAAATGCAGAATGAATCAATTAGAAAAGCTTAAACGCAAAGAAACCTGCTCGGCTAGTCCTGGAGCACCCTTGCAGGTAGATTGAAGTTGAAGATGAAGTTCTGCAACTGCGAGGTGTGCCTGATCGTCGGACACTGGCCTGACCGTCGTACGCGCGTAAAGTCCTTGGCCACCGAGCTGGTTTGAGTTGTCGCCCTGCAGGATATCCTCGTTGAAGCTGCAGCTGCAGGTGGCGGGCCTCAACCTCGGTAGCAGCAGCTGCTGGAGCCAGCTGGCGACAACAGTGATGTTGGCAGTTGAATTTATTGAAGGTACCTACCTACCTTGACGATGTTTCTAGTTGATTTTATGAAGTTACCTATCTTGATAATATTGTAAGTTGAGTTTGCTGAAGGTACCGAATTACCTTAGTTATGACACACAGGAAAGGGGGGCAGACAAAGACCGTGATTTATATGGCCCGTCTTTTTGAAGTGATCAATGCCAATGTGAAACTAACTCTCTCAATTACTAAGCGCGACACCGCGGAACACGTCGTCGAAGTCGTCATCTAGGCTAAACTCACCCACCTCCTGATCTAAAAGGCCTTCGTGTAGTACTGCATTCACCACATCGTCCGCATCCTCAGACACCGTACGTTGGGTAGGCTCCTCTTCATCGCCTTCTTTTCTTCTCTCAATAAGCCCACATTTCCGAAACCCAGCAATAATAGTAGAGCTCGCGGTGTCCTCCCACGCATTACGAATCCACCGGCACAATGTCTTCCGATCGGGAGGCTTCAGTTTAAACGCGACACCAGGTTGTCGCGCTCGCAGTTGCTCCCGCAAGTCGCTGATCCACATGTTCCGCAGCCGCGTCTTGAGGGGGCCATTCCATGTTGCATCAGCAGGCTGGCATACCGATGTGTCATTTGCCGGAACTTTTAGCAGAGTTACGTTGATTTGCTTTGCGTACTCGTCGATTTCCTTGGTCCAATGACCAGAGAAATCGTCGAGTAGCGATAATACTGGTTCGTTTGCCGGGCGTTGTTCGAAGTGAAAGCGCAGGAATTCAATTGTAAGCTTGCTATTCCACCAGCCTGCAACATGAAAATAAATTCTGTGAGCATCAGTTCCTGTAGCATTTTTAAACCAATCGCACCTTTTGTTGGTATACACTTGCATGTCGGATTCAACTTGGGCACTGGCAATTTGCTTTCGCCACATTGATTGACTGAAACCATGATAAGCTTCGTCATTAATGGCTTGCTTTTCTGGATCCTTGGACGGACGCATCTTGAACACGGTAAACGGGGTATATTTACCGCCTGTAGAATCACCTAGCAGCATTACTGTCGCCCGATCCTTTGTCTCACCTCCACAGCGTATCCAAACCGTTTTACTGCCTGTCTTCGCTAGTGTCTTAGATGGTAGATATTCATAACAAGCAGCTAAGTGGAGCAAACGTTAGCTAAACTAGCCAATAGCATGCATAATTATTTTCCTTACCTGTCTGGTCGGCATTGAAAATCTTGGTGGCTCCGATTTCTGTGGCCTTTTGCCTTACTTCGAGGGCGAAATCTGCAGCAATCTGTGCAAGCTCAGGTGGTCGGATTTGTCCTTGGCGTGTCCTGCACCGAAGAGAGAATCGGTGGCGTCCTTTGAAGAGGTTTTGCCAACACCATGATGCTTTGAACGGAGCTATGCCTGCCGCTTCTGCAACGTCTAGAGCTTGCAAGCGCAGCATGGTCGGCGTAACAGGGACACCCTCGTCACGCATGCTGTTGATCCACCTTACCAAACCTTCCTCCTCCTCCTTGGGCAAGATCGTAGCCTCGCCCTTGCTGCGGGCTTTCTTCTTGTTAGCGCCACCATGCTGACTGCACATCTCTTCGATGCGAGGGCGCGCACGTCGCCAAGACAAGACGAGTGTACGACGGCTGTTGTATTTCGCAGTTGACAGGTCGGGGTAAAAGTGAGTGATGGTCCGCTCAATGTCATTGTGTGCCTCTAGATGTTTCAAGACCGCCAGCTTGTGCGCCGCCGTGAAGGACGACACCGTATTTGTCTCCACCTTGCGGCCGCGGCCGCCGGGCAGGAGATGCCGTTCTTTAGGCCGCCTTCTCTCCGTTCTAGCCATTGAATGGCGAACTGAGCAGCTGGATAGGCGGTGCGCGGTACTTGTGCGTGATAACAAAGGGTGCACGGCTGACCTTCCCGGCAGCGCTACCATTGGCTGAATTGAGCTGTATGCGATAACAAATAGTATGTGATAACTAAGGTAATTCGGTACCTGCATTGGTAAAGTTAGCGCGTTGCATGTGAAGTAGCTAGAGTGTTTGGCGAGGAGGTAATGTAGCGGGGCTACACATTCGGCTAACCTCACCTTAGTGCAACACGCACTAAGTGGATACATTCAGGTGGGCCACATTGCAGTGTGGTCACCATTCATATTAGGAAGCAGTCCTATTGGTCAGAAAGCAGGGTCTTTCTGCCAGTAATACTCAAGCATTAGGTCAGAGTTTCTGCCAACCACTCGTTGGCAGAACCTCTCTTTATAGATATCAGTTTTAGGAGGAAAGCCACAGTTAACATTCAATTCGGTTCTCATTTTACCGCAAAAGCTACTATTTGTACCTTTATTTAGATCTAATTATACTTGTGGATACAAGTATACTTAATCTAAGTTAAATACACCTTACGCTTCCTCATACACGTGCGCTCACGTGTAAGCTAAAGTATTGGGCTAAGTAAGCCCATTACACCTGGTAGCACTTTGTAGTCCGTCCAACGACCGACTAGTTACGTATCGTATGAAATTCGATACGGGGGCTGAGGACCTGCCTGTGGACGCGAGTATGTCCACTGGTAACCCAACCACGAGTGCAACGCATGTTGCACGCGAAGACTGTCTCCATCTGGCGGATCCAGAGTGGGAGGCGCTCCAACGACTGTCGACGGTCATTGGAGAAGCGGCCGTAGCGACGATGGTACGCACGCTATCGCCGACAGAGCAACATGGTGTTGCTCTAGGCTTCATCATGAAGGAACAGCGCGAGACCGCTGCTCGCGCTACGGTGTCGACTCCGTCCACACCGCGCGTGGAGTCGTTGAAACTCCACGTGAACAGCTACGTAGGAAGAGAGGGCGAGCCTTTCCTCCGATGGCTTGTCGAAGTTGACACTGCCATTACGGCTCGACGTATCGTCGACCCGTTGTCGAAGGTTGCGTTCGCCATGTCATGCCTTGGCGGGCGAGCAAGGAGCTGGGCGTACGGACGCCGACTCACTGACCCTACGTGCTTTAGCACGTACGAGGTGTTCAAGGAGGAGCTCAGACAAGCGTTTGAGCCCCCGCAGAATGAGTTCAGATCGAGGGCTGAGTTCCTCGACCTGCAACAGGGCAAGCATGACGTGCATGCTTACGCTCAAAGGGCGCGGTACTTGGTCTCGAACATCGTGACCAACCCGATAGACGAGGCGACAAAGGTCGTCACGTTCATGAAGGGCCTGAAAGATGGGCCTGTGAAGACCTATCTCTTCCGAGAGTACCCAAGTACTCTCGAGTCTGCGATTACACTTGCCATGCAAGAAGAGTTTAGCCTGCGACAGGCTAAACTCCATGTGAACGTCCCGCGGCCGATGCCGCGACCGACGGTGAAGCCGACGGGAGGTCCCGAACCAATGGACCTCTCGAGTGCGACGGCTGCTGGGTCTCAGCAGCGTCGTGGACCAACGAATGTCCGCTGTTTCCGGTGTGGAAACAACGGCCACTACGCCCGTGAATGCACAGCACCTGTGCAGGCGGCCAAGGGCCGGCGTGACGATACCGGGTATCGCCACGGGCAATAAAAAAACTAGAACAACCAGCAGGCGCGGGGCGCCCTGCTGGTGATGCAGTCGAGCGTGTCGATATCGGACACGCCGTATTGAAGACTGCTGCCCCCAGTGAGAGTCACTCTCACTGTAAGAAGCGGGATGACAGGCCGAACCTTGTCATCCCGAAGGTTAACTCGAAGAGAGAGAAGTCTCTTCGTGCGTTGGTGGATTGTGGTGCGTCGAACAACTTTGTTCGACTGCAGAGCCTAGCGAGGCTTGACTTCGAGGAGGTAGTAATGCCTCGAAGTCTATTGGAAGTAAGACTAGCAACGGGTGTCGTTGTTAGAACCGAGAAGCGTGTCGTACGCGTACGCTTCTCGTATCGAGAGAAGAAGTTCGTGGACGAGCTTATCGTACTTGACTTAGACGATAAGTTCGACATGGTGCTGGGCATGCCGTGGCTTGCACGGCATGATCGGGTGATCGACAGGACGAAGCGCACGATCGTGCACTTCGGGAGTAGCAGCGCGACAGTGAGAGATGGCCCTGTCGGCGCAGCACGTGCACTTCGCGGTGCACGCGACCCACCAGGAGAGGCAGCGCGACGCGCGGCTGTCTCCGGTCACCCCACGCGGACACCGACGACTGAGAGAGTCGTCGGGAGAAAATGTGAATCGAATCAGAAGACTCAGATTCGATCGGATTCGAGAGGTTCTCGAAGCGTCAAGAGTGACGCGGTCGTGTCGACTATTAGTGTCGACACACAAGTTCAACAAGAGGAGCCAGTCACTAATAAGGACAGTGACTCGGGCGCGTCAGCTCAGGGAGCTGATGCGATTGGCCCAAACGTCGAAAGACGCTCCGCCATCTGGCGTCGAGGTAAAGAAAGCGCACCGGCTCTGGGAGCCGACGCTGCAGGCAGTGCGGACGGTTGCAAACGTCCCGCACCGGAAATGCTTGCGTGCTCGCGTGCAGCCGGGCTGCACGACGAAGCGGTACGCGACCAAGCAGGGCTTGATTGCGTGCGCCCGCGGGAAGAACCCGCCGGCGACAACAAGAAACGCACTGCGTGCTCACGTGCAGCCGGGCTGCACGAAGAAGCGATGCGCGATCAAGCCGGGCTTGATTGCGTGCGCCCGCGGGTTGAACCCGCCGGCGATCAAAAGGAAGATCTGTCCGCGGCCGGGCCCGGACAAAACAAGACGCGCGGAACTGGGTTCCGCACAAGAAGCGAACGGCGCAAGCGAGCAAAGCTGCGCAAGTCTCGGTCAGGGACCGAGGCGCTACTCGCAGTGTCTGCCGGGCAGACACAGGAACTGGAGACGACCGTCGAGACACTGAGTGTCTTGACGCGTACTAATACTGGTCTCCAGTATAAGAAGATGAAGTTGGAGAACCCTCCGACGCTAGCGTCGGAGTTGACTTCGCTTCCAGTCACGAGCTGGAGGCGCTTCGCCCGCGACCTGCACGATGGACGCATCGAGCAGATTTGCATCCTCTCGGATGTCGAGAGGATGAAGTGTGAAGCGGAAGAGTTGAAACAGCTCGTCGCTGAGGGCGTCGACGCCCTCAGCGCCAAGTCGAAGAAGGAACGCTTCGACGAGCAGAGCTGGGACTCGCTGAAGTCGAGCCCCTTCTACGAGGTCTTGCGTGAGTACAGAGACGTACTCCCGGACGATATCGCTGCGGAGTTGCCGCAGGACAAGGGTGTTCAGCACGAGATTGATCTCGTGCTGGAAACGAAGTATTGCGAGACGCGGCAGTGGCCACTGCCGCGGGAGCAAGTGAAGGCGATCGACGACTTCTTCGAAAGTCGTCGCAAGGCTGGGCAAGTGCGGGAATCGAAGTCCCCGCACAGCGCGCCTACGTTCTGTGTCAAGAAGGCACAGGGCGGGTGGCGCATCGTTCATGCTTATAACAAGCTGAACGACGCAACGGTACCGGCGCAGACGCCGATACCGCGAAAAGATGTGATCATCGATTCGATGGCTTTGAGCACTATCTTTAGTTCTCTGGATCTGAGAGACGGATTCTATCAGATCCTCATGCGTGAGTGCGATATACCTCTCACGGCGGTGAGCACTCCGAGCGGTATGCTCTGGGAGTGGCTTGTAATGCCGCAGGGACTAAAGAATGCCCCTGCAACGTTCAACAGGTGCGTCACGCACTTGTTGCGCTCGGTGCGCGACTTCGCACCGAGCTATTTCGACGATGTGTTCATCCACAGCCGGGCTGTGGACGGGAAGTCGGAAGTGGAGATGCACAAGGAACATCTCCGCAGGTTGTTTGCGCTCATGCGCAAACACAAGCTCTACGCGAACCTGAAGAAGTGTATCTTCGGGGCAAGCGAGATACCCGTCCTTGGGTGTCTCGTAGGGAAGAACGGCGTACGCCCTGACCCGGGAAAGGTCAGAGTGATCAATGAATGGCCTACGCCTTCCAATGTCAAGGAACTGAGGCAGTTCCTTGGACTCGCTACGTACTTATGCAAGTACGTGAGCAACTACGCGGGCAAGATTTGCCCGCTGTCGCAGCTCCTAAAGAAGGACGCTGCATGGGTTTGGACTGCTGATTGTCAGCAGGCCTTTGATGCAGTCAAGCAGGGCTTGACTGAGGCGCCATTCTTGGCGGTGGCCGACCAAGATCGCCCATTCCACGTCGTCTGTGACGCATCCGATTTCGCAATCGGATCCGCTCTAATGCAACACGATCACGAGGGACGTGATCGCGTGGTCTACTATCAGTCGCGTCAGCTGAAGCCAGCTGAGCGCAACTACCCGGTACATGACAAGGAACTCCTTGCCATGAAGTATGCACTCGCGAAGTTTCGAGTGTATCTACTTGGGAGTAGACCATTTGTGGTCTACACCGACCACGCATCATTGCGTACGGCGATCAAGTCGCCGCACATCTCACAAAGAATGGCGAGATGGCTCTCATTCTTTGCGGAGTACAACTTCCAGGTTGAGTACAAACCTGGAAGGTTGAATGTTGTGGCCGACGCGTTGTCGCGTCGACCTGATTACGCGGTGCACAAAGCCGACGCCAATGCAATTGGCGTCGTCCGGACGTCTACTCCCTCGTCGTCTTTGTTAGACGACGTGCGGTCCGCATACACGAAGGATGCGGATGCGAAGCAGTTGTTGGACTACTTCGCTGCGCCTTCTGACAAGTCTCGTCAGAAGCTGGCGAAACATCTCCGTGCACGTGTACGCCGCTATCGTGTACACAATGGTCTGCTGCTTTACAGCGCAGTCGACGACAACGCTGATCGCATTGTCGTGCCGGACGATCATGAGCTGAAGCTCAGGATCACTTACGAGTATCACGATGCCCCTACGTCGGGACATCAGGGTCGTGAGAAGACATACTTGCTTCTCACGCGTGACTTCTATTGGAGTCACCAGTACAAGTGGGTACGCAAGTACGTTCGTGCTTGCGAGGTTTGCCAGCGCGTGAAGCCTGCGCCCTTCTCGCAGGCTCCACTTCAGTCACTACCGACTCCGTCGGAGTGTTGGCAGTCCATCTCAATGGACTTTGAGTTTGGTCTTCCGCCTGACAACAAGCGGAGGACTGGTATTGTGGTCTTTGTTGACCGATTCAGCAAGATGGTACATCTTGCTGCAGTACCAGCCGAAGTGACAGCCAAGCAGACGGCACGTCTGTTTGTTGACATGGTGTTTAGTCACCATGGCAAGCCGATCGACATCGTGTCTGACCGTGATCCGCGCTTCACAGCGCGTTTCTGGCAAGAAGTGTTTGAACTTCTTGGCACGCAGCTGTCCATGTCGACTGCGGATCATCCGCAGACCGACGGACAAACTGAGCGCGTCAACCGGGTCTTGGTTGACGCTCTGAAGAGCTACGCTCACTCGTTCCAATACTGGAGCGACTGCTTGCCGATGGCAGAGTTTGCCATCAACAACTCGGTGTATGTCTCGACAGGACACACACCGTTTTACGTGAACGCCATGAGGCATCCACGCGTACCGAGCGTACTCGGTGCGGTAGCTCCTTCTTTAAGTGGGGGAGGGTATCCGGTTTCAACCAAACCGAATGAACACGCTGATACGAGCAACATATCAGCTGTGTCGACACGCGCACGGACTGCGCGTAGTCCAATCGACGAGAGCGCAATGTCTACGCCGGGCGTAGACACTCTCAACAACAACAACCACACACAGGCCGGGCCTGTAGTGAACAAGAACAACGGGTTGAACAAGGAGTTCAACTCGAAGGCAATGGACTTTGTCCAGCGCCGCCAAGCCGTAATACGGTTTGTGCAAGATGCTATTGCAGCTTCTGTCGATCGACAGAAGTTGAATGCTGACAACAATGGCAGAGGAAACACAAATGAATTCAAAGTGGGTTCATTAGTTCTGTTAGCTACACAGAACCTAGCTAAACATGCAGTTTCCGACTTCGGAGCAAGCAAGCTTGCCCCGCCCTTCATCGGGCCATTCGCCGTGTTGGCGAAGCATGACAACGCGTACACGCTAGACATACCGTCCAGCATGCGCCTCCACCCAACCTTTTACGTTGGGCGGCTGAAGCCTTACTCGCAACACGAGTTACCTACTCCCGGTGACTCGGCGCGACCCTCGTCTCGAGCGCGGAGACACGTTGCCCCAAACGCGCAACGATCGACCCTAGGTCGACCTGGATATTCGAAGCGGTCTGTCCAGCCTGACAGATCCGGGCCTTCAAGAGCTTCAGCTCCTGCCTTATCTCGGCGAGCTCAGCCGTCTGGGGGTTCTCAACCGCCTCCAGACGATCCCAGACCTCGGCCGGCGACGCCTCGTGGTGTCTTCCCGCCGCCACCGCCCCCGTTGCGAGACGCACGCGGGGAAACTCGCTGGATTGTCCAGCGAATCGTTGGTCATCAGATCCGGACTCAAGGTCCGGTTAATTTTCGTATTCGTTGGTTAGGATACTCTCCTGACCACGATACGTGGGAGCCGCGGAACGTCCTGATGAGCGACGTTCCGGAAATGGTGACGGAGTACGAATCCCGCCACCAGCAGCTCCGCCGAAGGGCGTAAAACTTGAGCGAGAGCTGTAGTTGCCTACAGCCCTCGGCTGAGTGTTGCGCTCACCCTCAGCACTCTCAGACGACAACTGCGTGATTAACTTCTCACGCAGTGTCTTCAACTCCACAGGCACACTAATACCAGTGTACCCGTTAAGGTCCCGTTCGGACAGCCGCACTGCCCCAGCTTGGCAGCGCTCGCACGCAACGCCAGACGGCACTGCGCACGGAATCCCCGCCTCGACTGCACCATCGTGCAGCCGCAAGATCTTGGGCCGCTTCGAGTAGCGCTCATAGCGCTCACCCGCAGAGCGGACTCGCTCGCGGTAGCCAGCCGGGTCGCGGTTGAAGTTATCAACGAACGCGCCCCAGCTTTGACAGAGTGCCTCCCACTCTGTCACCTTATTCTTACGGGAGTGCTTCTTGTTCCCGTAGAATCGGAGCTCGTGGAAGAGCCCGATGTAATAATCACGTCTTTGATCCGTCGCCGGATCAAAGTCGAGCTCCTTAGTGACGTCGTCATCAGTGATGGCGCTGCAGGAGTACAACGCGTACGGCCCCAGTGGCGATGTGTTGCCGTAGCGAGATCGGATCTCGCTCGGAGACGGCATCCACGGGTCGTGCACCGGATTAGTGCGCGACGTCACAGCCGCAAACGGAGTGGGGTCGTCGTCGTCTCCACCCCGCGGAGTAGACAGAGCTCCGGCATCAGCGAGCGGCCTATCGCTGCCGCTGCGCGAGCGCTTTGAACTCGAAGCGTCCGAGTCGTCCTCGCGGGGACGACGCGTCCCCACGCTTGCTTCATTGCGCCCTGAAGATGAGGAGCCTTGCTCCTCCTCGCCCTCCTCCATGTCGAGATCCTCCATGCCATCAAAGAGGGTCTCGTTGTCATAGGTCGGCTTGCTCCGCGCCCTCTCGTGGCACTCCCCAACCGAGATGGTACGCTTGGGGGAGCTTGACGTCGTCACCGTGGAAGTGACGACGGACGCCGAAGAGGCTGAAGATGTGGCAGTCGTCGCTGTGTTAGCGACGACCGCGTTGCTTGCTGCAGGTGCAGCAAGCTCGACGGAAGTCTGCGTCGTTGGCGTGCTCATTTCGAAATGAGCACGAAGTTCTCTCCGAAGAAGACTTTGGATTGATGTGTCGAGACCGGCACATCAAGTCCTAACGGGGGGATGGTGTAGCGGGGCTACACATTCGGCTAACCTCACCTTAGTGCAACACGCACTAAATGGATACATTCAGGTGGGCCACATTGCAGTGTGGTCACCATTCATATTAGGAAGCAGTCCTATTGGTCAGAAAGCAGGGTCTTTCTGCCAGTAATACTCAAGCATTAGGTCAGAGTTTCTGCCAACCACTCGTTGGCAGAACCTCTCTTTATAGATATCAGTTTTAGGAGGAAAGCCACAGTTAACATTCAATTCGGTTCTCATTTTACCGCAAAAGCTACTATTTGTACCTTTATTTAGATCTAATTATACTTGTGGATACAAGTATACTTAATCTAAGTTAAATACACCTTACGCTTCCTCATACACGTGCGCTCACGTGTAAGCTAAAGTATTGGGCTAAGTAAGCCCATTACAGGTAAACTCTCTATTTTAAATGAGGAGTTTCTAGCAGTCTACTGAGTTATATATTACGAAGTAAAAAAACTGACTGCGTAATGTTCCATGATATACTACTTCTGTCTAGACGCGAATATGGCGCTTCAGATCGCGCCTTCGAAAACGTGGGTTTAACGGTAAAAGCAGCGATGTGGTTCTGGAATGTGTCATTGTTAATTTTCCAGGGGAAAGTTACGAGCTTATGGTGGGTGAACAAATTGTTCTCAACAATTTTTAGGCGAAGGTGTTCGTGCGCGATGACATGCGGACAATATCTTGTACAAATCGTTTAGAACGCCACGATCGAACCTGGTCGAGCTTCTGGTCGCTGATTCGAACCGAGGTTTTGGATGTTATGACGTTGCAGTGACTGTGCTATCGGAACGCTACACGGCGACACCATTTAACGAACAAGAGAGTGGTGATATTCTACAATCACTTGAGGAGAGATTTGGAGAGGAGATCGAACGAAGACATCAAGCTTCACAACGGCATCGCTATGAACTCACGGACCAGCGCATCCAAGAAACCCACGAGGCTGAAGTTTCTTCAATTATGCAGATTCAAGGCAAAGTGGTGCGCACCAGATCCCTGCAACAGTTTTAGTACTGAAACAACACAACAGAAAAAAGAGACATATAGTCTTTTGGAGACGGCGACGAGCTCGCCTACGCAACAAAGCAAGGAGGATTCCCACCGAGATTCAAGATGATCAAACCAATGCCGACGATTAGCAAGCCTGAGATAAGAAATCGTATCACCAGAGAAATAAGTCATATCAAAAGAGGAATTTAGTTTGAAAACGTAGGTATCACCTAATCTTCATAGAACAAGCACATTAGCTGTCTTCACTCTTCGCTTCTGCTGCTTCGGTGGGGAGGATCGGCTTCCGGTTCGCCTTTTTTTTTCACCAGTAGACTTGTGGTCTGCTTTATGTGATTTCTTCTTGGGTTTGGTTGTCCTGGGCTCTACACAGAATACAGGTCGCTTTTGTTTGCTACTCGAGCTTCTCTGCAGCTGCTGCTGTACCAATCTGGCGTCGGCCAATATCTTGCTTAGCAGGATGTCGTCCGCAGCATACTTCTTTTTAACCTTCGACGTCACCATCTCGTCCAGCTGAGCTTTCACGTTGACTTGGACGCGGCCCACGAGGTCATCCGCAGCATATCTCTCTTGAACCTTCGACGCCACCATCTCGTCCAGCTGAGCTTTCACCTTGACCTGGACACGGTCCGCAATGTCGTCCGATTTGGCACGGTTGTTCACCTCTTTGCGGACATTACGGGTCACTATACCCTCCATCTAAGAGTTAACTCGTCGTTGATCTTGGATAGGACCGAATTCGCGATGTCGTGGGCCATATCACGCTTCAAAGAACCATCGTCACACTTCTCCTGAATATTGTCTTCCACTTTCAGCACCCGAGCCTCGATCTTATCATTTACCACGACCATGACATAAATTACGCCTCATCTCTTCGTATTTAGCCTCCATCCGGGGCTCAAACATTGTATAGAGACCCGATGCACGGCAACGGCCAACTTGGCCTCTTCCTGAATCGCTTTCATCTCGGCGTCCTTGCAGACGAGAGCGCTCGCAATGTCCTGACCAAGAATGTCTTGCTCCTCCGTTACTTCAGCAACCTTTTCGGGTTGTTGGAGTATTTGCTGGTCTTGCTCCGTCTCCCTCAAGGTTTTCTGGATGAAGTTAAACCTGAACTGCTATTTACAATTGCTGATTGCCCAGCTAAGAACAAGAATTATAGGTTACTCCTGGTTTTCTATGTGGAAGCGCATTGTACAAATCTTTAGTATGGCACTCAGAAATACGTGTAAGCGACGATAATGACAATTTTAATTTTTGGACCCGCACGATTTTTGGGAGCAATTTCCATAATCCAGTACATATGTACTGGATTATCCCAAATTGACATTCAAATTATATGTACTGTAAACAGTATATATTAAGTTTGTCTAGGCGACTTCCTGTGGTGTGCTACGCACCAGCAATGCGCTCACTACACCGCGTTGGTGGCACAGGGTGACGCCTTCCTCCGATAGACTGTATAGCCAAACGAACTTAAATTGTTTCCAGCTTGGTTCCCACGCCTCCCACTGCGAGCGATGATCCGGCGGCGCCTGCTGCGGCCTCTAAGCTGGACAACTTCGGCAGTGAGGAGCTGCTCGTGTACTACCTGGGTGGTCATGGGGATTGACCGCGCTGCGTCATCTGTCCCGCCAACCTGACTGTAAGTTATCCGCTTTGTAGAAGCCTCTTGTCTACAGCTTGTTAGTGCTCATTTGGTTTTATTTGATGATTTGTGCTTGCACAGGCCCGTCCGGCAATATCGTGGCTACGACTAAGTCGCTATCGGCACTGCTCAAGTCATGCTTCGACAAGGAGATGCTGCGCTTTCTGAAGCTGTAAATGGTGTGTGGCTGATGGATAGAGGGAAACAAGTGTAACGTTTGCGTGGATTTTAGTTTCTGAATATTGCCGCGTTGGGCTTACTTACTGTTGCTTTCTGCTTCGATGCGCTCAATATATCGAAGTAGCGATGGGCAAATGCATGCATTATGGCATTAATGCACTGTACGCAATGCATTGATGGCATCGATGCAGTGCATTTGTTTAAAAAAGCAACCCAGAATATATTTTACCTTAACTCAGCACTCGAACTTTTGCTCTTTGCCGCCGTCGTGTGAGAAGTGGTTGCCGTCGTTGAACTTACAGGATGCCTACGACTAAGGCTCGTCAATACCGATTGCTCATTGCGTAAAATGTTTCGGAGCTACCCCCGAATGCAGTGCATTTTTGTGAAAATGATGCATTTATGCCATAAATGCAAAAATGCATGAAATGGCATTAATAGCATCGTTGCATTTGCGCATCCCTATATCGAAGCTAAAGGGCTCGTTGAAGTATGTCACGAACTCAGTGCATAGTATAATGACGATCCGAACTCAACGCCGACACGACATGTACTGCAAATGATAGATTTTCGCTAAATTATTTTTTTGTTTTGAGATAATCCAGTACATATGTACTGGATTATGGAAATTGCTCCGATTTTTGGTCTGGTTACCTCGGACATCCCTTGTTAAAAAAGGGGAGATCCTGTTTCGGGGCCGTAATTTTGAAATAATTCCGTTTCGGGGCCGTTGTATTCAAAAGATGCGTTGGAATAAAACACACCTTGTTTTGGAAATCATCATAACGTTTACTGTAGCCAAAACGTATCCTGCTGCCACATTGTATTAGAATCGTTTCCTGTTTCCCAAAGGTTACCTGTTATCGAACTGTAACGTGTA